>CM053753.1:8580542-8630555 GCA_028658305.1 Pachyuromys duprasi
TTCACCTCTCTTGAGCCTTGATGACTAAGCATTTGCCACCGATCACAGCTTTTTTTTTCTTTTCCTACTTGAAGAATATTTTCTCATTTTTATTATTAATTAATTCAATTTATATCTTGGTCATAGGCTCCTTTCTTCCACATCCCCCTCCCCTGTTCATAGAATAGGGGAGCCCCCCTACCTAGGCACCCCATTTCATGTATTTACATAAGGACTGACTTCATCCTCCCCCCCCCACACACACACATAGCCTCGTAGGGCAGTCCCATCAGGTGGAAGTGATCAAAAAGCAGGCAACATAGTATGAGTCAGAGATATCCCCCATTCCCCTAACTAGAGCACCCACATGAAGCCTAAGACGCCTATTGGCTACTTATGAGTAGAGAAGCTAGGTCCAGAACATACAGCTTTTAATTTTAGATTTCTTTAAAATTTTTATTTATGTGCTTGTGTGTTTTGTTTGCATGTACATGCCTGGGGCCTGCAAAGACCAGAAGAGGGGATTTGGATCCCCTGGAACTGGAGCTATGGATGGTTGTGAACCACCATGTAGGTGCTGGGAGTGGAACCCAGGTATTCTGCAGGGACAATAAGCGCTCTTAATCATGGAACCAATGCTCCAGCCCCTTCGTTAATTTTTTATTAACAAATTTGTACTTCTTGCCAATGTTTGATTCACAATCTTTTAATGTTATGATTGCCTTCATCCCTGGCCTGAGAACTCCTGGAAACAAGTTTCCACCATAGGGTTTAGCAACACCAAGTGGGTTGTAAGTTTTTTCTGCTTATAGAACTTATCTGAATAGTTTGCAAAGCCTTCTCCTAATACTAGATCATTATATTCCTCAAGTTAGTAGATGCAAACCAATACCCTCATTTTCTCGAAGAGTCCCCACAAAGAATCATGGGCTTTATAAAAATCATCTTTTGAAACTCTTTACACTTCTAAACTTTCATTACAAAAATTAACACAGCCAGGTTAATGCTCACCTCCCCCTGCCCCCACCCCCTGCCCCTGCAATTCCTTCCTGGTGCCTCTGTCTCCTCTCCATGCTAAGTTCAGGCTCCCTGTACTGAACCAAGCCTTTCTCACACTCTTTCCCCCAGAAGCTCTCTACTGGTCATCTTTTGGCATGTCGGTGAGTACCAGCCTTTCTCCAGGCCGCAGATCTTAGGGCTGACTGCTGGTCTCAGTGGATCTTCTCTGTGCTTCTCACAGGGCTGCTTTAGAAAGTCTTGGGTTGGGGACTACACAGAGTCCCCCTCAAAAGAGTCCTACATGTGATGCTCTTTGCCAGTCCTTTCATTTGTGGTCATGACCCTCCTCAGGTCCAACCTCTCATGAGACTAAGTTGAATCACATATTTTCAGCTATATATTATGATATAATAAATAAAAGACTTTTTTTTACTCTGACATGACTTTTCTGTTTTTACACAGATTTTTCTGGATAATTTTGAAATTACAAAACTGTTCTGAATGGGGAGAAGTAAAGATGCATTTTAACTTTTGTATTGTCTTTCCTTTCTGATGGTTAAGGTCAAGTGGTATCTAACAAAATCTACTGTGATCCCACTGCTCAAAAATAGCTGTTCACATAGTGCTTGTAATGTACGGCCTCCTTGACATTTCTCCATGTATTCAAGCATGGTGATGTTTTCTTCTCAGAAATGCATGCCTAGATATTCCCGTCTGTGTGCTGAAATGGTACAAAGCATCAGTGCGGGAGGGTGCTCAATCCGAGCGGGCCCTGGAGTATTAATGGGCCTCTTTGTGAACTCTGATTTATCCATTATGCTTTCTGTGTTCTTGGCTTTAGGTAAATTGCTGAGAGGCTTGGGTACCTGACCGTTTTGCTGCAATAGCCTTGATCAGGTCTGCTGAGGCCCATTAAGGGAAAGCTATTTCTTCCTGGTCAAGATAATAAATTCTACATCTGACCTAGGCAGAGACCAACATTCCAAGCTACCCAAAATCTAAGATTTATATTGGACCTTACAATCACCTTACAAAATCATCACTCCTTAAGAAAGTAGATTCATCTAATGCCCTGTTAAAGAGATGGGAGGAGTAATTATTCCCCACTTGAAATCAAGTGCTTTTCCTTCACAGAATGGCTTAGTAAACGTATTTCAAGTAGATGAAGATTTTATAAACCACATTCTTGGTTCCAGGGAAGAAGCGCAGCTCCCAAGATGTCATTAATTTTATATCCACCTCATATTTTAATAGTGGTTAGAAAAGGCACATACCCATAATCCATAGTTACATTAGTAAAGTGTGGGGAATATGCAGGTGCACATTAAAATGATCAATGTAGTCCAGGAGGCCAGTAAAGTCATATAGCTAAGAGCTTTTGATGAAGCCACCAGGGACCACGTTTCGAATGGACTCTCTACTACTTGCGTAACCCTGAGTAATTTCTAGATTACTCTGAGTTTCACTTTCCTCATCCATAAAAGTTAGGATCTACTTTACTGACTCGTGTAATATCTGTGGCATGGTGCCTTGTACTTTTAGGAAGTGCTGT
Source organism: Pachyuromys duprasi (assembly GCA_028658305.1). Classification (NCBI taxonomy): domain Eukaryota; kingdom Metazoa; phylum Chordata; class Mammalia; order Rodentia; family Muridae; genus Pachyuromys; species Pachyuromys duprasi. Next base: position 8,583,073 of record CM053753.1, read on the forward strand.
TTCCCCTCAGCTAATACAGCTTGTTTCTGTATACTGTGCAAAACTCATTGTTTTATGTTCAGGTCTCTATGATCATTGCCTCTGTCTTAAAATTCAGCAACTGTGAAAATCAAGCAACTGCCTAGACTTTGCTTTCTGATATCTTTTCTGTAAGGAATGCCTGGGTGGCGTGTTTTTGTATTCGTTTTTGATAACGACAACACAGTGATGGGTAGGCATGCTAAGAGCGATTCTAGATCCTTCCCAACAAGAACATGCTACCACAGCAAGCTACAGTCCTAGAGAAATTCACATCGACAGGCTCCATGAACAGCCTATCCCACGTCCTCTGCTGGGCTGTCAGGCCCATATGATAATGCATGATATCCAGAAAGAGCCGTTACAATTTTTATGACGAGAATTTGGTGTCTTTTCTTACCACTCTTTCATTTTCTTCTGTGGGTGAAATTTCAGGTATAGTAGAAGTCCCAGGAGGGGCTAATGTGTTCTTTCTCCATCTCTCGGCATAAATCTTCATTTAGGATACTACATTGTACTGAAGGTTTGGTATCAGAGGGTGCCCCCATTTAACAGGCTATCTCTTTACTTTGGGCTGCACTGTTGCTGGCAACTGTGGAGTGATACTCTCCCAGAGTCATTTTTATCTTGCTCCCAGATAAGCATGGGGAGGTGTTTATCACTATTTCATTGCTGTATTAAGAGGACATGATTTCTGTGCCTTGTGTCCATTTATCATCATATATTTACCAAGTATTTCTCAGGAACTCCAAATAAAAGTGCTGATTTGTAGTTATTTGAGATTTCTTTTATGGCAGTTAACAAGTTGCAAAAATTGTCAGGCATACCTATCCCAGAAGAGATCATAGAACCTGAACTAGTTGCTGTATTATTTTGGCTGGATCGAATGGATATACTATATATCCATATAGTATATCCATATAGTATATGGATATACTATATATATATATATAGTCACATAGTCAGTCAGTCCTCCCAAAGTGAGTCCTATGTGGCTTGTGTAAATTAATTATTTAAATTTGATTTTGAATCTGAAATTGTAGATTGAAAACATGGTTTCTTGGAGACATAGCTCCATGACCATTAAATTTGTCCAGGGACATCTGCCTCTGGTGTGGAGTGGATTGTGACAAGCAGGAGTTCTTTATAAACACTCAAAACTCCAATGTTGACAAAAGGGAAGTATACCTCCTTTATAAAACCTCCCAGAAAATGAAACGATGACTTAATGGGCAGCTGTGGGATGGTAAACCATTTTTCTTCATACTGCTTTTGCCTATGTAAAATATACCAGTTTGGAACTTGGATGGATAGTTGAGAAGCCAGGCATAAGTAGAAGGCTGAGGAGTGTTTGATGGTTTCTCAAGGTAGAAGAGACAGGCAGGGCAGGAAAACAGCCAAGATTCAGAGGGACCAACAGCTTGTGGCAAAGACAGGCCTTAGGATGGTGATGCCACCCTTGTGCCTTAAAGTACAAGTTTGCTTAGTTTGTGTGCTTTGTAGTAAGTGAGGCTAAGAAAAAAGTCACGGAAAAGCACAGCAATTTCTCATAGCCTCTCTAGAACTGAGAGAAAAAGTAATTGAAGTTCAGCATCCATGAAGGACAAGGAATACTTTTCAACACCACAGGCCTACACTATGTAGAGAGCCAAGAGAGAGGCAGAATCTATTAAGAGGATTGACTGGCTTGGAGTCACCTCCATCTTGAATTGGATAAAGAGAAGTTGCCTATCCCAAACCACTGGGCATATAAAAGAAGACCAAGCCTTAAAAACAGAAATAGAAACTACCCAAACAAGATTCCAGCAGTGTGATCAGAATTAGTTTGGCCTCTTTTTAGATAAGGCTAGACCTTCAAGTTCTCTGTCCTACTGTTCTCTACCCCACTTCTCATGTCTTAAACTATGCTCCTTCCTTGTGCTGTAGACATTTCAGGTTGTAACTGCTGTTTTCCTGTCTGTTGTTGCTATTTTCTTTGGGCTTCTTTAGGCATTTTGCCTTCTAAGTGATGCCATACAGATGAGCAAATTAAAGGCATGAATATGGTGCTAGCAGTGTGGCTTTTAGATGATTTGAAAATTCAGTGAGTCTTAAGGAGCTGCTAATATAATTTTACTTTTTTTCTTGCATAGGAGGATGGGTAGAAGGACAGGCAATAAGGGACCCATGTTAAGAACAGAAATGTTTGGACTTCTTTTCTTTAAAGCTTGCTGGTTTTGTTAGTGATTGTCACATGTTTTTTGTATTTGCATTCTTTTTTGAAAGAGGAGATCTTCAGGGCCTATGGGGGTAGGAGATTTAAAAAAAAATAAGCAAGTTCAGACAGGCTTAACACGATTACTTTTGGCTCTTATGAGTAGGAATGTGCAGGGTGCATCTTTTCATCATTATTATTATTCAAGATGCTCACAGTTCTTCAGGTTCATGCAGGATCAGGAATGTGTGGGTCTGCATGAGCCAGAGTTGGCCTGTTATTGGTTCAGGTAAGGACCCTTTATACCAACTTCCATTTTTTCCATTTTATAGAAGAAAATAGCCTTCCACTGAGGCACTATGGTTTCTTCAAATCAACCTTTGCTAAGAAGTACCTTTTAAGTGCTTCTCAAAGGTGGGCACTAGAACAGGATCTCTAGTCAGTGATACACTGACCCTGAGGGCTTTGGAATCTGAGAGCTGATATGAGTCTCAGTCTGGTCCTCAGGTGAACATGGGGCATAACCCTGATTGCATTAGAAATGCATATTATTAAATCTTACCCTGTCCTAGAGAATCTGAGTCTCTGTTGATGGGGCTCTCAAAGCTCTTTTAAAAGATCCTCAAATGTTACATGTTGTGTGAGGAATTGATAGCACTTCTCTAGATTGTCCATGGTAGATCCCGTGGAATCACCAGGTAGGGCCAGTATCACTAAAGTGCACACACACACAGCTGCGATATAAGAAAACAGAGCTGTGGTCTCAGTCTGAAAACCACATGTTCTGTCTCTTGAATGAAAGGCAAAGTTTTCTAAGCATGCTGAAGAAGCCATGTGATCTTATCTATAGACCATATGTTAAACGTCACTTCAGGCAGAGATTTTTGATCCTGTGTGAAAGTCTGTGTTCTAGTTAGGAAAGTGATATAAGTGACTTAGCTGTGCAAGGAAGCAATTGGGCAGAACATTTCTCCTTAGAAAAGAGGGATTCATATCCTGTTAAGAGTGACTGTGAGGGCAAATGGCCAAAGACGATAGGGTGAAGATCATTCTTGTATATCAGATATTTATGTAATGATTCATAACTGTTGCAACATTACAGTTATCAAGTTGCAATACAAATAATTTTATGATTAGGGTCAGTATAACATGAGGAACTCTACTAAGGATCACAGCATTAGGAAGGTTGACAACAACTAGAGGGAGGTGGATAAAAATCACCAGTTTCCAGAAAGATGGTGGATAGGTGGATGGAAGGCCACGCTTTTTAAAGACATCACTGTGTACATCATAAAATGAAGTTCTCAAGAAAAACAATACTTTATCTACATATACTCATCAAATCATTAACTCAAGAACTTTCAGCCTAAGATTTACAACAGAGACTTTTCTAAGACAAAAATATCCTGGATTTTAATCAGAATGTATGTGGCTATCTCACAGTATGCCCATGCATTGTGTTCTCTGTAGGTGAAGTGATTTTTTTCTCTTTCTGTTGTATAAGGTAAACAAATGAAGAAGGAAGAGCTAAAGGGAAGAGTGAGATGATAAATTGTTCTAACGATTCTATTGTTTTCTCCAGCCTATTCTAAAATAAGTCTTCAGTGAGCTTCTTCATTGAATAGTCATTCCTTCTGCTACTCCAAAATACTTGGAAAAGACTATATTTACTGTTAAGCAGGCGTGTACCTTTTAAGTAGCTTGTCTGGTTCTTCAAACATTGTGCTCATGGAATTAGCCTGTCATGAAGCATTACTCCTGCTGGCTGTACATACTATTTTAGAATCATCTAGGAATGGACAGAGCACATCTTGCTTCTTTATGTTGCTTTGCTCTGTGATGCTGCACTTAGTCTAAGATTCCCATTCTGTGCAATTGCAGGAGGCGGGCTATGAGAGTATTTGTGGGAGAAAGCCTGCTTTGCTGAAAATATCCTAAAACGTTTAGAAATTTATCTTGTGTATTAAACTTAAAAAAAATAGTTGCAAAGGCATGAGAAAAATAACTTCAACTCTATAAATATTGTTTGTTGATTAACATTGGAGATTCTTAGGGATGCATAGTTTGGTCGTAGAATTTGATGTAAATGAACCAATGTTCCCTGTGACTTGTGGGTTTAGCTTCTTTACAACAGATCACAGTAAAATTGCTTGTAGGATTCAGAGACAGTCAGCCCAAAATTTAGGTCAGGTTCCAGCACAGGACTTGCTACACAAGTGGGTCATGTGACAACGTGATTTGCCTTTAACTTTCTTGCCTAAAACAATATTCTTATTTGCCATATACTTAATTTAACATGTCTAAATTCTTTGAAAACTAAACTAGTAATAAGGCAGGTGGCTTTGCATACTGGACTTTGAGTAGGCGGAGAAGCTGAGCAAGGGCAGAATGCTGTCCATCAGGGTCTATTCCAAATGCTGTGATCTTGTTAACTTAGAAGTTTTCACTTGGGTACTAGACAGCAGTCTTAATTTTGTGTAAGTTTTTGGCTAGTGCAGACGTTGCAGGGGCATCACTAAGAGTAAGCCACTGTGGGGCAGAGAGTGCCCAAGTGGGACATGGGAACTAAGAAGGGGCAAGTAGAATGAAGGATACAGTGTGCACGTTCTGTATTAGATTTCCCATCCTGTGACTTCCTCCTACTCACCTGGCTTTGGTTCCTGGATCATCATGAACATTTGAATCCTGGAAGGACTATCAGAATGAAAAATAATGTCCCTGATCTATTTGGAGCATTCCTTGACAGATTCAGCTTCATAACATTAAAGTCTCAAAGCATTGCCCAGGGATAAAAAAAAAAAAATTGAGGATCTAATTTTAGGCTGGTATGGGTCAGAGAAGGGTCTATACTAAGGGATATTTCTTTCTCCCTTATCAAAAAGTTTGGTACTTTGGAAAAATTGGTAGAATAGCGTAGCAGTTCGCATATGTGCAAATCTGGGTTCTAGTCTTTGCCCTGCTGATTTCCCCTCTGATCTACAATTGTACACCTTGATATAGGGTGACAGGACCCAAGTCATCAAGTGGTGTAGCTGAGGTGAGCTGATCTTGTGCTCACAATTCTTACAGTTATTTAAGAACTCTGTAGGGTTAACTACTACGCTGTGGTTGATTCAAAGTTGTATGTGGGGTGTAGCTTCATCCCTGTGCTAGGACCCACTTCAATTTCATGTTTCCCTTTTGCTAGCCATCCCTTCATGGAAGAGAGATTGATATTTGCTGTTCGTTTATTCGGTTTTACAATTCAGAGATCTTGTCTATTCAAAAATGTTAGGGCACGGATAAACCTATGCATTAAGCAAATGATTCAAAAACCATAAAATGGAGTAGCTGAGACCATTACTTGACACAACAGCAGAGCCATCTCGGGTGTCACATGATCTGCCTGTGTATAGTTTACTTCATCCAGGAAATAGGCATAAAGGAATAGCTGACCTGAAAATGTGCTCATTGATTAGATGAGGTGGCATATGCCGTCTTAAGCATAGGTTGTGAGGCACAGTCAATTAAGTGGCCCATGACAGAGATTCAGTAAGTTTTGGAAGGATAAACTATTAGCACTTTCCATTTTTCTCAAAGTGGCTGGCAGGAAGGCTTCCTAAGAACATACAGAATTCTGTACTGTTATAGAGTGCTTATTTATGATTTGTGTTTGTTATGTAATCACTTCCCTTCTACAGCAAATCTGCCCCCTTTCTCTGCCTAGCTGACATCATTAGCTATATAAAAATGCTTGCCTGGCTCCAGCAAGGGTGTCCATAGACTGGAGATTTATTGATGCCAGCTACTGATCAATACCATCAGTGACAGGTTCTTAAGGTATATGATCTTACTTCAGTTGTTACATTGCAAAATTTCAATAAAGCTGTGCTGAGTCTGAGAGCTCAGTAGACCTTGTCTGCAAGCTAGGAGCACAGATGGAATCCAGCAAAAGTAAAGCGAGGCAGGAAAATAAAAATAGGAGTTAAAAGTGAGATTTAGCCTTTTATTTAAGAATAACTTTTCTTGTAGTCTGGGAAAACTCCAGCAAAAACATTCTAGGAAGTAGATGTGTAGTTGAAAGACTCCTAGACCGATAATGCTTGTCTCCTCTATCAGATAAACGTTTTCTGAAGAGAATCCTACATTCTGCAGGAAAATGAAAAAAAAATTGAACTGAGTTAATTTCAGTGTCAAAGCCTTCAGAAATGAAAATATGTATCTTTCGACTTTGATCTGTACAAACGAATAAAGTGTTGATTACAATATAAACTGCATGAGTGCAAAGTTCTGGGTTTCTTTTTTCCACTTCAGTGCCCGAAGAACCCAAGATAACATCTAGCCTATCTGTATTAGGCATACAGCATATACTGGTGAGAAAGTTTTGAGTATAAGTAACTCAGTGTGGGTTTGAACTCCATTTTGAAAAGGCACCAGAAGCAAGTCTAGGCTTTCAATAGCCCCAGGAGTCTTACAACCCTGGTGTTCTTACCGGTGCTAGTGACATTTTGTTCAATATTTCAGCAGGCATGTGCCCTATTCTTCATAAACCAAGCTGGTGGGGGAAAAAAACACATACATTTTTATTGCATCATGAAGTATATAATTTCTCACTAGTATATCAACTCCAGGGCCACATCAGTAGGGCTGTGAAAAACGGCTTTGCTATCTTATCTAAATTTTTCATTTAAAAGTCAACTCCAATAACACTCAGTCATTTACAAGCTAAACTCCCTGGGAATGCTGGTGACTGTATTTGCATATTTTATCCATTATGAAGGTTTTTAAAGGGCTGGGAGTTTATGGGTTTGCAGTTCCTTTCCACAGGCATTTGGCTGAGGGCTCAGACGGGATAGCCTACATTTCAGGAGCACTGTGTGTGGTGTAGAAGCCATAGTGTGTGTGTGTGTGTGTGTGTGTGTACACGCGCGATGGCTTGCCGCTGGGCAACTCGGTCATTTTTGGTGTGAACTGATTGATAGGCTGTGGTCCTTTGATGGATTACCGCTTTCCTTCTCTGCCATTGATTCTGCCCAGTCAGTACAGTTCCATCATGCATGGTATAAATTACCTGCTTTATTTCAAAGACCATAAAACAAAGGATACTTTGTATTTTATCTCAAATTTGTAAACTTGAAAAAAAAGAGTGAACAACTCTGATGCATGTTTCAGATGAGAAAAACTGTTGCAAATGATGCCTCCTTCCCTCAGTTAACTATGACTCTTACAGTTAGTAAAGTGCCATTTCAAAACTGACAACTTCAAGTGTAATAGTGATTACTAGGGGGTGGGCAGGAGCAGCACAGAATTAAAGAGAGAATTTTTATTTAATAGGACCAGGTAATATACTGTAAAATGTTTGAAAATAATTAATGGGTAAAACTTAGGAGTAAATTGAAGGGAAATTATTCTTTCTAGTAGCTCTCTGGGAGGGAAGCATTTATCCAGAGTAACGCTAGTGTAAGTCTGTTGAGGCATTGAAGAAATGACAGTTTGGATTTGCTATTAAAATCTGAAGTGGAGGCAAGGTGATGCCTACTACCCAGTGCCTTAAGCAGCAGGCATCATTCTTGCTGCCTTTGGAAGAGGCAAAGGTGTGGTCACTCTCCTCTGCTGTGGCAAATGGATGGAGACCCTGAACTTATCCCAGAGGCACCATGATGAGGAAGCCACATTGAAAAGAGAGTGACCCAGTCCTGGATGCTTTTGGTTCCTACTGTGTATTTAACTCACCCATTTTTTTTCAAAATAACTATAAAACATATAGAACCACTTTGGAATGTTGTTGTCAGTACAAATTTGGAAGAAGACATTCTCTACGTGCTAAGAGGTGTAGAGTGGGAAACAATTGTGACAGATTTCTAAAAGAAGATGCTAATGTTGAGGAAGTTGGATACAGATAAGATGGATAGTTGCCAACAGATGCTGTTATAGTAATTGTTTGAGAATGCTTTGGGGTTCTAATGTCATTGACTTATACCGCACATAAAAAATAAATCTCAATTGATTATGATGTCAGGCTAGAATATATAAATCTTCTAGAACAGAGCATATGGGCAAGTATTCATGACATTGACTTGGGCAATTTTTTTCTTAGATACGACGTAAGAAATGAAAGGAAAAGTAGATCAGTGAAACAATACCAAAGTAGCATACTTTTACACAGCCAAGAAAACTACTGATAGAATAGAAAGCTATAGAGAATGAGAGCACATTTCTAAACCACATATCTGATGAAGGTTTATTATGCAGACACTATAAGAATACAAAAGCAAGAACTAAATTCTGAACACTGACTCAAATAATCTGACTTTTAAAATGAGAAAGTGACAGTAATAGAACTTTTGAAAGAGTGTAAATGGCTCACAGGTATATGAAGTGAAAAGATGTTCTATACCACTCATCAGCAAGGAGCTGTGACTAAAAAAACCACAATGAGCTAACATATTTGCCTGAAAGGATGCACACATACACACTTAGTCCCAATGGATACATCTGCAGAATACTCTCTCACCCAAGGCTTGGGAACATTGTGGAAGAGGGGATGGAAAGATTGTAAGAACCAGATGGTCAGGAAGTTTTCTGTGAAATGGTGTCTTTTCACAATACCAGAAGGTCTACCCATAAAGTCATCATGAGCCCAACAAGGAGCTGAACAAGAATGATACCAGTGGGCATGCCAAAGTGGATGGGGAGGCTCACCCGGCCTCAACCCTACCCAGAGAACTACAGGCAACCAAGGGAAGCTGGGAGTGGGAAATGTGGTCTTTCTTAGAGAAGAGCACACCAGTTCATGGTCCAGTGCCAAATAGTCAGCCCTGAAAGCATGCATACAACTAATGTTATACGGGCTGAGCAGTTATGATTAGGAATATCCATACATATTATGTGCGCCTGCAATAACAACAAAAGAAGAGGCCATGGATTTGAAGAAGAGTGGGGAGGGGTATTCTGGAGGGCTTAGAAGGAGGAAAGGGAAAAGAGAAATGTTGTAATTATAGTATAATCTCAATATATATATATATATATATATATATATATATATATATATATATATTTTTTTTTTTTTTTTTAAGCAAAAAGGAAGAGAAAAAGGAAGGTGTTGGTGAGGAGTCAGGGGAACTGGCAAGGATGTGCAATACTGACACCAAAGAAATGCTGTTGCCACCCTGGAAAACAGTCTGGAGCTTCCCAAGGACCTGAAAGTAGAATTGCTATGTGACCCAGAAACACCATATCTGAGTATTTAGCTAAAGAATTGAAACCAGGCTCCGGAAGATATATTAGCAGCACTCTGTCCATTGCAGTTGTGTTCAGTGTAGATAAAATATATAATAACCTAGATGTTCACCTATGGATAATTTAATGAAGACAGTATGGTGCACACATACAATAGAGTCTTTTTTTAATCTTAACCAAGACAGGATTCAGCATGCATGATAGTGGCATTATAGGACTAGTAAAGCCATGGTTTTCAGGAGCTTATAGGGCGAGTAGGATAGTTAGCTGCTGTGCAGCAGGGGTCGTATATCAGATGTTAAGCGGGCATCACGTGTCAGATGTGCAGGATGGATATGCTAAGACCAACCTTGTGGCATTTTATCTACACTCGACAACACTATGCTGTTTATATCTCAGTAAAATGCAACAGAAATGGTGAATCAGCCCATGAATTGTTTGACAGTTCTCTTAGCAAGTGCTTTGGACTATGTGAACCTTACACATACATTGGAGTAATATGAAAACACATCTTAAAAAAAAAAAACATCAGGAAACAGAAAGGAGTGTAATTGGTATGATGTTGTTGGCGAATTCCGAGGGTAGTTTGGCCATTCAGCCACACATTAGTTGTGTTCCTATTACAAGCAGTTCCTAGTGCTGGAGCTGGAGCTCAGCTGGTTGATCACGTGCCTACTCTTTAACATATTCTGGGATCTGCCCACAGTACCAAGTAAACCAGGTATATTGGCATCCATTTGTGATATCAGCACTGGGGAGGTGGACGCAGGAGGATCAGATGTTTAAGGTCAGTGGGGGAGTATGTGAAATCCTGTCTCAGAACCCCAGACCAAACGTAACAATAGCAGCAGCAACAACAAAACCTTTTTAAATTCTAAATTACCAGGCCAACACTAGAAGTGAATGTTATAACACAGGAGTGCTGGGCTGAGGGGCAGTGCAGTGCTATGATAGCTTGTTTTTGAATCATGGTATTAGAGCAAAGCAAGTCATGAAAGCCAGGATTTTCTTTAGGGAGAGAGGTCTGTTTTAGAGAAATTGAAACTATTGCAGCCCTGAATCTGACAGCCCTCTGAACTACTGGCTTCATGAGAGGGGTTAGAAATTTGTGGAAGTGGTACCAAGAGCCCTTAGGTTGGTCAAGTGTATCAAATCCCTTTTATAGATTTAATCCCACAATGCTCTGTAAAAGTGTGGCATCGTCAGAGCATGACTGTTACCTGCACTTGATGGAGATAAGTGCAGAACGCAGAAACAAATACTAGATGAGATTTGCAGGAACACAGAGAAGAATTTATGTTGCTCAAAAGACAATGGTAGAAGAGAATAAAGAATGTTTTTGCTAATGTGACTTATAAAATTATACAAAGCCAAAAAGGACAACGGAAAAAGATAGTTCACAGTGGCTACAGAACACAGCTCTCACAAAAAAAGCATAGCAAAAGAAGAGAGACTATGTTAGATCTAGTTTACTTAGAATAGAAACACATTAGTAAGATGTGTACTATGGTTAGAATTGAGGAAGTTCAAGTCAGAAATAGGTTTCTATGTTAAACCTCTATAGCTCTTTTTTTTTTTCCCCTGAGAAATAACACCACTAATGTTTGATCAGAAAATGGTTAAGTTTTAGGGGCAGTGTTGGTGCTGAGAGGTGGGGTTTGAAGAAAAGATTATTTCTAGACACATCAGCAACTCACTGCTCTTTCAGTTGCTGACTCTTGGTGATGTCAGTACCCCTTCCAGCACCCGGGAACAGCTGGCGCCTCATTTTTCTAACGTGAGTCTTCAGGGCAGTAGCTTGAGATCACACGCTTGTCACTGTGCTGCAAAGCACGGTGGCCTCATGGATACTTAGAACATGGTATTCTCAAAGCCATCAGGACTTCACAGAGGGAATGTGGGGACAGCTCAAGGCATCGGCTGAGAGATGTGCTGCTTTCTGCTGACACTGCATGCAGGTTGTGTGCCAGGCTCCAGAGTCAAAGGCAGGCCCAAGTCCAGTGTCACAGTGCCACTGGACAATTCCCTGTCCACCTATGCACTCAGAGCCTGCTCTTCTGCTGTAAAAGGGCTGTAATGATACTTTCCTTAGCAGTTGCCATGGAAATAAAGACAACAAATGTGTGCGTATCACACAAACAGTTTGTATTAGTTGGTAGCTTGCATCACTTTACTTGGTTTCATTTTTTTTTCTCCCCTCTGTGCCTACCAGGCCACAGCTTTTACCATCCAGTGTAACAAGAGTGATTCTCTAGGGAAAGGCTGACTTATGGCATTGACTAGAGCTAGTTATGCTGGATGCTTGGCAAGACCCCCTGGAGTCTTCTCTCCTTTCGTTTCTACATCTTTTGAGTCTGAAGTTGTTGGACATGGATATGAATGTCCCACTATCTTTGTCCTCCCTCCCAACTCTCTCTGCTTGTGGAAACATATATGATGCAGGTCGGAGGATAAGCTAAGATGCCCGAATTTCTTTGAGTCAGGGTCTCTTTTCTGTGCACACTCCAGGCTACCTGGTACAAGAACTTCTGGTATTCTCTAGCTCCGTTTCCCTCACCCTTTAGAAGAGTGGGATAATAAACTCTCATGCGATGCATCTGGCTTTCATATGGATTCTGGGGATTGGAGCTCAGTTCCTCATGGTTGCTCGGAAGACCTAAGCCATCTCCCTAGTCAATGCATGTATTTCTTTGGGCTTCATCTACATCATCCATATACCCAGCATTGTCTCTTCTCCACGATTTGATACAGTTTTTAAAAGATTCCCCACTGGAACATACTTAAGATTTTTCTGAGTTCTTGGCAATGATGATTGGAAAAAGACTTTTATGTATGTATGTATCTATCTATGTATCTATCTATGTATCTATCTATGTATCTATGTATCTATCCATGTATCTATGTATCTATCTATGTATCTATGTATGTATGTATGTATGTATGTATGTATGTATGTATCTATCTATCTATCTATCTATCTATCTATCTATCTATCTATCTATCTATCTATCTATCTATCTATTTGAGGCAGGGTTTCTCTGTGTGTAGCCTTGGCTGTCCTGCACAATCTTTGTAGACCAGGCTGGCCTCAAACTTACAAAGATCCCCCTGCCTCTGCCTCTGCTTCCTGAGTGTAGGATTAAAGGTATGCACCACCATGCCTGGCTCAAAGAAGAGCTCTAATCTACTTAAGAGAATCTATTTATAGGACTTTTGATTCCTCCTATTTGATTTTTAATAAAGTAGAGCTGAGTTTTTGTAAATGTTGGACAGGAAATACAGTTATGTCCTGTTACTCACTGAAAGTAATCGTCTACTAAATTTCCTAAGAGATACCGTCACTAGGTCTCAGTGCTGTCATCTCTTTAGTGGCGGGTTTAAAGTCTTCCCATAGATAGCGTTTCAGATGCATTAGGTAAACATTAAGTTTCCAACTATTTACAGCTTTGGGGCAAGTGGGCTCAATGCAAGTTGTCAAGCATGTCCAATTATTTTATTCTTCCCTCTGCTACAACAGAATCAAGTCCATACTGGATCCTTCTTTGGGTGGCATGTGATGAGATGAGTGATACTCCCATGGGAAAATGTAACTATCCAAGAAGCAGAGCTGATGTCAATGGCGGCATATGTGTCCCTAGAGGACTTGCTCATTAAAACTAACCGAAGCCCATGGGACACTTTTAGTTCATTTGGATTGCAGCTGAAATGAAGCATGCCTAGTATTTTCCCCCTGCTTTGTGTTCTTCGTTTCTGTGCACTCCCAAGTTTCCATTTTAATCTTCTCAATTTCTCCATCAGTGTTGATTCTTGTTTGGCAGTGAGTGGACTGTGTAAGCAAGCAGCATTGTTAATGGTCTCCAAGCCATTGTGTCTGGGAGAGATGCTCTGATGAAATGTAGATATGGTTTAAGGAAATACTAATTATTCCATACAGGTGCATAGAAAGGGTACTTACTAAGTTTGTCCACCTCATTGACAGGGACACCAGCCCTCTTCTAGATTAGATACTTATCTCCTACTGTGGTAAAATAACCCTACAGAAACAACTTAAGGAAACAGGGGTCTATATTGAATCACAGTTCTGGAGTAACAGAGTCTACCGGGCTCAGGACAGCATGGCAAGTCAGAGAAAGCATGGGACCAGGAGCAGGAAGCTGGCTGATGACATTTTTACCCACCAGTAAGAAGCAAGGGTTAGGGCAGGGGGTGGATACAGAAGTCAGAGCCAAGCTATAAAACCTCACAGCCCACTCCCTGGTGACATGCTTTCTCTAGCAAAGTTCCATGTCCTAAAGGTTCCATAACCTTCCCAAACAGCATCACCAACTGGGGAGCAAGTGTTGAAATACTTGAGCCTGTGGAGGTCATTTCTTATTCAAACCACCACATGATCCTAACACTCCAGGTAACAATTAGATCTGAAACAACTAACTGGGTTTCTTTTAATGTAATGATATGAGGGAGCTGTGACCCCCGAGACATTAAAAATATTACACCATTGTAATTCAGTAATGGGCCTGAGGTCGAAACTTAATTTTGCTGGATGTTATGATCCTCTGTGAAACTATGCACACAGACTCCTTGCTTTTAAGACCTGCTGTAACTAGAAATTTTGCAATTGATCTCTGATAAATTAGCAAGAGCTAGATTAATAATAGTCAGGGTTTACATTGAAATGGAAATGGAAAAGATGCCTTGAATGTTATCTGTTGGTAAAAAACAAACAAACAGCACAGTGTTTAGTCAAACTGATTGCGTGAGAAAAGAGGATTGCTGACTCCATGAATAATAAAAAGGAAGTGACATCTTGTTGGGTGGGCAGGAGTTCCTACAGTGGGTACGTGTGTGGGGCTGAAAGTGGGCTTTTGTGTATATCCTGGGAAGAATGTGATAATGTTCACATCAATTGGCCTAGCAGTCAGTGGGGAAAAACAAATCAAACAGACTTAAAGGAGGACAGTCCAGAAATTTCAAAATAGCTACATGTAGATGCTTATTAAAGTGATTTGATTATAGTCAGTAATTTGGAGTGTTGAGATGGAAAGAAAGTCTACAGACAAATGATGCCCTTAGTGTTGGGTGAAGCCAGAGTCAGAGGAGACGACACAGTCAAGGCTAGTAGCTCATTTCCTTTCTATTGCTGCAGGAGAAATGATCACAAACTCAGCCCTTCAAATAGCATGGACCTTACCCAAGGCTGGCTTCCAGCCTGCTTGGCCTGGAGTCCCTGCTAAGCACCCCTGGGGGATCTAGCCACCATACTTGCCAGCCTTGTACCCACCTGGAGGGTTGTCTGGGAGGAGGAGTTAATGCCAACTGGCTTCCTTTGGGGACAGATCTGTGTGGTTGTAGGCCTGGAGCCCTCACTGTCTTGCTAGTTGAAAGCCTGTGTCCCACTAAGCAACTTGCCACATGACTCTCCCATAAATGGCAGTATTGGGAACTGGCTCTTTAAATGGTCAGAAGGAACATTTCCTTGTTACTTTGAAAATTTTCCTTCATGGCAGAAACCTACCTAGTTTGTTTGAAGGGGCTCCCTTGATTGGGTCAGGCTCACTGATGTTAAACTGTCTCTGATGGAACACGAAACAGACTGTACCGGTGTGTCCTAATGGTGTTTATAAAATGTCTGTACCATTGCCATAGACTATATCAATCACAGGACTGAATCATCATGTCAAAGACCTCTCCACATATAGGAGGAGGTATTACACTGTTTTTATACATCAGAATCAGAGATCTGGAGGGCACCTCACAAACCTGCCCACCAGGGGCAATGTAAGTCTAACAGTGCAATTTCGCTTTGGACATACTACTGAATAGCAAAAGATGAGTGTGCGAAAAAGAGGTCTCTTGCTTCCAGAAGCCAGCATTTTAATGAGAATGATGAAGCCTAGAAAGAGAAAGTTAGCATCAAATGGTGAATTATTTTTAGTGTGTAGCCAGTGCCAACTAGTGAAAATTGGAAGGTGAATTTAAGTATAAGTCTGTTTTCAGTACTTACCACAGAACTGGGGAGTTGTGAATGAGCAGCTAGTCTGTATTCAGCAAGAGGTGGAAGACTGTGCAAACTACCAACAAGAAGAAGCTTAGAGTGTCCCTTCATGATGGCGGGAAATGAAGTTACTAGATCAGATTAACCAAGCCTGGGGCATAAATACTTATAAATTTTTATTTATTTTGCCTTTTGGAGACAAAGTCTCATGTAGCTTGGACAGGCTTCTAACTCATTATGTAGCTGAGACTGGCTTTGAACTCCTGACCTTTCTACCTCTGCCTGCCAGTGCAGGGATTATAAGTGTCCTACCATCACATCCAGCTATTGTTTCTAACTTTTATGAGTTGAGAGCTTACACTTTGTAATGATGGAGATAGTCACCGCAGGAAGGGGGAAGTAAATATGTTTTTCCTTACTTTTGAAATGTGTCTAAGACTCTGAGCAACTTCTGAGCCACAGACAAGAGAACTTTTCCTGCTTCCAATTATGATCTGTTCATTTAGCATTCATTTGTCACTTACTGTGCGTAGAGACATATGGTTAACTTTTGACAAGCATGTAGTCACTTAATTCTTAACAATCTTTGCCTGAGTCAGGACCCGCCTTATCCACACTGAGGACCTTCAACTTATCTAAGGTCAGTAAGTAAGTGACAGAGTTGGATTTAAAACAGGAAGTCTGACATCAGAGGCCCTGGCTTTTCTCAGAGCACCTGCACCATCTCTACTCTTTGGAGCTTTTCTGAACATTTACTTGCACACAGCCACGGCATGTCCTTGCATTGTGCTGTACAAGTGAGTTTCTACAGGCTGCATATCAGTCCCCCATTCAGACCATACGCCCCTCAGAGACATGTCACTCCACACTGCCTTCTCTTCGTTATATTTTACATGTAATAGATGCCAATAAATATGTATTGATTTGATTTGGGCCACAATTCTATCATTTGCCTCCTCATTTCTTTTATATCAATTGATTATAAAATTAATGGGGTGGTGTGTATTTTAGCTTAACGACTTCGCCTGTAACTATAATTTTTATGAATTTTAACATCACAATAAATCTATGACCTCCCTGAAAATTTCTTGCTTTATAAAATAGAACTCAATTAATTAAAACAGTCAATGGAGACACTTCCCCAAAGTTGTTAAGGGGAAAAAAAAGAAGAGATGTTTGCTTCTTGAGTTATATTTTAATCTTGAAAGATTAAGTGCCAAGATAGGAGAATGCCATGAACTTGCATAGATGGTACAGAATTCTAGAGAGCAAGATCTTTGGCAATGGCCTTGGCATTAGTTTGTCACTGTCACCCCCTATTTCTCTCCTCTGTCATGAATTCATAAAGTAGTTGGTCCCCGATTAGAGCCAAGCACAGCTCATACCTGCAGTGCTTTTACACATGGGCAGCATGGAGAGCCCTAAATTCATCCAACTGGGTGGGGGGTCACATTTCCCATCATGCCCTAGTCTGCCCCTCCTGTGACTTTTGAAATTTGAACCCTAATATGATGTTAGCAAGAAATGGTAGGTCTTTGAGTAGTGTAATGTGTTTTAGGAAATGAGTTGGGTTCTTTTAGAAGGAGAGAGTCGCCCCAAGACAAGGTTGTGTCTCATAAGTGTGTCATCTTCAACATTTCCCTCATCATGTAACACGGTAGACAGTTCTCACCAAAAGTTAAACACATGTTAGCGTTATGCTCCTGAATTTTCTTAACACCAAAACTGTAAACCTAAGCATTCTCTTTATTTAGTGCTCCATCTTTCAGTGTCTTGTATAGAATGATGAACAGGCCAACACAACCACTCACCTATGGAAGACTTAGAGGTCGCTGGATGTTCATCTAAGGTTGTCCTTTTCATCTGCTCTCTGTTGTGATAAAACATCGACCAAAACCTACCTGAGGAAGGAATGGGTTTATTTGGCTTACAAGGGTACAGTTCATCATGGAAGCAAGCCAGGACAGGAAATGCAGGAGGAAACCTAGAGGCAGGAAATGAAGTAGCACGCACAGAAGAATGCTGCTTACTGACTTGGTTTCCCTGCCTGGCTTAGCTACATTTCTTAGGCAACCCAGGACCTAGCACTTATAAATATGAAACTGGCCCTTCCTGTCAGCACTGCTGACAATGGGCTGGACACTGCCATTTAATTAAGAAAATTGCCCCACTGTTATATCCACAAGCCATTCTAATGGAGATAATTCTTAAGTTGAAACTCTCTCTTTCCAGTTGACAAGCTGTGAAGGTTATCACTTGGCCACCATAGCTGACTGGAAAGTGTCCTATTTGTCTTGTGTCTCTTAGAAAGATATTCACTATGAAGTTAAGAGTTAAAGGAAAGGTAAGATTAAAGCAACTCTTGATTTGTTTGTGAAAATGAAAGTTGATTAATGATTACTCAAGAGCTTGTAGATCATTATTTTTGATTTGGTTGTATAGATTCACTACAGTCAAAGAAATAGCCCTCATTGTTAGATACTCCATAGGAGGGTGGGTTATACAGCTTTGTGGAGGTTTGAATGAACATGACCCCTATAGTCTCATGGGAAGTGACACTATCAGGAGAGGTTTTAGTTGTTTTAGTAGGTGTGGCCTTGTTGGGGAAAGTGTGTCACTGTGGGGGTAGGCTTTGATGTCTCATATTCTCAGTCTGTGCCCAGTGTGGCACACAGTCATTTCTGCTGCCTTATGTAGAACCCTTGGCTCCTTCTTCAACACCATGCTTCCCACCATGATGATAATGGACCAAACCTCTGAAACTATAAGCCAGCCCTAATTAAATGTTTTCCTTTATACGAGTCGCTGTGGTCAGGGTGTCTATTCACAGCAATAGAGACCCTAACTAAGATTCTTTTGGCCTTTAGGATACTACAAACAAAGTGATCGATTAGCCAGCTGTGGTGGCGTACATCTGTATTCAGGGAAGCAGAGGCAGATGTCAGAGTTTGAGGCCAACCTGGTCTACAAAACTGAAAAACAAAAAAACAAAACAGTGAAGTGCCCAGATTGGATAATACAGAGTTCCATTTTTTAAAGTTCATTTAAATATTGTAATCACATACATTCATTATACCAGGTCATATGTTATATAAGGGCTTGTCCATGGAAGTATGTATTATGCCTTGAACATGTAATTTCATAGTTCCCGTATCTGCATTTTTCTTTGTTTAAAAAATGATATTCTTTGTGTATGTGTGCATCTCTGTGCGGGTGTGCATATGTGAGTACAGGTTGCATGGAGGCTGGCTGAGGTTTTGGATCCGCTGGAGCTGGAGTTATAAGTATTTGTACAGCATCAGAAGTGGTGCTGGAAAGGAAACTTGACCCCTCACAAGAGCAGCACCTACTGGTAACTGCTGAGCCATCTCTCCAGTGCTCCAACCTCCATGCCCAGTTTTAACTTTCCATTCTCTTAAAAGTAAGTAAGTAAGTAAATAAATAAAGCTGTTTCATTTTGTTCTGATTAGAAAGCAGCATTGTGTGCCTTTATCTAACAGCTCTAGGGCATCTGGCTGTTCATGTTCTCATAGCCTGTGAGTATTTTCAATACACCTTTCCTGGACCATGCTGAATTAAGAGGCACCAGTTAGCCTGTATCTTTGGGTAACATAACCTGCCTGAGCATCAGTCTTCTCTTCCGTAAAATGGGGGTAAATGATAATCACCTAAGTATAGCTACTACAGTTTGAAAGGAGCTAACGGTTTTGTTTTGTTTTTTTAAGTGCTTGAATAGATAAGTTGATAAATGGTACCTGGAGCCACTCCTCATGTGTTATTCTGGCTGGGTGTGCTACTTTTAATGTTTTCTGTGAATGACAGTAAATTTAAAGATGAAAGGAATTTATTGATTTGGATTATGAATGTACGGTGAGCCCTGAGATTGGTTGATTCCTCCATGTGCTTGAAGTTACCATAGTCTGACTTCTGTCTGTCTGTCTGTCTGTCTGTCTGTCTCTTGTTGTCTGCACAGAGAACTGGCTTATGTTGGGCCATCCCCTCCCATAGTCATGGGTAGTTGGTGTGGCATGACATACAGGGTAATGAGAGCTTCTGTCTTATTCTCTCTAGTAATTTTTCCTTGACATTTAAGTTAAGGCCTTATAACTTTTAAGTTAAGAGTGTAGATTATATGAATAGAAGACTGAATTTTAGGACAGTTAAAGAGAGAAAAAACACAATCTTTTCAGTAAAAAGTGAAAGTGGATCCACTTGGTTGACCGTTCTTAAGTGAGGACCACTCCAAACTAGATTGAAGAATTTTGTCCCCATCTTTTTAAACGGAAAACCAACACAAGGTTTTAGTGTGTGGAATTGTGATTTTCATGATGAAATAATCAGCCAAGCTCTTATTTGTAGAAAAGATTAGAGGTGTGAGAGACAGGATGTCTGGCAGACTTAACCTTTTGCTCAGTTGTGAAATGAAAGCTATTGCTGTGATTCATACCTCATGGGGGAGACGTGCCAGCATCAATCTTAGTTACCAGCAACTGTCTTTTAAAAGTTGCCCTTGGATTTATGCAAATCATAATCGATTGTCCTTCAACAAAAGCATCAACAGCAAAAATAGCGTGTAATACCTAACAGTCCAATTTTGACTTCTTTTAGATATGTCAGAGATGATAAACCATGAGAAGAACTTTGAAAACCCCAAAGCAGCTTTAAAATGGAAACACTTCTAAGCTTTGGGTTGGGGCCATAGAGACCTTTTGTCTGAGTTCTACAGGAGCCCATAATGTATTGGGCTATTGTAGAGTGGATCTTTTTATAGATTCTCTGAGATTTAACCAATCTATTGGCTATTTTCTCCACATATGGCATACCACTTTTGTATATACATCTTCAGAATATTGTGATGCCAGTATTTAGACTTTGAGACATATAAAAAATAGGAAACATTTGGAAGGTGGAGTCATGTTTGGACAGTCAGATCAGAAGGCCTGCTATGTGTGTGCACAAATGCCTAGGTTGAGATCTTGATGTGCAGCATCAACAACTGGTCAGAAAAGTTAAAATGCACTGGCTTTGAAGATGTCAAAGTAAGCTTTAATGTTGCCTCACATTTTTCTAGCAAATTTTGTTAGTCCCCCTCAAAAATGGATCCCCCATTGCTTACTTTCACCTTCCCAACCTCCTTGCTGTGGTCCAGGTAGTTTTATACCAAGGAATATAGCAACAGCTTCTAAACCAGTCTCCTTATGTTGACATTTTATAAAAAGACTTATTTATTTTAATTCTATGTGCATGAGGGTTTTGCCTCATGTATGTCTGAGCACCAAGGGCACGCCTGGTGCTTATGGAGGTCAAAAGAGGAGGTCGGGTTCCCTGAAATGGGGCTTTTGGGTGGTTGTGAGCTGCAATGTGAGCCCCTGAAAATGAGCTCAGTCCTTTTACCAGCAAGGATGCTGTGACCTCTGAGCCAATCACTCTAGCTCCACTTGACAATTTTACACCCACCTAGACTACATATTTTGTTCTATTAATTCTTCAGAGAAAAGTAATTTAACAGAATGCCCTATGTCTTGTTTCATCCTTAATATTTTCTTTAATATTTGATGCTACCTCCCAAACTAGCAAAACACAGCAAATTGGCATTCATGAGAAAAGAAAATTAAAGTTTCTTCCAAAAACTTTGTATTTTTCCAGGTGTGGCTGTGCACGCAGAGGCACGTGAATCTCTGAGTTTGAGGCCCTTCTTATCTACAAAGATAATTTCTCAACAGCCAGGGCGGTTACACAGAGAAACCCTGTTTTGAAAACAACAACAACAACAACAAAATAACCCTTTATTTTTACAGCTGGTATCTGAAATTCTACTGTTATAATGCTCTAGATAGTAAATACAATAGCTATAATTTAAATAAAATTACTACTATGACACAAATAAAACAATAATTTATGCCATAATTATATTTATTATCATTGTGATTTTTCCCCAATACAAATGTATCTGCTTCGCTATCTAACTGTAGTTGGAAAACAATAAGAAATCCTGCTTTGAAAACATCTGTGCTACTGGAAATGAACCCACTTAGGCTAAAATGTTTATTGAACTAAACTTTTTTCAATCAATAAATGAATGCGTCTCTGAGCTGGAAGTGTCCTTTTCAGATAGGGTTCGGAATCCAGAGAGGGAATGAGGTTAGGCGTAGTAAATCACGGAAGGCAGACCCAGACTGGCAGCTACACAGTCCAAGTGGAGCAGAACCACATACGACTTAAAGCAGCAGAAGCCAAAAGCCATAAAGCAAAGATAGATGGAGGCAGTAGAAACAAATGGGTCCCCAAACACCCGAGCAATATTTTCAAAACGCCAATGAAGAAAAGCAGTTTTTCTAGCCATCTCATCAAAACGGTCTTCAGTCCAAGCTTTATTCCCCGTTTGAAAAAAAGGCGAGGGTGAGGAGAAATTTTAGTTCTTTATGGAGGTAGCTGTGATAACAGGAGCGGGGGGGCAGGCAAGAGAAAGAGCTATGAGACATGATTGTGATATAGAGTGTGTGTGCCAGGGAGACGGACCCTCACATGCAAAGCGAAGCACTGTGAGACAGGCTGGCTACAAGGATGGCTTGAAGCGCTGCTGTCCTCAACACTAAGTCAGGTGGACCACTGTGTAGATTCTACCTGGGAGATCAATAGTTAAACCCCTTAACAAAGAAGAGCTTCCTCAAAGGAAGGCTTTTTAAGCCAAACCTCTGGAAATTGGGCATTGGCTATGAATGAGTAGCTTACAGAAATGGAAACCTGCAAATAGCCAGCAAAAAGGAAAAATCCATCTCAGAGAATGGCTGGGTAAAATCAGGTAGATTTTCTCACCCCTGATATAAGCTCCACTTAAAAGTACATAATAGCAGCCAATGCTTTTTAGAATGTTGAAAAGTGTCAGGACCCATATTCATTGCTGAGCAGTTTGGCTACATGAGTATATACTGAAAATACACGTAGCCTTTTTCAGAAGATTCTCATACATCTGTTCATATATATGTAAATACATCTGTTCATATATATATGTAAATGTGCACACACACATGCGTGCACATATACAGGATTATCCATTGCAGCCCTATAGTTAAAATTAATTTTGTACACTGGGGACAAGTTTACTCTTATATGTATAGTTGGATTATTACTATGAGATTACTAAGAATTGTGTATGGCTATGAGGATGATTACATACAGTTTACTGTATCATATATACTATTTGTGACATTTATATGTCACAGTGCATATTGCATGGGATACATTTTAGCAAGTCACTGAAAACAGAGGGGCTAACTAGTTGACTTTCAGTTAACTAACTCCGGGAAGAGTTCAATAATATTAGATTCAATACTATTCAAATAACCAAAACCTATGCACTATTACTCTGCTGTATACAGTTTTTGTTGTCATGTTCATGTGCATGTGAGTACACATAATGACGGGTTAATAGAAATAGCGCACATATTATGTAATTATACAATATATTGAACAAGTATTTTAAGCAACTTGAGGATATTAATATATTTAGTGTTTGTGCAACTATCACAGTATAAAGGCAGTTTATTGTGGGAAGAGGGAAGGTGGGGAGGGAGAGAAGGCTGGGATGGAGAGATAGGAGGGTACCTATGACAGAGGTGTGTTGGTAAAATGTTCTTTTGAAATGTATACAATTTACCCTTGTTCATTCAAATGCTGATTTTTCTACCCCACTATCTGGTTTCAATCCATTGCATTGTGATGTTTATTCTAATCACCTGTTTCAAGTTTGTGTGAATGTGCCACCATTTGTAATTGTCAACTAAACAACCAGCCAGTGCTGTGCAATGAGAGAATAGGGTGGGACATCCTAGTCCAAAGGGGAGAAAAAAGAAGGAAGGAGCAGGAGAGAGAGATCAGGAGGAGGAACTGTGAACCACGAGGAGAGATGAACCGGACCTAAGATATGACTAAAAGCAAGAATAATGAGTGAAATCTGAATGGTAGGAAACTATGCGGGCTTGGAGGTTTAGGATGGAGTAACTATTGCCCAGCATTGTGCTCTAGGTTAATTAAATAAATCCTAGTCTCTGTGTGGTGATTTGGGTATACAGCTGGTTTAGGAATAACCACTGCTTAACTAAAAGAGAAATCAATAGTAAATATTAATATTCAACAACATAGAGAAAAAGAGACTGAGAGACAGAGAGACTGAGGAAAACCAAGAGAATAAGAGCATATTTGACATTTTTAAAACTAAAATTCATGAAGTTTTTTCCTGAAGACTTTTAGATTCTTTATTTTGACTATTTTGCTTTCCTTAAGGAGGAAAACAGCAAGGATGTTGGTCCACTTATCATCTAAATACATTCTCCATCTTGTATCCAGGAATACAAAAGGTAATGATTGGTTTAATGCACACAGGTGGCAGCCTCTTAGCATATTCACTGCAATGAGGGGTCACTTTGTGACCTGCAAACCAAGGTGTGCAAGCTTTATTCATGAAGTCAGCGTACACCTCTGCCATCCCCGCCCTGTGTGTGAAGACACTGTGTTTTTGGAACTCTGAATTGATTACCTGGCAGTTCATAAAACACTCAGTAGGTTTGGGTGATATTTGGATGAGACCTTGTAAAAGGAGAAACATATGTAAATGAAGTCAACTTCAAAGACCTCTGGGATCCATTATAGCCAGAGATGCTCTTAACAAGTAATTAGCCAGCACTGTTAATCAAGGTTAACAGGTGTTGAGTAATGAGCTGAGACGGGTATTTGCTGTGACCACATTCTTTCCTGGTCTGGTTAGGCAACCTGATGTCCAACAGAGTCCCTGGAAACTCAGAAATATGACTTAACATCCTCTTTCCCTCATACCACCATTGGTCGCATGATCACGGAGGATGGTTGAACTGCTTGTGAGCAAATGCAGCAGGATCTGTCTCTGAGCCTCTCAGTACTTTCAGTGACTGTGTTCTTTTCACTCTGTTCTATTTTCTGTGTCCCTTTCCTCACGCGGGCCTGTGTCTGATTTGTTATTGGCTGTGGTAAAGCCAACTCTGCTATTCTGGGATCTCAGAATGGAGAATCCAAAGTGGTTTTACCTCATTGCCAGTGTCAGCTCAGCACGAGGACTAAGTGGTGACTTATGCGCCAGCTCATCTTGCTTTGTCATTCAGTAGTTGCCAGCTTACATTTTTACTGAATATATTTTTATGTTAGTAGCTAACAAATTACTTCATTCATTTTCCTTTACAGAAAATGAAAGATTGAGTGTATAACATGTACCCTTTCCCTGATGGTGAACTGATGGGTATTCCCAGGTTTTATATGCTGTTGTAACATACGAGAGTCACTCTCTGGTGGGAACTGGGAAACTATACTCAAAGCCAAAGCCAAATCACAACCTTTTTGGTACAGCCCAACAGCTGATAAGTTTTTATTTTGTTTTCTTTTTTTACTTACCAGTGGTTGGAAAAAGTCAAAAGATGAAAAATATTTCTTGATAGTAGGAAACTATGGGAACAACACATTTCAGTCAATAGAAATAAACTTCTGTTAAAACTCAGCCATGACCACATATGTATGTTCTGTTTCTGCTTTTGAGCAATTGTGCCCTACCGGAGGTAGTGTGAAAGGGATTCTGAGATTTCTAAATCCCTATCTCTTTGTTCCTTTATAGACAACTTTAACAAATTATTTAGTTATTATTTTTGTAGACTTTGGTGTTTTGCTGCATCTATGTCTGTGTAAGGGTGTTGGGTCCCCTAGAACAGTTACAGACAGTGTGAGCTGCCATGGTGGTGCTAGGAATTGAACCCCAGTCCTCTGGAAAAGCAGCCAGTGCTCTTAACCTCTGAGCCATTGCTTCAGCCCCCTTTTGCAATGAACATTTTGAAGTTTTTGTTTCTTTAAAGAGCACATAAATATTCTTGTTTTAATCCCAGGTGAGGGGATATGGGGCTGATTCACAGCAGCTGGCTATGACTTGACTCCTGCTCTAGCAGGGGATTGTGGCTTGTGGGTTGTTGTTAGGTTGTTGTTGGTGGTGGTTGTTAAGTCGTCTAAGTAGTCCTGCACAAAGAAGAAACAACCACAAGAAGAAATTAGAAATCCTGATGGCGAAGATCAAACTTGCCCCCAAGAACCTTGATGCCCCTAATCAGCAGGAACTAGTCGAATGATAATGCCACCCCCTTTCTTATCCCTGACTTTATTAAGGGTCCCATTCATTTCCTCTCTGTCCTTTTTTCTCTCTTATCTAGTGTTGGGGGTTGAAAGGGTGGAAGAAAGAACCCACAAAGTAGCCCAAGACAAGCTACACCATTTACAGGTAATTTTATTGCCTCCTGACCTGCTAATCTCAGTGGCAAGTGAAAAGAAATATTATTTCTATATCACAGCATTTAAAATAATTCATAAAATGGCCATATAGAGGTTGAGTTCTTTCGGATTATCAAAACTGACTTTTTTTTTCTGGAGAATTCAGTGGTATGTTGGCTTAGGTTTTTTTTTTTTTTTTTTTCCCTAAGATTGTAATTGAATTAGTCATCTTTGCATGTGTTTACTGGTTCTTAATGCTTACTTTTTCTATTTTATTAAATATATTTCCTTAAGGATTCTAGCTAGTAAACAAGGAGAAAGCTAATATATCAAACATCTGTCAGTGCTAGATTCCATGCTAAAAATGATGCAAAACATTACACTCTCTTTCTTCTGTTTTATACATACATATACACACACATATATAAACATATGTGTATACTTTTTAAGATATTAGTATTACTCATTTTATAGATGAGAAAGGCTCACAGATTTTGCCAACTAAATTTATATAGCTGACCCATTAGAAAGATCTGTCTTTAAGTTTTTATTAATCACCTAATTACTTATTAATCAATTGTTTTATAAATTTTGCATTGCAGATAATGGAATGATAGGCAAGCATGTCACCACTGAGCTGTACCTACATTCCAGAGACATGGTCTTGTTAATGTGCGTCTCTGCCCTTCATATTCTGTCTGAGAGACAGATGTATGATGGCTTTGTGAAGCATGTTGACATGTATACGTGTTTTCTAGAAGGCATGCATGTTATCAGACATCCATGGAGATTCACAAGTCATAGGAAATAATTGAGCTTTGGTTGTTTTTTGTTTTGTTTTGTTTTGTTTTATGTCCCCTATCATTAAGTACTTTAGGAGAACCAATGGAGGCCAGGAAATCATTTTGTGATGACATACCCCGAGAAGGTTGCTGTTCACAAGCACAGTGGAATGAAGTTAATCTGTTATTGCAGCCAAACCCTCAATTTTACACTCTGGATCTACAACTAATTTCTGGTATCACTAAATGTGGAAAAATCATTTTACATTGCTGGATCCTATTTTCCTTATCACTTAAGTGTGGTTAGCAATACTGTTAAAGATTTAAAGAGGAACTTTTAAGGAATGTTCAGTGCAGTCCCCAGGACAGAGTAAACCTTAAACTCACTTGTAACCCTGTCAAAGTCTGTGTGAGATTATCCGCCTGGGTTTCTCCCTGAGCAGGGAGCCCAGCCTTCCATCGGCATTTCTCAACGCGTGATCTTTAGTCCACTAACAGTGTGTTGTCTAGATGTTCCATTTATGTTGCACGTTTCTGAACATAGCTTTAAAGGAACGTCTACTTCCAGCAGTTAGATGATGTGGAAGAATGAATTTTACGAATTATCAAACTATCAGCATTCTTATGGCTTTCTGTCTATTCAAAAATGAAAACAAGGAGTAAAGATATCTTCCTCTGGAAGCCAGTTTAACAGTTCAGACCGCACTCTGCTAAGAAAAATAAAATCATTTCTATATATGAATTATCCCTCTTACAGCAGTTGTGTACATGTGGAGACTTTGCCAACAGATGCGTTTCTTGTCATAGTCCTTAGTATTGTACGTTTGATGGCAGTTTTCACCCTGTAATCTCTTTATCTTAGCTGTTCTATTTGCTATCATAATGTCCAGTACTTTTCTTGAGACACGGTGTTAATTCAGGAATGTATTACTGAAACAGTGTCTGATTTGGATGTTCAATATTCTCTCAGTATTCTCTGACTGAATTTCTTAGATTCTCTTAGCTTAGAGCAGGTAATAGGGGGCCTCTTTGGAGAAACACGGGAATAACTGCTGCTGGATGGGGAGATGGCTCATTTGATGAAGTGCTTGCCATATAAGCATGAGGAGTTCAGAACCCCAGGGCCTAATAAAAAGATAGGCTTGGTGATAGATATTGGTTGTTCTGGTACCAGGGAAGTAAAAATAGTCAGATTCCTGGACTTTTCTGACCAGCCAGCATAGCCAAATTGATGAACTCCAGTGAGACATCCCCTTTCAAAAAGAAAGCACACACAGCAGTTGAGGAAGACACCCAACACTGACTTCTGGGTTCCATGCACATCCAGATGTACATGTATGTACACTTACACATACAATGAATAGATACATTTATGTACCTGCAACACACACATATCCATATATATACCTGCACACACAAGTACACATGCATACATGTATACATGCATGGATACACACACATATGTATATATATATATATATATATATATATATATACATACATGCATGCATGCACACACAACACTCATGAAAACACATAGACATGTACATTTATGTACATATAAATGTGTGCACACACATATGCATACACACATGCACACACATTCACACACAGATTCATAATTGCTTTGATCATGCATATTCACTTCAAGACCTGGGCAAGCTTGAGTCTAGAACAGACGTAACTATCGTTACGTGGCATTTGCGAGGATGTTCAGCTCCTGCCTTGTTCTTCAGCTTCAGCCCTTGCCTTCGTTTCCCTCCAGGACTGTGTTCTGGACCAGTGGCTCTCTGAGGAGGCTTCCTAGTGCAGCAGCAGCAGCAGTCTCAGCCTACCTGTTAGAATTTGAAATTCTCCACCAAATGCTAGAAGCGCTAAACGGGAAGGTTGGTGTTGGGGTGAGGGGCAGTGTCAGCCATGGGCTTTAGTACACTGTCCCTGAGACATGCTGAGAGCCTCGGGTTGCACTCACAGAGGCTGCTCTGGCTTTATCAGCATGTCACGGTGCTTGTGGTTTGTTTTCCTCACGCACCGTCAGAATTCACAGCCACATATTTCTTTCTTTTGTGCTCGAGGAGTGCCTGTTTTCCCCAGCCAGCTTGGGACATACGTCTTTTATTCACGGTGTATTTCTGAGCATGCAGCACAGTTCTTGGCATGAGGCAGATATTAAATAAATATTTAAGCAAATGGATGAGTGAATGATCCATTAATAGGAAGCGACTGATGTTGTATTTCTTTTGATCTTCACTTTTTTTTTCTTGTTTGCTGTTTCGTTGTTGATGTAGACAACCACATACTACCAGTTTCATAACTAATTTATCACCAGTTTATAGGAGTAACTTACAAGCTACACGGATGAGGGAGAGGAAGGGAGGGGCGGATAGGAGAGGGAGCACCGTGCAGTTAACAGACACGGCAGCTTCAGAGGAGATTGTGTAATTACCTACTGTGCTCTCACCGAGGAACTAACATGTCAGGGTCAGACACTAGGGATGGAATTTGCTCACTCCTGTCTGCCATTCTCACTCTCAGCACCACACTCATGTGCACAGTTCCTGAAATGATGAGGTTATTGATGCTTCTCTCTTCTATTTAATGGATCCCCTCTCCCTTTTCTTCATGTTTTCTTAAAGCCTGGAAAAAATGATTTGCTGTTTGTAGCCAACAACTCTTCTTTTCGCATTGGAATAGGCTCTCCTATTGTCATAAGGAAGAAAGGGTCCTGGGTGGTTTGAACTCAGTGTGACATAGCATTGCCTTACGTCTTAGCAGGTAAGGACTGGGAGCAAGGTGGACCGTAGCCCTCAGAGGCATATCTCCAGTGTCACACTGTGCAACTTTGCTTCCTGCCTCAAAGCCTCTATAGCCACTGAAAAAAAAAAGAACCAATATTTGAGGACCAGGTCTGTAACATGAGTGTGTGTGTATGTGTGGTATGTGAATGTTGCAGGATATTTGATCAATCTGTGAACCCTGAGATTGTGTTTTTTAGTAGAAACAAAAATGTTTCTAGTTGTGGTGTGGCTCAGCCCTAGCACACACCTTTAATCCAAGTGGTTTCTGATTATTGCAAGCAGGATTAAATAAGGTCAACCATAAGTCAATAGGTGGCACATGCAGCCATTTGACAGGGAGTAAACATAGGGAAAAACATAGAGAGTAAAGGAAGTCAGGAAGAAGGATAGAGAGACCCACAGGAAGTAGAAGGGAGGGTCATTTGAGGCTATTCTGAGATGGTATGGGGAAGGAGATTCTTTCTGGGACATCATCTGAAGAGGAAGGTCATTGGGTCTTTTCTCTCTCTTTGAGCTAGTAGGATTTTACCTCAATAGCTGGCTCCCAAGTCTTTATTGGTAAAATCAAATCATTGAGATTTTGTTAAGAACAACTTGTTGAGTGCGTGTGCCTGCATGCTTGTATGTGTGTATGTGTGGTGTGTTGAGTGTATATGTTATTTGTGTGTGTTATGTGTATATATGTGTGGTATGTGAGTTTGTATGTATGTGTGTGAGGGGGGCACAGATAAGCCATTTTGTATTCAAAGTGACACCTCTCATGTGAGACTCATCTCTCACATGAGCAAACCTGGGTAAGACTTTTGCTTTCCATGAGCCTGGGTTAATCCATCTATACAAATGGAGATACTTCCTCTTACAGGGCTGTGAAAATAAAGTGAAATTTCCTGGATGTCTTTGGTTCCCACTGTTGACTGACACATCTATACAGCTATAGTTATCTCAGTGGCGACTATAGGAAAGCTGTAGAAGGAGGTAGATTCATGCAAAGGCCATATCAAAATAAATTTAAATCTTGGCAAGCAAAGCAAGATGCAGATTCTGAAATGTATTAGTGACCTAATATAGAGGTGCTCTTAGTTTTTGTTTTCACACATGATTGAGAAAGTCCTTGTTAGTGTACTGTCTGGAATGCAAGCTGACACATGCCTTTCTCTCTTTTATCAGGATTCAGAGTAAGAAAATAATTATAAACCCTTATGTCATTTTGACACACATTCCAGGCCAAAACTCCAAAGGTAGAGATAATGAAGGTATAATTCTTTCCCCATGTAAGAGAGACTAACTTTTCCTAGGAATCATCTAGCAGTCTTCCAGTGGGAAAAGGTAGATTCATACAACTTCAGGGATAGCTTCTGTTAGAGTAGTGGTTCTCAGCCTTCTTAATATTGCAACCCCTTAACACAGTTCCTCATGTTGTGTTGACCCCTGTGGTAGTTTGAGTAGCTATGGCCCCCATAGAGTCATGTGTTTGAGTTCTCGGCCCATAGGGAGTGGCACTATTTAGGAGGTGTGGCCTTGTTGGAGTGGTGTGGCCTTTCTGAAGCAGGTGTAGCCTTACTGGAGGAAGTGTGTCACTGTGGTGGCTGGCTTAGGGATCTGATATGATCAAGCTCTACCTGGTGTGGCACACCCAGTTCCCTGTGCTGACTGTAGACCGGAATGTAGAGCTCTTAGCTCTTTCTCATGTTTGCCTGCATGCTGCTATGCTTCTCACTATGACAACAATGGAATAAACCTCTGAAACTGTAAGCCAGCATCAACTTAATGTTTTCTTTTATAAAGTTGCTGTGGTCATGGTGTGTCTTCACAGCAATAAAACCCTAACTAAGACAACCCCCAACCATAAAATTATTTTTGTTGGTATTTTGTAACTGTAATTTTGTTGTTGTGAATCATAATGTAAATATCTGTGTTTTCTGATGGTCCTAAGGAACAGCTATGAAAGGGTCATATGACCCCCAAAGGAGTCATGATTCATAGGTTGAGAACTGTTGTACAAGAGAATTCAGCATTTCCACTTCTCCAAGCTCAAACATGCCAGCAACAAGACATCTATATCTTTTGTATGTTGCCCCAAATTACACAATGTGTGAGCTTTATTGAAATGATTTTGTGTTTTATAATTGGTTGACTGGCATATTTTGTTGTGACCTAAAGCATACTTTTAAGTTTTTATACAAAACAGACCAACACCCTCTCTGTCATTTGTTATGTAGAAAATAAGCAGTATTCAGCTGAAAGACACAGCCCAGAAGGATCAGGCAGCTCACTGCCAGCGGGTTCAGAATGCATTATACACAGTAATTACCAATGGCCCTGTAAACCCTACAGTGTTTGGCAAACTCCTCAATGTTTTTGTAAATGGCTGTGTTCCCTAGAAGTCTGTACTGCCCTCATGTAGCAGTAGGGTTATTGTCCTCCTGGACACATTAAGTGGATTATTTTCTTAGTCAGGGGAGAGAAGGTCATGAAAAATAATGTGCAGTTTTCCCCTGAAGCAAATGCTGAGCTCTTTAATAATGTTCAAGTAGAAACAAGAATGAAGAATAGCTTTCTTTCTTAATAGAAATCAAATGCGATATAGAGTAAACGGGGGGGGGGGTGGAGCTCGACGCATTGGACTGAAAAGCTGACAGAAGCCTTTTCTAATTCACGAAGAATGCTGGCCTCAGTGTCATGCAGCTTATGGCCGCAGAAGAATCTTCATGAGCATATAGAGCATATACAAAGCCACAGAATCCCACTGTAGGTGTGTGTGTGGAGCTGCTGCTTACCCATCAGCTCTTGTCAGCTTTATCCCTCTGGGTGGCTTTTGGCACACTACTTAAGCTTCCCGCCCTGCCCCTGGATTCCAGGATCAATGAATGAAAGAATGGTGCATACATTTCACAAAGACCAAACTTCTGAGTCTACTCGCCATATTGGGAAGAGAAAGGTTTGGCTGTGTGTTTGGAGAGAGAGATCCTCTAAGCAAAAATAGTGCACATGAGCAAAAAAGTGAGGTTGTATCATAAAGTGCTTAATATTTGAAAAATTAATTTGAGTATCTTGAATCTTCTGTATTATTTGATGGCTTTTTCAAGGCAATCATTTATTTCTCTAGGTCATATTAAAATAAAATAAGAGCTATATTGTTCATCTTACATACAAAAAATTGACTTACTATTTTTGTATAATTCTATGAATAGTAACCAATATATATTTAAAAGAGTTCCTAGCAAACTGTGTTCTACATATGCCACCTATTTTTAAAAATTAAAAATATGATCTAGAAACTTCAGACATTTATCTTTTTCCAATAAAGCATTTAAAAAACTTTCTTGCAGTTTTTTTCTAAGACCTTGTGACAATTTCCTGATAATTACTTGAGGAGGATAAATTAACTCTTGTCAGTCTTGAATATAAAACTGCCCAATGTAGCTAGCTAGTCTGTCTTCTTTTTTTCTTAAAGTAGACTGTGCCTTCTCTGCTCCTCTGTAGAAATCCTCAGTGTATAGTTATTTTAAGCTACGTTCCATTATGGCCATCTCCTGTTAGTGTACTTCTCCTGGGTATGTTAGAAATGTCATGTCTACTTGCCTCTTTCTACATGTTTCTAGTAAAAAGTAGTGTGAAAACATAATGTTGTGTTTGCTTCCTACGCTTAAATACACATTCAGCTAAATAGCAAATTCTAAGTACTCTGAGTTAGCCTTCATTTTGAAATTTTTAATTCAGATTAGAAAATAATAATGTATGTTTATGTGGTATAGCATAAAGCTTCTATACATGTTCGTAATGAGGAATTCTTATAGTAATCTACCACCTTAGACTTAA
Organism: Pachyuromys duprasi; assembly: GCA_028658305.1. Lineage (NCBI taxonomy): Eukaryota > Metazoa > Chordata > Mammalia > Rodentia > Muridae > Pachyuromys > Pachyuromys duprasi. The sequence continues at coordinate 8,616,175 of CM053753.1, forward strand.
TTTGCTTAATTCAAATAATATTTGTTGTTTGAAATACACAGTGCACAGTTACCATTTTTGTGGCAAAGCTCATGAAAGCTTGTTTTTGTTTGATTGAAATGTGGTCTTGATCCACATCTTCTCTTTCCCCGTTTATGGCCTCAGCAGTGTTCGGTAAAAACCATGCTAATAGCTCCTTCCTTAAGTTTGATTTTCTAGATTCAATCTATCAATGTTTGTCTTTCTATGGATGGCTTATTTCCCTACAAGTTCATCTAGGCTGCCACAAATGCCAATCTGTGACTAGTTTTAATGTGCTATAATAATCGATGGTATAAACTTCTGAACACTTCCACTATCCATTCATCTGATGATGAACTCTCAGAGTGCCTCCATTTCTTACCTACTGAGAATAGTGTGCAATGAGCATTGAATGCAGATATACTTTCGCGTGTTCGTTTCAATTCTTTTCAGTGTATCAACAGAAGTGGATTAGTGTTCCATATAGAATTCTGTTTTAAGTTTTCTGAGGGATCTCTACAGTGGTTTTCAAAATGACTATACAGCTGATTTTCCCAAGAGCGTGTTTGGTTTCCTTCTTCTCAGTACCATTGTCCTTACTTCCCAGTGTCTTTTGAGTAGAAGTCATTTAATAAGTGTGGGTGATATCCCCTCACAGTTTCAAGAGATGCACAGTGGTGCTGACATTTTTTCATGTTTCTGTTCTCCATCTTTGTGCCTACTTTGGAGACACTTACATGCAGGTTACGTACCCTTTTCTTGTTGATTGGGTTTCTCCTTTCTGTGCACTTCTTGAGTAGTTCAGATCTGAGCCACACTTTTGAAATATTGTCATTTCCCTTCACTAGCTTTATCTTTGCTCGAAGAAGCTTGCACAGCTTGGATACAATCCCACTTGTTCATTGTTGCTTTTGTTGTTTGTGGTTTTGGCATGATAACTAAGGCATTTTCCCCTCGATCAATGCAGTGGCATATTTTTGCTATTGTCTCATCCTGTAAATGTACAGTGTTAGATGTTGTATGTAAGTGCTCAATCTATTTTAATTTCATTTGATCTTTGGAAATGATATGATGTGGGTCTGTATTATTTATTTATTTTTATTCACTGCATGGAATACCTGACAAACAGCTTACGAGAGGAAGGATTTATTTTCCTTTCCCAGTGATGGCAGGGGCAGCTAGAAGCTGTAGTTTTGGGAGTCTGAGGCCCTTTGTGTTATACAAGGAGCAACAGCCAGGAAGCAGAGAGCCTGGGCTGGAATCATGACCAGGCAGGAACCCATGAGGCCCATTTCCCAGCTACCCGTCTCTTCCACTTAAGTCCACCGCCTGATGGTTCCTCCAAAAAGCACCTGTGGTCACCAGGTGTCCAAACACATAAGCCTGGTGGGGATCCTTCGTGTTGAAGTGTAACAGAGTCCAGCGTCATTCTACTTGTCATCAGTTTCCATACACATTTGAAACTGTCTATTCTCAATTGTGTGTTCCTTGACTGCCATCTGTCTATAACCTGTCTGTCTGTCTGTCTGTCTGTCTGTCTGTCTGTCTGTCTGTCTGTCTGTCTGTCTGTCTATCTATCTATCTATCTATCTATCTATCTATCTATCTATCTATCTATCTATCTATCTATCTATCTAAGTTAACTTGGCACAAATTAGAGTCATTTCTGAAGCAAGAACCTCATTTGAGAAAATGATCTAAACAGACTAGCCTGTGGGTAAGCTTCTGGGACATTTTATTAATATTGATGTGGTGGAAACTAGCTTACTGTGGGTAGTGCCATCCTTGGGAAGGTGGTCCTGAGTTGTATAAGAAATCAGGCTGATCATGCCTGGGGAGCAAGCCAGTGAGCAGCACCCCTCCATGGTCTTAGTTTCAGTTCCTGCCAGAAACCCAGGTTCTTGCCTTGGGTTCCTGCCCTGACTTCCCCCACTGTGGAAGTGTGAACGGAGAGATAGAGGTCAAATAAACCGTTCCCTCTCCAAGTCACTTTTTATCATGGTACTTATAAGAGCAATGGACATTCCAAATTAGAACAGAGGCTTTGTCACAAATTAATAGTCTAAATTTTTTTAAACTTATAGCTTGGTTTTCTACTCTGGTGCCAGTACCATGCTACTTTAATTACTATAAGTTTGCAATAGATTTTGTAATCATATAATTGGATGTCCCTAGCCCAGTCCCTGGTTTTGTTATTGTCGTTATTGCTGTCTATGGTCTTTTGTTATTTTTGCATGTGCTTTGTGTGTTAAGATTTTTTCCAGTCCCACATTTCTATTAATAATGACTTGGGGATTTTGGTAATTATTTCACTGAATCTGTGGATTATGTTGGATAATATGGCTATCTTAACACTATTTATTACAAGGCAGCATTCCTTTACATTTGTATGACCTACAATTTCTTTTATGGATTTTAAGCCTTTAAGAATTTAGATGTTGAGGGAGCTACAGAGGGGATACAAAGTGAATAAAGTGTAATTAATAAAAAATTTTAAAAAGGAATTTAGATGTTAAATTATTGGCTAAATTTATTGTTTGATGTGGTGTCTGTTTTATCTCATTATTTTCTCTTATGTATAGAATTACTTATTTTTTTTCACATAGTTTATTGTGAGTATATATAAATGCTGACAAGATTGTAGGATGACTTTATTACTTGCAGCATTATTGAATTTGCTTATCAGTTAAAACAGTTTTTATTTACATTTGAGATGAGGTCTTGCTATGTTGTTCATCTTATACTTAGGCTTATAATATTCCTGCCTCAGTTTTTCATGTGGCTTGAATCATGAGTAAGAAAACTACTGCTCAGCTATAGTCTGATTTCTTTGGTACAACACCAATTTGTGCATATAAAATCATGATATCAACAAGCAAAGTAATAAACACATTTCCTCTGCTCCTTTGGACCCTTTTGTTTCTTTTATATTCTGATCCAGATTTATTTATTTTATTTCATGTGTATGAATGCTTTGCCTGTGTACCGCATGTGTACCTGGTGCCACTAGAGGCCAGAAGAGGCTGTTTGCTACACTGAATCTGAAGTTATGAGTGGCTTGAGTTAGCATGTGGGTGCTGGAAACCAAACCCAAGTCCTCTACAAGAGCAACAAGTGTCGTTAACTGCTAAACCATCTCTTCAGCCCCAGTTACTCTGATCGAAACTTCTAGTGTTATGTATGCTCAACAGAAACATGAATGCAGCCCTTCTCTTACTCCTGACTTTATAACACATAAGTAGTGGCTTTTTTGTGTGTTGTTACATATTCCTTCTGTGTCTGTTTTATTGAAAGCAATTTTTTAATCATGAAAGGTTATTGAATTCTGTCAGTGCTTTTCCCGCAACTGTTGAAATGATATGAAGCACAGTATAAACTGACTTGCACAAGCTGAATATTAATATTTTAAAAGTATTAATCTTATTTTTATCATGTGTGTATGGGTGCTATACCATGAGTATGTAGGTACTGGAGAGGCTAGAGGTGGGCATTTCCTGGAACTAGAGCTATAGGTAGTGGTGAGCCATCTGGCTTAGGTGCTGGGAATTGAGCTTGGGTCCTTTGGGAAGAGAAATACAGACTTTGAACTGCTGAGCCATCCCTCCACCCCCCCAGGGGTAATCTTGCCTGGTTGTAGTATATAGTCTTGCTTGGTTGTAGTGTATAATCCCTTTAACATTTCAGTGTTTTGAATTCAGTTTTCTAGTAATTTGTTGAGGGTTTTTACAACTGTATTCATCACAAATAATTGATTGGCAATCGTTTTCCCTGTTTCATCTTTATCTGGCTTTGGAAGCAGGGTGGCGCTGGCTATGTAAAAGTTCATTTTGAAGTATTCCCTAAACTTCATCTTTTGGTAAGAGTTTGAGAAAGTTAATATTAGTTTTAAATGTTTGGTAGATTCCTCAGCTGAACCATGTGGCCCTGGGATTTCTTTTATTAACGATTCATCTCCTGATTTGCCACAGGATGGTTCAGATTGTCTCTTCTTTATTCACAGTTCGAGGGTCACATGTTGATGGGAATTGGTTCATTTCTCATAGGTTATCTAATTTGATAGAGTGTAATGTTACCAGTTTTCTATGATCTGTTTTATTTCTATGGTATCACTTCTATTGCCTAGTCTTTTCAGTTTTAATTTTCTCTCCTGTTCATAATTATCCTGACTGAATATTTGTTGATTTTGTTTGTATTTCAAAGAAAAGCCATAAGCCTCCAAACCCTGGAGACCCTGTCCCACAATGTTGCTCTAAGTAGGTTTTCCTCTCACCCCCCCACCCCCGTTTTCCTTGGGGACTCCCTCTCTCTCTGTGTGTATGTGTGCACAATTTGTATATGTGTTTGCATGTGAGTGTGTATTTGGTGGTGCTGCACACACCCCACATTCCTCCTTTACCTTCCTTGAGTCTTTCTTTTTCTTCAGTCTGGCTGATTTTACATGTCCCTCTGCTAATTCTCTCTTCTACACAACTGTAGACTCACCCTACTGAATTTTTCCCCTGTTACTGTATTCTACAGCTGTAGGGCTTCTCTGTGGTCTTTCAGTCATACTTCCTGTTTTATTATCAGATTTGTAATTTAATACATGTATTATTTTCATGATATCCTTTAGCGGTTCATCTGTTTCTTCTTAGAATTTCCTATATGGACAGGATTGCTTACATGCCTGAATTTTAGAGCCTTTTCTCTCTGTCTCTCTTCCCCCTTCCTCCCTTCCCCTCTTCCCTCCCTCCCTCCTTCTTTATAATAAGATAGTCTTTTCATTTGTTGCTCCTGAACAAGCTGGCCATTCCAGTGCGCTACTATTGGTGTCAACTATGACATCACGAGGGTGGCAGGCTCCCGCATTGCAGACTACAGAGTGTGCAGTACCTAGGGAAAGTTCTCTGGCTAACGACTGGATAATGCTGACAATCTCATCACAAGCGGTATTTCCACAAGTTTAGTGTTCCTCTTCTTTGTGTCTCTTGGTGGCTCTCTGAGGACGTTGATGATTAGGCAGAGGGCACCACCTCATTCAGACCTGTCTGTTTTTAGTGCCCAGTTTCACTGTAATCAAACCTTTCCAGTCACTGGTTGCCTTGGCAATGTCCTCACCAACTTCTTTTGGAGACAGACCCAGGGGACCTACCTTGTAGGCCAAGGAAGATGTGGTGTCAACCTTGCCTCAGGTGCCCCACAGGAACATGACTTGGATCTCATTAGGGTTGAACACGGGTGGCATGGTGGAGGTCACTGGCATTAGAATGAACCTGAATATGGGGTGATTGGTGACAGTTACACCCTTGCCTCCCCTGAGCCGAAGCTAAAAAGCCAGATGCTTTTCAAACCTGCTGCTTTATGAAGCTTTGGCTTTTCTGCCATTGATTTCCCACTAGTTGTTAGAATTATTAAGAATTAACATGGTATTTTTGCTGTTTTTTTAATTTGTTCAATTTTTGTTGTTGTTGAGATTTCCGATAATTTTAAGGTGAATTTAGAAATTTCCTTCATTTTTAATGCTCTTTAATCAGTTAAACTGATGGATTATCTCTGCTTGTTTTAAAATAGTGAATATTCTTTATAATCTTTCATATATACACTGAGGAGAATATTGGAAAAACAGAAGTTCAGTACTGTATAGGAATACCTAGGCTTACTAAATTCAGTGCTTTGTAGTAAACTTGGAGGATTTCTATTATTAATATATTTTGATATTAATATGTTGGTTTTTTGTTTTAATTGTGAAATAAGTTGCTTTGAAAAGGATTAACATCTACATATATGATTTCTAATGGAAATATATATATATATAATTATTTTTTATTTTTTCAAGCCTATGCTCTGATAATGGGAATTGATCTTCCCCTTTGAGGTCAGATGCCAGGGTAGAACTGGATCAATATTAAAGTCATGTATTGTTTCCAACTTATATAATATCTATAACACCATTAGATCTTAGGAAATGCCAAATTGATAAACAGATGATCATTTGGCCCAGATGACTGACCTTCCCTTTCTATTATCAGTTATCTCTCATCTTAATCCTCAGCCTTTCTTTTCTCCCACAGGCTTGCCTGGTATAATCTCTTTTATGTTCCATCAGGTTGTGACTTTTCCTTGAACCGTTTTCTCCTTTACTGCCTTTAATTCTTAAAAATCTTCAACTGCTGTTCTTTTTATATATTCCGACTCATTGGATTTTAAATATAGTAGATGTGTAGGGTTTGCATTTTTCTATGAAGCAGATCTATCATTTAATACAGTATGCAAGTATGGATTAAGAGTTATAGGGGCAGTTTGAAGATAGAACTTATTTGGAATTAAAAAACAAACAGAAAATACTAAGGCATGGAAGCTAAGTTTGCCCTCAGTTTAACTCATTCTCAGTGGAGGAATTGTGTTGCAACTTGACAGCATGTCCAAGATATTTGGTTGGCTTGAACACAGTGGCTTTGAATGTAATGAAGGTAGCTTACTTGGAGGGAATGTTTCTAGAATGACTATGCAGTGTATAGCAATAACGAGGAGATGCTGTTGAACAGACTTGGGCAAAGCTCTCTTAGTGTTCTGCAAAATGAGGTGTATGCTCCCTTTCTTTAGCCTAAGTCTGAAGTTTAAGAGTTGAAAAATGATGAACTCACAGCAGTTTCAGCAGATCCCAGAGCTGCTTCCATGGAACACTTCATTTTCTGCCAATCAACAAATTACTAAGGGGAAGAGAAATGTAAGGGTGTTATTACATGTACCTGTGTGCTTATTTACACACAACTATATGTTTCTGTATGTACATTGCCCTGGAATATTATCTACACTTGACTCTTTTCTTTAACTCAGAAGTTGTAAGACTCTTCTTAGTTTCAGTCCAGATACATGTGAAGGGATTTTTTTAAAAAAGATTTATTTTTATATTATGTGCATTAGTATTTTGCCTGCATCTATGTCTATGTGAGGGTGTTGGATCTCCAGCTTGGAACTGAAGTTACAGATGGCCATGTGGGTTCTGGGAATTGAACCCAGGTCCCCTTGGAGAACAGCCAGTGCTTTTTAACAGCGGAGCCATCTCTCCAGCCCCGATTTTTTTTTTAAAGACGAAAACACCTGCTTATCTTTGCAGGTAAAATGGCTTCCTCAACAAAAATTTCAAAGCCAGTAATTAAAAAAAAAGCCAGTAATTAATATCTCTGAGAGAGCTATGTCTCAGTAGTGTGATTTTTAATAATAATAATAATCTTGAATTTTACTAGTAGCAAGTTGCTTAAGTATATGCAAACATATAGTTATATCTACCTTGAGAGAGAGAGACAGAGGGTATTCAGTTGGCTTAAACTGGGAAATCCACTCAGTTTTGCCTGAGATGTACCTTAGCTATGTTATTGCTAACAATAGAGAACAAGATTTTGGAATACTCCCATGAGAAGTTGAGGGCGCGGTGACATGGACACTGGACACAGCGACACAAGTGTATACTTCCACATCTTCCTCTAGGCTTGCTTTCTCCCCGGTATCTGGCAGCCACTATGAAATGAAAGCGCATATTGAAATTGATCTTTACATGAAAATGATTAACTCAATCCACAAAACATACAGTAAAAGCAAACGATAAAGAAAGGAAGCTAATAAAGGAAATTGATTGAGTCCTGTGCCTCTCTTTCACTGTCCTGCATGCTGTAGGACAGGATCAGTGGCAGCGTTGGCCCCGCAGTCTGCCCAGGCTGCGGTAATAGGTTTCAGCCATGCCCTGTTTTATTGCATTTTGTAAGAAGAGGAAGAAAACAAAAGTTTGAGTTTTCATGTAGGACTACCTGGTTCTTACAGTTAGAAGCTTTTAAAGGAAAGCATTCTTAACAGGATAAAAGGACTTTAATTCGTTGGTGTTAGCATTATACTAAGACATACACTCTTTATGTCTTGTCTTTGTACTTTCTGCATGCATCTATTTACTGAACAGTGATTTATTAACATTCACCCTTCCAAACCATATTCTGAGTACCAGAAAATGCACACACAACAATGAAAACCAATTTTTAGGACATTTAGCGCAGTATCTGCCATATCTGTTATATGTGCAGGTTGATGTTGGCTTTTGTTCTGAAAATGACTGTTACAAGTATCTGGTAATAGCTAAGTACTTACTATGGGCCAGTCTTGATGAGGTTAGTGTTCTGATGTCTGAACTCTCACCCTTTAACTCCTGCAACCTGGGCAATTGTTATTGCCCTGATGTTTAGGTCTGGAATGGTGATGTCTTGGGCTGGAGACAGCTGAGATCAGTCTAGATCAGTTTCTTTCAAATGTAAAACTATTGACATGTTTCTGGAGGCTTGCACTATTGTCTCTACTTATTTTGTGTAAATGCCATTTTTCCACTCTGACAATAAAAATGATTTCCAAAGATCAATAGATATATACCCTCTAAGGATGTGGGTGTAGCATGCCAATCCTGGCTGAGAAACAGTGGCCTAGTGGATGAACACACACATACACACACACACACACACACACACACACACATACACACACGGGATGGTTTGGGATGGGTTTACACCCATGGGCTTGGGCCTCAGATTTAATGAAAAGAAGCAAGGCAGAGCACCCGTGTTCATCTGTCCCTGCTTCCTGACTACAAAGTCATGTGAGCAGCCATTCAAATTCTTACTGCTGTGCCTTTCCAGCCTTGAGTCAGACATCAATCTGTGAACCAAAATAAACCCTCCATTCTTTCCTTCAGGTGACTTTATACCTTAACAAATAATAAAAGACCTTAAGCTTGTCAGGTATTTTCCTACAGCAGCAAGTAGTTCATGCTGGTATACAATAGTGTCCCTACATTCAACAAAAGATAGCAAATCTGAGGGTCCTTCCCAATGTCTTCCTAAAAGCCAAGCTCCACAGCAGGTACTGGGAATGCAGAGGAAAGACCTGGCCTTAGCTCAGCCACGCCCCCATCCAGTCAAGTAGAATGTAAGACACACATTTTATAATGAGAGTAACAAAGAGCTATGTGTAAAAGTCCAATACAGGAACACCCGAGTCACCTAAAGAAGAGTTACAACCAGCTTAATCACTGTCCTAAAATATAATTATTTTCTCTATGTCAGAAAGGGGAGTTGGGTTCTGCCATACCTCAACATAACTTAAATTAAATGCTTGGTGGCTGAAATGATAAGTTCCTTTGTTTTTCTCTCTTGCCTTAAAATTGTACATGTTTGTGGTTGGCTGTTTATGTTGTGAACACTGTCTAAATTCTTAGAATTAAGACTGGAAGTTCAGAATAGGTTTTGTTGTTCTGAAGTCTTGGCATGTGTTGAAGGTCACTTTGGGAATAGTTTCAGTTTTATCACTGCTGGTTTTTATTTTTTAAATTTAATTTAATTTAATTTTTTTTTTGAGACAGGGTTCTCTGTGTAGCCTTGGCTGTCCTGGACTCACTTTGTAGACCAGGCTGGCCTTGAACTCACAGAGATCCGCCTGCCTCTGCCTCCCCGAGTGCTAGGATTACTGGACGGTGGCACTGCACCCGGCTCACTGATGGGATTTTTGTTGTTGTCCATGAAGCTCTGAGCTTGGTCATCATTCCTTTCTTAAATGGAGTTTAACAATTTAAATTGCTCTCCTAGAATATTAAAAAAATAGCTCCCAAAATGAGTCTTATTCTATTTTATTTGCCTTATTAGAAGAAATATTTATATACGACATGTTTTTAAGTAAACTGGAGTAGTGTAAAGTACTTGTAATTCACATTTATTGATATTATGCATTTAAATTCTTCATTAGGTAGATTGCCAATGTAAATTTTTATCTATAACTCTTAAAGAATTCCTTGCCCCCATATGGATCTGTAAGTGTAATCCTTTGTCTGTGGTCTGTGAGTGCTCTGGAGCTGACCACCTCCACTTTTCAGCATGGCATGTGAAGTACTGCTAGGGAAGCTTAAGCCTTGGTGGTCCAGTCACAGATGCACACGCCCATTTCCAGCCATGTCACTGGGTGAGTCTCTGGAATGGGCCTTCAGTACTGCAGAGGTCAGGTTCTGTGAAAGCCAAGCCAAGCATTTCCAGACAGTGAGATAAGTTCTTAAAACCAGTCCTCTCGAAACTGCCTGAAGACCAACCTTCTAATTGCTTTTCTTCTTTGCCAGGCTCTGGGGCTCTAATTCTGCTTTCTCACACTGTCACTTCAATGCCTCTTTTCCTGTCTTTGTCTGCCTAGGTTTTTGTTTTGAAAGGAAGTAAGTACCTCTTGAGGAAGTCTTAGTGGTAGGCTTCCATTATGCTCTCCGTGGATGAGAGTGTTTCTTTTGTGTGCTAAGGCGGGACTCCTCTCTAAACCATTGCATGGTACTATAGATGCCTGCAATATCAGAACGGTGTTCTGGGCACGAGCATCCCTAAACAAAGACAGTCCTTGAAAGCAGGTAATTGTTCCAAGTGTTGATATGACAGTGGGTGAAATTTGCCAAGACCCTGGACCACAGAGCCATTCTTTTCATTCCATTGATTGAACATCCTCTCCAAGCTGCATACCGTGCTTACCTTTGAGAGTCAGTGAAGTCCCCTAGCCTTCAGGGAATTGAAGCTGTTGTCTTAGCCTCTTTTTAGTCCTCAGGGCTCATGCTATTTTATTAAAGATAAAATATTCTTACTTCTCAACCAAGTGTTTTGCTCTGAAACATAGGAAATTTGAAGACAAGAACCTGTCAGAAATATGTTGTTACACATTATCATAGGAAGAGGGCTTTGGTGGGTGGGGTAAATTATTAATCGCTTTTTGCAGGTGAAGTTTGGTTTTTCCCTTTTCTTAGCTAGTAGAGGACTTGGGCAGTTTGTAGAACTGATGTCCTCTTTAAGGGATACCATAGGCCCAAATTGAGTCGTTTTGCCAAAAAGAAAAGCTATACCTAATGTTTATAACAATGAGTATCATGCTCAAAAAATTTGAGCAAGTTAAATGGAGGCTACAGGAGAGTCAGAGCAGACTTGTGGTTCTCTGCTCTGCTTCACAGTTGACTTCTGTCACAGTGTGCTCTTTGGAAAACTTCCTGCTTTTTTGTTTTTTTACAGCTGATTGCAAGTTATTCTTAGGTTTAGATAGGAAAACAAAGCCTATGAGTGACAAGACCAGATGCACTTTACTACTGTTTTGAATATAGCCTGATGTGGGTGTCTAGGGATTTTCTGTTTTCCTTGAAAACCCTTCTTTAAGTAGAATGGAAGATGATAACGATGAGGAGCTGGGAGGGCTGGAGTGAAGTGGGAAACAATAGCCCTTAATAAGACTCTTGGTAATCAGCAGGCCTTTGTGTGTGTAGTCAGAGAGGGGCAGTGGCAGACTGACCATCTGAAGGTTGCCATAATAACAGACTGGCACATGTCTAGCTATACATGAAATGAAAGGCTCCAGAGAAGAAATGGCCCACAGCACTCAGCTGCTTGAGTGTCTGATTAAGGCCAGCAAGCCTTGGAAGACTAATCTGTGACCCCGTGCTTATCTAAAATCCTTTTCAAGACTCATTTGAAATCTTTCTTACCTTTTTTTTTTTTTTTTTTTTTTTTGTCTTTTCTATCTATCTACTCCTTGGACACGAATTCCTGTTTTTTCAGGGAGGGTCCTGGTAAGAAACACAATGTAGGGGATTTAAGAGAAGGTAGTTTGACCAGTAATGTTGCCATTTACTTGTGTGATGGAAGGCTTCCTCTATGCTGAGCAAGTGTTCCACTGCTGAGACACACCCTCCCCCCACCCCCTGGGGAGGATTCTGAAGTCTGAGCAGGGTTGAGGGAGCTGAAACTGGGAAAACGTTGACTGCTCTGCTGGAGGGACGCCATGCCCACATGGAAACCTGGAGAGTAGAATGCCGCTAACGCTACCAAGAGCTGACTTTAACTAAGAGATTCTAAGAAGGTCGTAGAAAAGGAGTAAGCCTCTCTCTTCTTTCCCTTCTTGGCCCCTTCTTGTTGCTGATGACTCCCACTGCCAAAACCTAACCAAAATTTTGGAGAAACTGAGTCTGAAAAACGGAGTAAGTGGTTTCTATAAAGATGGATATGGTGATATGTTCAGGTTTCTCCAGCACTGGATGACACAGGATTGTAAGTTTCAGGCTTGTCTGTGCTACATATCCAGGTTCTGTTTCTAAAGAATGAAAATACTTAGTGTCAGCAGAAAAAATCTAAAAAGCTTTTCTGTCCTTATGTAACTTCCAATCTTTGAATCACTCCTCCTTCATTCCATTACGTAAGAAGGTTCTTGAGCAGAAATAGTTGCTTTTTCGGCACCAGGCTCTCTTTTCCCCTCTTTGTTTTATCTTATTTATTTTTGTTTGTTTTTATCTTATTTTCTTTTATTTATTCAAGGCACGTTTTTTTCTATGTAGCCCTGACTAGTCCTGGAACTTGCTCTGTAGTCCAGGATGGCCTGGAATTCGGGGTCTGCCTGCCTCTGCCTCCCGAGTGCTGGGATGAAAGGCCTGTGCCCTCTTTGACCCAAAATAGTTGCTTTCATCCTTGAGAAAGTGCTGAAGAAATTATAAAAACCAAAAATTCAAAATAGTTGCTCATTTCACAGTTACTTCCTTAAAGGGAGAAGACAGGGTAATCAAACAAGAAAGTGTTGAAAGCCAGTTTCAACAGGCCGGGACAGGCTGAGGCCAGGTTGTGGAGTCCAGGACTGATCTCTCAGCTGCCTTTTCTCTGAGGCAAAAAGCTCGATTCATGGAGGCCATCAAAGTACTCCCTGTGGCCAGCTAAAAACTGTTTGGTGGCTGGTGAGGAACTCTTCGGGGCTGGTGAGAAAGGGGAAAAAAGAATCACACACACATACACACACATACATTTTGTGGATGAATCAAGCTTCAACAAGTTCCAACAATTGCACTCACACACATACACACATACGTACATACATACATACATACATGTACACATACATACATATATATTTGTTTTTTTTTCTCCCACAGCTTCTGTATCCCAGCAAACTTACTCAAGTAGTATAGAAATTACAATGTGATTACATTCTCGTTTCCTTCTAGTGAATGATTACAATGAGTGTACGTAAGAGAAAATGTATTCCCCAGTACCCTCACATGATCAAATGCTTTACGTATTGTGGATGAAAACCAAATTATTCTCAAGAACCCACATACGTTTGTCACTAAGCAGCTTGTTATAGAGTAACAAGGTGTAAGCAAGCAAGGTAATTTTCTCATCCAGTTTCTTTTACTGGCAGGCTTCAATTTGTGGTTACAAAGAAAAGAGTCAATTATTTTATTATTTATCTTAAAAAGTAATCTTATAGAAATCTTAAAAGAATCACAAATCTAAACTTTTATATAAAAACAGTCATTAGTCTCTACTCTAAATCCTCAGGGTGCACATCTACTCATTCATAGTTTTTTTTTTTTTAATCAAATTGTATCAGGAAGCTGAGAGCAAAAACGGGTGTATGAGATTAATTTTGCTCACCAGCTTATCTGGTGAGAAAAGTGTGTCAACTAGTACCAGTTGGGTGGCATTGTTCACGTTCCTGACCTTGAAAAATCCTACCTCAGCGTGTACCTTTCTCAACCCCAAGTTGTTCCCTAAGATTTTCTACCTCAGATCCCCTAAGAAAAATACCGTAAGCTAACTTTACTATCAACACCTCCAAGTCCTTCCAAAGGGTGATGGATGAATCATTAATCTGGCTCAGCAACAATGCTTGAAAAAGATCAAGACTGTTACTGTAAGTGCCGGAGAAAGTGTGCAGTGAGGGGCTGGAAGCCCCTTACAGTTTTCATAAAACTCATAGATGAAGAAGGATGTGAAGCCTGCCAGGACAGAAGCAAAGCTGATGCTCCGTGACAGCATGGAGTCCTCAGAACACGTAGTCCTGGGGCTCTGTCTATCTGATGCTCTCGCATCTTGGTTGTGGACCACATTCCGTTAGTTCTAAAGCTGTTAGTTGTTCCTCTCACACTGGCCTCAACAAGAAAGAAGTCACTTATTCCTTGGTTTAAGGTGACTCTGAGTCTTTATCCTTTACCCTGAGGTCAGCCCCACACCCACATGTGACCTGAGCATGAGTCAATGCATTTTGACTTTTCCTCCTGCTCATGTGTACTGCAAGAGCTTAATCCAAAGTTCTGCATGGTAAATCTTTAACTTACCACAGGGTATGGGCTCTTGCAACTTGCATCTGGCCTCAAAGGGAAAAACCAGCTCATCTGCCTTCTATGTGCATGGAACCAGGAAAGAAATCACTCACATACCAGCAGATTGACTTGCCTTTGATCACAACAAACAGAACTAAGGGATTCCCTAAAAGTGGTTTATACAGCCTCTGTAAGGCAAGGTAAAAATAACTGCAACAGAAAATATCCTTGGTCATGGATATATCCTTCACACCTTGTACTAGCAAGA
>CM053753.1:8631055-8667545 GCA_028658305.1 Pachyuromys duprasi
TCCCCATCCCAGTCCCTAATCCAAAATATAAAGACAACGCTTAAATTCCCATCCTGTTTAATTCCAATTAGTTCTGAACTCTGTTGCAATGCTATCCTAGACCTGGCTTTTTTATAATCACGTGACCCATAAAAACAGCCATTCCTATCTAAAGAACATTTCCCTCACCCAGAGCATTGCCGATGTCCAGGAGCAGCCAGCTCCACCAGGACTCTTTCTGTAATGCACTCCTCTTCTTCTCCTTTTGTAACAGAACCAGCTGTCTCAGACTAGTTCCTGAAGGCAGGCAGCAAGAGGGTATGATGAACTACAAAAATGGGTTCTCTACAAAAGAAATTTTAAATTCTGTGGAGTACAGTAAGAGGTGACACTTCAGATAGCTTGCCACGCTGAGTCTCACAAAAACCTTTTCTTTAAAAAAAACAAGAAAGTATTATGTATTATAGCTGATGAGATAGGAACTGGTTTCAAGGCTAAGAGGTGATTACAATCACCCACACAGCTATTGAAGATGGTGTCCTACTTTGTATTTTTGTTTATTATGGGCTGGAAGGAGGTAAATTATCACCTCATTGTGAGCCAATAATCATTTTCCAGGAAAAAGGTAATTTATCCTCTGAAAGGGGATATTCACCTGCTCACCTCTTCTGATTGCTTCATTGTGTGTGTGATTGTCAGATTGCCCACTGGCGAGGAGAGAGGTGCTTTCACCCTCTGGATTGCAGGGGCATGAGTCAGAAGACACGTGAACACACTGTGGTGCCCTCTCTCTTGGTGGTCATAGTGACAGGCAGCTGATGTCACAGGCAGTTGCATTCTTAGCTTTGTTGGCTTGTGTTCAGCTCTGCAGGAAAGAGCTACTAACACTTGATTTTTGTTTGTTTCTTTGTTTTTTGTTTGGTTTTGTTTTCTCAAAAATGTTTTATTCACTTTACATCCTTATTGTAGCCCCATCCTTTCTTCCCTCCCAATTCCACCTTTTCCCTCCTTCCTCCCTTTTTCCTCAGAAAAGGGGAGTTCCCTTTCTCATCCAATGCAGCTCATCAAGTTGCATCAGGACTGAGCATGTCCTTTTCCTGTGTGGCCTGGCAAGGCAGTCCAGCCAGGGCGAAGTGATCTATCAGAGGACATTTCTCCATCCTGAGGTCTGGGGAGGGAGGGAAGGAGAATGAGAGGGAAGGAGTTCTCATCACAGACTGAGAGAGGATCATGGCAAAGAAAACAGACAGGAAAGAGAGTAAAGGAGGGAGGAGAGAGAGGAAAGGAAAAGGAGGAAATACATGCTTTGTCTAAATCGCTGAGGTTTCAAAGCCATGAGCTGTGACTCCAAGAAACCGTTCTCTGATTCTTTGGATATAAATGAATATACCGTAAGATGTACTTTGGCTTTTAGGCCGTTTATTTAGGTCTTGCTAAGCAAACTTATTGCAGCAACAACCCTATTTTCCCCAAAGAAATCTGACTGGCAGTGCATTTAAAAGGGCCAATTGATTGTCTTCCCACAAATATACACATTCCCTCTTATGAAGCTCTCTGAATATGATACAATTTTATTCTATTGAACAGTCTTTGCCCCTTTCAGTCTTTATTAAAATTTTTGTAACTATGTGAATAGATGTGAATTCACAGAAATGTTTCTTATTTATCTTATTTTAGACCTTTTGTGCAACATAGTCAAACTTCTCCCCACCCTAGGATATAGATTATTTCCACAGATCCAGATTGTAACTAATTTCCTTATCCAATTTTCACAAAATCAAATAGATCAATTCAAGCTATCTGATTTTTCCTATGTAAAATTTGATTTATTTGGTTTTAAGTAATGGTGATATTTTCTAGCATATCAAATATGGAATTTATGAAAGAGTATCCTATATTTCAGAAAAAAACCTATAGTTGCAGAAAACCATTGCATACAAATTACACTGCGTTTCTGCTGTTCCACAGAACAGGTGCAGATGTGTGGCTCGCGTGAGGGCATTGTGTGACAGTGCCATTTCTGTGAATGGCTTTTGCTACCTGTCAGGCAACAAACAAGAGTAGGCACTTTTTTTTTTTTTTTTTTGGTTTTTGCTTTTTGTTTTTGTGACAGGGTTTCTCTGTGTGGTCTTGGCTGTCCTGGACTCACTTTGCATGCCAGGCTGGCCTCACACTCACAGAGCACTGCCTGCCACTGCCTCCCTGAGTGCTGGGATTACAGGTGTGAGACTCTAGGCCTTTTGAGTATGCACTTCTTCGTAAAATTTCCTACAACTATGGATATGTTTCCCCTCTTTCTGCTCAGGATCTGACTTGCTGTCTGTGAACCTTACGGCTGGCTTCTACTTCCCACCCATGGCGAGAGTGGGTCTGCATGGATACTAGCAATATAATATGTGGTTATCTTCTCTTTCCTCTCTAGCGGTGACCCTCTGAGGTTTAAGAGAACAGGTTATAGAAACCATTTCCTCAGATAAAATGGGCAGACATGCTCAGGTTCTGGACAGCCATGCTTTCCAACAGAGTCAATGTGATTAGTGCTGGTGTTGCAACGTAACTTTTGAAATCCTGGTGCCATGAAAATGTGCCACTGTGGTCTCTTGTTTTAGGAACAACATTGGCTGAAGGACTCAGCTGTCTGGTGCTGGATCTAGCATCATGTCATTCTGGGACCATACTTTAGTACACACCTTCTACAGTGGCAGCGGGGCCTGCATGCCCAGCCTTTTCTGGGAACCATCCTTGGACCTGAGCTCCTACTGCCTAGATCTGCCATCCGTGCTCTTCTTCCCTGGAGTAGGGGCACTGCAGCTTTATCTGAAACCTTTCCATACCTGTTGCTGCCCATGTAGTGCAGTCTCAGTAATACCCACACGCCTCCATATTTACATTATCTCTCTTTTCCTTGCACGTGTGTGTGTGTGTGTGTGTGTGTGAAAGGTCCTGCTTTGTAGCCCAGGTTGGTGTGGAAACTAATGACTCTCCTGTCTCTCACATGGAAAAGTAGTTCCTTGTTTTCCTGGTACATTTCTGAACGTGATTTGGTGAAGAATGAAAGGCAAAATACAAACAAAGCTTTGCTTTTCTCCCTTTCCAGAGTAAAATGTAAGTGCAAAGAGAATAAAGTATCCTTTTTTTTCCCATAGCAATTCTATAAATGTTTTAGAGGGAAGGTAAAAAAATCTATTCTCTTGAAGTCTAGAATACAACATCCCTCTGCCATTTTTAGACAAGGCCTCATCACATAGCCTGCCTGCCTCCAGACCCTCAGTCCTTCTGCCCTAGCCTCCCTGCTGTTCGTGTTGCATGCCTGCAACACCTGGCTTCTTTCCTTCTAAATGTTTAACATTTAAACCTGATATCGTGAAATCAATTTCACAGTGTAGAACTTACTATCTAGAGTGCAGCAGTTTACAATGTTGTGCACCTCTCTTCTGTGTCCTCCCCAAACGTTCCCATCATTCTACTGTAATGCTTCTCCCTCAAAAAGCAGTTTCTTACCTGGAGCCCTCTCTCCAGCGCCGTGCAGCGTTCATCTTCTCTGTGCGTGAGTCTGTTTTGTATGTTTCATGTAAATGGAGTTACAAAGCACAAACACCACTTGTGCCTCTGCTTCTTTCACTTAGCACCTATAATTTAATCTTTGTTTAGTTTCTCATCAGAAATGTCCTTGGCAGTAGTAATTATTTTTACCACATACAGAAGTGATTTTCTTTCAATCCCATCTTAGTTTGAAGCACAAAGGAATTGTCACTGTATTTTTTTTCTCTTTTCCTTCTTTGTACCTCTCTGATAAACTACCAAGGAGTTGATTTCTTGCCCACTCCAATGTAGTAAATTGGCCTTTTCTGCATCCCGTATCCAAGGGACAGAGAGTAGTCAGAGACTAAGCCTCTTTGATGCCATGTAGCAGTAGCTATCACAAGGAGAGTAATTCACATATCATAAATAGATATTTCATGTTCCAAGAGACTGTTCTTGATATTATCAAAAAAAGGCCTTTTGGAGCATGTTTGCACAAGCTTTTTTTGTTTGTTTGTTTTTAATTTACAGCACTTGGGAGGCAGAGGCAGATGGATTTCTGTATTTCTTTCATTTTTTAAAAAATGTATGAGTATGCTGTCTGCATATACACATGCATGCCAGAAGAGGGCATCAGATCCCAGTATAGATGGTTGTGAGCCACCCTACGGTTGCTAGGAATTGAACTCAGGGTGTCTGGAAGTGTAGACAGTGTTCTTAACCACTGAGTCATCTCTGCAGCCTCGTCAGATGGATTTCTCTGAGCTGGAATCCACCCTGGTCTAGATAGAGAGCTCCATCCAGAGCTGCATAATGAGTCCCTGTGCACTCTGTGGGCAGTTATCAATGAGGGTTAGGCTGGTTAGCATGTGAAGGTGGACAGTGGGCTCTGTGCGAGCCACTGGTGTAGGCTGTGGTGTGGTGTCTCTACTGAGACATGTAGCCAGTGGTGTAGAGTTGATGCCATTTACCACATAGGATACAACCCTTAGAAGCCAGAATCATTTTGAAGATGAAGCCAAAGACTGGTGACCTCCCAAAGCAAAATGTACTGATTCTGTTCAGTCTGGGAAAGGCACTGGTTAACTCCAGAAGCTACTTTAATGAATGTCGTATCCAGAATTTTGGAGTCCATTTCTTTGGTGAAACTTAGCAAATGAAATCCGACCCTTTATTTTGTACTTTCACCGACATTGAAACTGGTTCTTAAGATTTCTTGTGTACCTTTTGGTCGATTGATGTCTTTGGGCCTCTAAACCTCCTCTCCTGTCTTTTGAGGAAGGGTTTCTCTATATTCAGAGCACATGAAAGCTTCAGGAGGGCTCTCTACCTATCTCAAAGGCCTTCTGCCTTCTTCCATCGGAACCGTTGCTTACATGTGCCTCTTAACTTCATAGCTCTCTTTAGCTTTGTGCTCCCTTTTGTTAGGGGTACATAGAATAGCAATAGTTAAGTGTGGAGGCTCAGAATTCCATCTCATGTTTGTATATGGGAGTGACATGCACATGTGTGCAAATTCCTGTAGATGTCAGAGGTCAGCCTCTTACATCATTTCCCTGGCATCGCCCACCCTGCGACTGGAGATAGGTTCTCTCACTGATCTGAATCTTACCGAGTAGGCTGGCTTCCAAGGATCTCTACTCCAGGGGATCTACCTGTCCCTACTTGCCAAGAACTGAAATTACAAGCACCCACAGCTGTGTTTGGCTTTTCTCAGGAGAATTCTGGGATTGATCCCAGGCACTCATGTCTTCAAGGCAAGCTCCTTAAGGACTGAACCAACTCCCCAGTCCTGGCTACCACTTTTAAAACAGATGCGTAAAAACCGGAATACTACTGCAGTGGGACTCATTTCTTTGTATGCTGACATTAAACATTGATTTTAAAAAGCTGGATGCCTTCAAATAAAGACTTTTAGCTTTTTTAAATTTTTAATGTGTTTGTCTGTAATATAGAGAGGCAGTTATGATGAGAGTTTAATGAGAACAATTACACAAAAAGCTTACACAGAATCCTGCCATAGAGGAAATAACCAGTCACTTTCAGCTAAAAACAGTGGTCATAGTGACATGGCTCATCTCTGTCCCCAGTGCCCTGCGTTGGAGGAATTATTAGCATCACAAAGCATTACCAGCTGTCGTATCTACATCTTGGCCCAGGCCTTTCTACTGATTCTGCTTCTGTCCCACAGCTGCATGTTGCTTTCCTTTTTGGTGGGAGTCTTCCAGAGGCGGTTCTTTCTGCCTTTCTCACCCCTATTGTCTAGTCTTACCAGCCAGCTTCAGATTTGTGTAGTCGACTCTGGTCACTTCTAAAGAGCTCTCTTTTCATATTTCCAAAAGCCTCCACATCCTGTAAGGTTTTCATTCACTGCTTCTTTGTCATGTGTCTGGTTTATTTTTGTAGTTAGAGCTGCAGGCAAATCTTGAGACTCAGCAGTTTTGTTTGTTTGTTTGTTGTTGTTGTTTTTAAATCAAACTGGTGATACTGTCACCACTAAGTGGTATAGATAATAACTGTGTCAAAGCTAGGGCTTACTGAGTTCTTTCTTCGTTCAGGAATTACCCTAAGAATCCATCAATCCACTTCATTCTCTCCACTGTTTCACATAGGTCCTTCTCTTGGCCTCATTGGACAGGGGGAGTCTGATGCTCAGAGATTCAGAGACCATGCAGAAAGCCTGAGTGCTTATGTGTTGTAGTTCCATAGAGTAGGCTCAGGGTTTAAAGCCAGTGTGACCAGAGTAACTTTGTCGTTAACAATGGCCCTTTAATGCTTCTTTATTCTTTTCTTTTCTTTGCTAAAGTATTCTTCCTGATTCCAGTATGAATCTTCTAGATATAGGCTACTACTGTGCTTCCTATGTTCTTTTCTTGTTGCTATGACAAAATACCTTTCAGTGAAGCCAAAGGGAGGAAGGATTCACACTGGCCAATGGGTTCCTGGAAAGCACAGCAGCACTCTTGCTGGTTGGGAACGTGTGGAGGACACTCCAGACTTGCCAGTGGATCAGAAAACAGAAAGCTAGACTGGTTGCTGAACCAAGCTGTATCCCTGAAAGCTCCGCCTCCTGCCTGGCTTGTTAGCCAGGGTGCATCCCCAGGGTGTCCACTAGAGCACAGCACCTCTGGGCACCAAGCTTGGGACCCGAGCCTGTAGGGATCATTTCACATTCAAGCCAGAGGTAGCCATTTATCTGGCCTGGATTTCTCGCTTCTCATAAAATTTCCCAGGGATTATGACTTAGAGAAATCCTGACTGCTCCTTGAATTGTCTCTCAAGTTTGTCTCGGTTTGTTCAGTTATTTTCTGAAGCTTTTCACCAAATGTTCCCATTCCTACACTCTACCTCTCCCCAACTAGTCTCTATGCCTTATTACCCTGCCTTGCACGTCTTTCCTCCTACCCTGACCCGTGAAACCTTGCTACACTGTGACCATGTCCAAAGAGACCTTCTTTTTTGTTCATTCAACAATATTTACTTTTGGTTCCTTCTCTGTTGTACTTCTTCTCAAATGACTCCAGAAGGGTTATAAGAGAATTCTCTTTGAAGGATCTTGTAACACAGAATAGCAAACAAACTTGGAGGCCTGCAGAAGCTGGCGGAGTGGAGCCAGCGAGGTAGAGAGCTGGAGAATACAAAGTTGGCTTAGAAGTGTTGTATCACAGCTCTATGTACTCATGACACAGGATTGCTAGATGCCTTCATTTTTCAAGGAGCAGTAGAAACCTAGACTTTCACATGCATGCCTCTGAATTTTTATAATTGGCAACTGATAAAGACAAAAATGTGTTGGAAAATGAATTTTTTAAAGGGTAGCAACTAGTCTCTTCAACCTCTGGGTGTGAAATGAGTTGTTCATATTCTCCAATGAAAAGAATCTCTTACCAGGAAAATTACCATTCCATCTTTGTGTTCTTATTTTTGTTCATAAATAATTTAAAAAAAACAGGCTTGGTATGAAGCCTAAGAATAATTTTATTAGAATTGGAGAGAAAAAAGGACAGGCAGGCTACAAATCTGAGTAGCTGCCAGGAGTAGGTGCAGAGAAGAGGAAGAGATGGCTCAGCCATTAAAGGCTAGGCTCACAACCAAAAATATAAGAGTTCATTCTTTTGACAAGAAGGAAGAGGCTTTCCCTTAACAGTTCTTAACAGTCTCCCAATGTCCTCCAAGGCCGCCATCTCATTTCCCCTTTAAGACGTGAAGTAGATAGTACCCATTTATACCATGAAAATCAAAGGATCCCAGGCCAAGGCAGTCCACCTGAAGGGATAAGTGTCTTTGTGCTGAAGCTCAACCCCAGGCTCACAGAGCTTCGAAGCAGAGGGGCTCCAGAAAAAGAGAACAAAGGCACTCAGAGCCAGAGCACTTGTCAGGTTTTGGCCTCTAACAAAAAGTTCCCCAAACTGTCCCTGCCCAAGCTGCCAAACTAGTTTCTTCCATCTTGTGTCCTCATCCATTGGTGTTGTGTGAACCAGAAGTTGTTATATGTGGCCAGCCTTTTCTAAGTATTTGGAAAAAAACTGTCCCTCATTTGTTTTCTTAAAAACAAAAAAATTACACACACACACTCTCTTACACACACACTTCAACAATTTGCACAGAAAATTTGGGGACTGTGGAAACCTAGCAAATACCAAATAACATTTTCTTTATCATGAATCAGTCACAATGATAGGTTGTTTGGATGTTGCTCTCTCCCATAAATAGTAATTTTTTAAAATTACATGTTATTTATTTATTGTGAGTCTCTGTGTGTGTGTGTGTGTTTTGGTGGCTATGCCTTCATAGTACACATGTAGGGATCAGAAGACATTTGGAGTTGATTTTGTCTTTCCAGCTTATGGGGCTCAGAGATGAAACTCAAGTCATTAGTCTTGGCAGCAGGCACCTTTACAGTAAACCATCTTACCAGCCCGCAATCTGACTTTTAAGAACAAAACAAAACAAAACATAACACCAGCAGGGAAAGACAACAACTTCTTATTTGGAGTTTAATGAGCCTTTGGTTTAAATGCACATTTTAGTAATACTATGATGAATTATCAAACAACTCTTTTGACCCCTTGTATTTTGTTAATAGATTTTTTTCTAACAAGGAAAAATTACAGTGAGTGCTTTTCTGCCTTTTAGTATTAGAAATTTAGATTTGAAATTAAGCTTTTAAAATGTGCGAATCTATCTATTTGCTATTCATGTAAACTGAAATCATTTTCATTTTACAGTTCTGAAGCAAGCAAGTCAATGAAATTTGGGCTTGATAACTTGCAATTATATTGACTTTCATTTTCCTGCTCAGGTATTCTTCCAAGTGCCAATGCTTACAGCAGATGTGGCCTCACCAGCAACAGTTTTGCAGGACTTAAATTGCAGCAAGTGGATGCACTGAGAGCATTTGAAAAGCATCTTCAAAGGAACAGATGAAAGGCTGTAAGCTGTTTGCAGTGGTCAGCTCTGGCACTTGCCTCCGAGCTCTCATGAACTCCGACAGTGATTGACTTTAGTTCAGGGGAAGAATGTACAGATTGGGACAGAGGGACAAGAAGGTGTGCACAGGACCCAGAACACAAAATAAGAATCTGATCCATCATGCACAGGACCCAGAACACAAAATAAGAATCTGATCCATCATACAAGAACTCTGACATGTGTATTACAGCCTAGAGGCTATATGATAAAAGAAATGACAGTAATTGAAATGTATTTACTTAAGTGAAGAGCCATCTGAAATATGGTTGCATGGCAAGGACCTCATTATAGACCACACACAGCATCTAAACATGATACCTTTATTTTAACTGGTTCTCAGAGGTACAGTGATGGCTCCCCTGAAACCCTGTCTTACTTCTTTGTCTTGGACAAGTCCAGTCCTGAAAGAGATCTTCTCTGAACTTTTAAGAACCTTTCAGGCCACTCATCTCCAAAGGTGTTAGATTCGTATAATTTGAAGCATCTGGGCAGAAAGCCTATATCTGGGGACCAACAGCAATGTGAAGAATTGTCAACAGAGTGTACCCTGAGTGTTCCTGAAACAAGGTGCCTTGCCATGCCTCTCTTTCCTCTTCCTTCTCTTCCTCCTCCATTTTCTTCTTCTTGGAATGTAGTTTTGTTGATGTGTTCCTGTATGTGCATGTGCATGTGGAGGCCAGAGATCAAAGTAAGATGTCCTCCCTGATCACTCTCCACCTTTAAACATATTCTTTGACAATTTCACATGTATATGTAGTGAAGTGTGAACATTTTATACTCCCTCATTGCCCTCTCTCTCTTCCCTTCCTCTCTTGATGAAATCCCCTGGAACTCTCATAGTACCTGCATATCACTGATTCAGCTGGCCAGTGAGCCTTGAGACCCTCCTGCATCCCCAGGGGTAGGATTATAGACAAATGATGCTGAGGTTCTCTCTCTCTCTCTCTCTCTCTCTCTCCATCCATCCATCCATCCATCCATCCATCCATCCATCCATCCATCCATCTATCTATTCATTCATTTATTTTTTTGAGTCCTGCAGTTGTGAACTCAGGTTCTCGTGTACATCCCTGACCATGGCCGTCTACCATTCCTGACCATGTATTTCCCATGTTCCATTTCTGGTAGTGAGCCTTCAAAAGGATCAGTGCCTGTACCTTTTGATGAATACTCTTTGTAACAGTAATTCTGAGAATAACCTGGAAGATTGTTATGTCACAGGCAGGCCTCAGTGTTTCTTATTCAGCATGTCTGAGGTACAGCCTGAGAATCTGCATATTTAACAAGCTCTAAGTTATGTGGCTGTTCCCAGCTGAAGAGCCATATAGTGAAGGCGAATGACTTCAGAGGGAAGATGGTATTCTAGTCCCAAGAAATTTTGGTAATTTTGAGCTAGAAAGTAGCTGCCAAAGAAAGAACACCAGGCCAAGTGAGTGTAGTCAGGGGAGTGTTAACAGTCAAGGGCGGCTTTGGGTTAAGTAATTTTGGTTTTTAGGAATATATGTCAGAGTTGTAGGTGGCCTCCTTTGCTTGACACCACTATGATTCTCTACAAGTTACTGATATTTACTGATTGATTTCCTTATCTGGCAAATAGTCCTTAGACCATGGAGCTGCATAGTTCCACTGTTGGGCTCAGCAGTTAAGAGCACTAACTGCTCTTCCATAGAACCTGTGTCTAATCCCCAGAACCCACAAGGTGGCTCAAACCATCTCTAACTCTAATTCTAGGGGATCTGATGCCCTTTCTTGGCCACTGTGGGGACCAAGCATATGCAAGCATGTGCATGCAGCACACAGACACACAGGCAGGCAAAATGCCCATAAACATAAAATATAAATGAATGAATACATATTAGAAAAGTTTCATAAAGATGTGACTGAGAAATTTTCATTCCAAAGGCTAGTATGTGCCAATATATTCAGTATAAAGAGCATATATATTGGCAAACACAGGAATCCACAGGAGCAGAATAAGGATACACAAAGCACATAAGAGAGCCACACATTACCTGGCTTTTGAGATCTGGATTCTGACTTGGGCTGGTTAATTTAGACTTAGGTGTGTAGAAGGACACGTGGATTAGACTTGCAGGGCACCCTTTGTCATTGTCACTATTAGAAGTTTTTGTGAAACTATACTTCCATTGTGGCTGTAAATATTTCAGATGTGTTTGATGATGATGTTATGCTATAGTCATGGGTGTGGTGGCTGCAGTGCCAGGTGGTAACAATGACAGAAGCAGAGAGGAGAGAATAGAAGGAACATAGGCAGACTGAGAGATTGAGTGGAAGCAAGGAAGGTAACAGAGAGAGGGCAAGGCAAGGGGAGAAATAGGGATTCATATTTATCATCATTTAAAATACTTCTGACCCAAGTGAGTTCAAATTTCTCAGGATTCAGTGACACCAATTTGTTCCATCCATTTATAATATAACTACTAAAGATCCCCCTGGGGTGCCAGGCATTGGCCTCTCGGGTTTAGGGTAGTTCAGGAGATCCAGGGTACCCAGTCCTTACTCTTCTAGAACTGGAGGTAGATGAGTGTGGCTTCTTAGAAACACTGAGTAATGAAATGATTTTCCTGAGCAGATGAAATGGCTCAGAGTGTAAAGCCACTTTCTCTGAAGCCCAACAACTTTTTTTCTATCCCCGACCCACGTCATGACACACAAATACACTAAAAGAAAAGGGGGAAAAAGATTTCCTTAGACCAAGGGGCAGAAAATGCTCAGGCACTTTCCTGAGCAGACTGTGCTTAGAATCCTGGTTCACACACTAGCTACCATGGGTTTTATTCAGGTCATTCATTGTCCCCAAGTCCTCAGCATGTTCATACTGTAGTGGGTTGTATCTCTGTTTAAAAGGAGCTGATGGATGGAATGTAGCATGCCCTGGAGCACATAGTAGGCCTCTTGCTCTTGAGAATGTGGGCTTGTGTGGCTGGCTAGGCATTGCCATTGCATGTACAGCTCTGTAAATAGATTAGCAGGTTTAAACTGGGGCTATATGATTATTTCTTGGGTGAGAAGTAGTTTGTGGAGTCCCTGCAGTAAGAGGATTGCTGACACAAGGCCACCAAAGACCTTGCTTCTTGGTGGGAGAGAGGGGTCAGGAAAAGCAGTGGTTTCTCCTGTAGCAGTGTCAGGGGAAGAAGAGGAGCAGCAAACAGTGTGATTACCAGGACGCTTTTACTGACACCTACAGTGCAGCCATAATTCAGTGCTCACTTGCCTTATCATTATCGCCAAACTATTTCATGTTGTTCCAAGTCCTTGAACTTCTCAAAATGTGCTGTCAGAAAGAAGGTTCTTCAGAAGGGTGTACTCACACGAGGGTTGCAGACTTCTGACTTCAGAGTCTTACAGTATAGGGTAGTCCAGGGGTGAGAAGAGGAACAGAAGAGAGTGGGAAGAGAAGAACCTTTTAGAGCCTAAAGGTCCAGTGGGTATGGTCTCTGAGTCCACAAGAGATTGACCTGAAATCCTGGTCTCCTCATGCTTGCCCTGTGGCTCTGGACAGATTTGTTCATGGCCACTGGCTAAGTTTCCTCTTACGTAGCATGCAGATAAATTAATATATAAATAGCTAGGAATTATCACACCACTAAATACTACCAGCTATGCCTCTATTAGGAAAAGATCAGTTATGATATCCATTATCTCAAAGGGAAAGATATTCCTTTTAAATTTTATTTTGTATGGATGGGTACTTTGTCTGCACATTTGTCTGTTTACCACTTGCATGCCTGGTACTCAGGGAGGCCAGAAGGAGGTTGTTGGATCTCCTGGACTAGAGTTACAGTCTGCTGTGAGCTGCCAGTATGTACCCTGGGACTGAAGCCAGGTCCTCTGGAAGGGCAGCCAGTGTGCCTAGCCGCTGAGCCATTTCTCTAGCTCCTATTCCCAACATGTAACATTGATTCTTCAGGGTGTGGGAAGATGGCCAGGGGACCCACTGAAATCAATGCTAATATCAGACCCTGTGGATTCTTAGCTTCGGGGATAGCTGACTTACATGAAAACTGTGTGCACAGAATGGGTGGTCGAAGACATTTTCGAAAGTTACAAGCATGTGGAAAACCCAACCAATAGCAGATGTTGCTCCATCATGTATGGTTGACTGGTGATCCCCAAAGCCTCTGCTGTTTTGAAGTTCTAGTCTACCATCCTGTATTTACATTATAAATGGAAGCACAGAGAACCCGCCAGGACCCTGCAACTATTCAGGCAATAGACATAAAACTTAAGCTATTCTGAATGTGTTAATTTTATTTTTTTAGTTGTTCTAAGGATCAGTTGTGTAAGCAACTTATCTGTTGATTTTTTTTTTTTTGGCCTTAACAATATGATTTTTACTTACAAGGCCATATCCACTGTACAGTTAGAGAAAAAAAATTGTATAGAATGGAAGAAAGGGAAAGCATTAAATATAAAATTAGACTTTGCATGATAGGTTTCCATTGAAATGATTTCTGGGATTTTTATTTTACTAATGCATAAATACATTCTAGCTTTATTCATCTTGACTAGACATTGATTCTCCTAAAGCGTTAGATGTACCTGGGGAATGAAATCTGTCTTTGTCTCTATCTCTGTCTCTTTGTCTCTGTCTCTCCTTTTTCTTTACACAGTTATGTCTGTTAATAACTTACCATAGTTCAAAATGGTGACTGATTAATTTCCAAGATTTTGTGATTGTGCTCTATGTAGTAGTTCTAGATTGGTGGCTGCCAAGCGCCTCTGCCATATTTGTCACTTCATACTTCAGAAACAGAAATCAGGTTCTGCCTTGCCAAAGTGGGAAAGCTTGAGATTTCTTTAGAAAAGCCAAAACAAAACATGTAGTTCATATTTTTCAATATGATATTTTATTGTCTCTGAGAGTAACACAATGAAAACAATATATTTTGATCACAATAGCTCTCACTTGTAGCTCGAACTCCTTCTAGAACCATCCCCCAACTCAGTGTTTCCTCTTGCTGTAGGACTTCTGTGCAGCTGTCCAGATGATACTGTTCTGCCACTGTCCAGTCTCTGCTCCTTAGAGTCTTTATGGCTCCTGTGCCAAAATGATCCCTGCACTTTTGGGAGAAGGGGATGTGATATGAGCACCCCAGAGGCATTTACTCTCAAAACCTGGGTCAGTTGTGAGTTTCTATATTGATCTCTGTCCACCGCAGAGAAACTTCTCTGATAAAGTCTGAGAGATGCACTCACCTTGGAGTATAGAGGGTGGAATTTGGAAGTCAGTTTGATTCCTTTAGGAAAAATCATAGTAGCTGGTTTCCTCCAAGGGTACTGGGGATTGCTCTTAAGCAGTGGTGGAATAGTAGAGCACAGGTAACATGGTGTGTTTGTGTGTGGGGAGAGGTATAATTAAAAAAATTCCTATCATATAAATACCAACTTCTGAACGAGGTGGGAGTGGTTCTGGGCTTCCTGTGCTTATTCAGTCAAGATTGAAGTTCCATAAAGTATATGACCTGAACATTTGTCGGCAAAAAGCAGGGCATTGGGAGGAGATGGCAGGCAGCCCTTAACTGTTGCTAATCATTTTAAAATTAGTACTTGAAATTATTGTATTCAACTATGCCAAGGTTGCTGATCTTATCTTGGAAGCATAGGCCTTTTCCTGTATTATTAAAACAGTGGTTTTTGATATTTTATTTTATTAATAATGTTAATAACAGCTTAGGGCAAGGCATTTTTTAAAGTGAGCAAGCATTTTGTCCTGTTGGAAAACACACAAAGCTGAAAAGAGCTGAGCACCACTGATTCCCATCCTGCACATACAAGCTCATTCCCACCAACAAGTAAATGTTAAGAAAATACTTGGGAAACCACCAGAGGAAAACTACTGCGGATTCTCTTTTCCATAGCACGTTGGGTTGAAACCAAAGCTCTTCCACGGGCTCACACATTTAAACCCGTGGTTGATGCTGTTTGAAAGGGTCCTTGTCAGCAAAACTGCGTCACAGGAGCTCCATGCAACATGACCAGCTGGCTTCCTGCTCTCGCCACCAGGACATCCCTGCCTGCTATCATGTCTTTCCTCCATGATTGAGAACATCTTCCTGAAGCTGTCATCCCCATCCACTGCACCCCCAAATCAAACAACAAACAAACCTTCGACCTTCAGTAGAAGGCAAAGAGAAATAAACTAAGACACTACCCATGCTGCACCACGAACAGAAGAAACCAAACCTTGAGGTTGTTAACGAATTCTCCGGAACCTGAGGAACATAATGCGACAGTCTTACCACCACCCAAGTTCACATTTTGCTATCCACTGTGAACTTTTCCCTTAAGATGTTTAATTAAGTTAGTTGTTAAATTAGTAATAATTCCCATAGAATCAAATTTTAAGAGCTACTTCTGAAATATTAAATCAGTTTTTGACACAAAGGTTTTCCAGAAATGACTAAGTATTATAAAGATGAATGCATTCTGAGTTTTTTGGTACTTAATGTGAGGCATTAAATTTTTTTAAGTAAAAACTTGATCCAACAATATTTAAATGCTGGTGGTAATTCCAAACTCAAGGACTCAAGGGGTCACATCTTTGCCTCAGCCTACCAAGAGCATGTGCTTTCAGGCCTCACGTACCACCAGTCCAAGCCAAATGCTAACACTAACTTGCTTAACCTTCAAAGCTGTGAAGAGACAAAATGTAAGTCACCAAATAATCAAATACACAACAGTTCATAGCTTTAGGGAAAGTTGTTTACCATCCTTGACTTTGTTGATATTTTGGAATAGATATTTTTTGATCATTGATATTTTTATGTTTATCTTAGTATATATCATGCACAATTGTTTTACTATGACATTTTCTTACATATATTTTGATCATATTTACCTCCCATTGGTATCCTCTCATATAGCTCTTTCAACCCTGCCAATCCTCTTCTTCTTCCCATTTGGGGTACATAATGCATTGGCGGTGGTTTTCCTGTATATCGCAGTGTGTCCAGCAACATGCCTGGTCTCTGTGTCTATAGATTCCAGGAATACCCACTCTTCCAATTTTGAAGTGCCCAAATGTTCCTGTTGAAAGAGGCATGGGCAAATTGCACAGTGTTTAGCAACCACTGCTCTAGGATTTGAAAAGGCATATCTAATTAAAGTCCCCAGTGGTAAAAATTCAACCTTCATGAACTCAGTTAGAAGGATTATTGATACCTTTATGAGATGAGATCTTAGCTACTGGTCAAAACCCAAATGAACCCTGTTACTTCATCCTCATGACAGATCTCAGGATTGCCTGGGAAATAAGCATAAAAGTGGCCTCTGGCCATACCTACTTTTCTCTTAATGATCATTTTCAATACTATTTCCAGTGCCAGTTCATTTTAGTAATATAACCTAAGCCATTTAGATTAAGAGATAATGGACAGGTGGGTTTACTAAATAGACTTCATGTCTTCCTAGTGAACAAAAATGCAGAAGAGAAAACATCACTCTAGACTCTTGTACACAGCTGAATTTGAATTGACAAGTTAATCATGACATCTGGAGGCAGAAATTGGGGAGCAGAAGAAGCACTAACTAGAGGAGGTGATTGCTAAGGCAAGCTCCAGGGACATGACGTCATTTATTTCCTATCCATTTTCATGCACTGCTGAGCACCCTGTGCTTGTCATCCAGAAATGCAGGCTAACCCTTTAGCACCTGGGAGACGGGGAGCTTTTTAGACTGGAGTCAGAGTAATCAGTGACTTCTGGGAGCAGACCTTCTCATTGGGCTGACAAGTTACACAGCGAAGAAGTCATAGTCAGAATTAGTGCTGTTACACTTGGCACAATTGGAAAACTGGGAGGAGTAACATTCAGAGGGGTTAGGCCCCTGTAGGTAAACATTCATTCAAATTTATCATTATTTATATTGCGTGGGGACTATTTCCAGGTTTACTTAATGAGAAAAGTGTTGTCTCTTGGTCAGAAGGATGGAGATAGCCATTGTTATTGCTGTTAAGGTTTTCATATATGACTGCCTAGGGAAAAACTCTTTTCATGGCTCATTTTGAAACTACACATAGAACGATGTTTTATGTCTTACATATTTATTTTTTATTTTCCCATTTGACTTTATTTTGGTTGCATTGAGCCTTGAGCTAAGGGTCTTGCATATGCTAAGCAAGTTACTTCTTCAGTGAGCTACACCCCAAATCCCTGTTGGACAATTTTATGTTGATGCAAATATAAGGTCTCTTGATCTATATTTATCACAAGTGGCTACTCTCCCCACCATATTCTGAGTGTCTGTTCCAAGAAATGTACATTTATTCCACTTAAGAAAGCCAATTCCATTTGACCTGTGTTGACATATGGCAACAGGCACCCCTGGGTAGCTTTGACTTCAACCCTGTCCACGGGTACAAGTTAGGAAAGTTACTCTAGGCAAGCACTATCCACGTAACAGTAAAGAGCCACTTGTAGCCCCCAGCAAACTTATTGGATAGCACAGGTCTATATCATTAAAACACATTTTTTGAAACACATTTTAGGGACAAGGATCATGGATAGTGGCAGGTGTATCCAACTGTTTTGACAAAGTTCATGCTTGAGAACTCCATAGTCAAAATTACCAAAAACAAAACAACCCCAAAACCAGTAACAGTCATGTTTTAAATAAGTTTGTGTTTTTGTATTAGGAGACAGTCATAGCTCTTCTTGACTACATGAAGCCTGGGCAGTGGGGAGGAGGACAATCAAATTGGACACAGCTGGTAGGTCTTCTGAACAGAATTACAGAACAAACATAGAAACATATAAACGTATCTACAAAGGCAAAATACAATGTTGAATGTACCAACTGCTTATTTTGCATAGCAGCTAGAAAGTTAAAATGGCACATGTCCGGTTGATTTACAGAGACCTGATATCAAGCATCGGCATAGCTAATATCAACAGGAAGAATGTGAGTCAATGCAGAGAAATAACATTTAGATCTTCCCTCTTCTGCTTGTGAAATTTTATCTATGCAGTGAAGAAGCTCTATGTGTGTTTTTGTTGTTTTATGTGCAGTGATATTTTTTCCTCCTTATGCTCTCCTTGAAGTACTTTAATATAATTCTGTCAGGTTCTGGAGGTATGTTTGTAAGATTCACAGGAACACAATGTTTGTGTGATACTGAATCATTTATGTGTGGCATGACGCACCACAGGCTTGTTTGTGAACTGTTTGCTATTAATTGTGACATTTCAGAAGATATAAAGACCTTAGTGATAACAGTAAGTGTTCAAAATCCTTCTGCGTGGTTGCCATCCTGCTGATATGAAGAGGTAGGAGAAGACTTACGAGACTGTTTATTCTGGGGTTTAGAAATACTCTGTAAAGCCCCCTTCATCTTTGAACCAAGGCACTGTTGGTCGCCTAGTCACCCTAGTAAACCCAACAGTGAGTGAAATATTAAGTATCTATCTGTCTGTCCCTGCCTCATCAGGTCAAATGTGCAGGCTGTTTGGAAATTTGTAGAAACAATAACTTATATTTGGCTATAGCTGTATATGTCTGAATGTGGGTCTCCAAACACCCATGCAATGAGACAACTAAAGTTTGTCACGGATGGAACATGTCAATATTGAGAAAGAGGCTTAAGTGAGGCAAATCATTGTATAGACCCTAACATAGTACCTGGGCCCAATACATCTTCTATTCATTTGGTTATTACTGTTGTTGTTGAACATCTTAGAGGTTATATATTAAAATATATCATTAGAAGTCCGAGTGGACAAAGTACTAGATAGTCCATAAGCCAAAGAATACCTAGGTGGTGTGTTTTATTTTATTTTTTTGCAATGTGGATATTCTTTTGCAATGCAAATCAATCCCAGTTAAATTCATTTATTTTATAAATTAAGTGTTTATACACCAGGTGTTCTGAAAGCTGTGGGCATTTTTTCCTCACAATAATGGCTCTTTAAAACTTAACAGATGGATTATTGTGTCAATAAATAGAAATGTCTTCTAAGGTATTGTCTGATTATACAAAATTATGCCCTAATGACTTAAAAATACATGGTGATTTTCTTGCTTTTAATGACTATTGTGTTAACTTTTCCTGGGGAGAAGTAAACAAATGTGTTTTTTTTGTTTTTGTTTTTGTTTTTTTTACCCCATATGGTCATTAAGGACATACCAAAGTACAGTTTCACCAAAGTCCAACTTGGTGACACTAGAGAGTTTGTTGTCCTTATGAGAGAGCACAGGTAAGGGACTATTTACAGGACTAGGGGCCAAGGACTATGTTGGCTATTCATGCCAAGTCAAGTGGCAGGGCGTGCCTTTCCTGCCATTGACTCCCTTTATAAAATTGTATACTTTGTAAATTCTGTAAACTTTGTATGTTTTGTAAACTCTCAAGGCAGGAAAGTGGCCAAGACCCTCCCCCAACCTCTCTAACAGTTTGTGACTGTCACAAAGGTCATCTCCATACCCTTAAAAGAACCCTTATCAGATTATGCTAATTTTAGGTGAAAAATCTGAACAAAAAGCCACTAATCCCTGAGAGGAAAAGCTACCAATCTCTGAGAGCTTCCCACCAGTCCTCGGGCAGGAAAAACCACAAACCCTTGAGCTCTCCTAAACTCACCACTTAAAATCCCACCAGTGCTCACCCTGCAAATCTCTGCCCTAAAAAGCTTCTCCCCCTAAAAAATCCTGCTTACTTCCCTCCTGTGTTTTCCTGGGAG
This sequence comes from Pachyuromys duprasi, assembly GCA_028658305.1. NCBI lineage: Eukaryota > Metazoa > Chordata > Mammalia > Rodentia > Muridae > Pachyuromys > Pachyuromys duprasi. The sequence continues at coordinate 8,650,726 of CM053753.1, forward strand.
CAGGGCAATCAACCCAGGTTCTTCCCTTCCAATCCTGGGCCTTCCAATAAATCACTTTTATGAGGTTAGTTGGCTAGTGTGACTTTCATCAGAAGAGGTCAAGAAGCAATGAGGAAAAGAAGGAAAGAGGAGAAGAAGTGGAGTGGGCCGAGGCTCCTTAGCTGGGGATACCCTTCCCTGTCAGCCAGGACACCCTCCCCTCCTCAGCTGGGGATCTCCTCCCCTGGGCGCTGCAAGTCCTTCTGGAGAAGGCCTGTTCTCAGAGCTGTGTGGTTCCTGGGCTCCCATGTCACAGGATGGCCTCCCAGCAGAGCAGAAAAGCCAACAGACCACCCCTAAAATAACTCCAACACAATACAGTTTCACTGCATGGTGCATTAGCGAGTAGTACCCTCTAGAAGCTGCATCATGGATTTAGCCTCTTTCATTAACCTTCTACTTCTGTATCATCTATGACCCTTCTCTGCTGCCTTCTACTAGTGAGTATTGGTAGCTTCATTACCATAACAACAGACCTAGCTACTGCAATGTTGTTCTGTTCTAGTTGCCATGCCTACTGAGGCAAAGTTCAAGATGGCAGCACAATGGCATCATGTTGTCATCATGTTCCATCCAGAGAAAAACCATCATAAAACAATGACCCACTCCTAATACAGAGGAAGGAATGATATACTAAATCAACTCTTATCCAGCCAGAGATACTCACTGTCTACCTCAGGGAGAAGTGTCTCTAACTTCTTAGGTTGAACTGTTAGTGGGCTTAAAGTAGAGCTGCTTAACATATTTAACTGGTACTCTAAATTGTCATTTTTGAATATAGTGTCAGAATCAGCCAGCCAGACATCTTAACTGTTCACTGATTTAAATCAATATTTTAGGTATATTTGGTTAATGTGACCTATTTCACCTCAGAAGTTGAATTCTGATTTGTGGAATTCTCTAGCGGAAAAAAAAAATGCTTCGCTTCTTGCATTGGGTGAGGTATGTTTAAATTTAGAATGATATCTCTCATGGCCTGAGGGTGCCTGTGCATTAATGCAGAAATTGATATTAGGATAAAATCTTGAACAATTAGGGATAAGTATCTAAAACCCAATTAACCTTTGGCAGTTTTCCCTACAGCAGTAATAAGCTTTCATTTTCACTACTGTTGGATTAAATGGATTTTTTTTTTTTTTTGGTCATTGTGTAGCTGGAGACAAAGGTCAGTCTCTGCCAGACCAGTTTCAGACATGGGTACAAGCAGTTATGTAAGGGCTACAGATGGGTACCACAGACTTGATTTTCAGGATGCACTCTCCTTCCTGCTGCTTTCCTGTGTATTTGAATCTATGTTAGGTCTCCCTTCAAAGCCAAGGCTTCAGAGTCCAGGCTCATGACATAACAGTCATGAACTCTAGTACTGGCATCGCCAGCGTTTACAAAGATTATCATTATTGAGGACAGCTTAACAGCTGTTTTTTCTGAAAATATGTATGTGTGTGTGTGTAATGTTGCATCTGTCTTACAATCACTTTAATTGTAAACTAAATTTGTCACATTAATTTGACATGTTCAATCAGTGTAGGTCATTCTGTTGTTTTGACAGATATTTCCTTCTTAAAATTATTGTTACATGACATTAGGCCTTGGAGAAAATATCTTGTTCTCTCAACCTTGAAATAATACATTTAAAGGACTCTAGGCCTTTCATGAGAAGAGTTGAAAGAGCTGCATGTCCCAGATAGTGTTAGTTTGTAATACTCACGCAATGTGCAAAGTCATCTGAAAAGAAAATGTAGGCAAGTGTTAGAAAAGTATGTTTTTCTGTTCCTTTAGAGATGGCTTGTTTGGAGTGAAACTGTGTTCTGTGATCACCATCATTCACAGTGTTCATTTGTTTCAAGTACTGATACAATGATGTTAGTACTGATACAATATGTTAGTTTTCTCTAACACATTTAAACCTTCCACCAATTAATTTTGTCATTAATGTATGAATTGTTACAAGACATATGAATTATTAGTTTCTTTTTATTCTCCAACCGTTCAGGATTACAGGGAAAGGACCTTACCTTGAGAATTCTAAATGGAAGTGCTTTGGCAAATGCTGCCCTCTTTGGCCTTTTCACACATAAGTAGATTTTCCCAGTGCTGAACCATCTAATCCTCTGGGGGCTCTGCCCTTCTTAGAGACTGTTAGTCATCTGTGAGATTATCTGACTTCCCAACAGATTACCAATGCCATGATGGAAGATACTCCAGCAATAAAGGATAGATATTTTTCATGGAGAAACAGGTACCCAAGTAGGTGACCAAAAAACAGATTAACTATATTTCCCACTAAAATGAACTAGCGTAGCTCTAGAACAACTCTCAGCCTTACATACACTGCTCACTTTTCTATGCTTTATAATTTTCAGTGAGAGGTATTAAAATATCTATATTGTATATCATATTACATAAATATATTCTTCCATTTTTCATATATTTGCTTTCATTTTCAAAAATGGCAAGAAATAACTTTATGAGTTTTTGCCTCTGGCAAAGTTAATGTATTTTTAAAGATTCACAAAATTATTTCCCATGATCCAAAGCTGAAATGCATCATTTCAATGCGGGAAGGGGCATTTTTACATCATCTTCCTTATGCAATCTTGAACTACAGTGTCCAATTCATTTTGTAATGATATTTTATTTTTAGAGAAAATGCCATTGTTTTAGAAACAAGCAGATTTTAGAGAAAACTGAAATTGCTGTTTTTGAAGTCAATTATGTTATATGTATATGGATATGAACATAGGTGTGTATGTACATGTGATATATTAAGATCAATGGCAGACCCTTTTTCACATGGATATTGACAAATATTGGTGGCATTTTTCTACAGTCTTAGAAAGTATACACCAGATGTAGTAACACACGACTGTAATCTCAGCACTTCAGGAGGCAGAGGCAGCTGGAGCTCTGTGAATTTGAGGCCAGCCTGGTCTACAAAGTTAGTCCAGGACAGCTAAGGCTACACAGAGAAACCCTGTCTTGAAAAACAAAAAAGAAAAAAAGAGTACATACCTTGTAAATGCTTGTATTTTCATTTTTTTAAACATCAGTCTTGTTATGCCTGCGATCACTGGTTTATCATTAATACCATATGATTAAAATACTGATGTTTCATTGGAAGAAGTCACTGAGAAGTGTCTTCTGGAGATAATATGCATCAGTTGTGGCCTGCCTGAGTGAAACAAGGACAGACTTGCCCACTAAATGCCTGGTAGGTTTTTGACTGAATTGGTAAGTCTAGAAATGACATCTGAGTGGGAATAGACCTAGTGAGCACTTGGAACACAGAGTAAAACAGTCTGGGTAGAAGGTCTATAGAACATGAAAGAACTGAAGCACAAGCTATTATGTGCTCAGAATGCTGTTTTGTTTTTTTTTTTTTAATTTTATGTGTGTTTTGTCTGCATGCATGACTGTGTACTGTATTCCTGTAATGCCCTTGAAGGCCAAAGCGGGTGTAGGATACCCCAGAATTGGATTTACAGATGGTACTCCACTGTGTGGGTGCTGGAAATCAAGCACCAGTCCTGTGGAAGAATTGCTTTTAACCGCTGAGCCATCTCTGCATCCTCACAGGATGTCTCATTACCCTGCACATGCCTGTTGTAAGACGGGAAGACTGGCAATGCTATCAGTATTTCTCTACATATGCAAAGGGAAGTTATATTGGGTATTTGATTAAGAATCATGAATATACATGGACAACAATGAGAAAGTATTTTAGAACCTCCAGTGTAGAGTTCTTTTGGCAAAAAGTACAAATTAAACATCTTTTTTATGTTAAAGTGGCTATAGCCTTTTCTGGCTTTTCCCTCCCTTCCCTTGTGGGCAATTATATTTTCCTGAGCCTGTGTTTCCTTCCAGAACTCAAAGCCTTCAAACTTCTCTGACTCAGCTCTTTAACATGGGCTTCGACTCTGTCCATTTCTGGTCCTCCTCTTACTTTCCTCCCATCTCTACTATCCTATTAACTGAGTATAGAATATAAAGAGGAAATTGCCAGGGTTGAGTCAGTGATTAGCAAACTCTCTTGTTTAATAGGCCTTTGCAGGAAGATGCAGACATACACCAGCTATCTCATTTCAGCATTAAGAAAAACATGAATGCTTATGGGAGAACTGACTATGTTGTTTGATCTTGACTTTGGGCTACATAGGACTTTTGAATCAAATTATTACTTGGATATGCCTTTTTTTGTTCCTTTCTTGATTGTTCTTTATATAAATGCCACTGTTTTGCCTATGATACTCAATGTAGACAATGTGGTATGTGTGTCTGTGTATGTATCCATGTGTGTATGTTACTTGTTTCTTTAGTTTTTCTTTTTTATTAGCATTTAGAAGGCTGGGGTGGAAGGTTCTAGAGCCTGAGTCATGTCCACATTTTTTGGGATTCATACGAACTTCTTGTTTTAAATGGTATAATACGTTATCGTTACATTTAAGGCTTTAGTACATTTTAACCAAGTAGAGTAAGATTGAAGATTAGCAGAGCTGGACATTAATTTAGTATTAGGCCAAATTATAGAATATTGTTGAGGAAACAGGTAATTACTACTTTTAATTGTACAAGGTAACAAACTAAGATGAAGTATCTTGGTAAACATTTTCAGGCCTTTTAAAAATGATTGGGCAACAAACATTATAATTAAACTCAGTTGTCCTTCTGTTAAGTGTCCAAAGGACTTTGAATTGATTGCAGTCCTTGTGGTATAATTCTTCAGTTTAAACATCAAACATGCTGAAATTTGATTTTGATGTTATGCTAACTAAATAATTCAAAAGACTGAGGATGTAGCTAAGTGGTTAAGTGCTTGCCTATCATACAGAAAGAGGCTCTGTTCACATGACACACACACACACACATACACACACACATCCAATTGGGCACATGCTAATATTATGTCAGTGTCTTTGAAAAACAGTCCCTGATTTTTCAGAAGTGGTAAGTCACAGCACCAGTTGAACAGATTGCCATAGACCATATCCACTCCCCTTGTCCATCCTCTCCCTCTCTTCAGCCTTCCTGCTTCACGGCTTTCTGTCCTCAACCTATTAGCCAGAGCTGTGTTGCAGGAGAGTGGGAAACAGGTGGAATTTAGGAAAGGCTGTGGAGTTGGACTGTGCTTTAGGTTGTTACATGTCCCTTAATCTGTTAGTATTTGGGGTATCTAGTAAGCAGTGGACACTATGGAGGCAAACACTACATTCCCTCTTACCATCCAGGAAAAACTTGGTCCTTCCACTCAGCCTCATCACACCTACCATCTGTTTTCAAAACTATCCAGGCTATCTGTTGATTTTTGCACGAAGTTCTAAATTCTGAAAAGGGGCTCTGAACTCCCAAGAAGGCAAGGCTGCTTATTCTTTTGTCTGTTCTCCCACCGCTTTGTCTTGCTTTCTCTATTGCCCCACATTCCTTAAATGTGGCTGGCTTCTTTCTCATCTGATACTGATTAGCTGAGGTCTCACCAAGGCCTTATCATTCACTAGGTCTTGACTTCGGTGCTGAATGTTCACGCCATCCTTCTATCAATGAATGCTCTTCTCTCTCCCCAGACACAACTAGGTCTTCAGTTCCATATTCTCTGTGTGACTGTTATCACAAATGTACCCTAGGCGTAAACCTAGGGTGAGGGTCTATTGGACTGGAAACTACTGAATGCAAGCATAGCTTCTAAGCAGTTTGTATCAGTGATTCCATCTCCTTTTCCTGTGTCTGGCACATTAAAAGCATCTATTCAACATCTGTTCAGTAAATAAACTGGAGAGGGTTTTGGAGATATTTAAAATTTTTGGTTTAGTAGATTTTTTTTAGCATATAAACAAGTTCTTTGCTGTTTGATTATGAAACTCAACACCAGTGGATTAAATTCTTCTCTGTTGACTTAAATCTTTATAACCAGCCTAATCCTTTGATTTCCACTCAGAATGTACTGAACTCAATATCAAAAGAAACTTTAATTTCAGAGGAAGTGCGCTGATCTTATCCAACTCCAAACATAGTTTTTAAAGAGTCTGTGTGAAAGTCGGAACTCTAGATAAGGAAAAATAAAAGACAGTGTAAAGTAAATTCAGAATGAAAGATAGAAGACACAGCTTGTTTTAAAGAGGTTAATGCATATGGAAGTAGATGCCACTTCTTTTGTGCTGCCAGCAAGCCAAGAGCTTCAGGTTGTTTGTTCAGTGAAGTAGATCAGTCTCAATTTGGACTTGTGAAACATATTTTTGTACTAATAATAGAGGAACCTCAAACATGACCATGTCAGAGATAGAAGAGGGAGAGAGACCTGGACTGAGATGGAGAGAAGCAAATGAATACATTTTGTTAACTTTACATCTAAATAGGCAAGCCACAGATCTGCCACAGCCCTGATGGACCTTCCACTAGTGTACCCACTGCTCACAGATGCTGACAGGGAAATAAGAGGTGTTAAGTGTCTCTTCGGTGTGGGGAAGGTTGGTTTAAGTAAAGATCGACATTGTATTCATTTTGTGACACTTCAGAGAAGGAGATCAAGTATTTAGCAATCTCTAAGCCTTGGACCTTGGAAGGAGCATTGTCATAGTCAAGGCTTTGGCATTTCTTCTAGCACACTCAGAGACCATCTAGACAAGACTAGAGGATGGATAAATGTCATTTCTGAGTTATCTTCCAATATCGTGACTGATGTAATGAATGCTATGCTCAAAGGACTGGTGCTATTAAAATACAGGCTGTATGACCAGCAGTGCCTTGATGGTTTTTATATAATTGTAAGGCTCCTGCTGGGAAAGGAAGGCTGTTAAGAGGTAAGTACCTGTGCCTTACCTGTTCAGTGAACATTAACCCCTAAGCACCGGGAGGCTAAATGCTCACTGAAGCTGACACAGCTTTCTACTCACTTATTCTGTCAGCCTTGTCATTATCTTCATACAAGACTATAAAACCAATTGTTAGTAATGTAACTGCTACAGGCCCTTAAAAATGCAGTTTGGGAACAATGCTGCGATTTTACTAAGTTCGAGAAATGAAATTATAGAAAAGAATAGTAGCTATTGTGAAATACAACTTTTGATTCCATCCCAGTCAGGTTGGAAAGCAAAAGGGGGGCCTTGTGCCACTGCCCTTTGAAGAATCACTCTGGCCCAGAGTGCTTATGGATTGCTTAGACATCGTCCTCATTCACTTCGGAAACTGCTACTACAATGGAACACAGCATTTGTTGGTTTGTTTAGAGAATCTCCCCATGTAATCTGGGCCAGGCTTTAACTTATGATCTTCCTGTCTTGGCTTCCTGAGAGTTAAGATTACAAGAGCATGCTGTCATGCCTCGTTAACAGATATTACTAAGTAAGAAAGTAAAGAATGTAATGTCAGAGACAAGAACAGAACCTGGCTCTCTGCCAGGTATGCTCTTTGCTTATCTTCCTTCCTTGTCACCAGGTTGCCTCATCAATGTGAGGACTCAGTGACAAATATTCCAGAGCGAGCATGTAGCTAAGTGACTCCATGCCTGTGATAGTCCTTACTTTGCTTCTTATAGGACATGCTGATTAAATAGCTTCTAAATTTAGAATTATTAACATCATCAGCTGTTTGCATCTTTATGAAACACCTGCTATAGACTTCAAAGATGGGACCTAATCCAACAATGTTGACCCCTTTCCACCGCATACTTTATAGACTTCACTATTCCATATGTCACTAACAGGGCAAGTATCATACTTTATGACGGTAGAATGTCTGGTTGCTTCCTGCTCTGTATATTAAATGAGTACAAAATGGAGAGAAAAACTCAAAGTGGGAAATAAAAGATTATTTTAAATTCTGGGTTTATAAAAAATATTCATTTGGGTTAGATCTGAGCTCTAAGGTTTCCATTGTAACTGTTTTAAAGTAGTGATCAAAAGAAGTAGTAGGTAGGTCAGAAGAGTATAACTTTGTTATAATCTGATCATTGAAAGCATTGAGCAGAGGATGGACATCTAGATTGATATTTAAACTCCTAAAGGCAAGACCTCAGAATGTTGATTTGGGTGTCCTTGGTGAAGTAACTCTTAATGAAAGACTGAGATGGGGAAGATGACTAAGTAGAAGGAGGAAAACTTTCAAGACAATTAAATAGTCCCTGAAGGACTCCCTGCCCCTCCTCTAAGTCCACTGAAGGGGGAGGAAATATGTTTTGAATCTTAACTCTTATACCTGATTTTTTTTTCACCTGAGCTCAAGTTGTAAATGAATTTGGCTTCAGAAAACATGAAGTCACTTTGAATCTTGGCCAAAAATGTTAATTCAAGCTTACATCCATAAAGTTAATACAGATGACATAAGGTTTTCTAATGTTGCCTCTTCTTAAATATTATGTAAGAAAAAGGAAGCCCTATATATAGAGAAAGAATGTACCAGGCTCTGGGACATAGGTGATGAATCATTTGTTTTTATATCAAACCTTTGTTTGTTAGGACAATAAAAATATGACACAAACATACAAAAATAAGAGATCATTGCCAACATGAGTAATCTTGGCCTTAGCTCTGTACCCTAAGAGCTTTTCTATAAAAGGGTTTAAAATTTTTCATGTTGGTCATTTTGATTAGGCTTTCTTGTGAGCAGCATTGTCTCTAAGATTGGCAACAAAAAGAAACATGTGATTGGTCCTCTAACTTTTAAGCACCTTACTGTGAAGACTGAATGCCATTGATGTGATAAAATAAGAATTACTGAATAGCCATACCACAGTGAAACACAAGAAAGCTGAACAAAGTGTAAAGCTTTGGAAGGTGGACAACATAGGCCTGATCCATGCAGGGAAACATACAGGCGACCCTGCCTTATACTAAGGGCTGGGTCGCAGAAGACAACAGAGAGCCCACTGAATTGAGACAATCAGCAGGGTTTGGGATCAGAGCTGCTGAAGAAGCCAATGCATTTTGAAAGTCAAGATTCTCTAGAGGAGGAAACTGCTGAGCAGTCCCATGAGGGATCCTTGAATGCCATTGGCCCATTTTACTGAGCTGAGAATGTGCAGATTTAGACTCTACAAGGCCTACTAGAGGGTGGCTTCTGGAGATCTGAGAAACACGAAAGGTCACACAGAGTGATGCTAAAGAGATGTGGAGTTCTGGCCTTACGTCCTGAAGAGCGTAGAAGCTTGATTGAGATCATAGACAAGGTACACCAAGGTACTATGTAAGAGAATGTGCCACTAAACCCAAGAAAAAAGGACCAGAGGCTCTACTTTTAGAAAACCAGAGCAAATCTAACAGAATCAGGACATGCTCATAACTTTAATACTAAAACCATGCTCCTTCCACATGTGACCAGTTGACACAGAAGATGCTAGTGAGCTCAAAGCTGTAGCTGCTGGAATTTTCCAATTTAAACAGGAAAGGAAGGAAGAAAGAAAAACTGAATTACTTTTAAGGTCATAGATTAGGTACCAATGCTGCTGTGAAGTTTATAGCAAAAATGTAGGCTCATGTCTCAGAGAACAAAGCCTTTTTGAATATATAAAAGGATGGCCTCTATATTGAAATAATTAATAAACTGGACTTGCTTAAAAGTAAAATCTTATAATCAGAGGGTGTAAAGATAAAGGTAAGATACAGACTTGATGACAACACCAAAAGTATGTATGTATGGGCAGAGAACATGTGTTCAAATGACTGTAACCCTCCAATAGTTAATGATAGAAATCAAACAACCAATTTTATTAAAAAGGAAGAACTTTGACTATGGATAGTGCCTGACATTAAAAATTAAAATGTATGTATATGTATTCAAATTACCAATAAGCTCATTAAGATCCTGAGTACCATTATCATAAAAGAACAAAATAATGAAAAATAAATTAGAAATGCGATACAGCTCTATATCATTCTAAGAGATAATATTATAGACTCCCTGGTGAGTAAGAACATTTTGGGTAGCAGCTTCTGAGGTGTTTTTTATTTTTCATTTTTTAATAATTAAAGCTATCCTCTATGATCCAGCAGGTCCCCTCTTTATATTTTCTAAGGCAAAAGGGCAGCAGATTCTTACAAAAGATCTCTACTCACATGCTCAGAGTCACTCTCCTAATAAAGATCTCAGTCAACTCACAGATCAATCAATATGAGAATAGTTGGGTGCAGTTATTCATTTGAGTGATAAAATACTATTTCCTAGTTTCAAAAAGTAACAATGCATGCATGGATATAGTAAGTAGCTGAAATAAAGTCAACACGAAAGCCTATGTCCTCTGCTGTTATTTTTATATTAATTTTAGAAATAGCTGAATCTATGGGGACAGAAATCCAGCATCTGCTATAGAAGTGGTGGCCAGAACATGTATGTGCCCAGGATTACACAGACCTGTGTGCAAGCAAAGTACACATACACATAAAAGAAAAAATACGGATAAAAAAATAAAATGGGAAATACATTTATTTATTATTTGAGTATGGGCATGGGTAGCACATACACAGAAAACATGCATGGATTGTTCTCTCTTTCAGCCATGTGTATCAAATTTTCAGATATCATGTCTTTACCCACTGAGCCATCTACCTGACCTGTGATTGGCTGTTTGTTTTAAAATAATGAACACTGAAATAAAGAATGGAAATTAATCGCTGTTATTCATGTACAATAAACCAAAGCCAATGTGTTCATAAGGTTATCAAGTGTACAAAATGCACAGAGTACATTTTAGATATGAATATAGTCTATCAGAGAAGACTAGCAATTTGGCTCAGTGCATAGGGGCGCTTGCTGCATGAGCTTGGCAACCTAATCTTGATCACCAGGAACCACATAGAAGTGGAAGGAGAGAACTGACCTCCACATGTGAGCGGTGGTATGTGCATACCCCCCCAAACACAACAATGATAAAGTTAAAAATAATATTAATGGAAGGGCTTATATCATTATTTGATTTAGTTTGGGCATTCCTACTTCTTGTGTTTTTTTTTAATTTTAATTTTATTTTTTGTTTATTATTTTCTTGTGTTATTTTGTATGGGTAAAAGTTTGCTTAGGATTTGAGGGATTATTTAAATAAGAACAAAGTTCCTTTTTGTAAAACTAATATACTTCTCAAACAATGCACTGAAATGAAATATTCCTTGAATTTTTTTCATAAAATAATCTGAAAGGACATTGGGGAATATTAGCTACTTGATCCCAGGAAATGGCCTCCTGATTGAGAAACACACCTTAGGAAATTAAAGCCATTAGCCTAGGTGATGAGCAGCCAGGAAGGATTGTGAACGGACCTAATTGAAGAGAACTGGTGTTAAAACATTAACAACCCTTATCCTCTGAGAATGAAATTGAAATGGCCAGTCCAGCATCTGCTAGCACTCAGCATTGTTAGGGAAAGTGTGAGTTCATTTTACAGATTAGTGCTTTGCTGATGAACATTGGTGAAAATAGACTAACACAAAAAGCCTTCTCTCCTCTTCCAGTCTCTTCAGAGTTCAGCCTGCTGTGCATGCTTTACTCCTTTGTGTATGTAGAGCATCATCCTACACAAGGAGGTAGCACCCCATAAGGAGAAATGTGGGATAAGGAATTTCCTCAGCCTTTTGATAATGGTGTGGCATTCAGCTAGTCAAGCACTCTTCTGGAGCTTGTAGTATGGAAAAGTATTCTTTCATGATGACTCACCTCTGTAGGGAAAGTGAGTGCGGTTTGTAGGGTACTTATTTTCTAAAGTGAAAACAGAGACTAGAGAGCAATAGCTACTCTGTGGCAAATGTACACTGGCCATCTTACTTTAGGTAGGCAAGTGTTTGGTGTCAAACAAATACTAGTGTTTTGGACATTCAGTGGAGGCCAAAAGACTCATAAATATCATGTACACTTTCAAGAGGCGTTCACATCTACGAACATTGCATGCTGTGCAAAAAATATAAACAACTATATTTTGTTGTTGCATATTTTCATGAAAGGAAAAAAATATTCCATATCTAAATGAATGAGACTTACAGGAAGTCATTAAACATTCAGGGCCAAATAATTTTAAAATACTAGAGTAGGGGTTGACTTTCTTAGCAACTGTATTTTAGAAATAAATTTTAAGAATCTAAACAGGGTTAAATCTTTGGAAATCTACAAATGAGTACTAGATATTTTGCCAACAGAGATGGACTTCTAAATTCTAAGGCCAGAGCTTGTCTATAACAGCCATGTGCCCTTGTTTGGAAATAACAAATGGCTATGAATTGTGGGTGGGGGAAGGAATATATTAGAACACAACAGCAAAAAGTGTGTTTTTAATGAGTATTAATCTGTGTGAGTCAACTACTATTTTCTTAAGTGTGTATTTATATGTGAGTGGGGTTGTGGAGGGGATTTTAATATCTATTTTACCAGTCAATTGAGGAAAACTTCAAAATTCTTGTGACTGTATATAATGAACTACCTGAATTGTAACTTTTATTTTCAAAGTCTGCAACCTGGTTACACATTGCTGCATGAATCCATTTAACTTTGTATGCAGAAGGAGGAATGCTTTTATGCATAAAATGTGGGACTTCCTGAGGGCCAGTAAGACGACTCAGAGGGCAAAAGCGTCAAGACTGACCCTTGGACCCACGTGGAAAGAGATGACTGACGCCTACAAGTTGTCCTCTGATCCTTGGGCCTGTGCACATGGCACAAAGTAAATAGATCAATGTACCAAAAGACCTTTTTGATTGTGTTTCTTATCTTGGAGAGTGAAAGAGACTGCTCTCCATGCTGCTGACATCTCACTGCTTGAGCTGCTGTAACAGACAGCATTGTTTCTGTGACACTCACTCCTACCCACCCTTCAGAGTTAGCACACACATTTTGATCTCTATCTCAGACCACTGTGGTATACTCTATCAGGCTTCTCCCCATTGCATTCTTAAGCATCTCTAACACATGGCACATGATTCATATCTAGTAGGTCTCTAGAAACTGTTTATGGGATGAATGGATAAATGAATAACTGAATAGTGGGAAATTGGGTACCATTGTTGGAGTACATTTCAGAAGTGTTTCAACAGGATAAACCAGACAGCAGAGTACAAGGATAAACTGGTAAGAAAAAAAAAAAGGTCCTCGTAATAATTCAGACATATATTTGCTTGAGACAGGAAACAAAGGTTATGAGATAGGCACAACTGAGTTCTAGTTCAGGAAGGGCATGGTTTTGATACCTGTTTTGAATATGAAATTGAGGCAGTGCTCAGTCAGATCTTGCATGCCTATGCCAATGGAGAAACTATGGCTCTATGATAGTGCAGATTGACTAAGAAGAGAGCATGCAATAGAAAAGCAGTGTTCATTTATATGTGGTGATTTTGAAGTTAAGAATTTCTTAAGATAGTGTGATAAGGCAGAGACTAGTGAAAGACTACCAAGCACCTAGTGCATGGCTGTTGATATTTATCTACAATTTCATGTGGTAGCTATTGTTGTCGCTGTGTGAATGCTCCATGTGGATCTTAGTGAGATTCTAGCTATAGGTTAGAAAAAGAACTCAGATACATGTATTGCAGGGCCAAACAATCTTTCTCTTTTACAAAAACATTGTTCTTAACTGAGAAGATCACTTCCCCTTCTGTATTTTGACTGTCTTCCTTCTCTTTTCCACTGCCTTCCTAAACATGTCATCTTCCTCCTCAACATCCTCCCTCCTATTCTTTTGACCTTTTCAGATGGTATTTGTCTGTTATAACCCCAGAAAATGTATGTTACAAAGATGGCCTTTCAGGATTGTTTCTCACAGCACTTTAGAAATCTCAGGCCCGTCCATTGCTTAGTGTTTTGATTACTTGGTTGGGGTATAGTCATGAATATGGAGATCGCTAAGTCTAATGTAGACCCTAAATGGCTCACCATCTAAGCAAAGTGGAGAGCTAGAAGGTGCCTATTGAAGAATACGTTCGAATCCTTGTGTGTGCATTTTATTTGGTTGTTTGGGTATATTCGTAACCTAGTGCAAGCTACTGTTACTTCCTTGGAGCAAAAAGGTCTTGATGTTTCTGTTTTTGCCTGGTAGATTTTCATCCCCGTTTCTGCTAATCACTTCATTTTGCATTTCCCATTAGCACTGGGTTTCATTGGCCTCTGACAGCCCTGTCCCTGAAGGGATTCTTTGCTGAGGAAGGCAAGTAATGGGCTCTATGAAAATAGATTTGGAATTTCATTTGTCACTAAGAAAATATTCTGTGATCAGCTTCAGAACTTTCTGCTTCTGCCTCTATGGCTAAAGACGAGTGACATGCACGGGTTGCTATGGTGAAGGAGAAAGGGTACCAGAGAATTATGAAAAGGCATTTCAATATTCAAAGCAACAGCACATTTGGGAAATTTACTTTCTGTGGTTTTGTTATTCAGTGATCATAAAGTCATCTAGTCTACTCAGGTCTGTGTAATGCCACAGTCTCCACCCTGTGATTCTCAGCCGTGGCTTTGGGGAGAAGTTCTTTAGTACTGTGATAAAATCCATCAACCTGCCTGGTCTTCTGGAGACCTGCTGGGTCCCTAATGCTGAATAAACCCCAATGGGACACTGTTCCCAACTTAATGATCTGTTTATCTTTTGTTTTATGCCCCATTGCTTGGATAGATAGACTGAAAACACATTAAATGAAGTAATGAATGTACCTTTGTCTTCTGAGACACCTCTAGATGAAACAAAAGAAGCCTAACATGTCTTGAGTACGATATTTAACTTAAATCTTCCATCAATTCTGAGTTAGCTAACGCGAGTCTTCCATTTTGCAGAGGAGTCAGACATAAAGCAGGTGAATAATTTCCCCAGGGTCCTGCAGTTGGCAAAGAGTAGAGGCAGATCATAGCCTGGAGCACAGATCCCTGGTTAATGTGCCACACAGGCATGGGCCGGCAGAGCAAAGCATTGTGCCAGGGAGTCGAAGCCTCTTGATTTATGCTTGTGTTCTCAATCTCTTCCCTTTCTGTACTTAGCAAATGGGTGTTTTCTTTTGCTCTGCATTGTCCCTGAACTTAAACTGTTTATTACATTAGAATACTGTGATCTTAGTAGTGCCCTGAATCTTCCACTAGCATTCATTCAGTTCTTTCATTTTGTTGTCATTTTAATTTTAAGGATACACTGAACATTTAAATTATTTATACCAAGCAAGTGAAAGGAATAGAGTAACTTTCTTTCACTTTGTCCTATATACCTGTTCACTGAAACAGAAATGCTTTCTTGGTTTTGGTCATCACAGGCTCATAGAATCCAGTAATGCCTGATTACGGACTGTATTCTTTGGCATATAACTCTCTAGAAGGCAAATCTCCAGGTCAAAAGAAGGCATCCGATCTCCCGGAAAAGTCACAGGCAGTTGGGAGCTGTCTGCCGTCAGTACTGGGTCCCCCACAGTGACGACTGTACCATCTCTCCAGCTTCCTCCCTATGTTCTCATTTGATCACGGGAATCCTCTTTTATGGTCTTATCAAGTTTTGATAACTTTTCAAAGTCTCCAACATCGTAATCCAATTTAACTGTCCTCCCTATACCTCACAATAAGTATTCCACTCTTTATGAGTTCTCAGACGGTGGAAACTGCGCGACAATCACATCAGTGAGTATGTATGTATAGGAAGTAAGGGTATTGGAGGTCCAATGTTGATGAGTCAGGCATCCACTGAACTCTTAGAACCCCCTCGTGTATTGTATGGAAAGTAAGGTGTGTGCTCTGAGTTCTGTCTTCAGAATATCTGAACTCACAAGCATTACGTGTCTTGAAAGTCAAGGGTACTAATCAGTACAGTGCAGGCCATAAAGCTAAACAGTCTTCATCCTGAAGAATCCTACAGTTCAGTGCCCTGTCCCTCAAACACTATTATCAGAACACTCAGACTAGTGAACTTCATCTCCAGAGTTTGAGGGGGTAGATCTGGATTGGAGTTACAGAATTTAAATTTTTAACATGCTTTGAAGGAAAGTAGGTGCTGCTCCTCTTGGACCACATATTAAGAGCCACTCATGGGCTGGGAAATGGCCATATGTCACTGAGACTAAAAAGCACAGAAGAACAAGTTATCCTCAAATGATGCCCTTGCCGAGAGGTTGTGACGGCTCTGGGGTTCCCTTTGTGAAAGTCACTTGTGGGCCATAGCTCACAGCTTCACACAATCTTTTTTGAAATATATGAAATGTATATGAGTATGAAAATATATAGTACAGGGAGCAGTGTGTCTAGTTCAAACATCAAATGTGTAATTATAAATTGTGTTAATCTCCCTGGCTAATCTTCATGGTCAGATAGCACATAAAACCCTTGTCCACAGAACATCATTTTTTGTATTGGATTCCGTAGAAGTGATCATGACCAATGTTTGTTTTGTGGGAGACCAGATCCTTTGAAGCAGTTTTAAATTGTTTAATCATTTAGGAATGCTTACGAGTGTTTTGGATAGATCAGAACTTACTATGGATCAGAAGAAAGGAAGAAAAACAACTGAAACCTGAACTAGGCTGAGTGACATGGTTTCCTTCTACACAGTTTCTGCCATACTTACTTGCATCACGGGTAGAATTTGGACTGATTTCTTCAGTCGTGTGTTATTAGTTTGCTACATGCAAGCACATGGTCTGGTTTCTAAGAAGGTATACCTTTAACCTCAGATACATATTTTTTTTGTGTGGTAGTAAACAATATAGACCTATAAGATAGGATAAAAATACAGAAATCTATACACCTAAAGAAGATAAACAAGAAAGAAGACCTTGGGTAAGAGGATTAATCCTCACTTAGACAGTCAAACGGGACGGACATTGGATGTAGGAGTAAACAAGTAGCAGGACAAGAGC
>CM053753.1:8667645-8796195 GCA_028658305.1 Pachyuromys duprasi
GTATACTAGTAAGGGGAACAGAAACTCTTTTGGACATGAACTCAATGGCTGGCTTATCAACCTCCCTGTCCCCCGAGGGAGGAGCAGCCTTGCTAGGCCACAGAAGAGGACATTGTAGCCATTCCCGAAGAGACCTGATAAGCTAGAGTTAGATGGAAGGGGAGGAGGTCCTCTCCTATCAGTGGACTTAGAAAGGTGCCAGGAGGAGATGAGGGAGGGAAGGGAGGGATAGGGAGGGAATGCGGGAGGGAGCTCCGGCTGGGCTACAAAGTACATAACCTGTGATTAATAAAAAATAAAAATGAAAAAAATAAAAAAAAATTTGTGCTAAATACTTGAAAGAATTATTTAAAGCTCATGTTCTCAATTCCAGGTCTCGTTAAATGTCTTTAGATCGATACAAATATCTGGAACTCGGTTGTTGTTTTGTTGTTGTTTGCATTTTGAGAATTTGCCTCCTGCTTTGTCAAAGCTTTGGTAGGCCCCTCTATTGACAGACACAGGCTGTTTCATGGTGTCATTATGTTAATGGAATGCACTCACTCATGGCTGAGGTGGAATGGCATGACACTTAACTATACTAGTCTTGTGATTCTCTATTGTGGTCAGACAGGGAAAAAGTACAAGGTATTTTCTCTTGTGATAAACTTGTTTCTGCATTAGGATCTTCTACTTTGAAGAACACAGGATCAGCCCTTTGTGTTATTTGCCATCATTGGTTTTGTTACAGTGAAGGGAACGAACTTGAGTTAGTAACTGAGTTGTTTTAATTGTCTGTATTCAGTGATGGAAGGTGTGCTTAACACCAACACTGTTCCTGGAGAATTGATGTTTCCTATGATACTCTGCTGTGCTATCTTCCATCATTGGTAGGGCCTGATGAAGCAAATCTCTTAATTGTTGGTAAATGAAACACGTCTCTCTTAAACAAACCATCACTCATGTGATATTAGCTTATTTCTTTATACTCTCTTGAATTTCTCATAACTTCCAGCTGCCTTCTTTGATAGAGCGTGAACCATAGCACTTTTTAAAATTCACTTCACGGCCTGATGCAGTTCTCCTGCTCTCCTTCCAGTCTCGCCCTCACATCCTCTTCCACTATCTCATCCTGTGAAGGGGAGGCTCCGCATGGGTACCAACCCACCTTGGTATATCAAGTCTCAGCAGGCAGAACTAAGTATATCCTCTCCCGCTGAGGCCAGACAATGTAGCCCAGCCATGGGAAAGGGATCCAAAGCAGACAACGGAATCAGAGACAACCCTTGTTCTACATTGTTGGGCGACCTACATGAAGAACAAACTGCTCATCTGCTACATATGTGTAGGGTGTCTAGGTCCAGTCCATGCATGCTGTTTGGTTGATGGTTCGTCTCTGTGAGCTCCCATGGGCCTACGTTAGTTGATTCTGTAGGTCTTCTCGTGCTGCTCTTGATCCCTGTGGCTCCCTGAATCCCTCCCCCGACTCTCCCACAGACTTCCCAAGCTCCACCTATTGTTTGGTTGTGGTTCTCTGTCACAATGGCGTGTCTTATTTTATGAACTTTGACCTCATTGTTGACAACTATTTCAAATTTGCCTTTACACTTTATATGTTTTTATATTAATTAGCAAATAACTCATAGATCAAAGACAGCCATCAGAAGGATGAGAAAGTAAAAGAAACAATTCAAAATATGGACGTAGCTGTATATTATCTACTTTCTAAAAAGGATTAAAAACAACAGAGAAAGGAGCTAACCCATGTCTTGTAAATACTGTCCTGATGGGTGTTATATATCAGTTGACATTTGTCATCTCTATTTGTCAAGACAGATTTTAAAAAAAAAAACTGGTTGTGGTTAATGGAAGGAAATACAGTATTCCTATATTTGAATGAACTTGTCTATTTGTAAGCAGCTGCTCCTGATTATGCCATTGCATATCCGTTGAGTTTGGAAACTGTCTCACTTAGTATTCTAATTTCATCTTTCAATTGTTTATTTCACGTAGGTATATTTACGTATATGTGCGGATGTACATTTTTATCATTTAATGTCATTTTCTTGTTTTACTCTTTTTTTAAAAAAAAACTAAAGCCATCTGTTTAGTCAACATGGAAAATTGATTGATATGAAACCCAAAAAGTTCATAATGACAACTAAATAACAGATGACAAATTAGATAAGAACGAGTCATTAAGTTGGCCTATAAAAGGACAGCCATCTGTGCCACTAAACCATCTTCCTATTGATGACAGTGATCATCTCCCAAGTTCATGACAGCAAGGAATTTATAGAAGAAGATGGGAAGCTTGTAAATTGAGGAGCCGAATTGGATGTTGGGTAATCAGAGTGACTGTTTTGTCCTGGTGCTGTATGACAAGTAAAACGACATTCCAGGAAAATTCTTTGAGAACAGCCATTTCCTTTGTATTTCAACTGATGCATAAAAGTGATACATTGATAAATTCACCATTACTTTGTTAGGTTCTGTTACTGGTTTCAAAGGTTTGTAAATTTCCTACAAGTCTATTATCAAGGCTACAGAAAACTGATTTATATGTAAATCCTAAGTCCAGTGGACTGGTTTAAGGTACAGTAATCACAGAACCATAGAAGTGAAAGGCCCATGGGGCTACATGAGGCCACACAGGGCCCTGTTACCATCATCAGGGTAGAGTCATTTTATATTCACTAACAAAGTAGCAAACAATGTAAAGAACAATCAGCATTGTGGATTCTCTATAGATAATGACATATATTCAGTAGAGTTCAACAAATCAGGCAGCATGTATATACAGATGCATCTGGTTAACTGAGGGAATGCATGGCTACTAACAAAAACCAGATAGAATTAGGTGGCTTTCCTATGAAACTATGTTCTTCATAGTCTCAGCTAAATGGTCTTAAGTTCTTTGAAGTGGTCCTTTTGTTAGAATTAAATTTGGTGAGTGACTTTGCTGATGATCTGTTTCTTCATGCTTTTAGAACCACATATCTTGACTGATGCTCACAGAGTGAAATGTTGAGGTTGGACTGGGTTTGAGAGTTCAGAGTGATTGTGGCAGGAGATTTTTAAAACCAAGATTGCACATGGAGGGGCATGAAGAAGAACTCCATGTCTTCTAGTCCTTTGTCCTATGTTTTCAACATCTTTTCTTGACCTGGTGGACCTCAAAGTATGCACTTGAATCATGTAGAATAGAGGAAATAGGCACTAAGGCATCTGCATTTTATGGATAACAGCATTTTAATATACAGAATATTTTTGATGTGCCCTTATGAATTTTAAAAGTAAAATAACATTTGTACTTAAACATATTTGGTGCCTGCTTCTTCTCTACTTCATTGTATGGCCCATGTCATTAAAAAAACTGTTATTATTCATGGCACACTTTACTGTATCATTCGCGCTCTTAATATTGGTAGCTCTTTTTCATGGTATTTTTCCATTGTCTCATGACAGAATGACCTTAGCAAGCATGTAAATCTCTGGCCATCTTTGAATGTTTCCATGGAGATGTGGTAGATAAGCTATCCATGATACATGTACAAAGTCTATCAAAGCTTTTTAAAATTTATTTTATTATCATTTATTACAATTTATTCAATTTTTATCCTGGCTGTGGCCCACTTCCTCATCCCATCCCAATCCTACCCTCCCTCCCTCTTTTTCCCTCTATGCCCCTGCCCTAGTCCACTGATAGGGGAGGTTCTCCTCCCCTTCTATTTGACCCTAGCCTATCAGGTCTCATCAGGACTGGTTGCATTGTGTTCCTCTGTGGCCTGGCAAGCCTGCACCCCCATCAGGGGAAGGTGATCAAAGAGCCAGCCACTGAGTTCATGCCAGAGACAGCCCCTGCTCTCCTAACTAGGGACCCCACTTGGAGACCGAATCTATGGACTATATCTGAGCTGGGGTTTTAGGTCCTCTCCATGTATTGTCCTTGGTTGGGGTATCATTATCTTCAGGGCCAAGAAGCTAAATAACAAGGAAGACCCTAAGGAAGATGCTCAATCCTCATTCAGAAGGACAAGTGTGAAAGACATTCGAAGCAGGACAAGACAAGGAACAGGACAGGTGCTTCTGACAGGGGGCCTCTAAAAAACTCTACCCAGCAGGGTATTAAAGCAAATGCTGAGACTCATAGCCAACTTTGGGCAGAATGCATGGAATTTTATGAAAGAAGGGGGAGATAGAAAGACCTGGAAGGTATAGGAGATCCAAAATGAGACCAACAGAGCTATCAAAGCTTTTATTGCGCATTACCCCCGTTTTCTTCAGCAAGGAGAAAACCTCATCACACTATGAATGTCTTCTTTGCATATTTTTTACTGTAATCATTAAAAAAAAAACCTCATGACTTTAACCATGAATATGATGGCTCAGTATAATTTGAATTATTTCTCTACTAAGATTGTCTTTTTCATTTCTTTTCACCCACTTGAATAATTTTATTGTGTGAATTGTCTACTTTTTTCTCATCTCATATCTACAGTTGACTTTAATATTAATTTGTAACTCCCTTTTCATATTAAAGCTCTTAGGCTTGCGAAATGTCATATGTTTGTAAAACAAAAAGTGCTTGCCTCTTTGTTTGATTAATGTTATTATGCCAAACAATATTCATGCCTAAATTGTTGAGTAAATTGATTGAACAAAAGAGAGTAATTCAGACATAGACTGGCCAGCACGAGGAGAATCTCTGAACTCCTTTTGGCAGTTTTTAATATTCACCTTTTGCAGCATGTGATGGAGTGCCGATGGGCTACTCCACCAAGCATGAGACTCACGGTATTCTTTGGGTGGGTCATCACTGTCCAAATAGAGAAGTCCTTCCTGACAGACATTCCCTTGTGAACCAGCACCCTGAAGTTCAGAAGCAACTGGGCAGGTTGAGTGATGAAGGGAGGAAATATTTAATTTCCTAGTAAATAATTTTATATTTTCTTCATCACTGAAACGGTACATAAAGTTTCTGAAAGATGGGTTTATAATAGGAATTCAAGAGAAAAAAATAGAACAGAGAGATGGCTGTAAGGGGGTTAAGTGGTTGCTGCAAGGTGTGAAGGACAGAACTCAGATCAGAAGCTCGGTACACAGCAGTATGCGTGGCAGCTGGCACTTGGAAGGAAGGCGGAGAGAGAAGATGCCTGTGACATGCCAGCCAACCAGACCACCTTTTGGGGGAACTGTGGGTTCAACTGAGAATCCCTCAGCGTAAGGTGGAGAGAACTCCAGAAGGACTCCTGATCCAACCTCAGGCCTCCATGATCACGCACAGAGGGGTACACATGTGCACACTCACACACTCACACACACATTTATAAACACACTTCATATACATGCACATAAATAAAACAGTTGCCTCTAGGTGGCTTTAGGAAGAATGTTTTCAGTTTCATCGGATTAAACTTCTGAAACGTTACGAACAAACCAGAGCTGATCATGGAAAATGAAGGCTGTCTGGTGAGCTACCTGTTGTGTCCTAGAGACCTGGTTGACGGGAGAGGTGTGAGCACAGGACTGAACACTTCTGCTGGGTTGTTGGGCCACTCCGATCGGAAGGGACTAATCACAGGGGACACTCCTTAATTTTTAGCACCTAAGGAAGCTGGGTGAATATATTTCTCAGAATAAATGCTTTTTAGAAAAAAAAACTGTGCTCTTTATGTTAAAGTAATAGCATGCACACACTGCTTGAAGCAATATATGAAAGAAATTAACAGCTGGCTAGATTGGAGACCTATGATATTTTCCCCAATTTCGAACATGTGTTAGGTTGTAAAATTTTTAGTTTCCAATTGTTCTCTGTAAATCTTTTATCTTTGAAGACCCCTGCCTCAGGCCTAGAGCTAAAGGATTTAGTGCTTTAGAGCTTTTAGCATATTTTTGCCTTCATTATCCAAGTTTATTGTTGAAGGTTCCCCTCCCGGCTCTTACACATCATCAGGTAACAGCTTTCTTTTATTTTCTCTTCAGATAGCATTTTATCAAGCACCTTCTGTAGGCAGAATACTCTCAAGTGCTAGAAATAACAAAAGCGAGAGTCATAATTGCATATCTAAGATAGCAGTTATGCCCGTAGATAAAACAGCCTACTGAAGAGGCAGTTACAGCACAGGTGGGGAGCAAACTGACACCTGTTCAGTATGGGTCGTTACCAAGCAGTGAGGGTGACAAATTTACGGCTCCTTAAAGCAGAGGTTCGCAACCTTCCCAATGCTGTGAAACATGTTGTGGTGACCTCCAGCCATCAAATTATCTTCATTGCTACTGCATAACCAATTGTACAACAATTATGAGTCACAATGTAAATATCTGTGTTTCCTGGTGGTCTTAGGAGACCCCTGTGAAGAGGTCATTCAACCCCTGAAGAGGTCACAGCCCATAGCTTGAGAACTCTGCCTTAAAGTCAGGGCTTTAGAGCAAAATCTTTATAGGGCATGTTCAAGCTTAGAAAATAAAGAGTATGCTGCTTGTAGCAGTGTATATACAATTTTCTTGTTTTTCTAGGTTAGATATGAATAGGGGATGACAAAGATCATAGGTAGCCTCTCTTCCAGTGTCACCGTTAGAGTGAATACCCCATATTTTTCTTCTGTTCTTCATCTTGTTAAAAATGTTTATTTTTAAAGTACACTATAATCTGTGCAGTAACTAGAGTATTATCTGCAGCACCAGGCAATGATGGGTACCGGCTGTGAGTGTGTGTCCTAGGGCGAAGAGTGCTCCAAAGATTCTATATCATAGCTTATCTAATTTATCTCAGCATTGCTTTCTTTATAATAATATCACATTTATTATATCTTTGAAAGCCACAAGTGTCTTTGCTCCTTCATCATCAGTATCTGCCAAACTCCGCCTCTCTCTTTCCCTGCTATGCATATCATTATTCAAATGCTAAATCAAAAGAAGAGAGCACATGGTTCCTCTTTACTACAAATGTAGTTAGTTCAGGCATTTTCTCCCATCATACAAGGTGACTTCATAAGACCTTGTATCATAATGTCATTCAGCGAATTATTTCCTTCATTAACCAAGTCTTATTAGGAAAAATAAAAGTCAACTGAACTGAGCAATGTGTGCAGTGTTGCTGTTTGAGGCAAGTCTGGCCTATACTGTGAAACCCTTTATGAACACTCACCCCTAAAAAACAAACCTACACCATCAGGGTCAGGGTGGCCACTGATCAGCATGGCTGGGAAAAGCTCTTCTAGGCTTCTATTGGTCACTGGTTAAATTCATTCCCTGGTGAGTTTTGGATTCAAGAACACTTGCTTCTGCCAGAGAGAAAGACTCCACAGTGAGTTTTCCATCAACTGGGATCATGTACAATGCCATGAATATTGCACGGGAGAGTGACAGGGCTTACCTATCCCTCACACTTACCCTTTTCAAGCTAGGGGAGAGAAAGGTGGCGGAATTCCATGACCTTTAGCCATATTTTAGCTAGTTAGCACATTGAAAGGGTGAAGTAGAAAGATTGCCAGTCTGAGAGCAGCCAGACTTATACAGCAAGATCCTGTTGAAGAAAGGAAGGAAGGAGAGAAGGAAAAAATGAAGAAAGGAAGGGAGAAATACAGGGAAGGAGGGAAAGAGAGAGAAAGAAAGAAAAGAAGAAAAGAAGAAAAGAAGGCAGGCAGGAAAGGAGGGAGGTAGGTAGCTCTGTTGATTGCAGTTTTTGGTTTATTATAGTTTATTTTCATATTTTGTTAGCTTGGCTAGGAGCGAAGATGCCACTGTCTGCTGGAAAACAGGAATAAACTTTAGCTTGTATTTTATTTATTCAACATTGTAGTTTACAGATTGTGACATCATTCAGAATTGGAGATTTTTCAATTTCTTGTTTCTTTTGAGTTAATTATAAAAATCCAGCTTGGTATGGCAATGTATGTATCTAATCCTAGCACTCAGGAAGCTGAGGCAGGAGGATTCTAAGTTCTAGGCCAACCTGGACAGCCCATTGAGTTCCAGGCCAGTATCAGCTATAAAACCAGAATCTGCTTACTAAGGCTTAGTATCAGAAACATGGCCTTCCCGCTAGACATGTGCCCACAGCTCAGGAGTCGTGTGTATACATGCATGGTATCAGCCTCTCTGCTGCTCTCCCTAGGTCAGTGTCACCAGACCTCCAGTCATGCTGTCTCAGTTGGCGTTGGAAACATGTCCATATTCTGATCCTTTCTACTCTGATGGCCTGCAGGAGTAGGCACTGAAATAGTATATTTTATTTTTATGGAACATATCCACTGCTTCACGTCATTCTTGCTAAGTGAATCCCACACCAATTCCATTTCTGTCCTGTCAGAATGATAGTCCCCATCCCTTCCCTTTACCTCTTTCAGTAAGACTTGAGAAAGCCTAAGTACTGGAGAGAACAGAGGTCAGCACTGCCAGGGTCTTACCCTCAGGTAGTGGATGACCCAGAAAGAAATGAGCATCATGATAAGAATATGGTTTACATTTCGTGCATTGAATAGCCTAACTGGCTTTCCGACATTCTTTTTTCTACTGTTAATTGTTTGGAAGACATTATCCAGTGTGTGATAAAACTTTAAAGGAAATGCTGATTTTTGAAATGTGTTTTGCTTTGTTACAAGGAGCTGTATTTAGTGGATGTGGTAGTACATGTCTGCAATCAGAGCACACCAAGGCAGAGGGATGACAGGTTTGGAACCAGACTGAATTACATAGCAAGGCTTCGTTGAAAGGAAGAAAGAAAAGAGGGAAAGGAGGAAGGAAGGAAGGAAGGAAGGAAAGAACGAAGGAAGGAAGGAAGGAAGGAAAGAAAGAAGGAAGGGAAAGATGGAGAAATGAAGAAAAGGAAGCTGTGTTTATTTTTAGATTTTGGTTTATTATAGTTCATTCTAGGATACATTTACATTTTAGAGCTTGGTACCCTCAGGGAAAATTACACTTGTAATAATTGTCTTCAAATTACTGTTGCCTGTAGCTTATATGTTCACAAAATAGTTATTCAACTCTTTAGTTATGGAATCGGTCACCTTTTAGTCTGTGAGGAATACTGGCATATATTCTAAAACTTAAACTTATTTGCAGACCCAAACTTTCTCTGTTTGTTCACATGGAAAAAACTAAGGTATGACAGTGTCATTTCTAGTATGTGGTACACTGTTTATTTCTTTATCTGCTTATCTCACATAATCCTGCAGCTTTTGTAATACTTAGGAAAGGTTTAGACAATTAGCAGGTTAAATGTTGAAGCCATCATTTTGGTCATTGCTTCCATGTTAGTGTGTAACATGGAAACCATGTATGTAAGTCTGTCTCTGCTTTTGTTTTCTTAGATGAAAATGTTTCTCCTATACTATTTAAACTTGCTGTGGAGCTGAGAACTTCTGATCCCCCTACCTATACCTCATGCATGCCAGGATGAAGGCATGAACCACCATGTCTGTGTCATATGGTGCTGGCCATAGAAGCTCTGGCCTTGTGAATGGTGATCATGTGGTCTGCTATCTGAGTGATGGCACTCTCCTGAAAGCATATTTTCTCATTAAAATGTAGGGCACAAATAATGCTTTATTAATGGCTTTAGTGAACACAGCCCTGTTTTGATTTTTATACAACTTGTGCCTCTATTTGGAGAGAATAAGTCTCCCTACAGAGCACCAGAGCACAATAGTCATGCAAGAACGTGTTGGATGGTGGCTGGAGCACCCAACCATGCTCATTCATCATCTGTCTGGAGTTGTTTGAGGTCATGTAGGCAACTTTCCTGAAGTTAGCTAAGTTCATTCACATGTCTGTGGCTTGACCGGCTGCTGGTGTTCTAGGCTGATCTAGACAATTGTCCTTGGCTAGACTGACTTAGCTATGCTCCAAATATTTCTTAACCTGCAGCAGTGTGGTCCAGACATGCTACCATGCTGATAGGAGGGAGAGGGGAAGCCAGATAGAGACATTCTATTACTTTTCAGGCCTCTTGAGGATTGTGTTGGCTATGTTTCATTGACCAAATCAAAGTCACATGGGTGATCCAGATAGCTCAGACTGAGGCAGAAAGCACAGTGCAAGAACACCCCATGGAAGATTACCTGGGGTCAGGGTCTTTCTCTGGGTACATGTGCCCAAGCCTGATGCCTGGTCCAGGTGTACTTCAGAGAGTGCAGAGGCGGAGCGGAGTGGATTTTACAGAACTAGAAAACTAAGCCCTTCCAAAGAGTTACATGATACATAGCTAGCATTCTCTTTTTCTTCAGTGCATCTTAGTTGATTTGACTTCTTATTTTCTACATAGAAAAAAGAAATCCTTGGTCTTAATATAGTCTCTGTGGCCTTGGTTTGAAACTGTTCCTGCGGTAACATATGAAGAGCTTTCAGCATTGTTAGAAGGGTGATACACATTCCTGTTCGTTGTTTTGCTTAAAGGTAAATATACTATTTTTTAAAGATGAAGGAACAGTTACAGTCCATCCTAAGAGCTCCTTTTCCTAGGTAATGGCTGATGTCCATTTAATTTTACATGATTGCTGGACAAATGTTCACTCTTCAGGTATGGAAAAAGATTATAGCCGTCTTGTCTCTGATGCAAGGGCTAAATAGACACTCTCCTAGTGTTGATTGGTGGTTGGCAGTCGGTGGCGTGGATTCTCATGCTCCAGGATGACTTATTTTGCCACTTTCTTATAACTTTCTTCTCTAACTAAAAGATGAGCAAGCAGGTCCAGTAAATGACACAAACATATATAGTGGAAAAAAAAATCAGTGATCTGAACATAGAATTCAGAATTCTGAACACAGAATTCAGTGTTTTAAATTTGGCTTCAAATGGAATCTTCTTGGGGCTATGAAAACAATTTTCCTTCTTAAGCCCCCTTTTCCTGTTTCTGTAGCCATTTGCATCTACAGTAGTATTGGTGTGAAAGTATTACAGTTTTGTTTTGGTAAATTGCATGAGTAATCGTCCCCCTAGCACTTGCTAAGTTGTTGCTTCCTGTTTTAATGGCTGTAATATATTTGTAAACATGTTTCTAACTTACTAGAAAACATGTTGGTTCCATCTCATTTATTCGCAGACAACTTACTGTCTGTTGAATCTTCTGCTTCTTTTTTTTTTCTAATGACTCCTTTGAAATATTATTTTAATGAACCCATGAAACACATCATTGTATTCCTTATATTGTGGTTGGACTGCTAATGAGACTCATCCATTAACTAAATGGCTTTGTAGGCAATGCAAATGTAATAAATAAAGTTAGTCTTCGTGTCTTGATACTTTCTTGCTGATGGGCATACCACATGCTGAGAAGGTAATGTTTCATGACCAGGGCAGTTCAATTGGTAGGCAGATTGGGAATCTTTGCATGGAAAAAAATGAAGAATATCATAAAAGCATCGCTGTAACTCTATTTTTTACTAATCAGGAGATAATGTATTTTGACATCAGATATTCTAGTTCAAAATGATATGCCAATAGAAGGCACTAAGTATGCACATATCCATAGGAAATATGCTTCTTTGTAAATAACGAGGAAAAGAAAATATATTGAAAAATCCCTTTCTCTTTCTTCCTTCTCTTTGTATATTCCTGGGTGGGTGCATATGTGCATGCATGTGTGCATGCGTGTGTGCAGGCGTGTGCGTGTTTGTATGTATGTAGGACAAATTTGGATATTGGTACTTCCCTTCTATCTTAGCTGAGTCAAGATCACTCTTCTGTTGTCTGTTGTTTCATATGCCAGGACCTTGATAGTCCACAGATTTCTCTGCCTCACATCCCATTTCACCAGAGGAGCACTGGGGTTGTAGGTAGCTGCAACTGGTACCGCCTCTCGATTTACCTGGGTTCTGAGTTCTGGGTTCTCATGCGTTATGCACAGAAGCCATCTCATGGGCCATGGAAAATAAAAATTTACAAGAAGGCAACATCTGTAAAATAGATTATATATATATAAAAAAAAAACTAATCTTGGGTCAGTTTTGATTTAGCACCAGTATGAGCTTTGATTTTTCTGCCTCGCCTATAAGGCAACATCAGCATTAGAATTCTCTTCTGTATCTAGTTTCTGTAAGATGCTGCTGTGACTGCCAACTCCTTTTTTGATCCCATCATTTTGCCTTGTTTGCACAAAAATGTTTGGGACCTGTACTATTCAGTGTCCCGTTGGTAAAAGCAATTGTAATTAGTATCTTCCTTATCATTTTTATGTTGCTCATGAAATGGTGCCTTTGGCCGTAGATCAGTTAAAATAAGACATTACTATGTGACTATGATCTGAGTAGCCTGGCTGAGCTCAGTTCCCACAATAAGTAAAAACTACGGCCTTTAAGAAAAAGTATGCAGATTTATGGACATTTGTCCAGGAACTCTTCAAGGAGTGTCTGTTGGTCTGAACACATATTAAGCTTAGGCCCGGCTCAGATTCCCTAGCCAGAGACTTCTTTGCATCAAACCCACTGGTCTCAGAATCACCTTGACAGAAAGGAAAAAGAGGAAGAGGACCTAAAATAAAACTTTTCAGACAAAAAAAACTTGAAGATTGCCTTTAATTCTATAAGTAGCATTTCTTTCAGAAATGAGTATGATGCCTTGAGGTGAGAAAATTTCATGATTAGAACAAAATTTAGAGATCAATGGCAAAAAGCCATGTAAAGAAAGAGGTAGAGGTAAAGTTGGCTTTACAGTATGTACTTGGAATCTCAGCATTCAAAAGGTTGAGTCAGGAGATTGTCTAGGTTTAGATTTCTCTGAGATACAGAATTATGCTTTTTCAAAACGTCAAATAGATATTCACGTTGATGTTTCAATTAATCTCTGAAGCCAGCTACTTGTGTTTTGTTGGTTTGTTTGTTTTGAGATTGGAACATATATAGACCAGACTACCCCTTAACTGTCAATGTAGCCAAGGCTGAACTTGAACTTCTGAGTCCCCTGCCTCAGTGTCCATCTTTTACAGGAAGGAATCCCAGGTCCAGAGGGATACTTCTCAAAGATATAGTAACACTCATTGATCATCTCTGCTAGACATTTTAAGGAGTTTGTGAGACCTTTCTGGGTGAGTCAAATTATTAAAACCTTTATTATTTAGGGGTGGAATAGAGAATGTTCTTGGAACTTGAGGCCTGAAATATTGATAAAATCCACTTTAGAGCAGTTTGCAGCATTTAAGCCAAGAAATATTAGGTAATCTTAAATCTTAATTAGGCTAATCTGAAAATATCTGGGGTTTGCCTAGAGATGATTTTGGGTGGTGATTGAGGTACCGTCTCAGTGCATTTTACATTTTATAAATGCTACTTTCAACTGGGTAGTGTATGGTTTGCTGTCTGCTTCACAGTGGAGTTAAAATGTAGCTTTAAGTGGCCTTATTTTTCATTTAGAAAAATAGTCTTGCAGATAATTATGAATCTAGGTTCCCCCTTCCCCCCCGCCCCCCGCTGCAACTTCTCTGACAAGCCATAAGAGTCAACATGTCGCTTCTCACAAGTTTGGAGAACTCTAAAAACAAATCAAAGCTCCTGCTATTTCTGCAGGCTCTCCTCACTTTCTCCAACTCTTGACAGTTGCCTTTCACACCCTCAAGAAATAGCTTAACCTGAAATAATTTTTAGGGTGTACACACACTGCCAAAGATACCGATGTGGGATTTAGTCTCTGCTGCGCTGCCATGGATGTGTGTCTCAGTCTGTTCCAGCACAAGTGAGAGCTTTCGGATGACACAGACAAAAGAGATGTGAAGGAGAAAGGTTCCAGGCATTAGGGGCCTCACATTCACTCTCAGCAATTGTTAGCACCGTCATCTTTGTTGATATCTCATTTTGTGTTCTTGCTAAGCTTTTGGCAGAATACACATACACACCATACATACATCACACACATGTATCACACACACACTATACACAATACACACCATACACATACACTCACCACACACTCATACACACACATGCACTCACACATGCTCATATATACACACACTCACATCTACAGCACTCATACCACACACACCACACTCACAGTCACACCACACACACACTCAGTTATATACATACATATACTTACACACACTTATACACATAAAGTACACAACACACCAAACTCAAACCACACACACACATACACACTCACACAGTCACATGTACATATAATCACACGTACCAAACTCATAGCACAAGAGCTACACACACACCATATCCCTAACACACACACAAACACCACACACAAACACATATACATACCATACATACAAATGACACACACACACACACACACACACATACTCACAAACATAGCACACACACACATACCCATATGCACAGACACTGTTGAAAACAGTAAACTGTAACTGTAGGACAGAGAATGAGAAGTGCTAGCAGCTTCTAGTAAAATTGCTTTCTGTGCACAGACAGAAAGTACACTTTGCCAGGATGTTTTTGAAATGATTAATTAGTTGTTAGGAATTATTCTGGAGATCTGCTAAGCCACTCAACAGTAATTTAAAGTTGGCAACCTGTTAACAGTTCCCCGTCTGCCCCATTGAAGTTGGCCAGCTCCTGTTGGAAAACCAGAGTTGCGGAGTTTGAAAGCAAAGTGCAAAATGGCACCCGGAAAAATCAGAGCTGTCGTGTTAAATTATGTCACATTTGATGACAGGTTACAAGAGAAGGTGATACAGGATTGTATAAGCACAAGCCACTGAAAGCTCACCCAGTGCTATTCTAGGTGTCCACCATTCTTAGAAGTTATTTTCTGTTCAAAGTAGGAGAGTTCAGGCTTTCACAAACGAAGATAAAGTGGAAAAATGAAAGTTTATTGTTATGGGCAATTCATCCATGAAGACTTAGACTATAGATGGAGAAAATGGTTTATTCTACCATATGGCAACAAATTTCACATTTCAGCTTAGATTATTATAAAGAGAAGAGACATTGTGAATTTGGCTACAGAAATTATGACATGGAGTGTTGGGAATCTTAGAGTAGCCTTAGTAACTTCTCAGACCAGCAGGTCAAAGGCTTGTCTTTGTCCAACATGGCAGATGAAATCAAATAACATGGTGGAATGGGTAGGTGCAAGCTGTCTAAATGTGCCTCCCTCTGCCTGCCTGCTGCCCCCCTTTAATTCTCAGGAGGGCTGCTAGAAGACCTGGTTGTTATAAGAAGCTCACTTTTAGACATATATATTGGCCCACCCTCTCTCCGCCCATCCCTGTCTCCTGTCTCCTATTCTTGCAGACTTGCTACTAAATTTCAGAATTCAGTAGAAGATAGGAGGTATAAATCTCCTCACAAATTTTGGTATTGCTTTACTCGGTATCCCCAGTAGTGAAAGATTTAAATTGGGCCATTCTGCTGGGTTGTTTTTTTTTTTTCCAGTATATTGATTGAGCTGCATTTTAACTGACCTTGTAATATATTGAGATGTATTTTGACAGACTAGATAGAAGGTATAATTAATTACATAAAGTCAAATATATAAACTTATATTCACTTGCTGGAATTTAATTTCTTATTTTAGAAATCCATGCTCTTGGGTTAATGGAAGGAAGTTTTTATTATTTTTTTTTATGAATTCTACTCCTTTTTTTCCTGTGGAAATACATATTCTAGATAGTGAGCAACCTCAAATCCGGTCCCCAATGTCACTGTCCACCGTGAAGTCCAGGAGACAGGTGCTCTCTCCCACCTGCTCCGTGAATGCAGCGGCAGCTGTTGTGGCGCCTCATGTTGTTATTCACACAGCCTCTGGGGCAGGATGTTATGCCATCCTGACCAGTCTACGGTAATGTGGCTCTCTTGCTGTTGTTTTCATCCTAGCTTATGACAACTTAGGGTTTGAATATGACATTCACACATTCTTGAAATTAAAACACAAGAAGAAGGCATCCGTGGCTGGGAAGTATCTCAGCTGGAAGGAGCCGACTCTGAAGACTGCAGCCCATGTGAAAAGTGGGGGTGCTGGGACACAAACTTGTGATTCCAGCACAGGGGAACAAAGGCAACTCCCTGGATTCGTTGGCCAGTCAGTCTAGTTTAATTGGTAAACTATGACCAATGAGACTTTCAGTTTCAAAAGAAGAAAGCCAGGCTTCCTGATGACACTGGAGGTCAATTTTAGCACATACACACACACACACACACACACACACACACACACGGATGCATGCACACAGGCATTCACACACAAATGCATCCAAATGAGTACACAGGCACATGCATACATGTATGAAAAGTCTTTTATCTTGTTGTTTATTTCTCCTATGCTTGGTGACCTCCGAAGGGACTGGGACCATTTTCTAGAAAGCTCCTCTACTCTGTTATTTTATCCTTTTTCCAAGCTGGGCTCACTGCCCACGCTCACTATTGGCATGCCATCTCTGTCCTTCCCTCTACTCCCAGTCTCCAACATCTAGCTAGAGGGACTGTAGGGTGCAGATATGCTACCTTCTCAACCACAGTGCTCAGTTGTGCTTTGCTTTGGGAAGGTAGGACAACTCAGTTCATTTTCTGAAATATTAGCTGTTAAGCCACAAATGCTAGTGAGACCTACTAGTTTTTTCTCTTGCTGTAGTTAGTCCTCAGCATGGTCCAGGTCCCTGAATAAGGGGGTGAAGACAAAAACAATGGCAGAGCAGATCTGTGGGGGTGCCTCTTGGCATAGGTAGTAAGCTTGCCTCCCCAAAACAGCTGGCGCTGTAGAATGGACTGTGTGTTAATGACCTGTGATGTTGAGTAGGTTATGGGTCCTCAGTGCACTGCACCCTGCAATACTTTCAACTTAACAATGGATTTATGTGGTATACAGCTTTCTCATAAATCAAGGAACATCTGCACTTAGATATGGTTGCAGTCCTATGCCATGTACATTTTACAAAGATAAAACTTGGTTTTTACAATCATCCGGGAATAGAGCTTGGTGATATATTGTGTAAGGCCTGGGTTTGATTTTCAACACTGAGAAGAAAAATTAACATCCATTGTCTAAACATCTAGTATTCCCAAACCCAAGGTAAGCTCTCAGATGGTGTTCTCTCAGCCAGATGAAAGGACTTACTCATCTTTTCAGTGCCTTTCCAATCCTGTTGAGAGATCAGCGGTCCTATTATTCTATGCAAAGAGCTATTTCTGCTCTTTAAACTTTGCTGGTACAATTACTTATCCAGTAACTAGTGAGAGGCCTGCAGCAGGGCAGAGAATGAGCCACCCAGTTGTTCAGTATCTTCTCCGTAGCCTTCCACACAGTTTTTGCCTACTGGTCTCTAAAATACAAAGACAGGAGGAAATATCATTCTCACCCACTGTAATGAAGATGAAAGTCACACTAACTCTGGAGTCAGGGAAAGATTGATAATCCTTATAAAACAAACTGAACAAGGGCATGTTTCTCAGAGTTATGCACCTTCCTTGGAGGAAGAAGATATCTGAAAAGTGGGATGAACAATAATAAATGCCATGTTATTTCCTGTGTATGGATACTCACAGAATCTAGAAACCACTAAAGACTTCTGTAGACAATTATAAGTTATGAAAGAAAATATTATTTTCCATTAGACTAATTATCCTTAGATCACAGCTTTTGTCTCTGTGTGGACAGGCTTCAACAGAGTTCATGTGTCTTGGGGCTGAAAACACAGCATTGACGTTGAATAGATTATAATTACTCCATTTTAAAATTCAACCAAATACTTTAAAACGTTAAAAAAGTTAATGTATTGTTACAAAAGAAAACAATTACCTTAATACCTGCCTTACAAACTAATGTGGTATGTGGACATAACCAGCTCAAAACAACACAAGTCCATGGCGGAATAAAAGTAAATATTCTCTCTTGATAATTGAGTAATTATCTGCAGTCCATTTTTATGTGTATTTTGACATTTTGCTTAAAATATTCTCAAGTGATTTTCTTTGTGTACACTTCATCTTTCTAGGTGGATAATCTATTGTTTGTAGTTGAAATTTGTCGTTGGCCTTGGTCTCTAAAGAGCAGGGAATAGCTTTTTGCCTTTGGAAGGCTAACATAGAAGTTGGGCACGGGATTAAGAAAATAAGGACACTGCTTTTGCTGATTCTTACTGTAGAAATATAACAAGCACTTAGTCATTATGCAAAGGGTCTTAAAGGAAGCTCACATGTGTCCTTCTGCCTGCATACATACACCTAAACACACAGATTCACCTGCAGCTCCAATTTCCAATTGCAAGTGTCTTTTCACATGTGGGTCTTTGTGTGTGTGTATGTGTGTAGTCTTCAGTGATGATTTAAGTTCATTTAAGAATGTGGGGTTAGATGTAGCATCATGTAAGTGTCTGTGTAATAAGCTGTATTGCCTTAATTGATATGCAGGAACAATTGAACTCAGAGAACAAAACTTTTAAATAAAAACACTAACTCCCCCCCCATCCCCCGCCACACACAAAGATTTGGAGAGTAAAGAACCTGTGCAGGAACATAAATTGACATGTTTGCATTTAAATCAAACCAGAGGTGTCAAAACCCATCTGTTTAGTCACAGATTCCAGTGAGTGATTGGCAACTTTCAGAATCCCCCCTTTTGGGAACAGGGAGGATTCTGAACCGTTATTGTATTCTTTTATATTTGGAAGTCTACAGTGCTTTGGGGGACATTAAGACTGAGCACAAGTAGCATCACAGCAAGGGGATGGCCTCCTCTGTGATTCCTCTGTGCCTGGTTTGCACAAGGTTCTGGAAACAAAAGCGCTCAAGTGAGATTCTGCGCACACACGCATCTGTTTAGAAGCACAGTGTAGTTTGTTTCAGTCAGAAGAGTTTTGCTTCACAGCTGTGAGAAGGAGGGATTCCACTTTTGTCATGTTGGCTGCAAATGTTTTCTCCAAGCAGATGGGGTTCTTCTTCCTGAAGAAGGAAATCAAATTGAAGAGGGTAAATGAGAGTGAAGGAGTTTGGGTACAAATCGGCTTGAGTGCCTCTGACACCATTCTGAGGTGTTGAGAGCTGATGTCAACAAAAGGCATGGGAGGAGGGAATGTGTCTGAGGGTACAATTCCCACATGTTTCTGCTGTGTGGGAAGGTGCTATCTTCCATGGGTTATGTTAGGCGAAAACTAGAAGTGAAAGTAATTCCATTTAGACAGTTTCCCCTTGTTTTCATTGAATCAGAATAAGGTAGTGAAAGCCAATGAGATCAAAATGGGAATTGTTTTTGAATGCTGAGTTAAAAATTTGAAAATTAAGAAGAGGGGGAGGTGGAGGAGAGAAGGAAAGGACAAAAAGAAAGAAGGAACCAAGGGAAGGTTGGTTGCAATTTAAAGAAAAAAAAATGTGACAGAGCAAAATATTTTTCTTTTCATATGAAAATGCATACATTTGTATAAATATTTATGCTCACATCACAGAACCATGTATATATCATAATAAAGCCAAGTGTATATTTTCATAAACTTATGAATAAGATAAATAGCCAAAATAAATATGGGTCTGTGGAGAACAGGACTTCCTTGTTTCTTTTGTGAACCAGATGGTGGCTTCTGTCCTTCCTCAGTCTTCTCCATTGTACCATGTTGGGAAAGGAAGCATTGTCTCTGTGTCAGAGATAAGGAGACATAGAACAAGGCGTTCTCAGTGGTATGCTGATGTTTGGAAAAGGTCCTACTGACTCTGACTCTTCCCCTGCTTCCAGCCACAAGGCTGGCTGTGGAGCTCATAGTCCACATACCAGGCAGTCCTGAGGATGAGCTTGTCAGCTGTCTTCTTGGCACCTGGAGCCTCTGTTATGTGTCATGGATTCTCTCATTTACAGGAACTGTTCAGAGATACTGTGCCATTCAGAACTGTGTGTGTGTGTATGTGTGTGTGTGTGTGTGTGTCTTTAGTACCGTCAGAGAGATATACAGACTGGAAGCCTTTATGTGATTGCCATGTTTTCTGAACACATTTTTAAAACCCAGCATGTGATGAAGATGTTTTCTGTCATTTCCAGGTGTAAGAAACAGCCTGTATGTGATTGGGGTTTTGATATATAGTTTCTAAATGGTTTGATGATTTATGGAGACTGAGTTTCTTTTCTTTTTTTTTAAGAAACATACACTGATGCTTTCTAATGTGTGACATTAGGCAAGAATTTGGGTAATATTGGTTCAAGTGGCATATGGTAGGATTCTGGAAGTATCCTGTGATTAATCTTATTAGTGCAGCATACATTCAGGCTTAAAAAAAGTCTCTAAAAAATACATTTCATCTGCTTCCCAGTGCATCTTGGGAGTGAGACTTCTCTCCAGGGCTCTACGCAAATGGGAGAAAATAAGTATTTTTGAAAGCTTGTCTTGCAAATGAAAAATTGGGTTTTTGATTTTTTTTCTTAACAGGCTGGTGAAATTGCCTGGACTTGGCAATAATATATGATTACATACTGCAGGCCACACCACAGTGCCTTTACAATGTCCCAAATCTGGTTGTATGGTATTCAGGAATACAAGCTGTTTTGTCTGTGAGGTCTCTCAACATTGAAGACTCTCGTGGCCTGTTCTTTTCCATCTCTGAGATCTTGGAAATCAATCTCATGCTGTCTTCAAGAAAGCCTTTAATGTGTCTCTTTCATTTCAATATTCTCTTTCAGTATCATAGCCTGGGCTTTTCAGAGCTGCTCATGGTTAGAGAATTTATACAGTGACTATTAATAACTTGTTCTCTATGGAAGCAGCCATAGTTTTGAGGTATTATGCTTGAGTTACACTCGCTTATATACATAAGGCCAAAATGTACATAGCAATCTTTTCATTTTTCTTTTCTTTCATTTACATTTTATTCACTTTGTATACCAATTGTAGCCCCTCCCTCATCTCCTCCCAGTCCTACCCTGCCTCTCTCCTCTCCCTATATCTACCTGCCCTAGTCTACTGAAAAGGGGGAGTCCTCCTTCCCTACTTACTACATGACCGTAGCCTATCAAGTCTCACCAGGACTGCCTGCATCCTCTTCTTCTATGGCCTGGTAAGGCCACCTAGCCAGACAGAAGTGATCTAAGAGAAGGTAAGTGAGGAGTTCATGTCAGAGACTGCCCCTGCTCCTTTTATTAGGGGTCTCACTTGGAGACTGAGGTACCTATGGGCTATATCTGAACAGGGGCTCTAGGTTCTCTTCATGCATGTTCCTTGGGTGGTGCATCAGTCTCTGTAGGCCCACCTGGGCCCAAATTTGTTGGCTTTGTTGGTCTCCTTGTGGAACCCCTGTGCCCTCCAGGTCTTTCTATCCCCTGCTTTTTCCATAAGACTCTCTGTGCCCTGACCAAAGTTTGGTTGTGAGTCTCAGTATCTGCTTTGATTCCCTACTAGGTGAAGGCTTTCAGAGGCCCACTATGGTAGGTGAAGGCTTTCAGAGGCCCACTGTGGTAAGTGAAGGCTTTCAGAGGCCCACTATGGTAGGTGAAGGCTTTCAGAGGCCCACTATGGTAGGTGAAGGCTTTCAGAGGCCCACTATGGTAGGCTTTCATCTTGCTCCCTCTCTTCCACGGCTTCCTTTGCCTTTCTGAATGAGATTTAAGCAGCCTCACTCGGTCCTCCTTGTTTAGCATTTTTAGGTCCGTGGATTTTAGTTTGTTTATCCTATGGCTAATGTCCACTTATAAGTGAGTGTATACCATACATTGCTTTTTGGTTCTGGGATACCCAGGATAATATTTTCTAGTTCTATCCATTTGCCTGGAAATTTCATGATTTCCTTGTTTTTAATTGTTGAGTAGTATTCCATTATGTAAATGTACCACAATTTCTGTATCCAGTTTTTCAGTTGAGGGACATCCGGGTTGTTTCAAGTTTCTGGCTATTATGAATAAAGCTGCTATGAACATAGCTGAGCAAATGTCCTTGTTGAACGGTGGAGCATCTTTCAGGTATATGTCCAGGAGAGGTATATGCATAGCAATCTTAAACAGCAAAACATAGCAGAGAAAGAACGACTGACCTGGTTGAGTAGGCAGTGGGCTTGTCACCTTAGCACTAAGAATGCTAAGGCAGGAAGAGTGTCATAAGCTGGAATCCACACTGGGCGACAGTGTGACATATGTTCTCAAACAAAACAGTAAATAAACATCTTTTAAGTACTGGGGGGAAAAGGTTAATGATTGTATCATTAGGTATTCCTTAAGTTAGAAATTGTATTCAACATCATCTCATGTAAATTTTGAAAATGAGGAGACTCTGGCAGAACATATGCTTTCCTTTTTTGATATATATTATCTTTTTTAATTTTTTATTATTTTTTTTTACAGTTTTGTTTTATATTAATCACAGGCTATGTACTTTGTATCCCAGCCATAGCCCCCTTCCGCATTCCCTCCCTATCCCTCCCTCATCTCTTCATTGCCCCTTTCCAAGTCCGCTGATAGGGGAGGTCCTCCTCCCCTTCCTTCTAACTCTAGCTTATCAGGTCTCCTCAGGACTGGCTGCAATGTCCTCTTCTGTGGCCTAGCAAGGCTGCTCCTCTAAGGGGGTTGAAGAGCCAGCCATTGTATTCATGTCCGAAATAGTCCCTGTTCCCCTTACTAGGATACCCACTTGGATATTGAGCTACCATTTGCTACATTCAAGCAGGGGTTCTAGGTTATACATGGTCCTTGGTTGGAGAAACATTCTCCTAAAAGACCCCTGTGCCCTGCTATATTTGGTCCTGAGCATATGCTTTCATAGACAGCAAGCAGTGAAGCCACAAAGCCCAGTCCTTCAGTTTCCGGAGAAAGGCTTTGAACTACTATTAGTACATTTAGATCCCAAGTATAGCTTCATCTCTTCAGTGAGAGAAACCAGTAGACAGTGTGTGGATTGGGGTTTTCTCATTCTTCTATAAACCACTGTTCTCCAACACAAAGCATCACTATTTAGCATGTTAAGGAGAGACTCTGTCTCATCTGTGAACTTAGACCAATGATAAATGCTGCAGAACATAGCAACCTGTTACAGGAAAGAAAAACTATAGTTCACAAGAAGTTCTTTTTACTGCATTTTGTGTTGTCTATGGCAAATATCAGATGTGCACGTGTTAATGCACACGCTCACACACAAAAAACACACATGAGTGAGAGATCTGTCGGTTATTTTAGTTTATTTTACTTTCTAGTTACACTTCTAAGTCTGATGGATAAATTCACTAAACAGCTAGTGAAGATACACCTATGTTTGATTTGACACCGTGCAACTGCAATGATGTGACTTTCTCTGAATTCATCTCTTCATCTTTACTTTAGTCACATGCCCTCCTCAACCCTGTGGGCTTCTCTCCACATTTTCTGGGTTGCCATCTTACTGTTGTTTATTCTGTAATTCAGTGTTTCCCATCAGAAATGCCTGCAGTGATACACATGGCCCAACTGTTGTCTACATGTACCATGATCATTGGGTCTGAGGGAGGGAGTTTCTAGTTTTTCCTAACTTTAATATTACTAGGTGTGTATAACTTGGGGAAAATGTACTGGTAGCAAAGACCTCGTTAGTTTTCACAGCTGAGTTGAATCCTCGAGCACAAAATTTAACAAGTGAGATCCTGAAATCACTGAGAAAATGCTAAACTATGTTCAAGATGGGATTCTTTTCCTCATCATCATTGTGTGTGTGTGTGTGTGATGTTTTTAGGGTGTATCTATTCTGCAATATACATTTGGAAGTCTGAGCCTCACTTTGTGAAGTTAGTTTTCTCCTTCCATCTCTACGTGGGTTTTAGGAATGGAATTCAGGCAATCAGGCCTGTGCAACAAGTTCATCTACCTGTAAAGTCATGGCATCATCCCCAAGATACTTTTAAGCACTGACTTTATAACTTTTTTGAGCCTAATCACATGTCTACTCTGTAACTGTCAAGGAGAAGAAATACTTGTCTGAAAGTCCCTTTGGGTCGGGGCTTTGTCCAGGCCTGGACTGGTTCATTCGCTTCTGAATTCTCCAATCACAAGCTTTCTGTATTTGGCATATTACAGGATAGTGACAAGCAGTCAACCTGAAAGCAAGCTGGTGTGGTTCTGATTCTCAGAGTACATACTGAAGCTTGCCTCTGATGTCAAGCATGTAGGGAAAGCCCAGGGAGAATTTCTTTCATGATTGAATGCAGGGACTTGGTGATTTGTGGAAAAACAGACTGCTGCTTATACTGGCCAACAGCTGCTGTTGTCTAAAAAATAGAAAGCACACATTTTTCATGTCTTCTGTATGATCTGTGATATCCTATGTTAAAATGGAGGTGTTTCATTGAAAAACTATAATTAGCAATTGAACGTACTCAAAAATATTATCTAGAACTGCAGGAACACTATCCTTAAAAAATTCTGTGCCAGAACTATGAAAGAGGAGTAAAACTCAAGTCACATAGAATTTAGTTTTCCCAGAGGCCACATTAAAAAAGTAAAAAAAGGTAGAATTAAATTTAATGTATTCAATCTATTACATCTAACATATCTAATCTGTCGTTAATGTAAAGAGTTAATGAGCTAGCTTGTGTTCTTTTTGACTGTGATGAGTCTTTAAAGTCTAAGGTGCATTTTATGCTTTGGGGGTGGGATTTGGCATAGCTACCAAGGGCAGAATAATGGCATGCAGTTAATGATTATGGTTTTGGATAGTGTGTATTGTAGGTGCTTCTCAGGTACAATGAATTGTGTTTGCATCTTTAAGTTTGTTTGCCAAAAGAGAACTGAGGAGTTGTGAAACTATGTGCTTGGTGTAGGCACCCTATCTTCAGTTGTACTTGAACGTCACTGAACGTTTGTCTAGATTTTTGCTACAATTTGAGGTTTCATAAGTTGTGATAAGTTCTGAGGACAATTTTAATATTTTTGCCATTATGTATTTTCAAACACTTATACCATAAAATTGCTATTTTCTGGTGTCCTACACTCTTTTCTTTCACTAAACATAAGTTATCTGATATGAATAAACTCATTTTGTTATTTTCTTCTTAAAGCCAACTTTTAAAAACTAAGTTAAAATTTCATATATCTATTAATTATTTAGAAATAGATTATTTTTAGTGTGTGTGTAGTTTCAGAGATAAAGGTGTCATTATCTGCCAAGGTCATCTCAAACTCCTGGTTTACCTGACTCTCGCGCCTTCGCGCCTCAAGCAACCAGGGGCTCCAGATGCATGCCACCATGGCTGGCTATCCTGCCCAGGGTTACAAAACAAAAACAAAAAGCCATTAGAGTACAATTAAATTTGATTAGTAGTTTTGACCCTCATTAAATGTGATGTTACTCTATTACTTCTGCCAATCAAATCCATATTTTTGAAACACAAGTTTTGTGTAGCCACATTGGTTAGGATTAGTTTCAGTTATTGTCAGTCAGAAAAATAATTTCAAAATTTCTTGGTGTGATCTCACAGTCACTTGCATGTTGGCAGGCAAACATTACATGCAGGAAATATAGCCAGCTGGCACACACGTGTGCACCATGGCATTTTGTGTTAAAGTCACAGTACAAGTTGTAGGATTTGGTTCTCTCCTTTCACCTTGTGAGTTCCAGATGTCAATGCAGACCCTCAGGTTTTGGCTGCAAGTACCTTTACTTGCTGAGGCATCTTGCTGGCCCAAATTTTTAAAGTAAGACCTCAAGTGTGGCCTGAAATTCAGGCACCCCTTACTGGCTGCCTTGAAACACATGCATTCTTTCATATGGTGTGATTTCTGAAGACTTTGTTGTACTATTAGGTATTTTGAATCTTGATTTTGTTCCTTTAAAAAATCCTTCAACCTAGTTTGTCTTTGAAAAAAAAAAAAGATACAGCCTTGAAAAGAATTGGCACTCAGTAATTAGTGTTTGGGTAGATGGATATTAAGGAAACTTCAAAGTCTAAATCACTTTACTGTATGCAGTCAAGACTGGCTCAGTGCATATGTGTAATTGTTACAAATTACATAGAATCATGATGATAGAAAATACATGTAGGCGCATATCTGTTTAGAACTGTAAAATACTGGAGGAAATGGAGTAAGTATATGTATTATAAGTCTGTTACATTCTCTCTTTTAAAATTTCCCATAATTTGCAGAAATTTTATAACAAGTAAAGAAGCTTTAACAGTTAAATTGGTTGGAACTAAAAGAGCTGTTCCTTTATTAGAAGAGACGGTGCTGGCTGTTTCAGCAATATTCCCTTTTAAAAGGTTTTGTATAAACGAAGTATACCTCCTTCTTGGACTCCATTAGAAACACGGAATGTATGGTTTCTTTGGGAAATAGCTGAATGGTTTATAGCTCAAATGATACCTTTGTTTCCCCCTCTTGACTCATGGGAGAGT
Organism: Pachyuromys duprasi; assembly: GCA_028658305.1. NCBI lineage: Eukaryota > Metazoa > Chordata > Mammalia > Rodentia > Muridae > Pachyuromys > Pachyuromys duprasi. The sequence goes on from CM053753.1 coordinate 8,693,854, forward strand.
AAGAGTACAATTAAATTGATTTTAAATCACATTTAGCATTACATATTGATTAGATACAAGTGCTCTGAAGCAAATGTCACATTGTTCAGCTCCAAAAAGCATCTCTATCGGATAACAGAAGCAATATGAGCTTTCATTTCTGTTAAGTAATTCAGCTGATGTTATAAGTCATGAGAGTGAGATCTGCGTGGCTAGTAAATGGCTCCCAAACCTTGTTATTGAAATGCAGCCTTCAATTCGGTTTATTAGCTTGTTCTTTATTCTCATTTATATTTTATTACCTTGGAACACAGTCATGGGATCCTGGAAATGGAGTTTTCTTTAAATAAATTGTTCCTAAAGTTTCTGAAGACTTTGTTAAAGGATGTCTAGGAGCAGACATACTGTCGGCCAAGTCAGGTCCTGAGATGAAGGGTAAAAATACTCTTCTGCGTTGGCTGTGGCAGGATTTCAGCTTCCCTAACTGTATTTCTGTCATCATCATTGTGGGGAGCAAATTCTTGGTTGTACTGGAGACCCAAAGAATGGCTTAGATGGGTGGAGGTTGGAGCTGTAAAGTATTATGTTGTTTAAAATGAAATGAACCTCTTCCATACAGTTTCCTGGTGTCTGTCTGCTTATATAAGCTGGAAATCCTGCAGAAGGCTAGAATCAATAGGCAGATCATGCGAGAAATGTACATGGCCATTCCTCCTTCGTCTTCTGTGTACCCATTGGCCTTGGCCATTTGTACCCATTAAGCTTTGCTTTATTAGTTTCTGTGTTAGTGTTCCATCTTGTCACTCAGCCTTTTTTTTTTAAGTTAAGTTCTTTCTCTAATGATACCATATAACCAAATTGCCTTCCATTGCAGATACAATAGACTAACATGTCTCATATTTAGGCTGGGGTTTAGTCATCTAGCATATGTTGAAAAGGCAACAACACATTTATTTTAGAGCATACAGATGTGGCAGCTAGGGTGTCTGGGTTCAAATTCTGGTAGTAGCTAGGGATCATAGATGATCATATGAATGTCTCCAAGAGTATCTATTCCTCTCTAGAATGGAGTAACAGCAAGGTATGCTCACCAGTCCAGGTGCAGATACCAAGTGAATAAACACGTATAACATTCTGAGATGGTACCCAGCACACACTCGGTAGTTAACAAGCAGGAAGTAAGAATTCAGTGGCAGCTGCTCTGCTGTACATTTCATTTATTAGTCATGTTTATGTTTGTAGTTTAAAGAATTGTTGAGGAGAGATGAGTGTATTCAGAACACTTTCAACTCAATGTGAAAATCATAAGCTATAATATCTTTTAGGGATACTTCTGTATTAATAAATTAGGAGTGATGAAGAAGCCACAAAGACTAGCCACCCTAGGATAGTCATCAGGGGAAGGGGATGGGAAAGGTTTGTGTTGTTATTCTTTACAACCTAAACCATGGACGAGCCTCTAGTCCTCCTCTCAAGGTGAGTGGCATGATGGCAGGGATGATAGATATAAATACAAGTGTTAAGGGTAGAATGTGTAAAATGCCAAGAAACATGAAACTAGCTACAGGTGGGCTTCCCCTGAATCTGCCTATGGAAGGAAAAAGAAATCAGAATCAAAGGTGAGTAGCAGCCAGCCACTCTGGCCAGTTAGTAAAGGAGAAAATTCATCTCAGGATGACTGATCAGTACATGGAAAGGCCTAGAGAGCTAGATTTTGTTGCTTGTGGCTTCAGAGTGGCTGGAGTATCACATGGGCGAGCCATAGAGTCTGTGGGAGTTGAACTTAGAATCTTCCAGCTCCTTCCACTCCATGCTGAAAACTCCAGAGGATCAGGTGTGAATAGGAAGCCTAGAGGATTTTAAAGCAGAACAAGTGGGTGGCTACATCTGTACACTGGAAGATGAAGTCTGGCTGACTTTTCAGTGACTGAGCAACATGAACAAGAGTGATCATGGGCTCTTCAGCTTAAAACACCTACAGCATTGTCTATCTGTTTTCAAAGGCAGTCTGGACCAAGGTGTTTCTTCAGCCTAAAGACATATGTGTTCACTCTTGGCAGTAAGACTATGTAGTCTAGCTCTGTGCACTACTAAACCAAGATTGATATTGATGTGTTTCCAATCTTTTGCTTCTGTAAAGAACACAGCAGCACACAAACCTTGTACATACATCTTTTAGGCACTCATCCAATTATTTCCTTAGGATAAATTCCCAGCAGTGGCTTTGGTTTTTTAGAACGATTGAAAAATATATCCATCCCAGGAGGATTTAGATGTCTGCAATCATGGTAGATAAACAGTTACTGAGTTTCATGGTGGAGCTGACAGTGCAGATGTAGAAACACAGGATGCAGTGCGCAGTCATGCCTGGGCAGGCACACCTGTCTAATTTTTCTCTTTGGACTTCTTTAGACCACTGCCTCTCTCCATTGGTTGCTGTAAGAGTCAACTAGATGAGTCTCTAAGACTGACAGTGTTTGTCTATAATGACAAGTGCTTGACTGTCCCAGCAAATGATGAGAGGCCCTAGGGAGCCATCACCACCCACTTGAGAGAGATCCACGAAGGGTTTATGACCCGTTTGAATCCTGATCGAGCGTCTCTGTCTTGACCCCAAGGGAAGCAATTGTGCGGAATACTTGCTCTGTCAGTCTGAGCGATGTGCTTAGAATTTCTGAGAAAACGAGGAGCCCAGTTGTTTGTAAAACAGAGATAGAATTATCAAGCAAACCTGGAAATGGAAATATTTCCTCTATTCTAAAGCCATGCCAGAAAAGTGCCTCAATTGTATCAGCAGACATGGCGTCCAATATGTTAGCTTACAGCATTCAGCTGTAAGTAATTATTTGGACAGTAGATTTTAAGACTTCTATCTCAAATAAAATGATCTGATGTCTTTCCTTTATGTGCCTTGTCCACAATAGCTACATTTGCTTATCATAATGACTGCAAATATTTTTAAAGATGAGCATTGTTCACTAGTAATTCTAAGGTGTGAATTCTATCTAGTTTTCTGAGTCACTTAAATTGTGTGCTTGTAGGAACAGGCAATATTCGAGGTGGGACAAAACCAGGCCAAGAAAGAAGAGCATGGAAGCACATATTTCTAAAGGAAAACAAAACAACAAAACAAACAAACAAAAAAGATTGTTGTTCTTTGCTCAGACACTCCATTGAGCAAAGGCAGAAAGGCAGATGGCCAAGGTTCTGTGCCTCCTGCAGCTAGCTGCCCACCTTACCTCCTTTACATCCAAATCTATTTCCCACCCTTCTGATTGTTACATAGTTAGAAAGAGCTGGTGCCAGCAGCTAGGCTGGCATCATGACTACAGGTTACAGCCCTGTTAGGATGAGCAGAAATCAATATCCACTATTTGCTTTTCTCTTTGCCCATAGGTACGGCCATGTTAGAATTCTGTACTCGTGATAGAGGTTGCAGGAAGCTGCTTTGGCTATTTTACAAGCTAATGGCTAGAATCTCCAGCTAGAGAACAATGCGTGTGTGCATGCACACACACACACACATGTGCACATGGATGTAGTCATTAAATATGAAAATGGTTAGCTCAACTAAATGAAAAAAATCATACAAAATTGTGTATAAGTAGGTTCATGAAATATCAATACCTGCTCATGAAACAATGTATTCTAATTTGAAAGGAACAACTATCTGTCATGATTCTTGTCCCTGAGGTGGCATGTACCTAAGTGCATATGAAATTCAAAAGGCTTTATTTAAGGTAGGGGACAATAATTGTCCTGAGTTGATTGTAAAGTTGGTGGGGTAAAAGAATTACACTGCACAGATACCAGATGGATTCTTCCATTGTGTACTGAGGTTCTGAATTAACCAATTACATCATGGTTATTTGTCAGTGTGTTAAATTGTAATTTGAAAATTAAAGGCGCTGCTTTTCATTTCTGTCTGATTCTAGGGGTAATACTAGCTCCACTAAAAGAGATAAAAACTGTTACCTAGGCATGGGTAACTGCCCCTGTCCAAAACTTTGGCATAAATTACATCACAGCTTTGGTTTGGTGTAAGTCCTTGTGTGGGGGTTCGACATGAGGGCCTGTCACCTTGTGTTTGGAGGGGCTTTCTGTGGTCTGCTCTGAAAGTTTTAATTTTTGTCCTTACATAGCCACACTGTTTCTTCCTGGTCATAACTGGCCAGTTATTTAAAGCTTGAAAGCATATAGTATGTGTGTGTATGTCTGTGTGTCTGTGTCCATGTTCCATGCCATGTGTGTGGAAACTGGTTGGAGTTAGTTCCTTCCACCACATGGGTCCTGAGGAATGAGCTCAGGTCATGAGGCTCGACAGCAAATGCCCTTCGCTGCCTACCACTCCGCTGTCACCAGCCTTCCTTGCTCATACCCAGTTTCTTCCCATTTTTGCTCTATGGACTCTACTGCTCATACTTTCTCGGATGTTCGGCGAGTAATGTTGTGTCTAGAAAGGAAATCAGTGACCCAGAGCAGAGAACTACGAGATTCTGTCCTCTCCACACCCCCTCCCTCCCTCTGCAATGGTGGTGACTCCTCTTTCAGTAGCCAGGGCTCTCTGCACCAGCCATTACTGTTGTCTCTCAGCACCATGGATTCCACAATCCCCCACCCTCACCCCCTGCCCGACACAGCCTTTGAGGGAGACCTGGGGATGCCATGCCTTCCTGCTGTTGCTCTCTGATTGACTTCATGTTGTTTCCTGTTGCCTGACATTCTGCAAATAATCCCATTTTGTACATTCCCTTCATTGGAAGCACTGAATTTGGTTGGATTTCCTCTGAGATGTTAATGCAATATGATTGACTGTTCAGCCAGCATACAGCAGTTGGTCTTAAACTTGAATATGCCTCATTATTTTATTTTATTTAATTGTCACCTCCTTGAGCTTAAAAGTAAGGCCCAGCATATGCATGATAAAGAAACCCACAGGTGACAGGCCTTGGCCTCTGTGGAGGCTGGTGTGCTGCCACTGTGTCATGTCCTTTCTACAGAAGCAGAATCAGATAGCTTTTCTGTGGTGCCAGGCTTTCTCTGCGTGAGACATGCACATTGAGCAGAAGTAAATGAAATGAGGTCCAGCTGGGTTTTTGGTTCACCTTTACCAGAGACTCCCCAATCATTCGGGAAAACTGGGTGCTTCTTCATCCACTCTGCTTTACAATTACTGCATATCAAGGCAGCTGGCCACAGTGTTCCAGAGTGGTAAAGGTGAGAACGAGCTGGTTTATGGGTATCATACCCAATCATAATATTATATATCTATTCAGTACCTGCTATGAGCCAGGTATCATTTAGCACAACTTTAGCAATTCCATTCCTGGACCTTGTGTATCCCTCTACTGTGATTGAAAATAAAGTTTAGCTGAAATACAACCATACCTATCATTTACATATCCGTAGTCATTATAACCTCTCTTGTATCAGAGTTAAGTAGCTGAACTCGAGACTGTATGGTTTACAAAGCCTAAAGCATTTCTTATCTGACACCTTGCCAATGATGGATGTGGCATACCCTTGGACTAGATCCTGGGGGTATGTTGGCAAATAAGGTAGGGATCAATCCATCATCCATGACTGGGGCCCAGCAGTGACAAACATCTTAGACTCCTTTGTGGAGCACTTTTCCTGAAGTGGAGAGAAATGGCTGTGAAGAAGATCAAACAGAGAACATGTGTTGCCTTGTAGAGTGATGAAGTCTAGAGAAAAAATGACTCAAGGAAAAAACAGAGGAAACACTACAGGGGGGTTCTGGAAACTGAGTACATGAGAAAGCCTTTTGTCTAATCTTCCTGGTATAGTCTCTTATTTCTGTCATGGCTTACCTCTTGTCTCCTTTAATTCATGTAATTGACATTGCCAGTCTACTGAATTAGAATCTAAGAAAAACTAAAAAGTTTTTTTCCTTTAATTTTTTTCTACTACTTGGGTACACCTGTAATAGAAAACTAGGAAAAACACAGCTTTGTTAAATTATTTTTCAGAAATAAATCTTATATCGTTGTTTGTTCAATTTTCATGTCTGTTGCTGTGACAAATGCCAGAACTAAAAGCGAGTTGGAGAGGAAAGGGTTTCCATGGAGCACACTCTCTGGTTACAGTCCCTCACTGTGGAAGTTGAAGGCAGGGAATATGCAGGAGTATGTATGCCTCTCTGGCTCATACAGATAGCGTTTTTCACAGTCCAGGGCCAGGACTCTCACTGCCCACGGTGGGCTGCGCCCTCACACCTAAATTAGCATGAGGACATTGCCCCACAGACACCACACAGGTGACCAAAAACCCATCACCACCGGCCAGTTTAATCAAGCAGCTCTTCAGTTGAGGTTCCCTCTTCCCAGGTGACTTTAGGTTGTGTCAGGTTGGCAACAGAAGCTAATCAGGAGTGTTTTCCACAAAGAATGTACATCACAGTGTAGACTTCCATTCTGTCCTCCTGGTGGTGGTCACTAATGCAGATAATTATGAGCAGGGCAGAGAGTTCTGTTTAAGAAAATTGTTTGTCTTTTAAATAATAACCATCATTTACTTGAGATATGGCTGGTGTGTATATGGTTTGAACATGGCTGAATTTATTGGTAGCTCAGGGTAAAGTTCTTATCTGTGCTGTATTAGTGATAGGAAGTGCCCTCAGATCATATTTGCACATGATCCCCCATTGATTGGAAAATCTGAGTAGAACTGTGCTCTCTTGGGGCTGATAATTACATACATTTGGAAACATTTCAAAAGCTATTACATAGTCCGCAATGTAAGTACGTTCAATGAAAGAATAACATGGTTATCTGGGGAGAGCAAATCTGCCCTGTCTCTTTTACTGCAGTGAATGCCTGCTTGGGGAGAGGACATAATCCAGTTTCCTTCTGAAGAGCCCAGAACAGTTTCACTCTGTATTGTTAATCTCCTTGTTGCCAGGATATTTTACATTTAAAATTTCTTTTACTACTGAAGATTTAGCCTCATATCCATATTATTATTTTATTCACCCAACTTCTATCAGATTCAAAATAAAAATACATTTTTAGCAACAGAATTACTTTAGAGAAGAAATTTGAGAAAAAAAAACATCTCAAGGCATTTCTATATGCTAGATTATTGCTCTGTGGATCTCATTAATGAGATTTCTACAAGAATGAATTTAAATAAAATATTCTTACTGCAGGAAAAAAATGTATCTAAGACATTTCAAGTGTTATATTGTGGTTACAGATATGTAAGAAAGCCATTTTAAATATATCTGATTTTATCTAATACTTATATACTGTATGTTATTTAATTTGTCAAAAGTTTCCAGTAACATATACCCACTATGAGGCTTAAGGGGTTTAATAATAGTAATTTAATTTGAGATCATCTTTGCTTTGTGAAAACCCTCTGGCCACTTAATAGAATGCAATAAAATGTAATTGTGAAATATGTTGCATGCCTTCCCATTTTCTACATTCTTGGTGTAAGTGTGGTTTTCTTCTGTAATACATTTTATATGAGAAAAAATATGGTTTGGTTCTTTTTTCTCACCATGAAGTATGTCAGCCTGTCCTTCAGTAGGCATTGTGAATGAAAATTAGAGAGATATGGTAACACAGTCCCAATAATCCAGTCACCTCTATCTGACCTTTTATGGAGCCAGTCCATAAATATCTGAATGTTCATGGGCATGCAATGACTTCAGGAATGATTTGCATTCAAGGAAAAAGAGGAGAGGCTTAAATCGGTTGACTGGTGCAGTGGCTGTGCGTATTAAATAAGAGCATTGCCAGCCAAGCACATTGAAGAGAGTTAAAGTGGGAGTCTTTCTTTTAATTTTTTTGAAAAAATAAGTTTGTGTGTGGGTGTGTGTGTGTGGTTATAAGGGCAATCACTGGGACTGCTTCTCTCCTTTTCTCTCCTTTTTTTCTATGCTTCCCACAGAAGATGGAACCCTAGTTTTCTATTATGGAACCTGAAAGAATCAGGTTTGGCAGAGTGCCTTTACCAGGCATCTCCAAAGTGACTGTCATAAAAGAAGCAAAAGACTAAGATACAAAATAATGAACACTCTCCAGATCATCTAATTACTGCAAAGAGTAGATATTCTTGCTATTTCCCAGCTGCTCATTTCTAACCATGCTTACCTGAACACCTTCCAGAAGGGGATAGAGGCACTCCCCAGCTCTGTGATCTCTTTCCCCTTGAACAGCTCTGACTGGTGATGAAGACAGATCAACTGCCTCATAAACAGAAACTCACTATGAGGCTTAAGGGGTTTAGTAATAGTAATTTAATTCGAGATCTTCTTTGCTTGGTGAAAACCCTCTGGCCGCTTAATAGGATGCAACAAAATGTAATTGTGAACTATGTTACATGCCTTTCCATTTCTACATTCTTGGTGTAAATGGGGTTTTCTTCCACTACTCCTCTGCAGTACTTTAGATATGAAAAATATGGTTTAGTTCTTTTTTCTTACCATGAAGTCTCAGCCTGTCCTTTAGTAAGCATTGTGAACACACATACACACACTAACACACTCACACACAAAGTCGTTTTTCAAAAGAAAGAAAGAAACCCATTGACTCGCTTCAATGCACTTGGCTGGCAGGGATCTTATTTAATAAGCACAGCCACTGGGCCAGTCAACTGATTTAATCTCCACCCCCACTTTTTTTCCTTGAAGTCAATCATTCCTGAAGTCGTTCCGTAAACATAGAGCCAGTGGAAACCTGGAGAGACTGGACATTTGTGTAGAACACTGACTCTGGGATGATACTTCTAGGGATCAAATCCTGCTGTCCCATCCTCCTAGGAGAATGGGCAGATTAATCTCTTTCCTCACGCCTTGAAGAGACTGAGGGCTAAATGAGTGTGCAGTTTACAAATATGTGCATTTGGGTGCTGGCCTGGTCTGATACAAGCAGCTTTAAATTGTCAGCATCAACATTGCTGTTGTTGGTATGATCCATGTGAACAAAATTTCTATGGCCTGGAGCGCATCTGCAGAACTGTGGATACTGGCCTTTCTGAGAAGCTTCCACATTCTTCCACTTCTTCCAGCCTTTCTCATTAGCCAGGGGGAGATGTTTACCACCTTTGCTTCTAATCTTCCTTTCAACAGCCAGAATGCTGGCCCCAGCTCAGAGCCTCAGGCAGAGGTGTATTCCAGCAGGCATTTCGTGTCTGTTTCAAGGTTAGCAAGGTTAACTGCCCATAGATGGTATGGAGGGTTTTCGGGTGTGGTAGAAGAGGACTGTTCCTTTTCAATAATAATAGCATTCGGTAAGCTGATACAATAAGCAGGAGAGTAGCAAATGAGCTAGTCCTTTGTGTGTAGGACATGGCTGCAGCATGCAAGCTCAGTCCCTTCTGTTCTATCAGGAGGCCACAGTATGTCCTAGCCTTGTTTTTACTCTGAAGTATTACATGGGACAGGTCAGCTGACCCAGATGAACTTCTTTTTTCATGCTCTGTTGGGACATTGATTTATGGCAGTCTCTCTAACAAGTTAACTGTAAAAGAGCCTTGCTCTAAAGAAGCACTCAGAGCCTACCAACAATAATCTTACGGCTCCCAATTTCTCATTCTGCAATTAACCATGCAATGGGCATAATGAAAAGAGTAGGAAGCAGGTACATATGTGATGTTGTGTAAGGAGACTAATCGACTGCATACTTCATACACAGTCAAGTACATTCTTTATAAACAATCAAGTTAATACTTCACAAACCTAGAACAGCTTTTGCCACTGATGTCTTTAAGTTGTCTTTAGGCTGCCTGTGAGAAGATACGACATGGAAATGTAACATCTTGCTCGAAAGATACTGCATATGCTTATCTTTGATCATGTTCAGTCATTGTTCCAGCATCTGTCTTCATATTGTGTTAATCAATGGGGAAAAAATAGCATTGCCTTCTCTGCCACTCTCATACAAACTGCAATAAAAATTGCTGGGGTTGTGGTCTTATGACCCTGTGATTTTATTTATTAGTTTCCCACCACCATCAACCTGCGCTTAGCAGTAATCCTGATAGCTTCCAAGTGAGAAGGCTAGAAGCAGGCTGAGTGGACACTAGCAAGGCATTATGTCAGGAGCACAAGAGCCAAAGTCCTGCCCTTTCCTCTTATTTACCGATTGTGAAATTGAAGAACAGTCACTGTATCTGTCCTTAGACTTAGTATGAATAAAACAAAAGGATTAAGTAATGAAATGTTTGAATTGCCCTACAAGGTCAGGAAGTTAATTGTTCCTTTGTGCCTGTTAGCTTAAACCTTAATTTCACATAATTACCAGCCTTTCTTTGTGACCTTCGTTAATAAGATGCCACATCTGGTGACATGTGTGAAAGCACCTTAACCTTGTAGGGGTTCCATGCATCATAGGTATCTGTGATGTACTGTGTTTAATAAATACATTTCCATAACAGTGCTCTCAGGGCTTTCTGGAAACACAAACACCAAGAGTCCCTTCACCGTGGGTGGGCAACCTAATCATTGCTATCCTGGAATCAACAAAATCGTTACAAAGAAACAGTAGAAACAACTCCCGAGAATCTTCATGTGGTATGAATACCTGGAGTCCTAGTACTTGGAAGTTAGGAGGAGGAGGATTGCAACTTTGAGACCAGCTTAGGCTACATAGCAAGAATTTATCTCAAAAAGGTGTAAAAAGCAACCAAATAAACAAACAACAACACTGGAAATCCCCCAAAGTGATTTTCAGCCCTGGAGAGCTGGATTTTCCAACAAAGAACGTACATGCAAGCATGAGGGTCTGGGTTTGGATGCCAGAAACCATGTAGCAAGCCAGATGCCTTGATACATGCCTGTAATCTCCATACTAAGGCAGCAGAGGGAACACCATTCCTGGGAGTTAGCAGCCAGCCAGTCTAGCTGAACTGGTCAGGACTAGGTGCAGTGGAGCTCAGAGTATCAGGTGGAGACCTGGAGAGATTGCTCAGTGGGTAAGGACAGCGGGTGTTCGTCCAGAGGACCCTGGAGTCGAATCCCAGCACCTACATGACAGCTCATAGCTACCTGTAATTACAGTTCCAGGGGTTCTTATGCCCTCCTCTGGTGTCTGAGGGCACCAGACATGTACATGGCATTCACACATACAGGCAGGCACAACACTTATACAAATAAAATAAAATTTAAAAACTTTAATTATCTGAGTGGTATAAATGTAAAAAAAACAAAAAACAAAAACAAAAACAAAAACCAAGGTAGAAAGTAATTGAGGAAGATGCCTGCTATTAGTTCCCTCCCCCACAGTGATGTGCATCCCCTGCATGAACAAGTGTGTACTCGCACACACACAGACACACACCGACACACTATAATTCTGATAATTCTGATCTAAAGTGTAGGTTGAAAATAGTGACATATATTAGATAGTGTTATTTATTATTATTATTTTGTCTTTACAAAACTCATTTTATGAACCTGATATCTAACATGAAAGAAGTAGGTGGCAGGAAGCTTTGAGAGAGGGCTAACTGATGGGAGGGTCTGCAGTTATGGATAGATCCGCCACCTTACAAAGATGTTCAAAGGGGCTGTTTTGCCTCCTGTAAGGGAAAGAAGAAGGCGCCACCAAGAGCCTTTCCCAGACAGTGCATCCGCCTGATTCGTGACCTTATACTTTCCAACCTCAGAACTGATTTATACATTTCTCTTCTTTATACCAAGTTACCCCGTCAAAGATACTTTGCTAGAGCATCTTGACTCAGCCAAGATGGAAGTCCCTTTTAGTCCGTTAGAAAGTCCTTAGATTTGTCTGGGGATGTGGATCACTAGTAAAGCACTTGCTTATTTCTTGTGCTGCATTCATCAGACCAAAGGAAGTAAGTAAATAGTGCACAGCTGGGAATGTTGCTCAGCATGGGGCTCGCCTATAGTTCTGCACGTTTAAGGACTCCTCTGCCACTTCTGCAATCTTGTGCAAGGATTTTAATCTATCACTACCTGATTCCTCACCCCTAATGTAGGCTAATCCTCCAGGTTGTTATAAGAATAAATGAGGTCTGGGCTGCCCCTTGGTCCTACGAATGGGCTCACAGAGTGATCATGCTGAGAAAGCTCAGGCTTACCAAGAAGACAGAAGCAAACATGCTTTGAGTGTCTTTGGTCGCACAGACGAGAAGTTCAGAGACCATTTATTATTTGCCTCATTCGCATTAGAATTTGTAGATCTGCTTTTATTCTGACCATCTCACTAGATTTACTATGTAATTGAAAATGTTTTATTTAATAAATTCATTAAATGGTGATCATTATTACGTGGGTTTCAGTTGAGTCCTTGAGGCAATATTTGCTAGTATAAAAATATTGAATAATTTAAAAGAATTATCAGGAAGATTAAAATATTAATATGTTCCTCCATTTCAAATTTATATCTTCCTAATTATAATTATCCATCTTTCTTTTTAAGTTTGCTGTGATTTTAAATAAATTATACCACATGTTTTATAAAAATCTTTGTTAAAATTTGATTCGGTGTTTTTAGGTCAATAACATTATTCTCCTAAGATTTATGTGACTTGCTGAAATTGACACCAGAAAGATAGTCACCAACCAATTCAATTGTACCATTCAGACATGTTGTTCCTCATGGAGATGGTACCTAGACAAGGGTTAATATCTGAATTAAAATTTCTGGGAATGGTGGGAATATCTGCATCCCACTTGATAAACCCAGGAAGGAGAACCCGTACAAGTTCCAGGCCAACCTGGGCTACATAATAAGTGAGTTCTAGGCCAGCCTGGGCTTGTTACGAAGTGAGACATACTCAAAAAAGAAAAGAAAAAGGAAAACAAAAATTAAAATCAAGCTAGTGTAAATGTTACTAAAGGGAGAGGAGTGGTTCATCTGATATACAACTTAATTATCAAAAGTTATCTAATTAAAATCTTAATTATTTCCTCTCTACTTAATTTTTTTGGTAACTTGTTATTGATTGTTTGGGTTACTTGTGGCACTTAAATCTCATTTGAGGTTCTGTCTTAAAAGTATATTCTTAACTGCAACCTTGTCACATTACTACTGCCATGATCCTGCAGAGCCCCCCTCACCTGCTCTGTTCTTTCATTGACCACGCCTTCTTCTAGAGTTTTGCACAAAAATAAACAAAATTAAAATAAAAGGGAATCTTAACTTGTAACTTTAATTCTGTATGTGAACAACATGAAAACATGGAAAAATACAGCAAAACAATGTGAAAACATTTAGGTAAATTCCTCTGGATTTGGAAAGTTTATTTTAGGTAGTTTAACTTAATGCATGGTTGGGTGATAGGGTGAAACATTTTCTTAGGAAGACCACCCTTGGGGACACTGGAGTATGACTGTCACACTGTTGCCACTGAAGTTTTCAGTAATGCCTCAGTGGTCTGGGAATCTCCCCATCTCCCATGTTGCTAAATGAAATGAGTTCTTCCCTAGCGTCAGAGGCCTCTTGGGACATGAGAAGACCAATGTCGGCTACTCAGCTTCACACAATACCAGCGCCATCTCTAGTAAGGAACATCCTCTTCCCTCAGATCTCTGAAAGCTTTCTTGACAATCCCTGTAGTCATTCAGCCTTCTCTGTAGCCTTGCAGCTGTCAGGGCTGAGCCACTTGCTTTCCTGGCCATATTTTGTTTTTTTTAAGTGCTTACAAGGCAAATTCCTGCATCTTGCAGAAAGCCCGGGTCTGCCCATTCTGGCGAGTCCTCACCACCCCTATCCTGAGAAACACCACCTTGTCAGAATGTGTTCTCAGTTTCTGCAAAAAAGCAAGCTCATATAGTGACCTGAACTTGTCAGCTTATTCTTCACCTTGGTTATGGTTTTCTGTTTGTTTGTTTGTTTGTTTGTTTGTTCTGTCACGCTAGTTGGTAACCAATGGTCAGTTGGTCCCAGTATAGGGTAGAGTAAGTACATGAGCAAATGAATGGATTGGGCTGGGCAGACAAAGAGATTGTGAGAGGCTAAGTAGTGGCTGCCTTTGATGCTCATGCCCAAATTCTTAGATGTTCTGCCATCCTTCTGGATGGAATTCTTCCCCTTCCTTTAGAACATTCTATGTCTTAAAGAGCTTCACCATTCAAACACCTTTGTTTCACCACTATCCCTTTACTATCCTGTGTACAGAGCTTCAACAAGAAAGGCTGTGATCTTAGAGGAAACTGCTGCACAAAGCCCCTGCACTAATGAGAGGGAAGGACAGCTCAAGTTTAGACTGGTGAAACTGTAAGTTTCTGACCTGCAGAACAGGAAGATAGTAGGTGTGGAGTTTTAAGTCATAAAATTTATAACTCATTTCTCCAGCAATCGGAAGCTAACAAAGATCTTCTGAAATGTAGAGTAGTAGTACTAGAATCAAGACTCACACAGGCCTGCTGACTGTAGGCTTATACTCTCCACCTCCCATCAAATGGCCAGGAAGCCAGTTCCAAAGGTCACAGCCCTGCTATTAAGCTTCACGTTTTGTGACAAGGCTTGTACAGGGCCAGGGACTTTGAAAGGTTTGGCTCCACCTGCTTCTCATTTGTTTTAACGTTTTGTTTTGTTTGTTCTTTATAATAAATTTTGTTCCCCACTCCCTCTTTCTGCAGTTTTTCTAGTCTCTTTCAACTTACTTTGATTGCACTCTTGAGTCAATGCTGTTTCTTTTGCATACAATAAATAAAATGATCTGAACTTGAGTTTGGCTTTAATGTTTTCAATTCTTTTGTGTGATTTCCAAAAGAAGGGGCAGAAATTTTTGATTTGTATTAGGACACCCAAAACACAATTCTGAATGTTTTAATGTTGAGAAAAACCCTTTTATTGCTGTATCATTTTATATTGTTTTGACTTTTCTTCGGTGCCATAACAGATCTTGGGCCCATAACTCCTAGCCCTCAGTGCCAATGAGAATCTGACAGTCTATAAGTTGTGATTTTAGCATACTGATTGGTGAGTAGAGAATCACTATGTTGCTACTTTTCTGAGCAGCATTTTTGTGAAAGTCTACCTCATATAACTTGCATGTTGATAGCTTCAAAATAGATAAACATTGACAAATTCCATGGACTCTGGGGGTAAATAGTGAGGAACAGAGAAATCTGATGAACAGAGGAATCCCATCTGATCACTTGGTAAAAAGTTGCTTCATTTGATATTACTTCTCTGGATCACTTATCCATTACAAAGATTACAAATGACATTTCAGGGGACATAGAATGCTTGGGAGAGCTTATTTATGGATTCGTTTGTTACAGCGATTGATTTTCAATTTTACTAGGTTTTGTTTTGTGGATATTTATATAATGTGAATTGGTATAAAATAGTTGATGTTGTAAAAAATTATGATACATATCAAGAAACATTGCCATTTATAAATATCAATAATGAAAACAGGAAGTGTGTCCCATGAACATTATTTTAAGATGTTCTTAGAGTCTTTTCACAAAACTTTTTATTAGAAACGCTAATTGACATAGGTAACCCATGCAATACTGAGATAGCAAACATTCTGAAAAAGGTGTCAATCTGCTTTGAGTCCATCTTTCACTATTGTAGCTTCCTAGATTCCACTCACACTTGTAGCGATGCAAAGAGCATTCTTTAGATGCAGCTGTAATGTAGTGAACTCAGTGAGAAATAGTGCTGCTGCTGGTGCCTTGATCTGCATACATTTGGGATCTAATACTTTACAGTTGGTTTGTTTTTTTTTTTTTTTTTTGGCTGTACGACTTTAATTTTCAGCCAGTCCTTAGTTTATCACCAAAGTTTATCAAGTAATAAACACGCTACTGCGTTTAGGCTGTCATGTTTTTATAAAGCAGTTTATAAAAGGTAGCATCTGGCAAAGAGGCAGATCCATAAAAATCATGCTGGTAGATGTGGTGTCATTCTTTCCGCCACACACTCAGAAAGACTAATATTATTTTGACACACACACACATCCCCACTGTCAAGTTTCTATTTTTATAGCTAGCTTACTCCACATATCCTTAAGCTATACAAAACCTTTTGGCTAATGAAAAAAGTGACATTTCTGCATATTTATTGCAATGCTGTTTTAGAGAGTGACTTTGCCTTATAGGATTTTCCGAAGAACAATGTCATACTGGTGACAGTAGACATTACTGAAGACAGTAACATTGCATCTTTAGTCAGCAAAGGTCAATATGGAAGGACAAAAAAAAAAAGCAGCTGTAAGTGGCATGATTATTTCTCCATATTTGCCTGGTGCAGGGGAGGAAGAACCTGCCTTAATCCTGCTGAGTAGAGTCATATGTCATCAGAATCTGAGTAAATGCTTTATCATACATGTCCAGCCTTGCAATCTAGCAACTCCATAGTGAGGACTACCTAAGAAAAATTGTAGCACTTAGCCCCTGAAGCATGTATAAAATGTTTCTAATAGCTTGCAGTCATGAAATTCCTTAACTGGAAATGACCCAAATCTCCATCAACAGTAGAAGGAATAGTTGTAGAGTCCACGTAGATCAGTGAACACTTTGAAGCAATAAAGTCACACTATCTACTGTACTTTCAAGAATGTTAAGAACCCCTAAGACAGAATCCAATCAGAAAAAGCTGGACTTAGAGGAGTGATGTCCTGAAATCAAAGAACTGGCCAACCTAATTAATAATGATAAAAGTCAGGATTGTAGTTGCCTGCATGTAGTGCAAGGGACTTACTCAGCGTACTGTTATTTAGGAATGGGCCAAGGAGGCTTTCAAAGATGATAGAAATGTGATGTGTTGTGAACACCCTGTCTTGTTTCATGTGCATATGCACATGCAAAACATACAGGAGTATTTTTCTTCATGCGTTATGTGTATTACTTAACGAACAACTCAAAACACAATAACTGAAAACTATTTATTATTGCATCTAACAAAGTCATGGATCAGGAACTGTGAGAGGGTATTGCATAATGCAAAACTGACCTCAGTTCCAGTGTTGCCATGTTGGATGACTCAGGTGAATGATGTTGAGTTAGTCTGTCTGCCTCCTTCTGCCCTCTCTGTTCTTTACTGTCTTTGGATTTCTTGTAACACAGTGGCTTCATAGAGATCAGACTTCTTACCTCAAAACTGTGAGTTTTAAGTAGTTTGTTAAGGCAATAAGTACAAAAACATGAATTTGTTACAAAGAGGGCCTGGTGAGTTCTAGATGAACTCCGTTGGGGGGCTTGTCTTATCATTCTCTGTAAAGGAATGATATTCCAGCAACATGGCTGCTCTGATCACATCCAAAGACTGTCTAACACCTTTGTGATCTGGCTGGAATGCAGACATGCCACACACCTTTAATCACTCTGGCTAGAACACAGACATATCCTTAGTACACACCCTTTTAATTCCAAACATTGAAGCTAAAGTTAGTTTGTAGAAGGAAGCAGCCATGCTTGGAAGTGATATCTAATTGAGGGACAGAAAAAGTGACAAATCAGAGAAAGATTTGACAAAATAGGGTATGCCCAACTCTCATGAGAATAGCACAGGAAAAGAGAGTCTATTTAAGAGATTGCAGGGAGAGGCAGTTGGGTTAAGTTGAGGTGAGGTGAGTTCAGTTGAGTGCAATATGAGCAATTCAGTCAGAAGTGAGAGAAACCAGATTGAATCAATCAGCTTGGAGAGGAATTTGGGCCAGACCAGCTGAGTTGAACCAGTCAGCCAGAGTTCAGAAAGAGTTAGAAATGGTGAGCTTATTCAGCAGTAAGCCTCCAAGAAGACAGTTATATCTGAATAAAAGTTACACTTAAAGATACATTTACAATTCCCAAAGACAGACTGGAAGAGCAATATGTTCATGAAAATCTGCATTATGCAACATACCAACATTCATTGGGTCCACCACACTGAAGGGAAGGAAACACACACTCTCCTATGTGCTTCTCAAGGGCAAGAATATAAACATTTTTGTTTGGCCACATCAGGCATGTTGTAGCTCAGTAAAAACAGTGGTCTTATTCTCAAACCTTTCTTCTTTATTGAAGAGTATTAGGAAAGCTGAGTCAGGTTCAGACAAACACCAACAGTTAAAAGAAACTTCATTTGAAATCACTCTCTTCAGAATGCACCCTGTACTTCTCCATTTCCTTTTGAGTTTGAAAGCCCTGTGAATTTTTCTCATTTCATTTGATGTTTCTCAGCTTTGAATTTTATCTTACCCAGGCTTGGGTGAGCTTGGACTTTTATTTAATCATTTACAGCCCAGCATTAACTGTCAGATTGAGGCCAAATCAGGTTCTGATGCTGTGGAAGTTCTTTGCTTCTTTTGATTCATGGGTAATGAATTTGCCCTCCATAGTCAAAGTGTAATGTTTTCAAAAAGAAACTGTATTTCTTATTAATCAACTATTAGAAATCTGTTCCCAGTAGGCCTCTTTGTGAGGGCTCTTAGCAAGAGACAAGAGTAACACAGCCATGTTTATGCAGCAGCAAGAAGAGGAAATCTGCTAGAAATGTTTATTCGAGCTAAATATAGCCAGAGCGAGCACACAGCCTTTCAAACCCTCCAGCTCTATCCGAACATGACACTGATGTCGACAGTTTCAGAAAGCAGTGTGTGCACACAAAAGGCCGCATTATCAAACATATCAAAAAGGTTTCAACACCAGTGCAGCAAGAAGACATCTCCAGCACGGATAATTACTGCACCCTTGCCTGGCATAATTTGGACTCAGAGCAGTTCTTTAAACAAGATTGTACATTTCGTTGGAAGAAGTTTGTGAGGTCACATCTCAATTTTGTGCCAGTAACTTCAAAGTTCATTTTACAGAGTCAAGTTGAAACAGATCTAACCTTGATGTCTCAGATTTTCTTTTTAATTAATTGCAAACTGCCATCTTTTCCCTGCCCCTAGGAAATCAGAAAGGGTTTATGCGGTTGTTCTGTGTCCCCATACTCTCAAGGCTCTGCTTTCACTTGCCACTCGACAAGCTCTGCAATGTGGAAAGCCGTCAACCGGCACCACAGTGCTCTCACTTTGTCAAAAGAGAGTTGTTTGCACTTTATACAGCAACCTATTTGTGTAAAGTGCCGGGGCCTGAGCTAAATATAACACTCCGTAGAAGCTATAGGTGATGGAATCTCGCATGGAGCTCTTGCTGTTAGCTGGCTGGCTGTCCTTCCCCACCAGCCTGGAACCCAGCCCGCGCTCTGCACAAACACCTGTTTTTTGTTTGTTTTGCGGAGATTCCTGGAATGTAGACGTGTGCCTATTGCATGAGCTACTTCAGAAGCATGTGATTTTAAGGAAGTACGCTTTGGCGACAGTGTTAATAAACATGTATGTGCTGGAGGCATATATACCCGAGCAAGTATTTGTCCCGTAGGAAGTTGCTAGTGTATATGTATGTGAGTGACTAACAGTATGTGTGAAACAATGAGGTGACTAGTCCAGAAGCAAGACCTTAGGAACTGGCTGGATGCTAATCCATGTGCCTCTGGCTGACAAGCACAGGACCTTGAGGAATGTAAACTGCTTCTGGTTCTTATCTGTTTGGATGGAACGCATACCAACCTATATTGAGTGACTTCTACCCAGGGTCTTCTATTCTGTCATGAATATTTAAAAATGCAGTATTTTTATTATTTTTTTATATTAGCAAATTGTCTGGCAATGAGGTGGACTGAAACGCTGTAGAAAATTGTTATTTAGAAGCACTTTCAAGCACTGACATTCTCAAGGTGCTTATGTGTTTATTTGTGTACCATCCACCCATCTATTCCGACATCATAAAGCTGTTGCTCAGAAGCAGCCAGGCCCTGACTCAGAGGCCTTGTGCTTATCCTTCTTATCATAGGAGGTCTGCAGATGACAGCCTACCATTCCCTAGCCTAGCATTACATCTCTCTTGGGAATCAGTTATAAGTGTGTGTATTCTCAGGGTCTGCTAAATCAGAAAGTGTATTTCTGCCTTCATTTGTTCTCAGGCTAAAGTCTACAGTGCACTGTTAGAGGGAATGCTTACTGTTTGTGGGAATTGGTTTCTAGCAGGATTATTTAAATATTTTTAACAGGAGAGAATATACATTTGCAAACATATATAAAGTAAAAAATTACTTTTCCAAGTAGAACTTATACCATGCTGTATGGTAATCATTCAGAGTTCAAAAAAAAATTGTACTCAGATTTAAAGCATGACCCAAGAAGTGGATCTTATGAGAGTTGATAAGATTTATTTTACTTTGTGATCATGGGGAAGTCCTAATTTCCTCCCTAAGTCTTGATTTTCTTAACTATACAAATGTTAAGGTTAGATCTATTTGTATGCATGGATGTGTGTGTCTTTCATGTATGGTTGTGTGTGCAGGCGTGCACACCCATGTATGTCCACACAGAAGTCAGAGGCTGACATTGGGTATCTTTCTCTCTTACCCTTTACCCTGTTTTTACCACAATTTTCGGCTTTTGCACGGTGCTAGTGATCCAAACTTGGGTCCTTATGCTTTTACAGCAAGTATTTAACACACCAAGTCATTTCTCTGGTTCCCAGTTGCTTCAAAATGCCTCTCCGTTTGAGGAACCTGAGCAGCCAGGCCACTCTTAAGACAGGCCATGTTTACTGGTTATTTTGTGTGTTGTTTCTCTGAGAGAGCTTTAAAAGGAGTAGGTACAACATTGTCTCACAAACCACAGCCTCTGCATAATAAAAGTTTATATCTCTGAGTGGCTGACAACAGGAGTGAGCAATTAAGTGAATCTTAAATATGTGTCATTACTTAAAACAAACAAAATACCGCTGTAAGCTTTTTTAAAAAAATGTGCAGTTTGTTAGTATATAACTAAAACAGAATGAGCTAAATCTGTTTCCTAACTAATACACAGAATAATATTAAGCTGTCTTAAGTGGGGAAAATAATAATGGTAACAACGCAGTTGAGAGATTAGATGGTGTCTTGGCCAGGAGGGAGTTCTGAGCAAATACTTGCTTACATCTTTCTTGTATGATGTTTGCTGAGGGGAACATACCATGACCAAGACAGTGTTAGACAAAGAGTTCGTAGCATGCGTCTATGAATCTAATCTCAAAGGCATGTCAGTAGGCAAGAGTGGCTACAGAAGGCTGCAACCCAGCCCTGGAGAGGCTGAAGCAGGGTTTTGAAGCCAGCCTAGGTTAGACTGACACCTATCTCAAAAAGCAAAACAGAGCTGTTGAGATGGCTTCTTGGGACAAGTCCCTGGCTGCCACACCCGTCTTAAGTCACTCCGTAGGATCTGTATGGCAGAAGGAGAGAACCAATTCTTAAAGTTGTCCTCTGACATCCACATGCATGCCAAGGCAGCGTGTGCTCCCCTCGCACGCCTAATCGATGGATGTGATAAAAATGTGAAAAGAAGGCCATCTGTGTGCATGGCCAAAGTTCCCGTGGCAGTGCATGCCTGTAACCCCAGCACGTGAGAGGCAGTATCAGGAGACTCAGAGCTCAGGGTCAGCCTTGGCTAGTCAGGGAGTTCAAAGCCAATGTGGACTACGTGAGACATGATCTTAAAATACACAACGGTGCACAGAAAGCACTCTAATTGTCCACAAACGTCAGTGCAATGACCTGCTTCTTAGCAATAACTAATTCTAGGTTGTAAAATGAACAAGTTGTGTCAGAAAAATTTAACATTATAACAAGCCAAATCTGGCTCAAACACGTGGGACTAAAAATTTGACTTGCTCTTTGTTAATGCTCTATTTGTTATGAAAGAAAAAGAAGTCACCATATAACAACAAAACAACAACCACAAAACCAATCACATGAAAAATAATATGAAACAAGACAAATCCCCATATTCCTCAGAAACTCTAAAGCAATATCGTCCTATTTGTGAAAATGTATGTGAGAGGGAAGATGGGTTGGTTTTAAGAAAAAGTTAAAAAAGTTGAGGTTAAAGGAGGCTAGGAGAAGAAGAAGGAGGGAGGGTAGGATTGGGAGGCGTGGGGAGGGGGTATAGCTGGGATACAAAGTGAATAAACTATAAGTAATAAAATAATAAAAAGTAAAAAAAATTAAATCGAAAAAAAAGGAGGCTAAAGGCACATGAGGCTAATGAAGATTAGATTAGACTCTAGATTTTCATTGTGGCAGGGATAACAAAGGGACATCATTAGATGACAGAATTGAGAAACAAAGTGTCAGAATAGATAAAATAGTCTAACAGAGTTATGTTTAGTAAAGGTGTAACTGTGCTGTGTAGAGGAGGGAAAATAATATCTCTATTCTTGAGAAATGTGTACTGGGTGAAACATCTTTCCCCGGGGCAGGGGAAAGAGAGCTACCATTAGATAATGTTGAGGTAAGGGGCACACAGGTAAGCACAGGGGGAAGAAGAGTCCAGGTGGCAACTCAGGCCATGCACGGTTTTAATTGCCAGGTTATGTAGAGGTGTTTGAGGTTAACTTCAAGGTTAAAGTCTCAAAGGTGAGTCCTTTGTTTTCGTTTTCTCCTCTGGTCAGTGTCCAGGTGGCTTTCCAGACACTGGGAGTGTCTGTGTCTTAGGGATTATGCTTCTGTCTGCCATTGAGCCACAGCCTTCAGCGTTGTCTGATTTCCCCACTCGCTGTGAGCAGCATCAGCCATTGCTCTGTGCCTCTTGCCTCTGCCCCTTCACCTTTTGGTCTTTTCCTCCTCTGTCATACTTGTCCCTGGGCCAAGGTCTAAGCTAGGTTATAGCTGGATCTGTTTGCTTTTTCTACCTGGGCCATCTGTCTAGTCCTGTTCTGCATCTTGCACAATTGGCTAAACCCTCACACTTTTCCACACTGAGATCTGTGAGAGAATGCCATATGCTTTGATCTTGAATACTCTGACACCACCAGAGAACATCAGACAGCAACAGGAATTTAGACATCTTGGGTGTCAAAAAACCTTTAAATGATGGCCTGTGGGCCCCAAAGGAACAAAACAAACAAACAAATAAACAACCCCCCCCCCAATACCTTTGTTTTTAAAGTCTATGCTGCTCCTTTCTCTTGGCAGCAGAATGCTAGAGGGATAAAGAACGGTAGGTGTCATGAGTGCTTGTGCTCTGGCTGTGTGCAGAATTCAGAGAGCAGACCTCTGTGACTGTCAATTATGATTCTTCAGGGCTTCTCACCCTGTCAGTAATAAGACACTTGGTTGTGAAACCAGTTGGAAGTGTGTGTGATTAAATACATTAAGAACTTCCCACTGCCTTCAGTAACGCAATGGGAAGAAAATTCCAGAGATCAGAAGACTATCCTGGCAGTAGAAGTGGATGGAAATGATTGGGGAAGTTTGAGAAACATGTCTCCTAAGGAGCTGTGAAGCTATGACTCTGGTGAGTAAACATCCAGGCAACAAAGCTGAAGATGGAGTATGGGCTCTCGCAAAATGATAGAAAGATTAGACAGTGCTCATAAGATTAGACAGTGCTGAGGTCGGTGTGTAAAGCCATGGGTCTCAACCTGGGTTGTCAAACAGAGCCCAGCTGAGATTTCTGCTGTGTTTCTAAGAGAGGAGACTTAGGGATGCTCTGACCCAAAGTGGTGAAAGTCTGCTTTGTATCACCAGTCTGGTGTTTTGAATTTAAATAGAAAATTTTCATTGTCTTAGAGTTACCATAACGAGTCTACATTTTCTCTTTTAAGATTCAATGTGTCTTATGTTGTAATAGATTTTTTCAAAACACTTGTAATATGACTTTAAAAGGAAATACACTAAGAGCCTCAAAACTGGAAACAGACATCTCTCTTGGTCATCTATAGCATTGGTTCTCAACTTGTGGTCTCAACTTATGCCCCTTTGAGCACATCCTAGATATTCTGTATAACAGATGTTTACGTTGCAATTCATAACAGTAGTAAAATTACAGTTCTGGAAATAATTTTATGGTTGGGGGTTGCCATGATATGAACTGTATTAAAGAGTCATAGGATGAGAAAGGTTGAGAACACTGTTCTAGAGACTCTCTCCATACCTTTATAGCCCAAGTAGCATGTTCTTAGAAGACACATCATGTATCTGGATAGGTGTATTTCCCCATCTCCATGACACCTCCCTGACCGCAAGATAAATAGTCCTAAACCTTCAACTGAAAGCAAAGTTGGTATTTAGTTTATTGGTAAAAATTGCAACCACTTCCAGACGAAACATAATATAAATACAGAGCACTCGCTTAGAAAGGGAAACAACTGTCAGTTATCACTCTAATGAATCCTTCTTACCAGAGGTGATGACATATTGGCTTCCAGCAGCCCAGCTGGATCACAACTTTCTGTGCTTAGAAAGGAGAGACTTACAGAATGTTTGTGCTGGCTGTGTGATTTGTGAAGTATTTACTCTCAAGGCCAGGATTTACAGAAGTCTCAGATGTTAGTTACAGTCTAAAAGTCTTCAACTCTTATCAGAGATGCTGAGGTACTTCCTCTCAGTTAATACTTGACTATGAGTAGATAGCCATTGCTGATGTGAAAGCTTTAATTAGGATATTTTGGTGATGCATAATCGAGAAAATCATCGATTGCCATTATGAGATGGATGTTAGCCATTCGATCATGTCTAATGCCGGTCCTGTGTTGAACATTTCAAGTGTATCATCTAACTTCTCAAAACAATCCCATTTGAAAGCTATTTGCAAAAAGAAATTCGGGGCTCTGTGCAACTGTGCTATGCATTAGTGTCAAGATTTTTTTGCAGTTCATTAATTGATGGAGGGCCTGGTGCAAAATTACAATCAGTCCAAAGAGCATTTGACAGGTGTATATGCATGTGCAGTTTGATAGATTTTTGTGTTTGATATGGAAGGGGAATATCCCTTTGGCTTGTAACAACCCATATAGAACATTCTCATTGCTCAGAGTTGTAAAATAACCCTTCAAACAAAAAGTCAAGTACTGCGGTGGGAAGGAATGCTACATTATAGGAATGCAGCAAGCTCAGTTGCTTGTTTTCAGATTTTAGATAACTTTAAAACATTTTATTATCTTTGGAAGTTGTAATACAATTATAAAATTTCCCTCTTTCTTACCTGCAACCACCTTAACTCTGCTCTCATTCAAATTCATAGCCTCTTTTTCTACAATAAAACATATCTAAATTTATATATATAATAAAAATATCATAAAATACAAAAAAGTTATGTATTTATATGTAATAAAATGCAAAATTTGTTTTTATATATTAATATATTTATGAATATATATTCATAAACATAAAACTATGACCTCCTCAGTTTGTAGACTTGTATGTATGTTTTTAGGGATGACCATTTGGTATTGGATAAGCAATTGCTCTTTTCTTCCCTGAGGAAGATTGTTTTACCCATAGATGAATTTTTCTGTAAGTGGCCTGTAATAGACATGGTACGAATGATGAAGCAGAGGCTTTGTATGACTGAGTGAGCTCTCAAATGGTATTTAATAACAGTTGGAACTGTTAGACCAACATTGGATGGCTACACTGATGAAAAGCACGTGATGGTCTCAAGGACGGTGGACAGTACTTTTTTTTTTTTTTCAAAATCTGGAAAATGGTGTTGTGAATAATCTCTCAAATGACAGTGTGAGGGCTCATTGAGGTGATACATTAAGCCAAGTGCATGTGGGTTCATCTTGTAATGAGCACTCAGTAAATTGTGGCTTCTATTCGTTTTAGCAATAATCACCATAGTAGTTAACTCCCTGCAAATGCTAAGGCCACAGACATCTAAAATAGTGCCCCTACCTTCTCTCTCCTGCTGGCCATGGCTGCATTGCAAGTAGCCTCTGTATCACTGAAGATTAATTTTAAGGTTAAGTAAGTCATGTATATGTACTCTCTCAGTCTCACTCGGGCAAATGAGCTAATAATACAGGTATCTACAGGAATCTTGTCTTTTGGAATAAAAGGAAGTGTGCTGAAAAGTGAAAGTCTGTAGCATGTGGTTGGTGAATTTCCTGACTGTACGAATAAGACTTCCTGCATATGGTTAAGAAGGTTTGAATTTTTAGAACAGCTATTTTTCTAGAAATACAGGTTTGTTCTGTCCCCTTATTTGTGAAATCAGCACATGTGCACTTGGTAGTTCAGTTACATCAATAATTTCTCTTTATTTCTTACTTTTTTTTTTGTTTGGAGAATAATGAAGTATTAATGTGAGACAAGGGCATGGTGCATTGATATGGAAGTCTTTAGGAACCTTCACTGGATTTCTGTTAACTTCTGTCTAATTAAAACAGAAACACAGAGAGTCCATCTTATAGTGATGATGATTCTGAGAAAAAGTGTCTTTTGTCATCCCACACAAACACTGCGTCTATAGTCTGTGAGAGCCAAGAAGCACCAAGCATATTTTTAAATACACCAAGTGTGTTTGGTATCATTCTTTCATACTTTTGTTAAATTTGGAAGTCATATAATGTGTTTGTGTTTTGTGCTATATTTAGAACCCCTGCCTTCAAAACTCTCCTACTGTGCTGAAATCAGTACCTAGAAAGCCCTTTGTGCTTTGTTAATTCTCTTTGTGAGGGAATATTCTAGGACCCTGTCAACAGGTTCAGTGGTTGTTCTCAGGGGAAATGAGGTGGACTGCAAGCAGGAGGGGCCAAGGACCTCTCAGCTCAGGCATGATGGGCCTCAGTGATACCTACATAATTTGCCTGAACATTTTCTCCCAATCTGTTCTAAGCTTGCTATCACTCATGCAAAGGTTAGATGCTGGGTTTGGTATTTTAGCTCAAATTTCTCTTCCACATATCCTTGACTCTCTCACAGCAAAAACTATTTCCATTTTACTCTTCATTTCCTCCAGCAAAATGGATCCTGAGTCACCAGTGGAATATTGTGGAATATATTGACTTAAGGGAGATATATTTCCTCATTTTAACTTCTTGTGAAGTTTGGCGGATGTAAATACTCTCTGTTGAGTCTGCCAGGCTCTGTGTACACTGGTTCTCATCAAAATCAGACCAAGTCAAGAAAGGAATCTGGAGTAAGTGAGCTGTTCTCCATTACTGCCTGTGCTGTCTCTTGATGACAATGGAGCTCACTGAAACGTTTATGTCACCAGCTCTGATTAAAGCTTACATGGCACTAAATATTGGCTATCTTGAGAAAGTGGTAGAATTACATTTAGACTGTGGAGTCATTAACTAACAGAACATGCGTTCCAAAAATAGAACTTTCAAAATTAGCTATTCTGATCTTTATATAAACATTTAAAAATAAGGCAGAACATAAGCAATGCAATCTCATTAAACTTAATAAAGTTCAATAAAAATTCTAAATTTAAAAACTATCTTCATAAAACAGTGTGTTATTGCCAAGGCATTAAATAGTGCATTAGAGTTTAAAATTATTAAAAATTACTAAGTTGCCATTTAGAATGAGATTTGTTTTATGATTGCAGACACCTCCAAAACAAATCGACAGTCAATTGCAATGCATTCTGAGATGTAAAAGCACCATTAATTACTGTTAATGGCTCTTCTCTAATGTATGTAAATATATCATTGGTAGCAAAACTCATGGCAGTTATTTCTTACTTCTTTCTAGACAGCTTAAAGATTCTAATTTATTAATATTCTTAATAAGCAGAAAAATCAACATGCTTTGATGAATGGCAGTTGAGGATGCTCTGTGTTTGGGCTGAAAGTAGATACTCACATGTTGGCAGTAGCTCATGGCTCTTCCATGAAGCAGAATCTGCAATAGAGATGAAGGATTTAAAGTGGTGTTGTGTGTGTGTGTGTGTGTGTGTGTGTGTGTGAGAGAGAGAGAGAGAGAGAGAGAGAGAGAGAGAGAGAGAGAGAGAGAGAGAGAGAATTGGAGGGCTGGTGAGTGTCCCTGGAAGCACTTTTCCAGTTTCTTTACATTTAAAGAGTTTGGTCTTTATTCCTTTCTCCTGTCTCTTTACAGAGTGCTCAGCTCAGCAGATTCTCCTACCATGGAAACATGCCTTTTGATTAACTTTACTGAAAATAATTGACAAGGAAAACATGGAGGAAACAGTGTTTCCTGTTTATTATGCTGTTTGATCTCTACCAGAGATGGAATATTCACGCTGCTGTTTTAACAAGCTCTGTTATAATCATGATAAAAAAAATATTGCCTTCTTGTAGACCTAACCCCGAATCCAAACAAATCAAGTTCCTGAGAGACTCACAGGTAGGATTTATACAGATGTAGACATAAAATGTGACAGCTGGTAAGATTGATGTGTCCACATCTGGATCTTTCATAACTGCTACAGGCTGCCTAGTAGGAAAAAAAAGAAGCCAATTTTTGTACTGTAATGTTTTATTTTTATGGAAGACCTCATTGAGAGATATTTCTCTTTTTAAAATTTTGACAGAAACGTTTAAAATCAACTATAGTCTGATTGGCTGTTAGGTTAAAGATACCAAATATTAATAAGAGGTTCAAATATAGTTTCTAATACAGATTTGTCAGATTCAGCAAATTAATTCTTTTAAAATGAAGGCACTTAAATTTGAATTGGAAAAAAGCAAAAAAATTTAATAAAGTTTAGAATGTGTCCCATGCTGCTGATGACACATTTATTAATTTTTTAAAATTATTTTTCTTTTTATTAATTACAGCTTATTCACTTTGAATCCCCCCTGTACCTCCCTCCCTCCTCCCTTTCCAATCCAACTCTCCCTCTTCCCTACCTTTGTCCATCTCCCAATCCACTGATAAGGGAGGATCTCCTCTCCTTCCCTCTGATCCTAGTCTATCAGGTCTCATCAGGAGTGGCTGCATTGTCTTCTTCTGTGGCCTGGCAAGGCTGCTCCCCACCCAGGGGGAGGTGACCAAAGAGCAGGCCAATCAGTTCCTGTCAGAGACAGTCCCTGTCCCCATTACTATAGAGCCCACTTGGACTACCATAGGCTACCTAGGGGTTCTAGGTTATCTCCGTGTATGGTCCTTGGCTGGAGTATCAGTCTCAGAGAAGACCCTGTGCCCCAGCTTTTTGGATCTGTTGCTCTCCTTGCAGAGCCCCTGTCCTCTCCAGGTCTTTATTTCTTTTTTGTCACTGTGACAAAAGACTTGATAGGGCACTATCAGTAAGGGAGGATTTCTTTTGGCCAGTGGTTTAAGACGGCAGCACATTATGGCAAAAGGAGCATTCGGCTGAGTCCTCTCATGGTTTTCATCAATAAGCTGTAAATGCACATGCCTTAGTTCTTTGTTTTCTTCTCATAATCCTTACTGTTAAATGGCTAAAGACAGACAACAAGAGCCATACCACAACCTTGAGGCTAACAGCTGTACCACAACACTGATGGTGTGCTGTGGTAAGTACTAGTCCATTACTTCTGAGATGAACTTCATTCTTTTTGAACCTCAGAACCTAGCCAGATAATTTACCAGAATATAAAATACATAGTTTATAGCCCAGTTCCCAGTAGAGTTAATTTTCTCAAGATACCTCATGACTTGGCCTTCATGTTCCTCCTTTCTCATTACTCCTGGCCTTGCAAACTCCTACCAGAATGGCTTGTTAGTCCCTGCTTGCCCTATGCTGCGTTCTGTTATTTCTCTAGCCCATGGTCTCAACCTCATTCACGTTCCTCCTACAAACCAGTTCCATGGTTGCATTTGTTACAGAAATAGTCCCACTCCTGATTGCAGTTTTCTCCATTTAGTTATTTCTCCCATTCCTCTGGAAACATTTCTCTCAACAGCAACTTATAGGAGAAAGGTTTATCAGGACTCACATTTTGAAACAGTACAGCCTATCATTGTGAATAAAGCATGGTAGGGTTCATGGGTCAGGAATATGCGGTGCATCTTGTATGTCTTAGCTGATTGGAAAGGAGCGAAAGAAAGAGACGGACATAGAGACAGAGAGACACAGAGACACAGAGAAAGATAGAGACAGAGACAGACTAGGGATGAGAAAGAGAGAGACTGGCTGATAGCCTTGTCCTTCTCTTTCCCTATAAACTATAGCTAAACCCCACCTCTTAAAGCTTTCACAATCTCACAAAATAACAGCCTATTTTATATTCATTTCTGATTCTGTGATAAAATACCCTGTCTGAAAGCAACTTAAGCGATAAAGATTGTATTTGGCTTACAACTGCAACCTGTAGCCTATCGTTTTGTGAGCATTAAGGCAGAAACTAGAGCAGTTAGTTGAGAGAATATCCAAGAGCAGGTAGAGCCTGGTGCTTGGCTGGTTTTCTCTACACTTACACAACTCAGGGCCTGCAACAGAAGAATGCTGCTGCTCACTTTAGGCTGTGTCCTGTCATATCAACAAAGCAAGCAAGACAATCCCTTACAGACATGCATACTTACAGGACCACCTGACCTAGACAATCCCTCATCAAGACTGTCTTTGTTAAGATTCCCTGCACTCTGCCCAAAGTTTGGCTATGAGTCTTAGCATCTGCTTCAATGTCCTGATGGATAGAATCTTTCAGAGGCCCCCCTGTGGAAGGCTCCTGTCCAGTTCCCTGTCTTCTCCTACTTCCTATGTCTATCCTGTTTACCCTTCTGAATGAGGATTAAGCATCTTCCCTAGGGTTCTCCTTGTTCTTTAGCTTCTTTAGGATTATAGATTTTAGTATGCTTATCCTATATTATATGGCTAATATATACCTACAAATGAGTATTTATCATGTGTGCCTTTAGGCCTGGCGGAGACAGAAGCACCACAAGGAGACCAATAGAGCTGAAAATTCTGGCATCAGGGGCCCCTGCAAAGACTGATGAATCAACCAAGGACCATGCATAAAGAGGACCTAGACCCCATATACAGATGTAGCCAGTGGCATCTCTGTCTCCATGTAGGTTCCCTAGTAATGGGAACAGGGATTGTCTCTGACATGGACTCAGTGGCTGGATCTCTGATTACCTCCATCTGGTGAGGTGGCCTAAGTAGGTCACAGAGAAAGAGGATCCAGACAGTTCTGATGAGACCTGATAGGCTAGGGTCAGATAGTAGGGGAGGAGGCCTGCCCTATCAGTGGATGAGGGGAGAGACACTTGGGGGGAGGAGTTAGGGAGGGTGGGATTGGGAAGAGATGAGGGAGGGGCTACAGCTGTGATGCAAAGTGAATAAATTATAATAAATAATAATAATACTCTAATAATTTTAATAATAATAAAGAAAAATTTAAAAAGACTGTCTTACTAAGTGACTCAATGTTGTATCAAGTCAACATCTAAAATGAACTATCTCATAACCTCTCCAAGTGTTTATACACATTTAAACTATTTAACTTGTAACACAACATAAAACTTGTGCTAAAAGTTTTTTCATGACCTGAAGTTTTAAAATGAGTAGTTTGTTTTGTCTGAAAATTCTGTTCTAGTTATTATGGTGAAGAAGCAGTACATTTCCTTGTGTATAAAATGGGAGTAAAAAAAATCAACATCCAAGGTTATTGGGAGGATTAAATATATTGATCCCAGCAAAGCTTGTGTAGTTCCTGGCCTCTAGAAAGCACCATGGAAGTGTAAATTTTTTATTCTTTTTTTAAAATTTTTTATTCTTATGGGACAGTTGTTGAAATCTTATTTTCTACCAGAATCTTTTGGTAGGAATCTGCCAAAAGTAAAGGAATCTCCCTGATTAAGATGTATGGATACAACCTAGAACCCTTGCTTGGATATAGCCCATGGTAGCTCATCAGTATCCAACTGGGTACCCTAGTAAGGGGAACAGAGACTATTTCTGACATGAACTCAATGGCTGGCTCTTCGACACCCCCCCCCCCCCAACACACACACCGAGGGAGGAGCAGCCTTGCTAGGCCACAGAAGAGAACATTGCAGGCAGCCCTTAAGAGACCTGATAAGCTAGGGATGGAATGGGAGGAGGTCCTCCCCTATCAGTGGACTTGAAAGGGGGCAGGGAGGAGATGAGGGAGGGATGGGGGGATTAGGAGAGAATGAGGGAGGGGGCTACGACTGGGATACAAAGTACATAACCTGTGATTAATATAAAAATAAAATTAAAAAAGATGGATGGCAATTGTAGATTCAACTGTAATTTTCAAAAAGTAGGCTGATTCAGTTAGTAGCTCATAGTTTGAAATATTTTTAAAGTACTGGTTTATTATCAGTCATTGAAAGGAGCTACCAAAAGTGGCTTTTGCCTTTCAGTTTTCAGAAAGACAATTATTGTATGTACCATTGTTATGCTGGACGTGCTTTGAGTGTTTATATCATTACCTTAAAAGGATAAATGATAAAAGAAACAATCAGGAACCAATGTGCAGGTCACAGTAAGTATTCAGTACATTGTATGAGGGCATGGGGATCCCAGCTATACCAAATGGAAACTCACTGTGGTATTGATGAGTGATTTAAATGTATGAACAACCAGCATTCCTGACTGTTCACTCATAAGCCTCTTAAGATCTGCCGAGTGCTGGCTTCTGCTCTGTGCAGTTCCTGTTTCGTGGAGTCAGAATAGGTTGAGTTATCATGCTGTAACCATTTGAAAATTTAAGTAGTTTCATTCCATTTATTTATGCTTATCTTTGCCAATACTACAGTAGTTTTAGGAGACTCTCCAGAACTTTTCCCCTCTGAAGAATGGCACTATATTTTTGTTCAATGCTATCTTTTAGAAAGTTTATCTAAAGCTTTTAAGTTTACTCACAATCTGAGCAGAGAGAGATAGACAGTCACAAATGGTTCAGAAAGTGAAGTGAAAACGAATTACTACACATCAAAGCCAGTCCAGAACTGACCCTGACCAACTGCAAGGTGGGTTATGAAACACAGCAATTCGCGTGTCCAGCAGTGGGCCAAAGCAAGTTGTGAGCATGGTTCACACTGGCAGTTTCTGGAGGACTGTGTTCATCTCTGTCACAGAGTACAGAAGCAGCTTCAGTTGGCTCTTCTCTGTATGCCAGGATGTCTAACACGGACACAAGAGGTGAAACACTTTATCCACCATCGCAGCCCTCTCATAAGCCATGAAAATTCCTATTGCAGGAGGAATTGGAATGCCATGATTACTGATTGGTTTAGGAATGAGTGAGAATAGTTTCTTCTGCTATACTGTATCACAGGCACATACATGAGTCTTGTGCACATGCATGTACACACATGGACACATATGCACATGCATGTATGTACATGCATTAGCATACTTGCACACATACACACAGTGTGCATAGACCCACAAGCAAGCACAAGTAAGCGCACACTATTGGATACCCATAATATATTGACTTACAGTGGCCTTAAGTTAATTTCTGCTTGAAACCTCTTGATCCTTCTCTTAAAAAGCAATTAAAATAAATGTGAAACATATTAGTGTGACATTGAATCAGAACCACTTTATATATATATATGGTCAAGGTGAGCTTTTAATCCTGAGAGCCAACATCTTTTCTCTGTGATAAAATTCTTCCTTACAGTTTTTAATTGGTAGGACTTACAGTTTGCATTAATGTCTTTAAAATCACAGGAGTAAAATATAAGTATGTTTTTATTATTTAAAGTTTCCAGGGAATACAGAAAAGTAAAGAATAATTCACCCCTTTTCTTCTAACTAGTGGCAATTGCTTGGGCTGGTTGCTTTACTGCATTGATCACTTCTACGTTTTATTTGTTTGTTTGTTTGTTTGCATGTATGAACCTACCCAAGGAGAACTATGGATACCTCAAGAAGGAGAATTAGAAAAGAGCCAGAAGCTTTGGGGCGCCAGAATGAGCAGTGAGCTAGACTTGACAGATATAAGTCCTATTGTATCAGTTTCTGTCACAGACTTTTGGGTCTGAGAGTAGGAGACATGAGGATGAAAGAGTTTGAAGAGTAAGTTAGGCTCATGTGTAGTTTGGTCTAGCCTGTCTGGTTGGAGACTTATTGTGCAGACTTGTAGTTAGTCTTGGTAATTCTAGGCATGTGTCACACTCTGGGTAAAACATACTTACTCTACTCTGCATTTCTAGTTTTAATTTTTTCTTTTTCAACTGATGTAACAATATTCTTTACAACAAAGACATTTTTCTATTTTAAAATGTTGGTGTTCATTTGGTGATTATAAGACTTTTACAGAGTTTCATATAAGATTTTTTTGTTTTTAAAGAAACCATTTAAAAGGAATCATGAATGAGTGATAGTATTAGTTTCATTTACATAGCTATGGACAACTATTTGAGAGAACAATTTAAAGGAAGAAATGATCTGTTTAAGGCAGTTGAATCCATGCTCATTTGGTACCAGATATTTGGACAGAACATTGTAATGGTGGCAACATGTGGTAGAGAATGCCCATTGTATCAAGATGGACAGAGAATAGAGGGCAAAGAGGTGCATGGACATGCCTTCAGTGACCCACTTCCTCCATGCAGATCTAATGTCCCCAAGTTTCAGTTACCTCCCAAACAGCACACCAAGTAGAGATCAACCATGAACGTAAGTTCCTATAGTAAACATTTTACACTCAAACAATAACAAGGATATTCCCTCATGTAAAAGACTCTCCAGGAGACCAGAATACATTTAGAAGATAAGAATCAGGCTTTAGGAAGATGATCTGACTGCTCTTGAGTCAATAGCTTGACATCAGGAACATTTTTAAAGTAGCTGATAGAATAGAGGTAACAGAAGATCAAACTGGATATAGGACTCAACAAGTAAAGAGTAAAGTGAGCCTGTTGGAGACAACTCCAGGAGTCCAGCAGGAGGGTTGATAGGTACTAATAGGATCATGGTTGCTGAGTCAATAGAGAAAGTCATGATGAAGTGGGAAGGACTGAACTCTGTTGGAGGAGGCAGGTAGACAAGAATAAGTTCATCTTCTGATGAAACACTAGGCCTTTTATTTTTACCTGGATAAGGAATCGACAAAAACACCATCCAGTATGTCACTGCTACTACCCTACCTGTGTAGAGGTGTCTAAGCAAGAATCTGTTCATATTACAGAAAAGAAAGTCAGTGAGAAATGTTTATGTGAGTTATGGTTGTACGACTAGGTGTCAGTCCTTTCCTGAGCCTTCCAACTCTGCCCTCTGCACTCTATCTTGCTGTTTGCCCCTTTCTGAAAGTAATTTACTTGTGTGATTGTTACTTTGAGGCAACCTTTGATTGGGCTCTTTTAATGATGCTTTCATGCTTGTTGATCTATAGAAACCAAATGTGTGGAATAATGAAATTAAATCCATACTGCAGGCCAAGTTCTGTTACCAGCTGTCCTGTAACCTTGGACACATTCTTCAAACCTCTTGAAGCTTGGTCTTCTCTACGGAATTCAGAATGATTCATCTGGTGAGTCCCTTCCAGCTGTAGAATTTGATGGATCCATATTTTAATGTGTAGGATGCATCTCCAAAGTATACTTGGTCATGGAAGATCAGATCTGTTATTTATCTTATTTAGTCAAATATGTTTTGCACGGACTCTTTTAATGCATAAAACTGACCAGTATTTTTCTTCAACAGTGACAGTTGTTAATGACCCTACCCCAACCCCTTGTGCTTTGTTGTGTAGCACAGATTCCCCTTTGAGCTCTTGAAGACTTGCTGTTGTGTTGCTTTTAGGCAGATGTTGAAAAAAAGTTTGTAATGAACGTTGGTTCAAAGGGAATTGGTGGTTTCAAGGTAGAACATATGGCTGAAATTGCTTTTTAAAATGTAATTTGCAGTGGTTTTATCTGCTACCGAATTCCTTGGCACCACAAGAGGTAGAATTCACCTTCTCAACTGATATATTTTTAGAGATTTAGATTTGCTATCCATAGTGATAGAACCCATCCATTGTGGGATTTAATTCATGTAAAACATGACTAGTGTGATTTGAAATCTCAATTTCTCAACTTGTAAACACATTTGAGACCCTTATCTTAAATCGTCCATATTCTTCATCTCAATTAGTTCTTTCCAGTGAGCATAGGTTGATTTCCCCTAAATTCTGGAAGAGCAACAGACTGAAAATTGCACTTTCTCTGGGTGAATTTTATAGTTTTAAACAAGGGACTGCTTCATTTTCCCAGCTGTAGCTACTAGGTATGTTTCAGCCTCTTTCACCCTGCCCTGTTGTGAGGAAAGCACATAGTTAGACCTTCAGTCTACAAATGACCTCCTTTCCATTAACGCATATTAAGCAGTGCCTGCTTGGAAGAGGTCCCTGAAATAGATGCTTTTCTTCCACCATAGTGACAGTGACGTTGGAGCTATAACTGGTATCACCTGATTATTCTTGTTTCCCTTCAGCCTCTGTTGTTTATAAACTTTGTGGTCTTTCAGTTGGGTTTTGCAAACAAGACATAAATACTCCATCAATATAAGCACAGAAATCTCAGTGATTGGAATTTGGGAAGTAAAAATTCCTGTCTCTACCATTAGAATTAATGACCTCATGTCTTTTTAGAATGCTAGGTTTTTTTTTTTCACGGAAATATAATATAAGGAAAAACAATAACTATAAACTGAGATATATACTACACTGTATTTGTTTATCTCCCCTAAATTACTTATGTTTTCAAAGATGATTTTGTGCTTTGAATGTATTATGGGTTTAATGTACTATATGCATTGGTATCAGGGGAACTAAAAAAAATAGACTCAGTTTGATTTAAGGTTTCTGTGGAGAATGTTTAATGCTTCAATTCAATAGTTTATGTGTGTTTATGCATACTTCCACATGCAGCAGAGCTCTGGTTTGCTATATGTGTCTTAATTTATTATTTAGATTTAATAATTGACATCTGAAACAAAACCAAGAAACAAAAAAATACACATTCTATTTCATTTTATAACTAGGTAGGTCCTGTCACGAAGCATCCTCCATTTTTTTTTTCTTTGTGCAAAGGCTTTCCTGTTGCTTTCTGATATTTGGCCTCCATCTTTTGATTGCCAGTGTTTACTAGTCATTGTTTATAGTTGATGAGTATGGGAAATTCCAACCCACCACTTAAATGCATTGTCTGTTGTCACGTCACAGAATAATCTTGGTATTCCTTGCTGCTTTGTCTTGTGTATGTTACACTAATTTGTAAAGCTTCCTCAGAGTAGGTTCTACTACACATGTTTGGTTTTAAAGTTTAAAGGTACATAGAAAGCAGGTAGTTTCTAAGTTAGGATGATTCCACCTGCTTTTCCTAGGCTAATCAATATGTATTTGTTTTTACTGTGTGGTGGTGTGAGGGTGGACACGTGCATGCCATGGCACTCATGTGAAGGTGGAGAGACAGCTTTCAGGAGGCCGTTCTCTTCCAGTGAGGGTGTGAGCTATTGAACTGAGATAGCCTGGTAGGCTCTTGTATCTGCTGAGCCATCTTGCTGGCCCGACTATATTCTTGAATCAGAAAGAAGCCCTCATTTTGGGGGGGGGGGATCTATTTATGCCTAGCAGTATCTTAACCTACAGATGAGAGTCATAACTATAGTATAATATACATCTTGATTTATACTTACTATAATTAAATAAAATATTATAGAGAATGACTTTGACAAACCCCTCTTCCAGTTGGTTTTGGTTTGTAGGTGAAGGTAATTTTTCAGTAATTACTGCAGCTAATTTTTTCTTTACTCACCTTGGTCTTAGACCCTGGCAAGGTGGGCATGGCAGGTGTAGGTGGTGGTTCCTGTCTCTTGTTGGATTTTTTTTTCATTTTTGAAATCTTTATTTAATCACTCACTGAACACTAAAGTTTCTAAAAAATCAACTTTCTTTTTCTCTTTTTAAAAATTTATTTATTTATTTTTATTAATTAGGGTTTATTCACTTTGTATCCCAGCTGCAGCCCCCTTTATTGGTGCTTGCTCTGAATTGTTGTACCAAATGACTACAAAGGTCACAGCTGAAAACAATAGGATCTTATTCTTGTATGTTACTAGAGGCCAGAAGCACGTTATCAAGATGTGGGTGGGGGCCACATCCCCTCTACAGTCTTTAGCAAGCATCCTCTTGGTCTCTTCTGGCTTCTAATGGCGCTTAATACTTTCTAAGCTTCTGGCATTTTAGGTCCCACCTTTGTCTCTGTCTTCTCATAATCTTTAAAAAATGCCTTTGTGTTCAATATCGCCTTCATTTGCAGGTATGTATGTGGTGGTGGTGGGGTTGCAATGTGTATATGCATGTGCACAGAGGCCGGAAGTAGATGTCAGGTGTTATACCTCAGGCATGTCCCATTTTTACATTTTAGACATTGTACTAGAAGTTGCCAGGTAGGATGGGCTAGCTTGACAGGGAACCAAAGGGGCCTCCCTTATGCTGGCATTTTAAATGTACGGCCAGCATATCTAGTTTTTTTTTCTTGTAGGTACTGGACTTGAACTCAGGTCCTCAAGCTATGGCAACAAGATCATTACAGATGAAACCCTTTCCTTTGCTCCTCCCCTTCATTTCTTTTATTAAAAAACATCGGTTACTAGACTTAAGGTCCGCTTTTAGTGATCCATCTTGGGATGCCTTATTACTTCTGCAAAACTTGAAAGGTCAAGTGAAAGCTATCTTAGTTCAGATGTGAGATGGGGCTTCAGCTCTGACCCTTGACGCATGCAGCCCTCATCAGCCCAACAGACCACTGGGGATTTCAGTACAGGGACTGCAGGGAGGTCTCCACCCTGGCCTCTCCAGTGCCTTCCTTTCTCTTCACTGTGCTAAGCTGACCTCTTTCACTCACACCTTTCCATCTCTAGGCAAACACATCCTGGTTTCCAAATAACAAAGGCACACTCCAGTGTTTGGGAAAGAATTTGTCTGTGGACATAGCATAGGGAGAGGAAATACATAAAGGCCTTGGACGTAAGAGGGGCTGTTTCATGTACCCTTCATAGCCCTTCCCTCGCTAGGCCTACAACTCAGGCCAGCCATGTAACACTTCCCAAGTCAGCATCAGCCTCACCAGATGCTCTGTCTCCCAGCATACTCACATGACTGCTGGCAGGGCTCAGCTCCTATGGAGAGCTTCTCTCTGCTTATTTGCCATATGGGATTATCTAGAGGGCAGCTAGCTTTCTGTGGCATAGCAAACATGAGGAGCCAGAGGCAAAGAACAAAGGTCGGAGTCATAGTCGTTTCTAAACTAATCATGGTCTACTCATTAAAATGTGATCATTCGACATAGACCAAATCCTAAAAGGAGGGGCTTACGCATGGGTGTGACTGGCATGGGGAAGAATCATTAGAAGTCTCTTTAGAAGCAGTAAAGCACAGCTCTTGCTCCAAACTCATATCATCATCGTCATCATCATCATCATCACCACCACCACTACCACTACCACCACCATCATCATTTAGAGCATCTGCTAGTATTTACAGCTGGGAGGAGATACTGACTCTTCTGAAACAGAAAAGCCTTATGTCAAGTTGGAATGCAGAGGTGCAGAGGTGCAGAGGTTAAAGGGTTTGCTTGGGAAGCCATGCAGAGCAGCAGGCACAGTATTGTGATAAGAACCTCAATCAGTTGAGATCCTGGTGGGTCATTATATCCTGAATTATTTTGCTCCATGATTACACATGAACTATAGAGCTTCAGAAATAAACTGCTTTAGTAGGCCAGGAGGGAACAATATGAGCAGCCATTTACAATGTGCTGCTGCAGAGAGAATAGCTAATAGCAGTTCTTTCAAACCGCTTTTCTAAACTATAGTTTGTGTATCCGCTGTAACCACTCCTTGTAATAAGCCGCAGTGGCTACACACTCATTCTTGCTTCCAAATACTTGTTTCTGAAGCCGCCATTGCAGGCGGATATTCTTGGGAGAAGACAGGGCATCATTTCTAGGCATTTCCAATTCTACATAATTAGAGTAGAAAGACTTTCAAGTTGGCTTCAGGTTCCAGCTTGTTATATAAATAAGTTCACAGGAATCTCAGATGCTTTACAAAAATCTGACAGCAGCTATAAAAGGCTTTTGAACATTTTTGTTGCCAAAGTCCTAGGGATTGCTGGAATCTTAAATAGCCCGTTTTAAGCTCCAATTCAGAACCTTTTTGTCATGTTTAATAATGTGGTGAATAATTCCTTTTCTGTTAGTCATTTCCTCCTTTATAATCCATGAGGATCTTTGAGCCATGGAATAGATATTTTTCTGGAGCTATAAATTAAAGGTCCTTTCGATCCTAACGTTGAAATGGCTTTTTAATACACCACTTCTATAAATGCATTTATCTAGGTTTAAAGATTCATTAGCATACATTTAAATGAAAGTATTATGGAGGTGTGTGTACAATCCAAGCAATGATTACTTTGAAATGAGAATTCCTTGGAAGACATTGAGTGATACTGTATACAGTAGAGATTTTAGTAAGAAGGAAATCTTATTTTTAGAGGAAGTTAAACACTGGATCTTCTCTCTTTTCTGTGTCTTTATTCTTAAATATAGGATGAATAGGAAGTTTGGATCTAGTGGTTGTCACCATTATTCCATAGATAGATAATACTCATAAACCTTGTGAACCTATACAGGGAAATAAAATTGCATTTCTACTTATACATCTAAAAGAAGATAGCCTTCTATGATTATTTCCTACAAACCAGGGTAGTGATGGCAATACTTATGACCTCATCACTAAAAATGTCTATGACATTCATGGTTTACAAGGCCTAGTGGGGGTTCTTTTTTTTTTAATGGACATGATGTACCCATCAAATTTTCATTTAAATAATTAGCCAAACGGTTATCCCCATGGATTACTATGATCATCATCTTTTGTTAGATAATCCACCATTTACTACAGTTTATAGTTGTAACTAGAGAATGTCTCCTAATCACTCAAAGTGCAGAGACTACAGGACTTTTGAATGCTTAGACATAAATAGGAATTTTATATCACCCACTTCCCTATGGGAACATCACAGAAAACAAGGCAGAAAGAAAGCAATAGTCAGAGGAGGGAGGAAGGGAAGTAGAAAGCTGTCCTCAAACATGTCATTGTCCTCAGACCTTCGTTGCATAGCAGTTGGGATTGCCAACACCAGACCTGTGTAAGACTGGACCTGTAAGCCTGCAAGGGGGAAGGACTCATGAGTCCCTGCACCCCCGGGGCCTATTGGAGAACAGTGGTAGATAGAAGGAAGGAGCTCACCGGAAACTACTCCTCTTTGAGTACCTACAGGTAGTTGATGGTTGCTAGCAGGAAGAGAGCCAAGGTCTTGAGTGGTGTAGCCACTGGGAAGGATGGAGCCC
This sequence comes from Pachyuromys duprasi, assembly GCA_028658305.1. NCBI lineage: Eukaryota > Metazoa > Chordata > Mammalia > Rodentia > Muridae > Pachyuromys > Pachyuromys duprasi. The sequence continues at coordinate 8,734,836 of CM053753.1, forward strand.
ACTTTCCTGCAGAAAGTCACTCACTCAGCACTCTGATGGAACTGACACAGCCACCAAAAACTAACTAACTAAGTAACTAACTAACTAACTAAGTAACTAAGTAACTAACAAATTCAGCAAAGCAGGGGAATTGAGAAGTGGAATGGGTTCAGGAGGAAAGCACTAAAGGATAGTAATGGGAATGAAGATGATAAAAATACATTATATATGTATGAAAATACCATAATGAAACCCATTAGGTATAATTAGCATGTGTAAATAAAGTAAATAAGAAAGAAATTTATGATATTATCTAATACTGTAATTATGGCCATCTGAGCAAACTATTTGGGCTTTTAATTCCTTTGAAAACACAATAGTTCCTGCTGTTGTATCTTGTTATTTAATAAATAAGTGCAAGGTTTTAAATAATAAATACTTGTTAAAATATTTTGATTGCTGCATTCCAGCAAAACTGAGCCCTTCTGTAACATGATATGCTTTTCCATCTGAAAATTGTTATTCTTGGAAGCAGTGTATTATCACATAGTTAAAGGCATCCTTAGAGCTGCACAAAGACACATCCATACAGACTAACTTATTATACTACAACCTATAAAGCTTATACGTTGCAGTATTAATCTGATGTTCATTGAATGAGTCCTAGATAACAGCATCATCCAATGTTTTCATGAAGTTAATGTCTTGGTAGCATGCCTTGGTAGCCACAAATCTCTCAGAACTCCCAGGAGACCACCACTGACAATCACCTTTTTTATCTTCCCCTTTTGAAGTCTCCTCTCTCATTGTAAGATACTGATCTCTTTGAGCAGCCAAATATAGTGAAAGCCACTGTGTGTGTGTGTGTGTGTGTGTTCATCCTGAGACTGGGTCATGAAAATTCACTTTAAAGGGGATGCAGGAAAATCAGTCAGCATTGTTAGTGAGAACATTTCAGTAGTCCCACAGGGAGCTTTAGTGACAAGAATGGGGCCTCCTAACAAACAGTACCCATTCCCCACCCTTGATGGAGGCCATCTTGTAACTGGTGCTCCAGTCCCCATTAAGCTTGCAGATTGTTTTCCATTCTCCAAGGAGTAACTTGGTCTCTTACTTTCTAGGACCTGGAGCGAGAACTACCAGTTAAGCAGCATCCCTGACCAGTAAATTTTACTTATATGAACTTTGAGAATGATTTGTTAAGTAACAACTGACCATGACATTGGTGAGTGACAAGAGCAGGGTAAGATCCTAGTCCTGTTGATGAAGGATGCTGTTTTAATCAGCTTTGTATAGAAAACTGGAATGTTATATAGCCCTTGGTAGCTCAGTATCCAACTGGGTACCCTAGTAAGAGGAACAGGGACTATTTCTGACATGAACTCAATGGTTGGCTCTTCGACCCTCCACGCCCCCCCTCCCCCCCAAGGGAGGAGCAGCCTTGCTAGATCCCAGAAGAGGACATTGCAGCCAGCCCTGAAGAGACATGGTAAGCTAGGGTCAGATGGAAGGGGAGGAGGTCCTCCCCTATCAGTGGACTCGGAAAGGTGCAGGGAGGAGATGAGGGAGGGATGGGGGGAGTGGGAAGGAATGAGGGAGGGGGCTATGGCTGGGATACAAAGTACATAACCTGTGACTAATATAAAAATAAATAAATAAAAAAAAAGAAAATTGGAATGTTATATCCCTTATCATTTAGCTTATTGCCTCATTTTCCTTCATTAATTTTTCTTCTCTCCTCTTCTCTCCTCCGCTCCTCTGTCCTCAACATTCCCTCCCCTCCTCTCCCTCCTCCCCTCCCCTCCTTTGTTCTCCTTTCCTCTTCTTGTCTCTGCTTCCATATATCATGTACCACTAGCACTGGAAAATGATTAAATATTTCAGCTCACTTGATCTCTTTAAATCTTAAGAACACACCAAGTAAACATTAAACATTGGATATCTGTCCTGAACAGAGGTCAAAGTGTCAAGAGCAATCTTACTGAAAAAACCTTGTGTATGATTCAAAAGACTATCTTTTGTTCAGCAGAATAATATGAGGAAGTAGGTAAAAACAGAAAGCTGAAGCCTCTGTTCTATTGCAGAGCTAGGGAAGAGACTGGGGCATTGGGTTTGCAGGAGAGGAGGGGGTGGTGAGGGCCTTCACTTAGCATACCTGTTTCACTGGCTTGCTCAGCTGGGGTGTACAGGGAATATCTGCTAATGAGGGAGGTTGGGATAGAGGGATGATTGGAGGATCTTTGTGATCCCTTCTGGATGCAGTCAGAGGGGAAAGGGAGACCACAGCGGGGTGCTGTGTGGCTGGAGGAGCAGAAGGTGTCCCCTGATTTTTACGGTAGCTTAGTCACACTGGCAACACTGTCCCCATTTTAGTGTCAATTTGACCGAGTTCACTGTTCAGAAAGGAAGCGCAGACCGTGACAAGAGCTTTTTACGTAAGAGGAAAAACAGAGCATTCTATGCCTGGTACTAGTTAATGACTTATCCTGCTGATGTAAAGGAAGAGTCATCAGGGTAACAGTTATTTAAAAGTAATGTTTTCTCTGCTTAGGAAGGTATAAGAATATCACAGACTAATTAAAAAAAAAACCCTTAGGTAAAGATCATCTGGGGAAAAAATAACCTTAATGTAAGACCATCTGAAAAAACAACCTTATACTTGAACTTAAATTTATATTCCCAAATTGAGGGGTGGGGCATGGCAGATGAATTGGTGTCTGGATTATGCATCTGTCTTTCAGTGACATTCAGGAGATAGAACACTAAGTAAAAAGAAGGATCTCCACAGTGCTGTGAGTCTGCTGGTATAAAAACATCATTTAAATAACAAACACTGGCTCTCTCTGTCGCTCTTTATCTGATTTTTAAACAACATTTTCATTATGGTTGCTATAGTACATTAGCTTGCTAGTTACAAGGAAAATTCAGACACAACTCACTTTGATATCAAAATATGTTTAAACTCATAAAACAGCACTTTGAGGAAAACATTGGGTACTGTGAGGATTATTGTAAATTACATCCTTGATGTACACTAATATTGAAAATGTCCTTTATAAGTACTTCATCTAAAAATTCAATTCCATTTAGTAAAATTTGCATACTACCAAGGGGCTTAGAAAATAGAAAGATACATAAAAATAACAAGAAAAATATGTTTGTTTGAGAACAAGTATTTGCAACTCATATCACCTTGTAGGGTTAATCATCCTGATTTACCCACAGTGCTTGAAAACCATTAAGAGAATGATGAGTGACCCCTCATCATTTAATGTGGTGTATCAGACTCTGCAAAAAATGACTGTAGTTCTATTTTCAGTTCTGTGTATTTCTCTAGATCTGCCGATTGAGAATCCATTTTCTCCCCAGTCTCTCCCCACTGAACCTGTCCTCCTGCTTTCTTTTCTCTTCTCCACATCCTTCCTATCTCCTCCACAATCCTCTCTTGGAGTAGTGCTTCTTGGAATCCAGCCACCAGGTCGTGGGTTCTTTATGTGGAGAGGCCAGCTGCCATGAGGGCCCAGTGGTTAGCTACAGCCCCAGCAGTGCCCTGAGTGCGTGTTTGGTATCAGTTTGAAGACCCCTCGATTATTGAGGATGCTCTGATTTGGCTCCTTAAAGACTTCACTTCACAGCAGCGTCTAGGTCAGTATTTGACTGAGGGACATGGCATCTGGTTCTCCCTAGCCTGACACTTGAAAAAGTCATCTAGGGCTTCGCTAAAATGCTCTAGGTTATAAGCACACTCTTTGTTGTCCTGTTTACACATTTCATTCTGTAATGTAGCTCAGTGACATAGTTTTGAGGATTGATAGCAAGCTGTCAAAAATTTTGTGGGGAATACACCTATCTTTATTATTGTTATTTACAGTTACGTTCATTCACATACTGAAATACTGGCAATCCCAAAGTAACCTTTGGGCAAGTTGTAGTTTTATATTCTACATGTATACAGTTATATTTTCTTTCTAAAATTTATAAATTTTATTATAAAAATATAGAAAAAACCCAACCAACCACAGACCAAAATTAAGCAGACCTAAAGACTATGAAATTATATTTTGACCAGAACCTCTTAATTAAGGTAGAGAAACTGTTGTGTGGGTCACAGATCCTCTTATCTGGTTTCAGTTCATGCCAAGCTTGACAGTGTTATTAGAAACTGCCTATAAACTTGGGTTTCCATAGATTTATGAAGAAAATGTTATTCATTTTAGTTATTTAAGTTACTGGTGAAAGAAAAATATTATTTTCTTTTATGCAGTTCTTAGAGTTGAGCTTAAGATAGGCTTCTCAAAAAGCATTTTTAAGATAAAATGTGAATGTGTTACCTATATTAAATGAATTTAGGAGGAAATTGATATAATTTGGAAGCATTTTGAAGATACAGATATTCATAAGCATTTTGTTTAAAAATATAGGTAAGGGAAAGGAGAGGAATATTTGGATCTGAGTTCTAGTTTAGATATGAATTAACTAATAGGCATGAAACAAAATGAGTTTTCTTTTGTATCAGATGAAACTTGAAGGCTGTAGTTTTCTGTGATTTTTAACAATGTCAATACTTGTTTGTCACCTTGAAGGATTCTCCAATCTTTGAGTGGGTTCCGTAAACAATCTTTGTTATGCTTTGAATGTGAAATGCACCCCGAAAAAGTTGCTCCGTGGAAGTCTTGGACCCAGCTCCAAGTGCTGTGAAGTAACGGGGACCTGCCATGCGTTTCCAAGTTGTTAATACTTTTTAACTAGGGTCCTGTTGACTGCTGTGTCATCAGCAGTCACGGGAAATATCAAGAACAATCACACGGTGATGTCTCTTAATTTCTCCTCTAAATTGTTCTTAATCAATGTGTGTAGTTTGGCAGAGGTGAAAAAGATAAATGATTAAATGCAGTTATTTATGGAAGCATTCACGAAGACTCTGGATTTTTTTTTAATAACCACAGCATCACTGTGTAGCTAGGAAGAGCTGATAAGAAGGATTTCAAAGTAGTTCTTGTTTTAAACCTGGCTTGCCTGATTAAGAGTTGAGTGTGGTAGCCTCCACACTTTGGCCTTGAACTGTGTGTAGAGACCCGTCCTGCGGCTGTCACCTACCCTGTATCTGTAAGAGGGTACTTCACCTTCATTAACAGTTTCTCTAATTCATACCTGAGCATCTTCTCCTTTGTCCTCTTATTCACCATTTGGCAATGTCACACACTGAGCTGCTGAGCTCCTTAAATGTAAATGATACCCATTTTTAAGGAATACTTATTTCATTCAGAAGGGTATTTTTAGGTTTATGGTAAATTTGTTCTCATTTTCAGTTTGTTCTTCAGATAAATAGAGTAATGTACGCCATTCTTCCTTATTCTTATTGAATATTTTCTACTAAATCTATCCTTTTATGATTCTGAAATGCCAGCTTCAGTTTTTTTATTAATTCATACTGACCTGTGCAGAGCTGTCTGTCTCAACTTAATGGCTATTTATAATATATGGATGGCATTCCCCTGCCATTAATGTTTAATGAATTGGCTCCTGATCCAATGGAGTCGAATAAAGGTAATCATTAGAATACATTGTCTTTCTGCAGTGCCCTCAAAACTTTTTTATTTTCCCCACTGTCTACCTTTGGCCCGTACCCTTCTATTCTGTCTCTTCCAGTGCACTCTTCTCAACCTCTCTTTCATTATTTATTCCAAATGTGTATTTTTACACTTAATTTTTTTTCTAGGTCAGAATGGCAGTCTTTTGTGGTGAAACTGTAACAAAGTCTCAGGCTACCTGATGGCTGGAAAGAAAAGGAGCCTTACTCCTGACAAGCTCGAGATGGACTGACTTGTTGCAAAAACCATCATTTTCTATGGTCAAGAACTCCCCATACAGACCTCTGCCCCTGCCAACCGCTCCCTTAGTATAGTCCGAATATGAGGGCAACGTTGAAGATGAACGTTACGGGGCTGTGGTGCTGCCTCACTGGGTGAGAGCTTGTCCTGTTCTTGCAGAGACCAGCGTTTGGTTCCCAGCATGCATATCAGGGCCATTCTGCCACCTGTAACTCCAGATCCAGGGGTCCAGCTCTCTTCTGGCCATTCAGACATGTGTGAGCGTGTGTGTGCGTCCCTGCCACAGAGAGAGAGGGAGAGAGAGACAGAAAATAAAATAAAGTAAATAAAATAAGAGTTAGATTTTAGAAAAGAGTGAAGATACGTCTGTAAATATACTAAAATTATTGAATTTCACCTTTTATAAGAGGCAAGGGCTTATGGGACATGATTAAAGCATCCCATATAAACTGAATGACTTGAAGGATTAAAGCTGAGTAGAGAGAGGGAAGCTCACTATTTTGTAAAAATACTAATGTGCACACACACCATGCACACACATGCACACACTCATTTTATGCTCAATACCCACTCTCATGAATCCGTTTTTTTAAATAGTTGTGGTGAAAAGAATTTTATCTCACTCTGAACCCCCCCTTACTCTATATGTTTCTTTCTTGTTATATGGTTCCCTGTTGAACCATAAAACAAGAGGCCAATCTTTGCAGCAGTGCGCCCTCCCTCCCCCTCGAAAAGCCTGGCTTCCTTTAGAGGATTTGGTCTCCAAGGAATGTGCTCTTTCAGAGTCAAGCCCTGTTCCTGGAACTGCAGCTATATCTGAGTAGCAGTCGAAGCCACCATTAAGCTCTGAGTTCTTCAAGCATTGAATTTGATATTGATATCAATTCTGAGCAAATTGATATCACCCTGAACGTCCCTTGGTGATTGAAATAGTGGTTCCTGACCCTTCCCCTTAACTTCCTTAACATGATAGAGAAAACCCTATTAGCAAACTATAGCTAACAGAACTATAGCCTAACCATGCGGTGGTTCTTAGATGTTTCTTTCTAAGATCTGCAGCTGGTCAAGCATGTGCTGGAGCACTGCCCAGAACGCTGACGGCTGAGCTAGATTTCCAGCACCAACAGAGCAGAGCGAAGCTAGTAGGAGGGAGAAAGCAGGGAAGGGAAGAATTGGGGAAGGAGAATGAGAAGACCACAGAAGAGGGCTCAGACGAAGTAGGAGGTTGGCTAACTAGGTTTTCAATCAAGTCCTGGTTCTTAAAAAAAATTAAGTGTCAATGTGACAAAATTATTTTTATAGCTATCACCAAATGAAGGACTTCACAACGACACTATTCTGAATTATATAGCAGGGCCCTGCTGTCGCCTTGAAGGTTCCTATAAGAGAGCAGCAAGCAGAAATAACCCAGGTTCCCAAAAGAGTAGCCAGTGTGACTAGAGTTCTTGACGTGAAGTGTCACAATCACAATTAAAAAAATGATTCTGAAGAAGAAATGGAATCAAGAAGCTCAACTCTGTTAATACCTTGATTTTTAAAATTCTGCCTTTCAAAACTATGTATATGTATATACATAGTGTATATGTGTTATAAACCACCAGTTTGTGGTGATTTGTCACAGTCTCAAAAGAAACGAATACTTCTGAGAACAAGACAACCTCATCTTCTTTAAATACTAGTACTTAGCATTATACTAGAGTTATACCTAAGCAGTTAGAGACAAAAAAATGTAAAAGGTATATAGATTTGGAAGGAGATAAAACTGTTTTCAATGACATGGGTGACTATAAAAAAATTTCAAGAACTGACAAAAATATTTCTAGAAACAATCAGCAATTACAACAATGATGTGGCACAAAATTTGATTTGAAAAGGCAATTACTTTCTTGTATATTAGTAAAAACAAGTAAAATTTAAAATTAAATCTATAATGCCATTCATTTTAGCACAAGAATGAGACACAAGAAAAAAGTAGAAAAAAGCCTAGACTTTATTAAAATTAAAACTTTGTTTTATAAAAAATACTGGTTTTATTATTCTATTGAATTGATTAAATTCATTCTTTATAAGTTCATAAATGCCCACAGTACATTCTGTTTACTCTTATCTCCAGCTGTCTTTATCTCCCTTCTACCTCAGCCATGCTTTCCTCCTCTCTAGGTCCCTCTCCTTCACTCACGCCTTTCTGTTTTGTTTTGTGCCTCTCTGATTTACCCTGGGCTGTTTGTGTGACCATGGGTTTGGAACTATCTATTGAAGGATGATGTGATCACTATCTGATACATAACTGAAGGCAATGACTGTTTCTTTCCCAGCACCCATCAGTTACCAACTGTTAAGCAGAAAGAGCTAGAGTGCCATGAGCTTCTTCCTCACCCATCATGTCTTGTGCATCCCAGTGTGGGATTTATAGTGCTTGTAGATCACGTCCTATACCAAAGACTGCGTTTTCACCTCTTCTCCGTCTTCCAGCTCCTACACTCTTTCCATTTCGTCTTTGGGATGTTAGCTGAATCCTAAAGAAGGTGACATAATACAGTGTCTGAGACTGAAGAGCATTCATTCTAATTCTTGAGCAGCCATGAACAGCATTCCCTACAGAGGGAGCTTCTGGGATTAAAGACAAGAGCAGTATCTGTCTACTGGGTAAACATAACCATTTAGACTACAGTTCCAGGCCATGACAACTTTGCTAAACCACAGTATCAGGGCCCCAACAGGTCTATGATCTCCCAGCTATAAGTTAGTGATCATGGTTATAATTCTGGCATGGATTCTTTCTTGTGGAGTGGGCTTCAACAAGAGTGAGTGATGGTTAGCCTGTAACGGTCACATCACTATTCACCAGTGCATGTGGCAGGGGAGGGAGTGTGGTGAAATTATGATAATTTCAGGAAATAGATATAAATAAAAATCCTTATCTTAAGCAAAATATTTCAGAACTAGAAAGACAAATGCCATGTTTTACCTTATGCTTAGATTTAAATTTTAACTTTCATTTACGTGTATATGAGATGGTATAGATCTTGAAAATTAAAAAAAAAAATAAGAAGAAAAAGAGACCTTATAGAAAAGTTGGTGAGGGGAAAAATGATAGAAAGGAGGTTGGTCTGCAGACTAACAGGAGAGAAGGGGACCATCAGGAAGGGAAAAGAAGATGGAACAGGGAAATGTGGAAACATGATCAACAAAGATCAAGTATTACAAATATGCCTTAGTAAAATCTGTTAATAACAAAGGATAATATAATGAATAAATAAGCATTTACAACTAAAAAGTAAAAGGTATTATAAAAGAATGAAAAGACAAGTCACAGAGTAGTAGAAACTACTTTTAGTAGACATATATGACAAAAACCTGGCAACCCAAAATACATTAACACACTCAAAACTCATTCATAAGATAGAAAATTCAAATAGAAGATATGCCTCGGTGGGTAAAAGTGCTTGCTGCCAAGCCTGATGACTTGAGTTCATCCCTGGGAAGCACTGAAGATCTCTACACATGGATATGCCACCTCCATACACACTAGATAAGACAGATAGACAGATACATAGATACATACATACATAGGTGATAGATACACGATAGATTGATTTATAAATAATAAATAGAGATTGATTGATAGGTAATTGATAGTGATAGAGAGATGAGATTTAAAAGAATTAAAACTCTCTAATTTTGAATATTGGAAAGTTACAGGCAACACAGTAAAGGACATATATGAACATTAAACAAAAATTATACATACTATCAAAAGCCATTAGGAAATTGCAAATATAAACAAGGGGCCACTACATCCTTGCTGGCCTATCTAAACCCACTACCTGTCAAGCATGACAAGACTCGGGAACATTCATTCACTGCCAATGGAAAGGCAACATCATGTAGATATTTTAGAAAACTTTTTGGAGTTTTTTGACAATAACCTCAGAAATATGGATTCCAGCTTCTAGATGAGTTGAAAATTTGAGTCTTGGGAGTCCAAAGTAGCATGGTAGTGCATGCCAGCAATCCCAGCACTGGAGATGCTAAAATAGTAGGACTGTTAATTCTGGGCCAGTTAATGTATTAAAAAAGACCCTGCCCCCCAAATCAGAAAAAAGAAAAGAACTACCAGCCCATGAAAATACACAGTCTCCCTTAATGAAAGAAGCCAGTGTGAAATGAATGCCCACTATTCTATGCCAACAATTTAACACTCCAAAAAAGACAAAGCCAGAGGTGAAAAAAGAGCTTCTAAAAAAGAAATTTTGAGAGCAATATGGAATGTGTGTGTGTGTGTGAGAGAGAGAGAAACTGTAAGAATAAACATGATGGTATGCATTCACAGAAATCTAAGGAAAACATAGACTTTAGTTAATAACAGCAATATTGTGTCATCAATTTAGGCAACAAACTTATTAATAAAGAAAATGGAGGAAAATGAAGTATCTGTAAATTTTTCTGAAAAAAAACTTCAAAAATATAAAATTTTATACTTAAAAAATAAATAACTACATCTTTAAAATGACCTGGGAAGGTCTTAGTTTTAAAGATTTTTTTTTAAAGATCTTTTCTTTAGCAAGCCTTGTGAAGTTTTAAAATTAAAAACTTGAAAAAATGCCTGAGAGCAATTGAGACATTAGGATTTATACGGTGTTTGTCTAGGTAGGGCCTGGGCTGAATAATGCTGGTGGCTGCTGTAAGTATTGGAGCTCAGCTTCCTTGTGTTTCCATGCTTCTTATCTCTGGACTTCTCTAAGAGCTGTTTGAAATAGAGCCCACACTTTCCTGCCCTAAGCTATGGTCCACTGTAAGTACACTGACATACTCCTGAGGTTGTGGTTAAGAGCTGGGGAGGGACATAATCTACCATGCCCTGTTTCCAATGTGGGTTTTTGGTGATCCTGAGTCCTTGAATCTGATATCCTATGTGAAACTTTGGTGGTTTCCCGAGGAGAGGAGTGCTTTAGAGAACAGCCTGCAGGGCTCATAAAGTGCTTACCATTGTCCGTTCACTGGAAAATATGTTGGGGGTTCTCACAATAAAATGCACAATAGCTATTGGCCCAAGATCTTGTAACTTTGGGTAGTCTCTTCATCCTCCAGAAAGTGGTCAAATTTCCCTGTGTTCTCTCATCAGTTACCGCAGTCCATCAGTCCTGGGCCCCAGTTAGCTGTTCTGGCTGTGATTCTTTCTACTTGTCTGTCCTAAATTTGGGGGTAGCGGCATGTGCTGTGACCTTAGCGCTCAGAAGTACCTCAGAACAGCCATTGAATTTTTTTCCGTGTTCAGTTTCTTTTCTTCCTTGTGAGTGTTTTGTTGTGAACAATTGATTGTAGTATGTTTTATGTGTGAGTGATTTGCCTATACCTATGTATATACACTGTGGAGACCAGAAGAGAGCATCCAGTACCTTAGAATTGGAGTTACAAATGTTTGTGAGCTACTATGTGGATGCTGGGAACCGAACACCAGTCCTCTGGAAGAGCGTCCAGTGTTCCTAAGCATTGAGCTACTCAGCTTAGTCTCCAGGCGTTTTTATGTAAATTGTTCATAGGGGAAGCTGGCTCGTGAAGAACGGATAGTTTCCTGTGTTTTTACTATTCTCTTGCCCATCCCCAGCTGTCCAGAAGACAATTAGGACAGTAAGGTGTTTTTTTTAAAGCAAGTACATGTTCTAGGTGTTATTTATTATCTCTATTGTGTCTTTGAAAAGAAGTCACATGGTTTTTCTGTGTTCCACATTGTTCAGCTGCTTTATAAACCCTTGATGCATCTTTAGTTCTCAGTAGTTCATATGTGAAGACTCTCAGATAAGAATGAGCTTGAAATGAGTACTGTGCTATCATTTATACTTTTTGTTCTTGTTCTCAGCTGTGAACGGAACTACTTCATGAATGCCTGCTTTTCACAGACTGATTATGATATTTTAGATTATATCTTTGGGACTGTAAAAGATCTCTGAAAGGAGATAGTGAAATATATATGTATATATTTTAAATCCACCAGCTCGGTCATTTTGTCTTCCTATCAGGTTAGCTGGGCAAATAACAGTAATTACTGCATTGTTTTAATGTGTAGGAAGTACCTTAATTTGTGCACACAAAAGAAGACATCTAACTTCAGAGCTATAGATTGTAAGTCCTTGTTTGGTTACCCACGAGAGAACACATGACAGCAGAGAATGTCAGTTTCCATCATGTAGCTTTTCTTTCCAGCAGTGCTGATCCCAGATAATCTGAAAAAGTAACATTGCTCAACTCAACCTTGGATCTTAAATAGACAATTACTGGTCACATATATGCCACCATTTCTGCTAGCATTAGACTGAGATCTGTGGCCAAGTCAATATCTGTGAACACAGAAATTTCTGAATTAATGGGGTATAAGATACATATTCACTCAACTTAGCCCAAGAACATCAGAAATGCTGTTGATGAAACACAGCTCTTTGTTTACACCTTCAGCAGTAAGAAAGTGCAGTACACTGAGAACCTTTTCTCTTAGTAGAGGAACTAAGAAGTCATGTTAGGGCCTGGCTGGGGGACCTCTAGACAAGTATTACAAGCAGACCACTGTTCAGAATCAAATAGAGTGTAGGACAAAATAAACTTCATGTTGGTAATGGGGTTCTGAAATAAGCTTGGAAAAATAAGATGATCCCCATAATGAATTAGTAATTTCAGATGGTCTGAGTTGTTCATCCAGGGAACGAGTTTTTCCCAGAACATGTAGCTAAGTTCCATTTGTTTGTTGTTTGTCATAATGAGCATAGTAAAGTATCTTGTACTAGAACTTTCACATGGACAAAAGTTTTTTAGGTGTCATGAGTTGTTAAACTTTAATTCTTCATATGTAGCTGTGATGAGGAATTAAATAGAAGGTGAATGTCCATAACTTGTTATATGATGGGAAAAGACATTCTCATCCCTGACACTGTCATTTCTTAATAATTAGATAAATTATGGAAAACATAATATGCTATTTTAATATAACTGTTTTGGAATGCAAATTACAATGGCTTTTCCTTCATAAGCTAAATTTATAGATCTCTCTAGTAAAAACCATTGTTAAGCTTCTTATAACTTTTCTTGTTAAATTTGACAACATGAATGTTTTAACTAACAGTGCTCAATCCATCAGCTGCATTGGGTTGGGCTAACCTGGTGTGGTCTTGCTGAGGTGGGCTGGTTTGGGTTACCTATGTCTGTCCATTAAAATCTGTATGCTTGAAAACAAGACAATGACAAGTCTTACTTTGATGAGCTCCCAGACAGTCTGTTCTCAGTTTAATAAATTTGTTGCTTTTCAAAATATTTATGATAACTGTACCACTGCCTTGATTCAAGGAACATTTCTTGTCATTGCTGCTGTTGTCAGAGGTAAATTTTTGTTACAGATTCATTCTTGTTTCCATAAAACTTAATCCATATAAGCATAGCTAATGACAAATGAGCAAACAAAACGAGCAAACAAAAATATAGCATTTTAATCAATACATACATATACCAATGTCATAACTATGGATCACCCATTCCACATGGATGGTAAATTTTTGGCAAATATTTAGGTAAAGTATTTTTATGATCTATTCCTTAGCTATTTACTGGGTGAATAAAATGGAGTTGGTAAGATGTAGATGATACTGAGGCCTGGGAGCAGAAGAGGTTAGGGAATAGTAAAGAAACAGCCTTCTCCTAAGGACCTTTGATCCTGTGAGGGAGAAAGAGGCTGAATCAAGAAGGAGGTGTACGATTTTAGTGTTTTTATTTCTTTTGTGTCACTGGGATCAAAGTACCGAAGACGCCACCTAGAAAGAGTATGTTTTGGTTCCAGTTTTAGAGAGATCCATCCATGTCTGCTTGGACCTGTGTGCTCAGGCAGAGTAAAGGTAGTATAAGCATGTGGTGGAGGAATTTATTCATGTCATGGTAGAGAAGAAGCAGACAGGACAGAGGCTGGGTCTAAGATACCCCTTAAACCGTTCCTTCCTGCTGTGTTCCATCTTCTAGACTTTTCATCATATCTCAGAAGAGTGAAAACCACTTGGGATCAAGCCGCTCGTACTTGACTGTCGGGAGGGGAGTATTTCATACTTAGAATATAACTCATTATTGAACTCTGGTCATGAACGTGAGGCAGAGGGGTCTGATGTTCTGAAGCCTAGATACATGGTAAGGTCAGATAAAGGATTAGGAGACAATTGAATGTGGAAAAAAGGTGAAGACAAAAAATAAAGAATAAAGTGAAAGCATAGAAAATAACAAACTAGTGTCTTCTAAGTAGAGAAGACACAGTGCATGAGTGTTCGGGGTGGGGAGGAGGTAGGGGAGAAACCAGAATTGAAGGACAACTCAGAGTGCCAGGACACAATGTGTCATACTAGTACTCAGTAAACGGTCTACTTTAAATATTAATTATTTTAATAAAGATTACATAAATGTCCTTTTAATATTTAATGTACACCAAGATGAGACACTTTTATTAATTACTTTTAATGTTTCAGAACATTGCTTGTCTTGTGATTTTAAACATTTCTGAAAGCCCTTTCCACATGTCCTTCAGGGAGACTGCATTCTTGTCTACATTCGAACCAGCGATAATGGTGGTTTCACATTAAATAAACAAAGCGGGACTCAGAGGTGCCAGGATGTTAATTGCTGCCTTGAGAGGGTTGCTTCCTCTCATCTTGTTTATTGACAATGACTACAATATCACTATCAGTGCACTCTTCATGAAAACCCGAAAGGCTTTTCTTTTAGGAAAACTTAAACTTCTAACTGAGTAAAATTTATACTAAGAAAATTGGATATCAATTTAAACACAGGAAGTTTCTATTTTATTCAACAGTTTTGAAAAACATAGAAAATCCCCCAGATCTCTGGATCTTCATATTTTGCCAATCAAAAGGCTATGAAAAAATTACCTGACTACCATACACATATGTTTTATGTAAATCTTGTATGTTCTGTATCAGTTCTGATCTGCATAGATTTTACCTAGTGCACTGTTTACTTTGTTATAGACATAGTGATCACACAGAGGCAAAGTCAGTTAAATTCAGACAGAATTCTTAGCCACAGGTTATTTTGACAGTGCCTAGAGGGCCCTATTCAAAAGGGGCTGAGTGATTAATCATGGCTGTCACTTGTCTGCTTTTGTTAGTGGTGGATAGACAGGGCTCTGGATTGTCATTCTCAGAATTTCTGTATCCTTTTACCCAGGGAAAACCAGAGGCAGACCTAGTCAGTACCTGTGAGGCATTTGCTTTTCTCTGTACTGAGTGGTTCTAGTTCTTTTAAAATTTTTAATTTTTTTCTTTCTTTATTTTTTATTAATTACACTTTATTCACTTTATATCCCCCCAAAGACACCTCCTTCCTCCCCTCCCAATCCCACCTTCCCTCCCCCTTCTCCACACATGCCCCTCCCCAAGTCTACTGATAGGGGAGGTCTTCCTCTCCTTCTTTCTGATCCTAGTTTTTCAGCTCTCATCAGGAGTGGCTGCATTGTCTTCCTCTGTGGCCTGGTAAGGCTGCTCCCCCACCTGGGTGAGGTGATCAAAGAGCAGGCCAATCGGTTCATGTCAGAGGCAGTCCCTGTTCCCATTACTATGGAACCCACTTGGACACTGAACTGCCATGGGCTACATCTATGCAGGGGTTCTAGGTTTTCTCCTTGCATGGTCCTTGGTTGGAGTATGAGTTTCAGGAAAGACCCCTGTGCTCGTTGAAATAGGATTACATCACTCCCCCCTTCCTTCCTTTCCTCCAGGTCCTCCCAGTTATCCTCTCTCAAACCCCCTTTAGGCTCCCCACTCTCAATTTGCTAGCCTCTTTTTCTTTGGTTGTTCGTGTTACATGTACGTATAAATATGCACACGTTGAGCTCATTTCTGTTGTTTGTGTATATGGTTTTGAGGCTGCTCCCATTAGACAACCAACAAGGGGCTCATCCCTGGGAGAGGCTGATTTTCCCTCTGTTAGTAGGCCAATTGGTATTGCCATGGTTTTGTTTATGTGACCATTTCTAGGAGAAACCATTTCACAACAGACTCCTGGCATCCTGGCTCTTCCTTAGTGCTCTCAAAGCCATAGATTCAGAAGCTGTGAGGCAGATGCAGCTGTTGGCTCTGGGCTCCTCACAGTCTGTTGATGTCTGTACTGTGTCCAGTTGTGATTTCCTCAGATGATCTTCTGCTGTAAAGAGAAACTTCTTTGAAAAGGGGTGATAGCTACACTTGTGAAGGGAAGGTGGCGCAAACACCAGGTTCTTCACAATGTGGAAAATAAAAATCAGTATCAACAGACAGCATGGCTTAGAATTCTGTCAATGACATGATAAAAAAGTTCATCATCAAACAGGTAAAATATGCTCTTGATATTAACTGAGTATTTAAAATGCTTGGAGACATGATTTTAACATTAATAAATAAACTCTACTGCAGTCAAAAATATCTCATGTCTTCCTAGGCAAGCTTGGTATTAGGGATTCTGACCAGGAATAACATAAGCTGAGTCCTTACTTCCTTGTTTTACCACCACATCAATAAACTCAGTGACCAAAAAAGGAGGGAAGAAGGAGCTCCCAAACTACACAGTCAGTGTTTCGTCCTGTACACTTTCAGTAATAGATTCCAGGAGAGAAGTGCCTGAGGTCAGGGATGAGCCTTGTTTTGCTGATTTGGGCTGAGCACTGTGCCTTTCCTAGCTTGAGACCTTCCAGATTTAGGTTTTAGTGTCCTTTGTGTGTCTCCTGGGAGAAGACTCAGTTGTGCCATGTGGCTTAACAGCAAGGCGCACCTTTGGAGTGGGGTGGTGCTCTAGGGCTGCTTCTCATGGGTTTGCATGGAGTTTCTCTCTTCCCACGTTTCCTGTCTCTAGTCCATGCTATGCTTGGTCAAAGCTGAGTTAATCTCTGAATGTGAATACAGATTCCTGCTTTGAATCAGTGCCCATCGTTAGTTGGACTTTCTCTTACCTATTTTTTGCTAGGAAAAAAAAATCCTTTCATTTACATTTTAATGGGGGTTATTCTCTGAATGATGTTTCAAAAACAACTACATATTTCAAATTTACATATTTATGCGATAATTTGTAGAGTTATGCTTGTGCATCCGTTACGGATTCTGCCACCTCTTCCCTGAAAGGATAAACTGCTCCAATAGCCCCATGCTGTAGGTGAGCTTGGGAAGGTCATTGTCTGGACTATGAAAATAGCCTGTTAAATAGAACTGGAATTATCTTACCGTGCCAGGGACAGACACTCAACCCAGAGTAACTTTAAGCAGAACAGGGATTTGATATCAAGGACATAGGTGTGTCTCTTTGAAATAGAAAATGAGGGTGCATGAGACCAGTGTCCTGGTTTGGTTTCCATTACTGTGATAAACACCATGACCGGAAGCAGCTTAGGGCCAGATTTATTTTATCTTACACGTCATCGTCCGTCATCAGGAAAAGCCTGGGCAGGAGCTCAAGCAGGATCCTAAAGGCAAAAATTGATGGAAAGACCAGGGGAAAAATGTTACTTACTGGCTTTCTCCATGGCTTGTTCAGTTTTCTATCTTATTCAACCCAGAACTCCCTGACCAGGGCGAATACTACCTACAGTAGGTTTGGCCAAACTTTTTCAATCAGTAATAAAATGTGGGCTTGGAGATTTGGCTTAGAAGTTAAGAGCACTGATTGTTCTTCCGGAGGACTCAGGTTCGATTCCCAGCACACACATCATGGCTTTTACTCATCTGAAACTCCTGTTCTGGGAATCTGACACCCTCCTCTGACTTCCTCAGGCATTGAACACATGAGGTGTATAGGGATGCATGCAGGCAAAATACCCTCAAACATAAAAAATAAATCTTGAAAAGAAAAATATCTCACAAAAATGTCTAGACCAATCTAATGAAAGAAATTCCTCAATTGAAATTCCTGCTTTGTAAGGGACTCCAGTTTGTGTCAAATTGATGAAAACTCATCAGCACTGCAAGTAATTGTAGCCATAGCTGTGGTCTGAATTGCTGTATTTCGCCAGTAGGCTGCCTTCTGTCTCTCTGTGCTGAATCTCCAGTTCGTGGTGTGACAGAGTTTCCTAGACTCTGGAGTGTCTATCATCTATTCGTTAATGGAAACAAATTCATCCCTTGAATTCAAATTTTAAGTTCTCTAGACTGTGAGGGTCTGATTGGTCGTTTCTGTTCTGAATGTGTGTACAGTGGAGGGGTTGTTTTGAGAAAAGTAAGCTTAGTCATTCCAAAGAGTCTTTAATCAACCTGCAAGCAAATGACTGATTACAAGGCCAGAATATTCATCTATAAATATGCAATTCAGACATTTTTTATGACATAGAGCAAGTTTTCAGTTTTGCAAATCATTCATTTCCCCTTGGAAATTTCTTTAATATTATATGGATTCCATTCCCAAACTCACCCTTTCACAAATATCTGTCTGTCTCTTTGAGGACAGTGGGAACAACTTGAAGGCAGTGAGAATGTGCGGTTCATCTTCAGATGTTCAATGCCTGCCATAATGCTAGTGTATTTTAAGTGCTCAGTTAGCTGAATGAAGAAACATAAAATATCGGTTATCTGAGCACATATCTCTTAGTGTTCCCAAATTTATAAAGTCTTTTGCTTAGGATGATGAAAACAAACCTAGATGCCTAAAGAGATGAGCCCTAGTGTATACCTGCACAGCACAGTCACAGATACTAGGGAAACACTGAAGTCCTCGTAGAAGGATGCTGGAGGAAATATGAAAGTAGCATTGGTGAGCAGAAAGAAAGAAACCTAGATTGAAATGAGTCACAATGAGTGGCTATCCTCGGTAGTATTTTTATGATGGTGTTAGTGTAAATTTCCACCCGACTCAGAGAGTTAAATAACAAAAGTGTATTATATGATGGTTTGGAAATTCACAGCTCATAAAGAGGCTATTTGGGGCTAACATTAGAGACCACAGGGAAGCCAGTGCTCTGGAAAGTAAATGTTGGCACATGGCCACCGCCTTTGCCTTCATCCCCTGCAAAGAGGTTGCATCCTTCTCATAGCTTATTGCTTTGACCCATGCTCAGCCTACTTCCTCCATCTGTGGGGATCTCTTATGTTTACATTAGCAGACCTCATGTCAGGTTACTTTCCCTGGATTTCTTTTAGGCAGCTCCATCTGCAGACTTCATACTATGATCAGGTGAGGCTGCATTAACTGAAGGTTCTTGATGTTGCAACATGGGCACCATTGGTAGTCATTGTTCAACTGACCCACATATGGGCAAGGAATACAAGAGTATAAAATATATAATTGTTATAATCAAGGAAGCTTGCTGGCCAATGATGAAGTGAATGTCAAATAAGCTCAAAAATATGTTAGCAAATTTTCTTTCTGAAAATTACTCTCAGCAAATGTCTGCTTTGCTGTTTCTGACTGTGCAGATCCCAGGGACGTTTCTTAGCTTTAGTTTTGGATTGCAATTACTGGACACCTAGTGTGCATCAAAACATAGAATCAACACACTAGGGCATCTCACTGTGAACAGGAAATCACATTTTGAGAAGATATGTTATATAAATAAATTGTGAGATAAATTAATCTCCCCTAAAATTTGTAATAATTTAATCTGTGATTGAGAAATAAAACTTGAAAATTGTCCTAAAGCTGTATTCGACACCCTCAATTTAAGTACTGTATAAGAGATACTCTTTTTAAGTATAAGAATACTATATTAAAATGGTCCAAGTTGTGGCTGGGCAGATAGCTCAGTGGTTAGAAGCATGTATTTGTCTCTCATAGTGAAATGGAGTTCAGTTCCAGCACACCGACTCCTGCTCCCGGGATCTGACACCTCTGACTTCCACAGGACCCTGCACTCACATGCATACCCCTACCCAATACTCACAGTGCTCATAATTAAAAGCAAAAATTGGTCTTTTATAAATCTTGAAAGTTTAGACTCATTTTCATGAAGTTAAAGTAATATTTGCGCTAATGGAAGGAAACCTCTATATATTTACTTCATTGCCCAGGTAGACTTCAAGGACAAGTTTGAGGATCTATAAATGATAGCCACAGTTTGCTTTTAAATCTGAAGGTTATTTATTAAGTGACATTTTCAGCAAGATACAAAACCTACCACCTGGTTAGGGATTGTGTGAAGTCATTTTTAGTACATGTGAGAGAGCAATGAATCAGAATATTTATGGTTTAATATTTTCAAAAATGCCCTTCAAATATGTTTGCATATGATAGCACCATAGAATCTCAAGTCCAAGTTTCTCAGGTCTCGGGCTGAATACCACAGTGTGTGGATGAGTGAGTTTGTACTTACACATCTGTGGTGGTCAACACGTTAAGAATAATAGAACACTAGAAACATAATTTTCTTGAGTATGAGTCCAAGGTCACATTTTTATTTTACCCCAACTGACCATATTGAGCTCATGTACATTTGCTGAGTGAATTAATGAATAAATTAATGAGTTAATATTTAAAATAGTATGAAAGGTTAAATGCTAGTTGAGCCTTTTGGATTTTCAGGCTGGGATTTTTGTAGGCCCAGTTGACATATTTATTGTGTTTGAAAGTCAATGACTCATAGAATAAATGTGCTGCATTTTAGGAAGGAGTCCTACCTTAAGTTTTTGAGGGTAAAAAATCTAAGTAAGTTAAAATACTTTATATATTTTCAAGTTGCTTTAAGACCGAGGGCCCAGTTTATATACTATAGTAGGAGTTTTTCCTATGTCATCCTTATCAAGTTTTAAAATATCTTTGCTATACCACACAATTTATAAACGTTTCCCATTAACTGTAGAATGTATATAAAGTCACTTAGATCCACAAGATTGTGACGTAAAGAAGCAATAAACAAACTGCCTGCAGTATCCTTCCCACCTCTTCCTCACTCCTTTTTAATGGTTTGTTTTAGCTCTATGCTTGTAAATAGACTGCTGCTCTTGGAAATGTCTGTCTTTTTCTCTGCATTTTCAAATGAGGGAGCAGAAGCTTCACCTCCCTTTCTGTCCTGTATGTGTCCTGTATGTATTTTCATTCTCTCTGCATCCACACCCAATTTTTCCATGCACTTAATTAAGTCAGTATTAAATATTTACCTTAGTACACTATCTAAATGCCATCTGTAGTAGAACCATGGAGCAAACTACTGGAACAGTCCCCATCCTGTGTGACTTTTGCTGCCTTTGAATATAATAATTTTCTCCTTTTATAATTTGTTATGGTTTTACAAAAGCTCATCACAGTCTCAAACCCTAGTTTTCAGGAGTTGATAGAATATCATAGTATGATGGCCCACACTCCATCTTCCTATGAATGGCACTTTCCTGAAGAAGCACTTCCTGCTTCCCTTAGCATAGTATTTTTAAGGTTCAAACACCTTTCTTTCCATATGCATTGGGGCTTTATGCTTATTGCTGATGCTTTTTTCCATTTATGTACAATTTATATTATTGTGGTTTATAGGTGTCTAAGGATTTTTTTTCCTTTTCAAGGCCTTATGAATGGTCTTATTATGAGAGTTCATGTACAAGTTTCCATGCAAATATGGATGTATTTTCATTTTCTTTCATGTCTACCTTGGAGTGGAAGTGCTGGCTCATATGACAAATAGATGTTTACCCTTTTGAGAAACTACCAGAGTGTTTTTGAAGAGGGGGCACCTATTTATATGCATCATTAAGACGTGCCTGCTCGCCGTGGCAGCTCTCAGGCAGTGTCTTGCTGTGTCACCAGTGCTGTCCTTGAACACAGGGTCCCCCTGCCTGGGTCTCTCACACGCTGTCTTTGCATATGGCCTCCCACTTCCAGCATAGGCATTTCCTTTGGTTATAGCATCTTTTGGATGAATGCATTACATTTTGGTGGTTTTAACTCATGTTCTGGTGTGTGAAGTTGTTGAAGATCTTACCATATGCTATTGTCCATTTGCATATTTTGTTTGGAAAATGTCTGATTAGATGCTTAATCGTCTGCTTTTAAAAGTCGGATTATCTAAACATGGCCAAAGTCTATCACAGGCATGTCTGCAAAGATCCCAATGAAACCTGCTATGTGGACAGTTAGTGTGTACTAATAAAAGACAGAACATGGATTACCTGTTTTAAGATTACCTATCTTATAACAAGTACCTTCTCAAACTCATTTGGAAACCTTTCTTCCATTTTTTAATTTTCTTGGTGGTTTCAGTTAAAATGGCTACTAATAAATTTAAATGTTATTAATAAATTTTGGTGAGGATCAGTTTATCTGTCATTTTGATTTTAAACGCATATGCCTTTTATGCTTATCTGCCCATTACTTCTTCACAAATAGGAAAACTAACAGCTATGGTTTCTTTTAGGTTTAATAATGGGAACAGTTTTATTAGGACATTGAGCCACTTTGAATTAATTTTTGTATAATGGAAAACCTTGAATTTTTGCATATAAAAGTCTACTGTCTTATGAATATTTATTAAGAAGACTGCTCTGTTTGCTTATAGTTTGTTTGACAGAACTGTCCATTGCCATTCTGGACCTCCCTGCAAAAGTCTGGAAAGAATTGTCTTAAAAAAAAAAAAAAAACAACGTTAATAGCGATTCCCCAGCAAAGAAGTTTCTAGAGGTAGGCTTTTCGTCAATAGAATCCATGAACTGTATGGGGAAGAGGCAGTGTCACAGCTGGGGACAGAACTAACTCATGCTTTCTCAGTAGATGTGATATGACCCATATGCAGGTAACAAGTACATTCAGAGGGAAAAACGGGAAGAGGGAAAAGAAATGATTATATTATAATCTCAAAAAATAAAAAAGTGTTGAAAATTACTTTTTAGAAAGAATATTTCTCTTTTTATGTTTGTGGAGGTTTCAATAGGAATGGTTCCCATAGACTCATGTGTGTGAATGCCTCATGCATAGAGAGTGGCACTATTAGGAGGTGTGGCCTTGTTGGAGGTAGTTTGCCACTATGGGGGCAGGCTTTGAGGTCTCATATGCTCAAGCTATCCCTAGTGTGTCACTAAGTCTCCTTCTGCTGCCTGCACCTCAAGATGTAGAACTCTTGGCTCTTTCTTCAGCACCATGTCTACCTGCACATTTCCATGTTTCCTGCCTTGACTTTAATGAACTAAACCTTTGAACTGTAAGCCAGCCCCAAGTAAATGTTTTCCCTTTTATTAATGGTTTTGTTTCTCAATATGGATATTTGTTCACGGGTGTGAGCATGTGCCAGTTGAAGCTAGAAGAGGGCTCTGTATCCCCTGGAACTGGAGTTATAGGTAGGTGCTGGGAATCAAACTTAGGTCCTCTGTAAGAGCCATATGTTCTTAACTAAGAGTTGTGATAGTCATGTTGTCTCTTCACAGCAATAAAACCCTAAGACAATGTTTAATGCATACAAGTTAGCATCTAAGACAATACACATTAAAAAATGTGTTATTAATCTTGTAAGAGGCAATCAAGCCAAAGACATTTAAAAGAGCTCCTTAGTGGGTGATAACAAAAAAACAATTGGGAAATAAGAGGTTTGGTGGAAAACTATGCTTTTCAAAATTCTTTAAAACGAGGTGGAAATGTGGCTTTGTGGTAGAACACTCTCATACAAGGTCTCTTAATTCAGTTTCCAGAATCTGTCTCTGTGTGTGTCTGTATGTATATATGTTTGTATGTATTTGTTAGTGAAAAAGCATGTTGATTTGTACTTGAATCTCAGACAAGCAAATAAATAAAGAAGGGATGCAGAAAAATAGAGCTTTTAGCTGGCTACCTGGAATTTATAGCCATTACCACTAGAAGCTTTGCAGGAACTCATAAATGTCTTGTTTAGAGTTTGTGTTACTGTGAATTTGTAGTGACTGTTAACTTGGTGTTTTGAGGGGTAAACGGAAAACCGATCCTGCATCTTGCTCTGGTAAAGTAGGACGTATGTTGAGAGGTTTTCACATTTATCTTTAAGTGGACTATCTCATCTAGCAACCTTTTACTATAATATTTGCCAGCTCTATCTTTTCT
Source organism: Pachyuromys duprasi (assembly GCA_028658305.1). Lineage (NCBI taxonomy): Eukaryota > Metazoa > Chordata > Mammalia > Rodentia > Muridae > Pachyuromys > Pachyuromys duprasi. The sequence continues at coordinate 8,758,631 of CM053753.1, forward strand.
GCCTACTTTTTTCTTTTAATGTGTAATGTGTACTGGCTTATTGGTTGAAAGGCTTTTCCATTGAGCCTATGGCTATATGTATTGAAAACTCTCTTTACTGGTTGACTCTGCCCATCCCAGTTCTGATTTTGCTGCATTGCCCTCTGAATAAGAAAGCATTATTTTTGCCCACCAGGATGTCGCTCCCTACAGGGAAGTCCTTTGAGAGCATTTTCTCCCATGTGTTTAGGGATGGCAAAGCAAGGCCAAATGGACACCCAGATAGAAGGTGTCCTCTTTGCATGTGTTGCTAATATGTGTCTCTCTGACTTTGATGCATACAGGGGAAGGCAGTGGCAAATATTATATTGATGTTATTCTTAGCCAAACACCTAGGGATGTACATTTAGTTTCACAGATCAAATGATTTAAAAATACTTAGAAAAATTGGAAAAGTTTTCATAATAAATCTAAAATGTCCCTCATTTTAAAATAAAATATACAAACCATCATCAACAAAACAAAACACAAATGCATAAACACATGCACAAGGACACACACACTCATACACACATATATATTAGGGTCCAGGGCATTTCAATTTGGAGATATGGGTTCATAGATAGACACAGGGTCATCTAGCTCAAAATTGATGTGCTAAGAAAGACAATCTAAGAGGAGCTTTGGTGAATAGAAGACAAAGAAAAGAATGTCTGAACCTATCCAGAAAACACTGTAACTTCTTCATACATAGCAAAATCACAGATTGTGTGGTTTGAATAAGAATGTTCTCCATAGGTTCATATTTCTGAATGCTAGATTCCTAGTTAATGATACTGTTTGGGAAGGATTAGTAGGTGTGGCCTTTTTGGAGGAAGTGTGTCACTGGAGATGGAAATTAAAGGTTTTAAAAGTCTATGCCAGGCCTCTCTCTCTCCTTCTCTTTCTCCCACTTTCTGTTTGCTGCCACTGATCAGGATGTAAACATCTTGCCTCCTTCTCCAGCATCGTACTGATTTTTACTTTAATGATCTTAGACTAAGCCTCTAAAATTGCAAGCCAGCCCCCAGTTAAATAAGAGTTGTCATGATCAACGCTGCCATGTCCAATTCTGGGTGTACACTGGTTGTCCATCCTCATGTCCTCATGCTTTGGAAGCAAGCAGTTTACCAGCTCAGCCAGAGACCCAGACACTTTAATATTTTAATGGGCTTCAATTTTAGTTTTAGTTTTTAGTATTATGAAAGTAAATGGTAGATGCTGGGTGTGCTTGCACATGCCTTTAAGCCCAACATTCCAGAGGTTGAGGAAGGTGGATCTCTGAGTTTGAAACCAGCCTGGTCTATGAAACTAGTCCAGGACAGCCAGGGCTCTGTTACAAAAGAAACCCTGTCTCAATTTTTTTTAAAAAAGGTATATAACTTAAGATCTTGGTTATTCTTTTTTCAAGATTGTTTTGGTCATCCTAAGTCCTTTGTGACATCATAGAAATTTTATAATTAGCCAGGTCTTACAGTTTGATCTGTGAAAGAAATCCTAGCAGTGTTAAATAAAAGTTATAGGAGGCCATTTTTTTTGGAACTAAGGCCAGAAAAAAAATAAAAATGGAGGACCATCAGGATTACTAAGGGAATAAAGGTACTTGCTGTCAAGCATGAATGATTATCCAAATGTTATACCCAGGACCTACACAGTAAAAGGATAGAAGTAACTCCTGCAAGTTGTCCTTGCCTCCTTATGTGTTCTGTGTTGTCCTTGTACACACACACAGAGAGTCACCCATGCTAGAGTTCAAAACATTGATTCTCTACCTTTCTAAGAAGTCCAGAGAAATGAGAGACAAATTGTCTAACAACACTTAAATTAGTGTGATAAAATTCCTCTGATTTTATGTCAAGAAGGAAGTGACAATGTATGCTGTAGAAGATGAAGCAGCAAAGTGTAAGAGCCAGAGGGGATGGAGGACATCAGGAGAACAAGGCCCTCTAAATCAACTGAGCGAATCTCATGTGTACTCAAAAAGACACAAGCAGCAAGCACAGCATCTACAAGAGTTTTTACCAGGTCCTCTGCAAATACATTATAGCTTTCAGTTTAGTATTTTTATGGGCCTCTTGGGTCTATGAAAAGGTGTGTTTCTGAATCTTGTATCTTCTCTTGGGCTCTTTTTCTTCTGTTGGTTTTTGTTGTTCAACTTTGATGTGATGATTTTTGTTTTCCCTTATATTTTATTTAGTTATTATCACTTAGAAGCCTGTTCTTTTCTAATGAAACAGAAAGGGAGTGGATCCCAAGGGAAAGGGTGGTGGGGAAGCACTGTAAGGAATAGAGGGAAGCTGTGATCAAGATACATTGTAAGAGAAAATAATCTATTTCCAATAAACACCATGGGAGGTGACCTAACGTGAGGTAATACTAACCACAAGATTTCGTGGTTGTTGTTGTTGTTCTGTTGCACTGTCCTTGCCTTGAGGAAGAGAAACTTTTCAAATGCCTGATCTCCCTTCTGTCCTTGTCACTGTTCTCTTTTTCTGTAAAACCAAGTCTCTTAAGTCCAGCCCATCAGAACATTTCTTCCTTTGTAAGGAGGGAGATGTTCTTCATTCCAGTATTGTTTTCGTTGTTTGCTGTTTTTGTTGCAGCCTGAGCAGCCTTTCACATGTTAGGCACATGCACTTCAGCACAGCAATCACCCTGGATCTAGTGCTCACTTCATGAATTTGAAAATGGAACCAATAAAAATCTTCTATGGCAAAAAGATGCATAGAGGCTATTTTATAATGATAAAGAAGACAGTTCATCCAGAAGACGTAACAGTCCCAGTGTTAGGGGTTGATTGTACCGGGATCTGTCCTAAAGTCAGAAAAGGCTTCCTTCCGTCAGTTAACCGAGCGGGAAATCTTTCTCTCTGAGTCCATCTAGTTTCATAGTTACAAGAATTCTGGTGTCTGTTAACTGGACAAAGAAAGGGAATTAGTGAGTTCTAAAGGGATTAGGTCAGCAAAGAGTGTAGCTCAGAACAAGCCAAGGGCATAGGCATTCTTATGCTCTACCATTGCACTGTAAGGGGTACAGGAGTTGGTGTCTGCCGGGCTCTGTCAAGGTGAATAGAAATGTGTGGTCTGCAGAGGTGAGGCTTCTGAGTGGGGTGAGAGTCTCATCTAAGTCTCAGTGGAAAGGGCTTCTTCTCAGTCAGCTAATTCAAATGGGTAGGTGGAGAGATAGGCAGACTTACCTTGTCAGGGCTTGACTTTTGTTGTTTCTAAATAGTAACTTTCTTATGTGAGGGCAGGGTTCAGGAATCTTCAATGACATCAGTGCTTGCTTAGAGCCATTCTCTTAAACCTAGATTACCAACCTGCTGGCTCCCTCATTAAAAAATTAAAATTTGATACTTTATATTTGTGTGAAAGTGGTTTTCTTAACTTAAAAATTATTATTTGATATGTTTTGGGTCTAGAGTAATTGAGATAAGAAAGAACCGATTTCTAACCTTTAAATTCATACCTTATACTTCTTAACCAGAATCAGATTAATAAGAGAGTGTACAAATATACCTAATGTAAATTTTATATGACATAGGCTTGAGAAGCAAAGGCCTGAAAAACTATAAAGGGCTTTCGCTATAGCCAGTGCGATGAAATGCACGGTTGAGAAGAAGTGGAATTGGAGATCTAAGGGTCTGATCCTGTGCAGCAAATGAGGATGTTAACAAGGAGTGCTGGCCTATTCTTCCAGGCTTCAGTGTCCGCAGGCAGAAGAGCATTCCTCAAACCTTGGTTAAGTGAGTCTGTCTCTAGAGGGGGCATTATGACCTACTGCAGAGGAAAATCAAGAAATCTTTCATGGTGTGCTTTCTGCGAGAAGGGTTGAAGGCCAAGGTGCTTCCTACTTCTGCGGTTGCCCAAATCCCAAGATACTTCATTTTTGGGTGCTTTGTTTCCAACATCACTAATAGCGTATTAGCTAAGATGGTGTGTTGATGAAGTCAGCCTGCTGGTAAATGTCTCTTTCATTTAATTTACCATGCTATTTAGCTCTATATGGGAGAGACTGACTTGAGGTGCACGGCCTTTCACTGTAGCTTGAAGTTCCTTTTTCACTCTTGAAAACAACAGTTCCTCACAGATGCCTGCATTTGGGGAGCAGGAACTGACTGTGGTCTGTGTGGTGCTTGGTTCCCTCTACCCTTCATGAGTATGTTTTTACCATGGTGTCATAGGCTTGACAGAAATGAGATACGGGTATGTGACAGAAATGAGATACGGGTATGTCTTTTGTTCCCCGTTCTCCTCTGTCACCACATATAGAAGCTTGGAGAATGAACAAGCACTAGAATCCATCAAGATTATGAAAGTGTTTGTTTGCAAAAACATTGGATTTGAAGTTATATCATCTTCCTTTCAATTTCTTTCGTTAAAACTTCTGAGCTCACTAATAGTTAATACTCTGAGTTTCCTAACACATTTCCCCTGGCACCACTGTTATTCTTTAGGGGAGAGGAAAGTCTCCTGCAGTGGCAATAATCCAGTAACTGGAGTCTTAAAATATCTTACTGTGTTCCCCGCTAGTTTGCAGTAGTCATCATATTTAATTGGCACACCCTGAAGTGTGAACCAGCCTCTCTACCCTCAGAGTCCCTGAGAGTCGGGAGGTGCTTCTGCTAGGTGCATACAAGAACATTGCCCCCCTCCCACCCACCCAGAAAAATGCAGTAGTCAGATGCACACAGAATCAAAGCTTGAATATTCACAGATGTTTAAAAATGTTTTGAAGATTGCATTCCTTTCATGTGGTGACTGAGGAATGGGAGAGTGTGGTTGTAGGCCTAGGTCATCCATTCTCCTATGAACTCCTCCATTTACAGATGTGACTCTGCTGTGTGGCTCAGGCTGGTCTCACACTCATGATCTTTTGCCTCCCGAGTGCCAGGATTGCAGGTGAGCGCACCATTGTTTAGTCTGCCAAGGGTAAGTGTGTCCATTGCTAGAACCAAACCTTTTATTTTAATCCCCTCAAAGTCTGTCCCAATTTCTTACTGCCTTGGGATTTAAGCAGCCTTGACCTAGAAGTCTGACCTTTTTTTAATTTTGCTCTTCCTTCTCGGCCAAGATTCCAGTTTGAACCAAGGGCTCTAGACTTACAGCATAGCATAGTCCTTGGAAAGATGCTATTGTGCAATGGATTTGAGTTAGGCAGCCTAGATACTTACCAGACTCTGGGAAAATTAATTAACCTCTCTGAGGCTGTGTTCTTTATACAGTAATGAGATAATCACTGCACTTATCTCCTGAAGTTACGATAAGGATTTAGTAAAGTAATAAATGTCAGTTACTTGCCCTGGTTCCTGCCTTTTTTTAGGTATTCCTTAACCTCTTTCTGTTGTGCGTTCAGGAAAATCTGAAACCTAGACAGTGTGCCACCATGCAGCTTTATCTTTGTCGTCTTGTCTGAGTTTGCATTTCAGAGCTTTACTGAAGATGCTGCGGCTTTTCCTTGCACCAGGTGTAAGTGCTGAGCCCCTCTGCCGTGTCCTGGCATATTGAAGAATGCTGGGGAGCAGCTCCCAAGCCCAGTCATTCTGGGTTTTGGCAAGTGATGGGGAGGGGCCCCTCTCACTCCTTCCTGTTTTAGTTGCCTCCACTCTCAGCAGCATTTCCTGGTACCAGTAATTCCTTCCGGGTTCCTACACCAGTGACCTTGATGGTCACTCTTAAATGGTAGTGGAAAAAACATACCTTTCAGAAATATATCAAGTTTGCAATTTTTTTTTTCCTGATAGTGTAGTTCAGGGCACAGAATCCTAAAATACAACACTCTAATGTTTTAGAAAGAAGCAGAAGAAAGAGGGCAGACTGACCCCCTGCACCTTTCGAAGGAGGGCATCAGCTCCTCATTCACAGCTACCTGTGCAGCCCTGGTGGGAGGGGCCCACAGAAGCTCTCCTCAATTCCCCCCCAGGGGCATTAGGTCATACTCTGTAGCTCTCTGGATGTCCCTTTCTCTTTCGAGCCTAGTGTTCATATATGCGCATGTGCCCGGGCTTCTTCCATACTCTACTTCTTTTTTGTTGTTGTTGTTTTGCTTTGTTTTCAGGATAGGGTTTCTCTGTATAGTCTTGGCTGTCCTGGACTCACTCTGTAGAGCAGGCTAGCCTTGAACACATATCGATCTGACGGCACCTGCCTCCCAGAGGGCTGGCATTACAGGCGTGTGCCATTGCACTCGGTTTCATACTCCACTGTTTTTTGTTTTGTTTTGTTTTTTCAGTGAAGGATCCTGTGCTTCCTAAAAGTCTTAAAATTGTGACTGCTTTTCTCTTGCTAACCTGTCTCCTGTTACAGGGACTTCAGCCATGAGCATGGCTGTGGTTAAAAAGATTTTTTCCCCTCCTGTTTCTCTTACACCATTGTTGGCATGAACATCTCACAGTATGGTCTTGAGAAACATCATCTAAATCATGGACCTCTCACCACATGCTTTTCAGAATGCCATATGTCACTGAACGATGATGATAGATTTATTTAGACCTTTGCAGAAGGAAGACACTCAGTGTAGAACGTGTTAAATAAAGGGCAGTGTGAGAGGTTTTAGGTGTGCAAAGGCATCTTGGTGTCATGGAAGGGTAGAGGGGGATTTTTTTAAACACAATTTTTATTGATTCTTAGGGAATTTTATATCATGTACCCCAATCCCACTTATTTCCCAGTCCTGCCACATTTGCCCTCTCCCTTTGTAATCTCCCCGCCAAAAGAAGACAGAAAATTAAAAAAAAATCTCGGTGGCCGCTCTGGGCAGCAGCCTATTCCTCTACGTACAGAAGCCCCGCTATGGAAACTCCGGTTTCTGCTCCTCCATTTTCCTGTCAGCTCTCCCAGGCCCACGTCACAGGGGCCAGCAGCTCTAGGGAGAGCCTCTAACCATACCTGCTTTAAGCATTTAAAGTGTCTAGGGAAAGTACAAACTGTTACATAGGATCCATCTGGCTGTGCACAGCCACAAGTTAGGTAAATCACCTTCCTGGAACGTTCATGTTTCTATACTACTTGCAGTAGAGGTAGTATTTTTCATGAGGCCCATGCTGATATATTATGTGTATATAAAATCTGCAGATATTTTTGAGATAACACTCAAGGCCTCAGGATATTCACAGTCTACCTGTCTCCTTCCTTCCACCATTGCTTTCCCTCCTTCATAGGTAGATGTTAGTTCTCTTTTCCGTGGAGAAGTTTGAGAGATATGAACTTAAAATACATCAAAGCTTAAATAAGGTCAGAACAGAATGGAAGGTGAAGGAGGTAGGCATAGAAAGAATGTGGTTGATGGGTAGCAGAACATATCCATTAGAGATGTATTTCTGATGTTTTATAGTACAGTGGTGAGCTACTGTGCACAACCATTAATTATGCATCTCACTATAAAAGAAACAGTAGAGTTTGAAGGTTGCAGACACCTGTGACTGATAGTATTTTGATCAACAGAAGTACCAATTACCTGATGCACACTGTATACACTGTACACATGTATGATGATAACATTGTACCCCGTAAACAGTTTTAGATATTAGACATCAATTTAAAATACAGAGGAGAGGCTGGAGAGCAAGGGAGAGAACCTGTCGGACTAGGTGGAAGTCCAGTGTCCCCACTTTACCTATGTTCTACATGAGGATTTTTGTAAACTAAGAATATGAACTACAAAGGATCCTGGCAGGAATTGGTTTCATCCTTGTCACTTGACAAATGAGAGGTGGAGGATCCTGTTGCAGGTAACAGTGGTTATAAAGTGAGGTCACCAGGTGTGAACCAAGCTTGACCTGAACCATGGAAAAAAACAAATGGAAAGATCCTGCAGAGATGTTATTTTTGTCTTGGTGCTGATGGTTGCTTGAATACTTGGACTTGACTTAAGTCTCTAAAACTGAGTTTTCCAATCTGGAAAGGAGAAAGTGGTTTTCACTTATTAGTTGGTAATGTTATAAAGATTAAACTGAGCAATACACATAGGGTTATGGGATATGTCTGATATCAAATTAAAGAAAGCCACAAGCCTGGTCCTCATCATTTGCTTTAATTATAGGTGAGGGGATGGGCATGGGTGAGTAGACTTAGGTGCCAATGTGGGAAGGCCAGGGGATAATCTCAGAGGTCATTCCTCACGTGCCATCTAGTTTTTGTTTGAGAGAATATATTTCCATGGGCTGACACTCAGTGGTTATATTAGGATGTCTAGCCATCAATCCGTGGGAATCATCTGTCTCTTCCTCTCCAGTGCTGGAGTTAAAAGTGCTCAGCTTTGTTTTATGTGGGTCTTGGGGAATCCATTCAAGTCCTCAAACTTGCAAATCAACAACTTTGCACAATGAGCTATCTCTCAAGCCAAACTGTTTTTGTAACAGGATTTTTATGTGTTTAAGATATACAACATGAGGCAGGCGGTGGTGGTGCATGCCTTTAATCCCAGCACTCAGAGAAGCAGAAGCAGGCAGATCTCTGTGACTTTGAGGCCAGCCTGGTCTACAAAGCCAGTCCAGGACAACTAAGGCTACACAGAGAAACCCTGTCTCAAAAAGCAAAGCAAGACAAAACAAAAAGATGTGCAGTGTGATGTTTGTTGTAAGGCACATGCAGAAAGTAAAGGAGTTACTTTAATGGAGCAAATTAATGTATCTGTTTATTTGAACAGAAAATACTGAACAACAAACTCTATTATTTGTTAATTTTCAATTTAGAAAGTAACCCAACAACGCTTTGTAGAAACAAAAGAGGTATTCAGGGTACCCAGGTACTTGGCCAGGTCTTTTAGTAGAGGTATGCATTTAACCTCTGGACAGAATAAAAGGATTGGTGTTTAACAGATTGTGGGGGAAAGCTACAATGTACGTAGAAGCAAGCAAGAAACGGGGAAGAAGAAATCTGTTACCTGGGTTTGTGAGATTTACCTTACAGTCTAGGGTGGGAAAGACAGGGCACAGTAGGTCCTAACTAGGATTGAAATGCTGGGTGAGGGTTTTTGACATACTTAAATAGCAAGATATCCATCAGAGGCTTTGGATCAAGGACTATTAGATGGACATGTGAAATAATACTTTTTAGTAGTAGGTAAAGTTGTGACTTCTGTAGACTTACAAACCAACTCATGTTAAAACTGTTTGATTCTAAAGTAGACCAGGGAGGATATAATTGATAGGAGAAAATTCCAACTACAGACATGATTACAGGCTGGAAATAATGAAGCTCCTTTGCTGTAGCTGCATGGGAGGAAGCTAATCAAGCTTCTCACAAACAGGAAGCAATCTCTGTGCCTAAGGTTCCTCACTATGATCAGTGACCTATAATTACAGAATTACAAAGTGCCTGAAAGGCAGCGCTTTCTTATTTTGAGTGTGTATAGGCCAGCTAAGAGTGATATGTTAGTGCAATCTCAAGAAGGTGGAAGCTCGAATCAAAGGGTAAAACTAGAGATATTGACAACAGTTAGAGAGCCATGAATGGTTTCATCAGAAAATGGGGCAATGTCCAGAGGTTTTTTTTTTTTTAATCTCTGAAAGACAGCCAGGAGAAAGTTACTGCATCCAAACAGAAGGACCAAAGTGATCAGTTGGTACCCATCAGTGGAACATGGGAAAAAAGAAGAGGCAGTGCTTAGTAGCTACCTGATCCTGGGTCTTTCCAGGCTCCAAGCCTGTTTGACTTCTTTCAGCCTCAGTTTGCTCACCGAAAACAAACAAAAATGACATAACAGTAAGACCTCTCTTCAGGGTTGTGAAGGCAAAACACAATTTCATATTATTTTGGTCAATGTGGACTTCTAACACAAAATGTCCCAAATTAGGGAGCTTAAAAACAATAGGAATTATGATTGAGTTCTAAAAGGCTGGCGGTCTTCAGAAGAAGGTTTGGGAAAGAAAAGTGCGTTTTGTGTGATCAAGAGGCATTTAGAGAGCTTGGTGTTGATATCAAAACCACAGGGTGCAAGGTGCTCAATGCCGAATCAAACTTAAAGCAAAAGAAAGCTTTACAAGAAAAGCATCAGTTCTGAGAGTTTGCAGGACTGACTTCATCATCATCATCATCATCATCATCTATTACTGGTTTTTCGAGACATGGCTTCTCTGTGTAGTCATGGCTGTCCTGCAACACACTCTGTAGGTAATATGTTTTTATTCCAAGGGTAAATCAGCTCAGAGATACAAGTGAAAGAAGCCAAACAGGGCTTTAGGCTCCTTTACAGATCTGTATCAGTTGTAGACCAGTGTTTAATGGTCAGCTGTAGACTATATGTTGAATTTTTTGGGTCTCAGGACCTATTTTTTCTTCTTCTTTTTTAAATATAAAAGTAGCTGACATAGCTGAATCTTGAGGTAGCAGTATTCCTAATTGTTTGAGAAAGTGCCAGATTGATTTCCAGAGTGGTTGTACAAGTTTACATTTCCACCAGCAATGGAGGAGAGTTCCCCTTTCTCCAAATCCTCTCCAGCATGTATTGTCACTTGAGTTTTTGATCTTAGCCATTCTGATAGGTGTAAGGTGAAATCTCAGGGTTGTTTTGATTTGCATTTCCCTGATGACTAAGGACGTTGAACATTTCTTTAAGTGTTTCTCTGCCATTCGATAATCCTCTATTGAGAATTCTCTGTTTAACTCTGTGCCCCATTTTTTAATTGGGCTGCTTGATTTGGTTCTGTTTGGAGCAACAGAACCAAAAAATCTGGGCCTAGGGGTCTTTTCTGAGACTGATACTCCAACCAAGGACCATTCATGGAGATAACCTAGAACTCCCTCACAGATGTAGCCCATGGAAGCTCAGTGTCCAAGTGGGTTCCCTAGTAAGGGGAATAGGGGTTGTCTTTGACATGAACTCAGTGGCTGGCTCTTTGATCACTTCCCCTTGAGGGGGGACAGCCTTACCAGGCCACAGAGGAAGACAATGCAGACAGTGCTGATGAGACTTGACAGGCTAGGTTCAGATGGAAGGGGAGGAGTGGATTGTGGGAGGAGCATGGGAGGAGAAGAGGGAAGGAGGATAGGGATGGGGGGGGGATGAGGAAGGGGCTGCAGCTGGGAAACAAAGTGAATTAATTGTAACAAATAAAAATATATTTGAAAATAAATAAATATATTGATGTGATATAAAAACCTAAAAAATGTAGCTGACAATTTTTAATTGGAAGATTTCACAAACAAAATTTCAATTGGCAATTAACGTTGAAAGTTAGGCTTTTCTGACTGCATGGAGTCTGCATAGCATGCCTGGAAATGAGCTGGTGAAAGCCCAAGTCCTCCACCGCTGAACTATGACTGCTCTTCCTGCTGACCAAAGCTCACTGTGATGCCTGGCATCCTGGGAAGGCATCCACTTTGCCCACTCACACCCCTGCCAGGCCCTGTGGACATCTGTCTGGCAACCACTGCTCCAGCCCACTGTTTCTGTCCAAAGCATGGAACTAGCTCTGTGTTTTGATGCTTCCATCCTGGAAAACCCCCTTACCCTGAGATAGAGAAATGTGTTCCCACATCTCATTACACTCATTTAAGGGGGAATTGGAGTTGTTTACACATTGGCAAGAAGAAAACAAATCTATCCTAGTTATTAAACGCATTAACATTATGGAAAAGTTAGCAGAATTCTCAGGACACTTTATTCCTAATGTAAATCACAAGGAAAAGTTATTATAATTCGGCCATCTGTTCAAGTTTTTAAAGCCATTTTGGTAAACTTAAAGCTAATGCAAAATACATGCCTTAGCACTAATTAACCAAAAAAAAATCTGTTTCATTCTTTTCAGATAATGAAAAAAGATGTCAAGGACACGATTCTTAAAGAAAATCTAATTTGTGGTACTTAGGCCTTTAAACCACCCTTGTTATGTGCTCATGAGTACAGCCCTAAGAATTAACGAAAAGTCACATCAAATATCTCATCAGAAAAATCCACACACTACAGGCTTTCGACATTTACAACTGTAATTTAGGATTCCTGTTTCCACTTAGACATTACTGTCTTTTCTGGCTGATAGAAGGTTTTCATATTGATTCTTGAGGGGAGAAGAGTAGATTGGAGTGGAGGTCTGTGGAACATGGGAAGTATCTATAAGGCCAATATTGATTTCATGTCCAAGTCCAAATACCACATGACTCTTCTTGAAACCTAACTAATTGAAATTTATGCTATTTGAGTATGTTCTTAACTACATATCACTTGAAGTGACTTTTAGACTCATTCCCGTCATATTCTGTTACAACAATGGCATGGGTCTGCTTTCAGTGTTTTGTTTGGTTTGTTTGCTTTTCTAACCAGTAATTTGGCATTTAAACTTAGGCCAGAGATTCTTTTGACAGCATTTTTTCCCTACTGTGTTATTGATATATTCCATGTCAGCCTGGAAGGACATCTTTTTGCTCAGAAGGCCACTTAAAATGTTCATTATTAAAAAAAATGTTCATTATTTCTTCATTGTCTGTTACACCAGACCTTGATTCTTGGGGGTCTTTGCCCTGTGACTTTCCAGTTCCATCTTCTAGTGTCCAATGCATTGTGAACTTTCTACCTTATGGAGGTGTTTTTTGTTTTTTCAACTTAAGACCCTGAATGTGCTTCCCACAAATGTGAATTATCACTCTATATCTATATCTATCACAGGGTTTGCATCCTATTTTCTGGAATGGGTTAGCCATCCTGTCAAAACAAGGATGGCAAATGATGACAGCCATTTTGTGTGTGTGTGTGTTGTGTATTGTGTGTATGTGGGTGGTATGTGTGTAGTGTTGAGAAAAATTATATGTTGCAAATACTCAACATTGATTGAAAGGTATGCATGTGTTCATTGTTTTGTCTCATAACCTACTGTGATTTCAAACTTATTTTTTAAGATGTTAGAAAGTAAAGAAATATTTGAGATCAGAGTAGTGTCAGTGGAATTTTAGACAGTGTGGGTATTCATATGATTGGAACATCTTTCAGCATTGGTGACTGTCACAGATTCCATACTGGTTGTAGGAAAGGGAAACATTTTGTCCGGGTATTTTATCTGGCTAGGTGTTATGTGGATGCTTTGAGAAAGGACACACTGGCTGCTATGAGTGCTTTTAGCAGAATATGAATTTTCAGGGAGAGCTTCTGACTTCTTACTCTCAGTGTAGATACACACTGCATGCTAGACAGTTAGCCTGGGTCACCTAGCCATAAGAACCCTCTGTCTGTGTCCTGGGGAGTTCACAGAATTAGGGAGCTGTATGATTGAGTGGGCAACTGTGAATCAGAGAGAAAGGAGTCTCTGTATTCTACTTTTACTTATGTTTTCCTCACACCATTTGCAATTTTGAGCCTCTAGTAGTAATTACCATCATACACTTAAGTGGCATATTTTTGGAGATTATTACAACTAATCACAACTCTGAATATGAAAAGTAATAACCTTTGTCTCCTTGAATATAATTCTTCATGCTTGTTCAAAACAGCTCTTAGCAAGCAGAAGCAGGCTGAAATATGTCAGCTATACACTTTCTCCAGTCTGATGTATTCGGAGTCCATGCCATCTTCCTCTCTGACATGATATGCCCATGATGGACTTCATTACTAACCAAGTGTGTGTGTATCGTAATCAGCCTTTTTGGCCATAGGCTTTTTAATTTGTGAACTCGCATTTAGAATGGACATCTGAATTTGAAAATAGACACACTTGCTAATATCCATTTCTCTGCTTGTAAGTCACATGGTAGACTAGATGACTCATAAGGCCAGTCTCTAGCTTCTACCAGCCCATACCATTCCTGAGAGGCAGTTATGGCTTTTGGAATGAAGATACCAACAATTGTTCAATTTATACTTGAAGGAAACTTCAAAATGTCATCCTATATGAACTTGTAAATCCGAAGAGGGGTGCTTAGGAGGCAGAAATGAACATATCTGTCTTTTAATCCCCAGATTAAGGTATCACCTTCATTTTGGCTATTTGTATAAAAATAGATTTCTATGGTTTGGTTCATCATCATGTTGCATCAAGTGTCTAACACAGTCCCTTACCCACAAGAACTATTGAAAAACTAATTTAGCGGAATGTATTAATATGCTTATATTCAGTTTTTTTGCCATATAGCTGATGAGTGAATTAGATCCTGTGGAAATAAATACCTGGCACATATGTTATTTATGAATGAAATTCTGCTCTGTTGATTCTAGTTGGTTCCCTTTGGCATATTTTATAGGAATGCTGGCAGTTCTGGAATCACCTCAGGATCCATATCAATGTGTAGTATAAAACAAAATGGCGTCATTAGTACCCCATAGTACTGTGCTGTGATATCTTGCAATAGCATGCGCAATACTTTTGAGAGGAAGAAGGAGTAGGGCTTTGGAATCCAACCCAGATTTTAGTAGGCAGAAAGAGTAAGGCAAAGAAGATGTGTGCAATGTAGCAGAAATGGTACAAGTAGTCACCCTGAAGCTGGACAGAGGTGAGATCATTGAGACTTTCTCTGGAAAGAAATGCCTCTATTGAACAAAAGATGATGTCAGATACACATATTGAAATGATGATGCATACAGCAGATAGTACATGAAAGAGGTTTATTGGATGGAGACAGAGAGAGGAGAGAGTGAGACATGATGAGAGGAGGGGAGGGGACCTGACAGAAGAAGGGGAGGGAACAGGAGAGAGGAAGAGGGTGCAAGAGCAGGAGAGCAAGAGGGAGTTAAAGCAACTGGTTGGTCCTTTCATAGCCTCTCTGCAGCTGAACAGCACCTGTGCCAGGTGCTTCGACCTGGCAGGTGACACATGATGACATCATAGATTACTAGGCAACCCAGAAGCAAATACTAACACATGTGAGTTATGCAAATTATGCTGTCTTATGAGCTCAAAACTGGTATAGCTACCTGTAGATGTGTTTCTTCAGATAAAGTATAATACAAAATGTAAGCTTTGGATTGGAAGGATGTATTCTTTCACCCTTGAAGTGGCTAATCATACACAATAAACTATTTTATTGAGATATGTTCTCATTGGGTAGCGATGCCTGCCCTAGAGTTTTCTATGTAGACTTGGCTGGACTTGAACTCAAAAAGATTTGCCTACCTCTGCCTTTCAAGTATTGGGATTCAGGGTATGTTCCTCATACTCAGAAAACCAAATATTTTTTTATATTTTATTTTTTTGAAACGGTCTTCCTAAATTATCTTGAATTTGCTGTGTAGCCTCGGTTTGCTTCTAATGTGTATACTTTCTGGCCCAGCCTCCCAGATGCTGTCATTATTAGTATGTGCTACATGCTTGCTCTTTGTTTTTTTCAGGTGAAGTAGGCAATGGGCAGTGTTTTGAGTGGTTGGGTGCTTGCATGGAGTAAGTTTTCATTCATGCTGGTGGTTGGTAGCGACCATTGTGGTTATGACTCCTGCAGAAAAAGCCAGGTCATTGCATGATACTGTCAAAGGCTAGTCTGGCCTTTGTGTCAGGGGTACTGATGCAAAGTTCCCAGGTCTTTTGCTTTTTGTCTTTGACCGTATAGCACTGTCTTTGTGGAAGTGAATGTGAGTAGATGAGCTTAATTAACTTTAGCCTTAATTAAACAACAATGAAAGCTTTCTTTTCTCTATATTAAATGAAGCTCAAAAGGTATAGCCTCATAAAATGTATGTGGGTGAGCCACATAGAAAAAGAAAAGCACAAACAAGTGATAGGGTTTTATTCGCCATTTCCCAGGGACTGGTTAAAATCTCTGTCACCTGAGTAAAGAACTACAATCACAGAGTGACCTGTTTAGGTTTTGATTACTCCGTCAGAAAACTTAATAATTTTTTTTACTAGGCTCTGGGTTTGGCGCAGGGTGTGGGAGCTTTGAAAGAATTCTGTTGGAGCAACTTAACTTAGTTGCTTTACACATTCAAATTCAATGCTCAGCAGGCTGCAAAACCCTAGTCTCAGCACCCATCTAAGTCTGGGCGGTCTTCCCCTCCCCACACACATCTCAAAGAAGGTGTCCTGGAGTGGTGGGTAATTGCCAAGCCTGAAGAAGAAAATTGTAATAAAAACGAGAAGAAGATTACTTAATTACAACGTAGTTACTCCAGAAATCTTCTAGATAAATGGGAAGATTTAGCAGAGCTTTTAAATGTCACTGTAATTTAGCCCCATGCCCTAGAAATTCTAAATTGTAATTGACCCTAATTATATAAATACCCACTGGTGAGAATAGATCTGTTTTCCAGGAGGCTCCACTGCCACTGAAGTTCATTGACAAGTCACTCCTGACTTCAGCAGATGGCTTACATGCTTTTGGCTGAGGGCTCCTTAGGAACCAACTCTCCTGTCCGTCCAGCAGAAAATGATAGAATAAAGGCTCTCGGAGTGGGAGGGTAGGGGGTGAAACATGACATCACTAGCCATTGCTCCAGCTACCATTATCTGCCCTGTTACTAAATTAGAGTCATTCCAACAGAAAGTAATGGGGAAATGACCCTTGCTGGCTAGATTAGGCAATGAGATTGGTTGACTTGGGTCAGAAAAAGGTGTTACGTTGCATTCAGTATCATTTGGGTCTTAGCTAGGACTTGCATGGAGATGGCTCCCCGGATTTTCATCCTCTCCCTTTCCTTGTCTTTTCTTCTTTCCCTGCCCTTTTTCCTGGTAGGTCAGCAACCCCCCCTCCCCCACTATTACCACAGTCAGTTTGTGTGTGTGTGTTTCTATTTCTCCTCTTTCCTTTATATCATGCCTAATTTTCACACTCTAGCAAACTCTTGTGGTTTGAACGTGATCACTCTAGGTCTAGACCTTTCTCATTTCTCCATTCATATTTATAAGAAAAGCATATCTCTTCCATAACTGCTGAACAAAATTCTGCATTTTTATTGGTTCTCCTTTAGTCTCATGGTCATCCTTGAACCAATCAGTATGGCCATTGGGGTGGGTCTATGCCACTTCTCCTAGGCTGGAACTGAGGCTGATCCCTAAAGCCCAACTGGAAGCCAGCTTTACCTAGAACACATGAGGAAGATGTTATTTCCAAGAGATGAGTAAAGAGAAAATGATAAAGAATGATAATTTGTTGAAACCTTTCCAGTAAGTTAGTTGTCTTTATGAGTTTTGTTAGAAAATTAGAACCATATGTGGAATTCCAGAATAGAAGATGAACACCTTGTTGAAAAGGCAAAAAAACTTTTCTCTACTTTCTTAGGATTTGTGGAAGAGAACTGGCACTGAGAATTTAATTGAGATAAGCCAGATTAATAGTAGAAAACATAAAAAGTATTTCATATGAATTTTATGACACAGAATTCTCACCAAAGGAAATAACAAATAAAATAAATGAAATATATACACATATATATGATACATGGAATATATATAGGATATATGT
Source organism: Pachyuromys duprasi (assembly GCA_028658305.1). NCBI lineage: Eukaryota > Metazoa > Chordata > Mammalia > Rodentia > Muridae > Pachyuromys > Pachyuromys duprasi. The sequence goes on from CM053753.1 coordinate 8,775,967, forward strand.
ATGTGTATACATATATATTCCATTTATTTTATTATGTTCTTGAGTGGGAGTTATGTCTCATAAAATATATGTATATATCTTATATATATTCCATTCTTCTATTTTATATTATTCACATATATATATATATATTTGAACAAAAGAGGTATTTGTAGAAAAAGTTATTATGTAGAAAAGCTAAAAAAAACCGGGAATTACATTTTCAGAACATGTTTATATGAAATTTTGTTCTTAATTAACAAGATCTTGGCTCACCTAGAAAGCAAACCTATGGTCAGGTCTGTGAGGACGTTTCTCGATTGAAATGAGGTAGGAAGACCCACCCTGAATACAGTGGCTCCATTCCATGCTCAGGTCCTGGACTGAATACGTGAGAGAGAGCGACCTGAGCTCAGAGCTCAGCTCTCTGCTTGAATGTGGAAGCAGTGTCACCATTTCCTGCCCTAGTGCCTTCTCCACCACAGTGGATTGTGCCTTCAAACTGAAGTCAAAACAAACACTTGTTTAAGTTGTTTTTGTCAGATATTTTCTCATAGCAACATAAGACACTTTTAAAAAGTTTTGGTTTGGTTTTCTTTGCTGGGGCTGGCTGGATTTTTCAGTCAGGAAAGTGTGCAAGCATGAGGACTTGAGTTTGATTCCCTGCATCTCTGAAAACCAGATGAAGCAGTAGTGGTTGTACTCCTGTGCTCCTGTACTCCCAGCAGAGATAGGAGAATCCCCAGGGCTTGAAGGCCAGACCATTTAGATAAAGTTTTCTTTGAGTAAATACCCCATCTCAAAAAGTAAAGTGCAGAGAAATTTTTCTCAATCTATGTGTTGTGACCCCTTTGGGGCTCACATACCAGATATCCTGCGTCTCAGATATTCACATTACAATTCACAACAACAGCGAAATTACAGTTATGAAGTACACTGAAATAATTCTATAGCTGAGGGTCATCATAATGCAAGGAACATTGTTAAAGGGCCCCAGTGTTGTGAAGGTTGAGAACCGATGGTGGTGAGTAAAGACATAGCACACATTGAACTCCTGCCCCCATGCACACATGCATACATGTGTGCACACACAGATACACAGATAAGCACACACAGTACTTGGTTTTCCTACGCAGAAGGATCATTTTCTATAGGGGAGTTTTTTGTCCTGCTTTCTGGAAGGAAGAGATGAGTGTCAGAGTGGCGTTCTTGTCCCTGTTAGATTTTATAGAGTTTATAGTATATGATCCTCACTCCAAAGTGGCATATAAAGGGATGGCATTTTCTGCCCACCTTTGCCTTCACACAAAACAATTAGATTGAATAATTGCTAACATTTTTAGCACCCAAGTGGCAGGCTATATCATTTTTCATACCCACTCGACGGATTTCTCAGAGTTTGTTCAAATGAAGATTTTGAAATGTTCAATACTTTAGAACTCAAAAGGAAACTAAATGTCATTTCCATGGCAGTGTGTCCTTTGCCTGCCTGCCTGCTTTTGTTCTCTTTCTGAATACAGCCAGGAATCATTCTGTCTCTCCCACAGGCTGTCTCAGCCTCTCATAAGGGAATGGGATGAAATGCAGAGTAGAATTCCTCTAGCAAGGTGAAAGCTTCTTACTCAAGAGACCCCCAATTGATCTCTTATATGCAATTCCCTGATAATGTGAAACCTCTGAATTATTTATTCTTTTATATTAGATCAAGAATATTATTTCTGAAAATAGATTTGGTACACTCTGAAAATCTGCTTTTCAAAGCACCCTTCTCTGAAGAGTGATCCAGGGAGCAGAATTTGAACTCTTAGGGGACTAAACGAAAATGACTGAGACCTTCTTCGACTTACATGGCTCCAAATGCAGAAGAGATATAATGGTTTAGATACGGTTGTAAGCAATTCTCTAGAAAAAAAATTCTCCAGTGTTAATGATTTCTGAATGGAGTATCATCATTCCTAAAGGTCCTGTATTTCCTCATTTAGTCACTGTATGTAATATGCTGAAAGATGAAGAGCTGCTGGTTCTTCTCTTTGGGTTAAGTTGTGGTAAATAATATGAGAAGGGGCTGACGTCTCCTGAGTGCTTTCTGTGAGTTTTCAGGGAAGCAGTTAACCAACATTTCTCCCGTGTTACAGATAGGTAAGCAGAGGCGTGAGGTTCAGCATCTGCTGAGCAACAGGGCACAGTCATGAGCCTGCTCATAGACTCAGTGCAGAACAATTTTCCCAAAAGTGACACAGCCACATGATCTGGAGCGGAGGTGACCAGCAGGAACTCTGAGATCACTGCTGTTCTAGATGGTGAATAAGCCAGGGCCATTTTATAATATAAGAGCTGCTAAAAGTTTGTTTCTATGAGTATTTTTTATAACCCTTATCTTTAGGTTCAAATCAAAGTGGAATGCAAGCTAAAGGTTTTTTGTTTGTTTGTTTATTATTGTTGTTTTAAAATATCCTGCCCCTGTCCATGTGCAGCTTTTTCAGATATCAACTGGCCAATTGTTAGGTTTGTTGTCATTGATGAACCCGAGTTGACCCATCAGAACCTCCCAGAGGACCCGGTTTGTATCACCACTCACTCACTGTTGGTGTTGCATAGATGATGGGTTTGGGTAGTTTGGGGATAATGTGTTTTGTAGTTAAACACAGAACACTTCCATTGCCCTAAAAATCTTTTGCTAGACACAGAAGTAGTTGAAAGCTGTACGTTGAGTTATTCTCATTTGGTGATGCTTCATGCTGCTTAGGAAACCCAGTAAGGGAAGCAGAACTATTGGTAGGTCAAGATTTTGCTTCCGCCACAGCACACAGGGTTGTACAGTATGGAGAGCATGGGAGTAATTTGTAAGCAGTGAATCTTAACCCCAACTGAAGAGTAGTCCAGCTCATTAAGCATCAGTAAACTGCACACAGAACTTGGACTTCACTCAAATTATAACTATTTGGAGACAGTTACCCTCATCCTTAAAATTCATGCTGTAGGTCAAGTCCATGATTTTTGGCACTGGACAGCGATGTGGCTAATATTCACCTCATGGCTCTTAGCCACCTGGTCTGCCTAATTAAAGCCTCTCATTTTCTGCTCTGCTGACCCTATAATTTGCAAATAAAATCTACAGGACATATGATGTGAATGTTAAAAACCCCACGAACCATTTGTTTCTAGATCATAAGGTGAGAGACTCCCCTTCTCTGTCTCTCTTCTGTCACTCTGAGAAAACTTTCATCTCTTGTCCTTCCCACTGTAGAAGCAGAAAAACTATGGAAATAATTAATTTCCTTCATTAAAGACAAGTGTTTGGTTATTTTCAGAGGAGATAGATTGTCAAATTATTCTGTAATGGTCTCAAACAAGAATTCATTTCTCTGCGTTCTACTCTTCTGCTTCTCCCATTTTTGCTTGTTTTTCACATCACTACTGCCTCTGTCTCCTGACACCAAATGTAGCTGATATGCTTTGTGAAGTACACCCAGAGTAGACCAACTTACAAAGTGAATTCATGGCACTTACTTCAGCAAGGGCAAAGTTAAGAAAAGAATCATTTCGCTTTTTAAAAAGGTTTTGGTTACTTTGTAAAAAGATAAATTGCTGTTGAATTTATTGTATAATTTTCTTTTTGTTATTTAATTGTACTGCATATAGACTTTAAATAGATATTAATGCCCATACAATTAGTGTATTATATAATTAGGCCTAATTTATTGGTCAAGTTTTGTTACTGGTATTCATATATTTTGATCATTTTCCTCGATAATTGACTGGAATCAAATAATCTATAGTAGTTTGGGGAAATTGTGTCTGCTATTCACATCTTCACAAATAATCCTATTGCCCTCTTTAGTTTCTTCTTTCAATCAACAAAGACTTTCCTCCACTGAAAGAATAGGTGAAAACAATTTCTCCATGGAGTTACACTGTCAGTTGTTGTGTTTGTTCAAGTTGTACGGTAATTATGAACTAGTACTTGATTGCTGAAACTGAAGTTTTTAACTTTGAAGGGATCTAATGCTTTTGAGGGCTTTTCTAGCTTTCTGTAAGCCAAGGTGAAGCTCAGAACCCTCTACTTAAGCTGGTAATGGTTAGCAATATGTGCATTAAAGAGGCTTTTGTTACAGAGACCCGCAAAATAGCTAGCTACAAGGAACTTGGAAGTGAAACAGCATTTGGATACTTTTCCACACGAAATATTTTTAAGTGATGATTTATTGTGGTTATTTTCACTATATTCATTAAGAGAAGCTGAGGGCTTCTGGAATTCATTCCATAGTCTCTATCCTAGGGGATCTCTGTACCTGTACAGGCTGTATTTCCGTCACCCAGAGTGGATTAGTTTCAGTTTTTACCTTTTAATTAAACAGCTGCTGCTGCTAAACATAATTTTGAATTATTTAATAGTCTGTATTACTTTAGTCAACTCACATTGCTTTAGATTTTTTTTAATTATATGAAGGTATACATTTTTTATGATATAGCTCTCCTAAAAATGAGTCGACAGACAGTAATAACTTGTTCTTTTGAGATGTCAGGAATATCTTTGCATATTTAAAAATAATTATAGCTAAAATTAGAAACTAAGCTCATCAAATACAATATCTTTAGCTTTAAAGAAAATAAGTGTAAAATATACACATTTTACATAAAAGTTATGTTCAAGATGGTGCTTGTAGTCCCTGTATCATGTGTTACAAATGGAGTTATGCAAATCAGAATTCTGGAGAGCATTCTTCATATCAAAGTTGTCATTCACGCCTTCTTCAGAAACCCATCCCACTACAGTTTTGTGGCTTTTTTTTTTTTTTTTGGCAAAAAAGCCTAGGCAGTGTTGTATTCAATGGCAGAAATCAGTTCATACAAAAACTATTTACTGCTAATCAATGTGAGTGAGGGCTTGTGATTATCCTGGAATATTATTCAGAAGTATTACTTAAATTCTTGGTTTTAATAAGTTTCAATGAATAATTCATTCACAGAATTATCACAAAGGTGATAGATCCCCAGAAATTATTTTTAGAACATGGCAATTTCATATCTTTTGTTTCTCATTTTTGTTCCTGTTTTTATTTTTTTTTATTGCTGAGCTGTTTCCTCTGACTCTTCCCCAGTTTTAGTAGAACTCCTGTCTGCCTCTTTCTACATAGAGACATGCATGTATGTATGTATCTGTCTGGTTGGCAATCCAATTCTCCTTGCTGTTTTATCAGATATGATATGACATATAATAATTGCAGTATTGGACATTGGAACGAGCACTTGAAAATATGTCGGATTGTATTTTAAGGCTCATCACAGCCTGCACTGCCTGGGGATTGCTGTGATCAAAAAAGCCACCTCTAATATCTTCGCTTGACAGGAACTGGTATCTTTACCCCCAGCCTTTGATTGAATTTCCTTAGTGGTGGACGTGAAGGGGAACAGTGCAGGGCCTGCCTGAGGTTCTCAGCTGTGCACACTGTTTAACAGAGTTTAGATCATGCATACTGTTAGGAGTTCTAGAGTAAACGATTCCCATGCTCCTGCTGATTCTTGGAGAACACTATGTAAAGAATACATTTGGTCCTGTGTGTCCTGTGTGTCGATGTCTTTTCCATCACTCTCATTCCTAATCGCTTGAGACAGGGTCTACCACTGAATCTGGAGCTTGCCTGGCAACCAGTAAGGCCCTCTGGGCCTCCCGTTTTTATCTCGATAGCTGAGGTTATATGTTCACAGCCATGCCTGGTTTTTGTTTGTTTGTTTTTGATGGATGCTAGGTACTTGAACTTTAGAGTTTCTGGCTGAGTCATATCCCAAGCCCCAAGCTGGCTGCTTTTAAAATTCTAGGTAAGGACAATATTAAAGTTACCTGGAAGCTGAACTGAACAGTGATAGCAAACCATGAGATTTTTGGCAAATTTTGTAAAATTTGTGACTTCTTTAATTTTTTTTTAATGAGAATCTCACTGATACTACCTAAGATAGCAAAGATGTCAAGATAGTCTTTTAATAAGCACACACTGTAGACAGTCCACATTTAAGCTTCTTCAATCAAGTGACTCTATCTCCCATGCCCAGCGCGCTAAATGTGTTACAGGTACATCCCTGGCCTTAGGCACATCCCCGGTTTTGATGTATTAAAAGTCTTCTCTGTAATGAGGTTATATAAACAAATACTTGCTTATGAATTCTCTTAAATCCAGTTTGTATGAAGAGTTACCTCCAAGTCTTGAAATATTTTTCTTAATTCCTTCTTCGTGAAAAAACCCTAGCATATTTTAATCACTGAAAAAAAATCAGTTGTTCCCTTCAGAAGAAATGAATTATTTGCTTTTTGCCTGTTTCTTTTAGAGCACCTATGGCCTGGGTCTGAGGTTGCAGACAGGTTTTTGAGTGAACTGTAAAGGCATGCTAGCCTTTTCAGGTGACTTTCCAGCTATTTGGAGTGAAGGGATGTACATTGTGGTCTCTTTTTCTATCTCCGTTTTTACAGAATTGGCTTCTCTCTCAAGCACTCTTCTTTTATCATCCTTTGTCCTATAGTGTTTGAGCTGAATAGAAATGGAACTATAGCAGGACCAGAGCACGGGGCTCCTTTATGTAATGATGTGTTTGTGCTTTCCCAGTGTTTTCTCTCATTATGCACGAGATGCTCTAGCAATAGAACATATTCCTTTTGAAATTAAGGGTCATAATCCTGATATTGAAGTCTTCATTATCTGCTCTGCATCCTGTGCAGCATATGTTTGAGACTGATCTTCTGCTCAGATGATGGGATTTAAAGGCCCCAGTTATCATCACTTTATGCATTTTAAATTACACACTGTAGCTTAATTGCTGCATTAGTGGCTCTTAATAGGAAGGGACAGAAATGTGAATTTGAAACAAAAGCCATTTAATTTATTTTCATCCCATCCAATCAAGTTTCTGTTTTTTACCAAGAGAATCAGAAAGTAACAGAATGCCTTCCATTGATTGGATCCACATTTTTTTTCCTGCTGCAGCAGACAAATTATTATGTGTCCTGAAAAAAAAAATCTAACTTTGTGAACCAGAGCTAGTAATTATAATGCCACTTTCATTGCTTCCATCTATTCTGTAGTTTCCTTTAAAGTTTCTTTATGTTATTTAATTCTCAACATGCTATTATGAGTCATCTAGGTCATATTTTCATTGTAACTGGGAGAAACTAAGGCTCAGTCATAAGGACAGTAAGAAGGAGAGGAGAAGGCAAAGGTTTCAGCTTTTACACACTGTCTCTGTAGATGTGGCTTCTCTGTAATTCTCACTCAAGTTCACGGTTCTCAACCTTGAGTCACGACACCTTTGGAGAAGAATGACCCTTTCACAGGGGTCAGCTAAGACCATTGGAAAAACACAGTACTTACATTACGATTCAAAAGTTATGAAGTAGCAACAATACTAATTTTATGGTTGGAGGTCACCCCAACATGAGGAACTGTGTTAGAGGGTCACAGCAATGGGAAGGTTGGGAACCGGTGTCCTAACTCTACCACTGAGTCTGTTTTTTAAATTCCTGGTCTGTGTTTCCTTTAGTCTACTCAGCAGAAAACGGAAATTGGAACACACTTCTTGGATCATCTTATTGCACAAGAGTAACCTGGACCATCTTCCGTCAGATGCACTAACGCCTTGTGGGTACTCATGCTTTGGGGAAATGTGCACATTAGGGCTCAAGTGGAAACCCTAGTGGCTCCTAAGCCACACGCAGATGAACATTTCCCTAAAGCATGAGTACCCACAAGGCGTTAGTGCATCTGATGGAAGATGGTCCAGGTTACTCTTGTGCAATAAACATTTCTCCGTGAAGAATTAGTTATTCCTTTCTAAAACCTCTTGATGTATAAACAAATGCATAGTCCCTTCTTTTTAGGTATGCTTTTATTTTAAACCTTAATACCTAGAAGAAAAAATAGGGAACAAAGACTTCTGGAAATAGAGGCTTTCCAACCCCCTGTCCCTCCAAAAAAATCTCTGAAGTTAATTGGACCTTTTGCTCACAAATAATCATGCTTGAAATGGTAATAAGCATACTGTACACACTTAGAAAATGGCAGGAATGTTACTGAATGTTTTCTTCAATTTTCTATGGAACTCCTTGGACCATGTTTTAGGAAATGGTTTTAATTTTCTTTGAGGGATTATCATAATTGAAAAGGTCACAGGAATCTGCTCCATTACTAAAGCAATTGAACTTGCCAAGACTCAGCCATGGAGAATCTCTCTGATTTTCATATCCGGTATTTTTATTTTCGCTTTGTTGTATAACAGTGAAGGAAATAAAAGATTGGGTGAAGAGGACTGAATCTGGTTTGTATTCATTGTAATCTCTCTCCTTCTCTCTCTCCATCTTCTTCTCTCAGTTCTAATCTGTACTTTTTCTCAACTTTATCATCTGTCAGCAAAGGAGGGTGTTTCTACATTAAAGGATTTAAAATAGGACTTGATCATCCGTGCAGTCAGAATTATACTCGGTAACATTAAAGCACCATCCTCAGGTAGCAAACAGTTGTAAGTTCAGCATTATGTCTGCACAGTAAAGTGTCTCAGCCCTTTATTTCAAGCTTTTCTACATTTTAGGAAGCATTATTTTCTGTTCATTTTTTTTATTGGTTCCAAAACATGACATTTCTGTAGTAGAAATATTTGAATAGTACGAAAGCTAATTTGTACTTTTTAGTTCAGATTTTGGATTTTAGTTCTAGGGTGGCTTTCTTTAGCTTTCAATAAAATTATGGGTTTATGTTATTTTTGGCCAGGATAGAGGGTTAAAATATTTCATAACAAAGTTTGCTAAGGCATCGAGGTATAATTCCTATCCTCTTCTACTTTACATCAATTCTGGTGGATTTTTGTCCACTGACGTTTCGTGCTAGCTCTGGGAGAAAAACTCCTTTTTTATAGAAAAGACTGAGATTTTCAGTGAAGTTCATACTTACTGCTGTGTAATGCCTTATCTTCTGCCAGTCTCTGCCAAACTACTCTCACTTTTTCTTGTTTAATTCTGTTTTTAGAAACCAAAGTTTTTGCTATAGTAATGCATGAAGGCTTCTGCCCCTTTTTCATGAATATAATATTAAAGAATAGAACATGATAGAGACAAGACCGTGGTGGACAGCCTTAGTGGCAGGTTTGTGGTATGTTGTCCTACTTTTGGGATCCAAGGTTAGCCAGCCACAGTGTAGTTATCTGAAAACAGCATTTTAAGAGGGTTAAACAAAGTAGCTAAGGTGAACACACTCACCATTCATGATGTTCTTGATTCTTTTTTGCTTGCTTGCTTTAAGATAGAGTTTCATTATGGAACCTGCTATGTTTGCCAAGCTGTGTCAAACTTACAGAAATCCACCTGCCTCTGCCTCCTAGGTGCTGAGATTTTAAAGGAGTGTGTGCAATGCCTGGCCCCTCCTGTTGTTAAATGTGAACTCGGTTTGGGTCCATGGTTCTGGTATCAGGATGCCTGCTGAAGGAGTTGAGCATGACCCTGTTTATGTGGTGTGATTCCTCTGGTGTGAATTCAGCCATCTCCGCACTTGGCTAGTCAAATAGCTGATATCAATCCCATTGATCAAAAGAGAAAAGGAAGCAAGTGAGCAAGACAGACAAACCTCTTACTGTCTACTATTGTGAGCTTACATAGCAACAAGTTCATGCTTTGCCCTTTCTCTGTATTTCATTTGATGCAGGGATTTTGTATTCAATAATTTACTTCAATAAATGGCACCATTTAATAAAGAGATATGTTCAAGGATTTTTGAGAATAATCCATTTCACTTAACATGGAGTGATTAATAAACTCTGAAGTATCTAAGTATAGAATGCTAGTTCTTAGGAAGCAAGTGGTCTATTTTTAACCTGAGAACATCTCTGAGATATTATTTTAAAGAGATATTTATAAAACTATGAATTCACATATGTATCCAATCCTCACTGGAACACCTCAAAACATGTATGTATAAGCATATAACCAAATGTGTTAAAAGGGAAAGAAACTGAATACAAAGACTTTTCATGTCATATGAGTGAATTTGAGGAGACAGTAAAAGGTAGTTGTCAAGTCTTTATGTCTGGCTTTGACTTTGCACACTGAGAATCATTTCACATATGACTATAACTGAACCAATAAGGAAAAAAGTAAAGCATACACAAATATCTCCATTTATGAAGAAATGGCAATTAGAAGTGCATAAATCTGAACCACTGCTTACGTAAGCCACAGTAGTAAATTATTCAGAAAATGCATTGTGCCAGGGCACTCCAGCAGCCTTTCACTGTTATTAACTTGAAAACTGAACAGTGCTTGAGATGGGGTAGGCAGAAGAAAAACTCACGCAGTGGGAGTTGGTAGCATACTAGAGCACTAGCGTGCTTCATTCCTTCATCCTCTGGTCTTTCCTGCTGATAGGCATTTCTGAGAAGATGCTTGGTGTTGGTCCCATGCCTTCAGGGTTCTCACGTGGTTGATGTCTTAGCTGTTTTTCTAATGCTATGTTAAAGGCCTTATCAAAAGCAACTTAAAGGAGAAAGGGCTTATTTGGCTTACCATTTCCGGGAAGATATAGCCCATAATTGCAACGATGACATGGCAACAGGCAGGAAGTGGTGATGGTAGAGACAGAAACTAGAGAAAGAACAGGTAGTCTAGCCAGCTGTAAAAATTCCAGACATGCCTTCAGCGATATTCTTCTGCCAGCAACCCTTTTCTTCCTGAAGGTTCCATAACCTTCAAAGACAGCACCACCAGCTGGAAGTGAAGTGTTCAAACACAAATCTGAGAGGAACATTTTATACTTGGAATGACAACTGTAAAAAGTTAATTACTGATGGTGTTTCTGGAGGGACAGGGTCCTGAATATGGCTCTGTTTGTGCTGGTGCTTATTCTTTTTCTTGGGAGGCTGGATATGCATCAGACGACACTGCTCTGGTAAGGGACCCGTGTGGAGGCGGAAACCAGACAGCATAGTCCCTGTGATTGGATTCAAAGAGCCACCAAGAATAGGAGGCTTCTCAATGAGGGAGCAGAGGCTGCTGCTGGACTTTGCCAAGGATGACTTTCCTGTTATACTCAGCCTGCTTACAAAATTGTCTTCCAGGCGTTTGGACACTGCCATGGGAGCATCCAACAGCTGTGCTTGTGACTAACACACTCTCGAGAAGGGCCCATTAGTCCGTTTAGGGCCAATTGGACCGTTTAGTCCAATTGGCTATTTCAAAGATACCATTTCTCACAATAAGCTATTTTCCTTCTCTCTCCTTCTTTGATTCCAGGACTTTTTTTTTTTTTTAGTCTTTAACAGACTGGCTCGTATGGCTGCATTTCAAGAGGCAAGTGCCTTTCTACTATTCTACTTGAGTCAGTTTAAGACAAGGCACTGCATATTGCCACCACTGATTCTTCTTAGCATGCTGGGAAATCAAAATGAGGGCAGAGAACATGATCTAAAAGCAACACAATTCGCTAGTATTTTCCTACCACAGACATAAAATACTTTGCCCATAATGCTCAGAGCCAAGTGCCTGGAGGATCTTCAGACTCCCTCAGAAAAGCTGGCCCAAATAAGGTTTATGCCCGTGTTGATATACCACAGGGAACTGGTGATCCACAATCACCAATAGATTTTAGCAGAAAACAAAAAACAAAACAAAACAAAACAAAAAAACAACAACTTGTGTTTGTCCCATAATGCTCCCACATTTTTCTGGGGACTAACCCCCGTGTGCACACTAGTTTATCTTTTCCCCTCCTCTCCCCACTTTTTCCATGTGTGCTTTTTAGGTGAACCTCTGGCAAGAAGTTTAATGTTTCTCTTATTATTTAGCTTTTATAAAATGGATTTGGTTTTTTGGGGAAGGGGTTTTTTTTTTTTTTTTGGTTTCTTGAGACTGTCACACTATGTAACCCTGGCTGGCTATAAAGTCTGACCTCAAGCTCAAGAGACTCACCTACCTCTTCCCCCAAGTTCTGGGATCAAAGGCATGCACCACCATGCTTAGCTATTTGTTTGTTTGTTTGTTTGTTCATGACAGGGTTTCTCTGTGTAGCCCTGCTATCCTGGACTCACTTTGTAGAGCAGGCTGGAGAACTCAGAGATTCACCTGCCTCTGCCTCCCTGAGAGCTGGGATTAAAGGCGTGTGCCACCACCAGAAAAAAAAATTACAACTCAGTTTCAAAGGCACAAACACACCAAGTTTAAATCACCTGGAAGGATGCGGTAGACTTGATAATGAGCCAGTCATTAGCAAAGTCCTGCTCCCAGGGGTTACATACAATCCAGGTTTGAAAGACAAACTTTCTAGAAAAGAACAAACCTGTGCACATGAGGCCCATCTGCAGTAGAAGTCTGTTTTGAGAATGAAAGGGGACCCAGAGATCTAGAGGGGTCATGCAGGGCTTTTCATCCAAAGATGTTCACACAAGCAGAACCGTGTGAGCATGGACTTAATGAGAGCTTTAGTGACTTGATTTGGTTTTATTTTTTAATTGGATCGCTATGAGGCTCTCTTCTTTCCTTTTTTCTTTCTCTTTGTTATGGCTACCTGTTGGAATCAAGCTGTTTGGGAAACACACTACACACTTTGTTTAGTCAGTGTAAGAGTGACAGCCTCCAGCTGTGATGTTTTCCAGGCTTCCCTTTATAAAGATAGTAGCAAACTGGCCCAGCATGGCTGTTAATAATCACTTGATTGTAGAGTGTCAAATGAGTTGTGTGTATTAATGTGGAGGTTAAGTGTGTGTCTTTATTCAATAGCCTTTTCTTCAGCTTCCCAGATCCTTAGAGGGAAAACTATATGTAAAATAAAGAGAAGTTTCCTGGCAATTGTCTACAGGTTTAATGTTTCCAAGTTTTAGTTGTTTGATGAGAGAAGATGGGCTAAGGACTGTGAAGCTCACTAAATTATTAGGCTAACCTAGTCTTAGGAATATAGATAGATTCGCAATAACGTGTCTTCCTTCTCTTGATATCTTGCTTTCTTAAGAGTTACCATTAGAAAGGCAACTCGCCTGACGTGTAATTTGTGTGGGCTTGAATGTGATTCAGTTGCTGTTCTACTGCTTGTCTGGTTAAAACCAAAAATGTACATCTTGCTCACTATTGCTCTTGGTACTCTTGGGTAATAAATCTTCCGATAAAAGAGCCATGCTAGTACTCAGAATGGTGTGTGTATTGAGACAAAAGTGTGGCGAATGGACGCAGATGTCCTCTAGTGCATGATACTGGACTGTCTTTACTAACCCAGCAATCTTACAGAATGTTAAAAGCTGTCAGTCAGTGTCCTATCACGAAAATATTTGTGTTTCTCTAGAGAGACACAATGAAGCAAGCTCTGAAGGTGACATCTGCACAATGGCCAGGGACTGTGAGCTTTGCCTGGATCTCTGAGATTAAGAAGAGCTATCTCTTTTTCACAGCCTTATAGGTCAATGGGAAGAGTCTTAGAAATCAATTCTTGCAGCAGCCAGGAACATTGGAAAGGAAATCAAAACTCACTTATTATGCCAAACTGGTTTACACCAGCTAAGAGTCTTAGATATGAATTTTAAAGTCAGAGGCTTAGCAACAGAATGCACAGTAAAGTCTCTTGCTGAAATGTAGCATCATAAACAGTTGTATTCTTTCTGTATGAATCAATAATATGACATATTTAGCATCAGAATAATGGCTATATATGTACGGGTTGTAGATATATCATGTGTCGGTCAAAAGAACAAGGTATTAGGTACTCATTAGCTGTGTTAATATATATGAGAATTTATTATGTAGCATATATTGAATTCAAAGAAAGTCCACAGGTATTGACTGTTCATTAATACTGTAAGCGGGCATATGTAAGAATAAAGACATAATATATTCTAAGACATAATATATTCTTTGATGATAATATGCTATGCATGAAGCCTTAATCATCAGGGCTAATAGGAAATTAAGCTATTGTCTTATAATTGGAATGCTACTTTTCTGCCATGCATAGGAAGTATGTGGATGAACTTTGGATACAAGATCTCATTATATCAGAGCATGTCTGTATTTTGTATGGATGACAGCAAATGACTTATTTTTTTCACAGGAGACATAATCAAGATATAAAATGATTTTACATTTTGAAGAAAATTAAGCAAGAAATAAAATTTATTTGGTGGCAAAAACTAGTGAAGTTAAAATTTATCTCATATGTTTATTGGCCTTTTATTTTACACTTTGAGAACTGTCTGCTCATTTAAAATCATGTGTGTGCATATAGCATGAAAGTAAAAGTTATACAGACTGTGTGAATAAAAGGGGATAATAGAAGGAGATACTGAAGAAAGAGAATAGAAAGGCAAGGAGTGAAAGTCTCCTGTATATATTACATATTTGCATAAAAATTTAAAGCAATTTTTAAAAGGGCAACTGAATTGAAAAGATGCAGAAAGGTATGGGGTGCAGAGGTGCTTTCTGTGTGCATGTAGAGAAGGCTGATTGTGAGGAGCGATGCTGAAGTGGGATCCTTGAAGTAGAGTGGGCCAATCTTGTGAGTCTTTGGGTTGGAGCCTTCCTGACTAGAGAGGCTGGATGTTAGTAGCCTATGGGATGCTGATACCATTTATCTTTGGATGTAGTTGTTGGTTATACTATAAAAATTATTGACCTTATGTATGTGCTTGTTACTGATTTTTAAATAAGAATTTAGTACAACTGGATGATAGAAAACTTCATGGTATATATATGTACACACACACACATATATATACATACATATAAATATATACATATACATGCATTACATATATATATTTATATGTGTTAGAACCTGGGTAATCTATAGCCAGAGCCACAAATTGACTGGTTTTGATGTTTTTGGTAGTTAAAAGTTACATTCTAAAAGTGTATCCTTCGATATTTCAGTGTGCAGTGGTTTGTGGCACACTTGGAGACCCTCTGGCCATCACCACTGCCAGCTATTTCCAGAGCCTTTGCTTCATCTCCTCCAGAAATGAATCCTGTACTATGATGTAACTTCTGCCCCTACCCCATTCTCTACTCCTTCATCCCCAGTGTCCCTACCAACCAATCTGTTGTGGGCTTTTTCTGGATTTGCCTGTTTTGGATGCTTTACCCAGAGGTAATCTTACAGAATACCAGGGTCAGTGGTTTGTAGCCTTTCTTTCTACAACTTCCGACAGTTCAGATAAATGTCCACCAGATAGTAAGAGGGAAATGAAACAAAAAAAGCTAAAAGCTGGTATTGTTGCTACCATTCAGAAATACTGTTTGGCCAGGTGGCTCATGGCTGTAATCTCAGCACTCAGGCAGCAGAGGCAGGCAGATCAGGCCAGTCTGGTCTACAAAACTAGTCCAGGACACCAAGGCTAAACAGAGAAACCCTGTCTACAAAAACTGAAGTATTAAAAAAAAAGAAAAGATAAGATAAAAGAAATAAAAGAAGAAGCAAAAGACTATCTGGAGTGACATGGTTGCCTACTTGTTTATTATGAGCCAAGAGGTCTGTAGGAGGAATTGGCTCTAAAAGTAATCAAGGGATAACTAAAGAAAAAGGCCTAACAAGTCCTGTTTCAACCTGTTCTAACACTTTTCCTGTTCTCAAACCCAGTTAATAAATGGTTTACAAAATGGCTTCCTCTTTTATAAAGAACATTGGAGAGGCAGGGCCAGACAGATCTTAATTTTGAGGCCAGAGTATTCTACACAGCGAGCTCTAGGCTATCCAGTGCTACATAGTGAGATCCTGTCAAACAACAGAAACAACAACAACCACAATTCAAACCAAACCACAAGAAGGGCAGTGCTGCACTCAACAGACACTTGGAGTTGGCAGCTACAAGGCAAAATGGTGCCTCTTGTTCTACAGATGAGGAATGGTTTTGGGAAGCTTAGAGTCCATCAGTAGCTCCCCACACCCAAAAGATCTAGTGATGCCTGACACTTGTTTTCTACAAGGGACTTAAAGAAAATCTGAGTAATTCCTCTTTTTCTTTAATAGAGTGAAGGGACACATATGAGATTGAGGATGGTCCTGTTTAGTTTAGTCACATTCTTTCAGAAGAAAATGTCCCTGAATAAACGCATTTAAAAATTAGAAAATAAAAGAAACAGGTATCACAGTACTTGAAGACAGCACTCATATTCCAGGGAAAATGCAAATGATGGAAGCATAATAGACCTGAAATAAGCTATCTATCTGGGCAGACTAAAGAATCTTTCGTTCTCTCATTTTCCCTGGTTGGGTAACAAATATTTCCTGGGATGGGAGGGTGGTCAAGTGGGGATCCCCACCTCACTCATGGGCAGAATCAAGGTATTGCTGTTCTGAAATATATGCCAAAAATCCAATAACATCTGAAGCAGCCAAGAAGACTCATTTTATTAAGAATCTGAGTAAATGTCATTTTCCCACGCCAAGGCAGTTCTGTGAAAGCGGTGGCGCCTGTTTGGGGATTCTTCTGAATCACCAGTGGTCACAGCTCATTGCCCCAACCCATCTTTCCGATATATATTATGTTATATGTTGCTTAGGCCAAAAAGGAAGCTGATTTTGGCTGTATTTCTTTATGGGGATGGGGAGGATTTTGATTTGCTATGTACCTCTGAGCTCTTGTAGATTTTCTCATCACCCTAACTGATAGTTTATTGAAATTAAGTGCTTTCTTATGTCAGCGCATTGAAAGGACTTTTGATTTTCTTTAAATTAAATTTGATTCAATTACCATGTTAGATAGATAGATGTTCTTGCCAAAGGAGAGGGAAAATGCTTACATTTAAAGGGAGGGGTAGCACCTTTGTAGAGGAAGTAGGCTGCCATAGCCTCTGTAGGAACTTGCACTGAAGCCACCTTTCTTCAGACATAAAAATTTAGGATATTTGGTTGTCAAGCTTTTATTTTTCTCATGCCCTCCCTCCCTACAATGAGTCCCTGTCCTTACCCACCTCCTTCTTTTGTTAACTCATCAGTGGAGATGAATAACTATGGTTCCCCCACTCCATCCTTCCAACATGAACACCAACTATTTTAGCTCTGCACAGAGTTGAGGAGTTAATATGTTTTGTTAAGATATAGACAATAATTTCAAACTGAGCTTAGGCCACTTCTGTAGCACATCACATGTGGTTTTCCCACATCAGCATTTCTGGGCTCCAATGTGTGAGCATCTTCAACCTTTCCTTCTAACGAGTTGTCTGCCACCACATCCCTGTGTATAACTTCATTTCATTTCTACCCTTTTGTGTTATAAACAGAGGCCTAAGCTTGCCATCAGGGGAAGGTCTCTGCAGCACAGGGAATGTAGAGAAGCAGGAGATGTAGGGAAAGACTTTTTTATTATTGAGATAGATTTCAAGTCAAGGTTTTATCCTCTTCTGTTGATAGATATGCGTAAAAGAAGAACAAGAGAGATCCTTACTCTGTCTTCCCAGCCTAAGTTAACTGTCCTCAGGTCATCTTTTCCCTCTTACTGATTTACTACACTCTTAATTACAGTCTCAACTTTTCTTGTTGTTTTATGGTGTTCTTTCTTTTCTTTTCTTTTCTTTTCTTTGTTTCTTTTTTTTTTGTTTTTTAGACAGGGTTTCATTATGTAGCCCTGGCAGGCCTGGAACTTTATTTGTAGGTCAGGCTAGCCTTGAACTCCCAGAGATCCACCTGTCTTTGCCTCTTCAGTGCTAGAATTAATGTCTGGCCCTATAGTCCCAGCTATCATGTCCCTTGAATGGCTGTGCTGAAGAGACAAATGCAGCATACCTGCTGATGAATATTTACCACCATATTTACAAGGCATCCTTTCTAGAAGTTTGCCCTGCGTGCAGATCCTGCTTATCTCCCTCCAGATTTTGTTTCAGTCTTTGAGAGCATACAACCTAAATGCTGCGTGCTCCATGTTCTCCTGTTGCTGTACTTCCTACCTCCCTGTCTAGGAGTTCTTACCCACTCCAACCTGCCAACATTTGAAGATGGAGCCAGCCTCCTTGGCCTTTAGTTCTGCTTCTGAATATCCTTCCTTCCTCCCAGCATCCTGAGGCTCTTTTTTTTGCACAGTTCTCCTCTCTTCTGTTGTTTCCTTCTATCTGCCTTCCTTTGTTCTGGTGACATGGAATTAAAGCCTTGGTAAGTGTTTACACAAGAGTTTGGACTAAGGTGGATATTAAGAGATAATTGAATTTTCAATATGAAGTTAATGTGTCATTGGATAAAATATCTTCCCAGGCCCGTATGGAATCAGAAAATAAGTGGATAACTCAGGCCCTGCATGGAGAATCACTGTATGTGCCTCCATTACAGGGTATCAGTCCTGGAGGGGTTATGAACAAAATACTAAAGGAAATCTCCTTCTGAGGAGGTGTGTCTTCTTCAGGGAGAGGCTATTTGGGGCAAGGAAAGGGATGACCATATGGTGTTGTGCCCACAGTAGATATTTAGAAATGAAACTAGGGTCACATAGCTAGCACAGTTGGTCAGATGTATGCTTTGGAAGCATGAGGACATGCTTTGATCCTTAGAACTTGTGTGAACATGCTAGATGTGGTGATAAGCTCTTGGAATCCAGGTACTGGGGAGCTGGGAGGATCCTCAAAGCCCAACCCCAAACAGTCTAGGCTATGTGGTGAGCTCCAGACCAAAGAGAGATGGAGCATGTGTCTGAGGATGACACTGCACACAAATGGACACACATGAGAGTCTGCTAGTGCACATGTGTGTGCATGTGTGCATACATGTGCTTATGCACACACACTTTCACTCATACATGCATAGAGACAGAGACACAAAGACAGAGAAATACAGAGACAGACAGACATGGAAAGATAGAAAAATGAACATCTGTATATCCAGTTAGCACTAGTAAACTGGGTCTTTATTGCCTTCCTCCAGACTAAGCCTGTAGGAAGGAGAAAGTCTGAAGGAGGGGAATATTCCAGAAGCTCCTTGGAGAAGAAAGGAAGACCAGCACAGGAACAGATGACTGAACCTGAGATCACACACCCACTCTCCAAAGTTCTCAACCATTCTTCATTTTCCTCTGCTTTTCTACCACAGAGAAATCTCCCAAGCATCTGTCACTTGCACTACATTCTCTTAAGAGCCCAGCTGGGACAGTTCTAGCTGAGAGACTTTGTGCTGTGGACCCTCAGAACAGATGCTCTGGAATCAAGTACCATGGTTTCCCGTCCTGAGCTGATGCTGTTAACCCTTGTGAACTCTAGTTTTACTTCGATAAGTGAGGAGGCATAAAATCAGCACTACTCCACAAGAAGGTCCCTTTGCACATGTTTATGTGTTTGGTGTGTGTGTGTGTGTGTGTGTGTGTGTGTGTGTGTGTGTGTGTGTGACTTTAAGAGCTGAGATCTTGTTCTTTGAAGCAGGGTCTTGCTGATACCCAGGCTCATGTATTTGGCTGGCTTGCATGGCCAGCAAGCAGAGGGGACAACCTAAGCCTCCTTCACCATCTCTGGTGTTAGAAGCACATGCCGCCATGCCTAATTGTTTTTTTGTGCATTCTAAAGATCAAATTTAGCTCCTCATGACTGAGCCATCTCTCCACCCTCATGCTGTTTCTTTGCTTGTGGGTTTCTTTTTCTTTTGTTTTGTTTTTAAGAAATGTATACTTTTTGTGCTTGGCATGGTAGTACATGACAAGTTCTGGCACTGAGGAGACAAAGGCAGGTAGATCTCTGTGAGCTCAAGGCCAGCCTAGGAGTCTATACAGCAAATTCCAGGCCCTCCATTACTTCAAGGTGAGATGCTTTCCAAAATGATAATAATAGTGGTAAAAATATGTATTTTTTTTAAAGTCTTAGCATGAGACCTGATAGAAAAACATCAAAAGCTTGGTGCTTGCTAACTTTAAAGACTGCATAGTTTACTTTTTATGATGGATACTGCAAGTTCATTTAAAGATGACTAAGCTTAGATTGTTGATTGCTACACAAGCATCAAGAGGGAAGGGGACATCAGCATAGGTATATAGCTCAAGTTTAGATTTGTACTTATGAGAAGAACATGCGCTTCCGAGTCAGATTCTTGGCCCCTCTGGGTTTACAGGGCCCTCCTACTAAAGACTGCCTGGAGGGAGTGGCCCTCCCAGGTTTAGTCTGTGTTTTACAACACAAAGTCTCAGGCTTTGGAGAATAACCAGTGATGGTTAGATAGCAGCTAGCTGTACCTGGGTTGGCAGAGGCTTTGGGAGAAAGCCATGGCAGCCTGTAATTAAGAAAATAAGTCTGGTAATATGAAAGACAGTGATGAGATTAGCAACACTTAAATC
>CM053753.1:8796695-8862580 GCA_028658305.1 Pachyuromys duprasi
GAGGGAGTGGCCCTCCCAGGTTTAGTCTGTGTTTTACAACACAAAGTCTCAGGCTTTGGAGAATAACCAGTGATGGTTAGATAGCAGCTAGCTGTACCTGGGTTGGCAGAGGCTTTGGGAGAAAGCCATGGCAGCCTGTAATTAAGAAAATAAGTCTGGTAATATGAAAGACAGTGATGAGATTAGCAACACTTAAATCACTGAATAGTAAAAAGGAAAGCTTGGCTTGCTTTTAGCCCCCCCCCCCCCAGATAAGCTTGTTTCTTAGGAATCTAGAAGGAAAGTCATTTCTGCTGGCAGCTTTCATATTAGTAAATGAAATAACTAAATAAAGGCACCAGTATTCGTATCGCAGAGGGGTGGGAGGTAGATACAAAACAAAGCATAGTTTGATTATGTGTTGCAAAGAAAACTGTATGATCAGTGGTTAATAAAATGGGATCCAGTGCCAGGCAGATTTGGATTTGAATGTTACTTCTGCCTTGTAATCCTCTGACCTTGAGCAAATAGTGTGAACTTTGTTTACCTGCCCTGCCCAGAGAAAGAGAGCTCATATAAGATAGAATCTCCTTCAGGGGGAACTGTAATCCTATGCTGATGGAATGGAACTCTGCATGGCATGTACTTCATGAGCATCCTTTGTCCTTGTGGTCCTGAGCAGCTTCATCTTGCCCAGGGACGCTTGTGATAGCATGGCTCTTTATTTATAATGCAGTATTTCCCCAAGAACTGAAGGAGATCATTTCATGTAGAAAAAAAAAACTAGGTAACTATGTGTTTGTAGACAGAAATTGGCACTTGTAATACACGGACTTGGCACAAACTGTACAGGAGTGATGGAAGTTTGAGAAATTTGGGATGAGGAAAAGAGGTACTTTTGTCTCACCTTAGTCACAGAAACAGGACTCCGGATTCTCCAATGCCATTTCAGCCAGGTGAATTGAATGTGTCCACAGATTGAGTTTCCTCCTCTTCTTGATGGAACTGTCCAACTAACGGGTTCCATTTGCTTTCATGCCAGGAAAATATTTTCTGAGCACTTAAAGACCTGACAATCTTGCAGACGATGTCGATGCTGTAGGGTAAGGAGTCCTCAGTGTAACAGCAGAGTGCCGCAGGCTGACACCGGAAGTCTGCATTTCATTCTGATGCCAGCTTCAACCCTTGGAGGATGGTAGACTGAAGGGTGGTATGATGTGGTGTGATGGCCTCTGAGTGGAGCGTGGATTGTTCAGGATCCAGGCAGAGGCACAAACGCTTAGCATTCCCTTACTGTAGCGGTAGGACAGGCTCCATTCTAGCCCACGGAGCTGTTCTCTTGATGAGACTGTATTCTTCATCTTTCTTATACCTGTCTGCAACCATCTGTAGGTTTTGAAGGAAACTGAGTTTGTGGGTGAAAAGCAAAGCCAGCTGGAGTGTGTCTCGGGGCTGCTTTGACATTAATTCCAGACATTGGCTGTTAGGAATAGTGCAACATTGCAGTGCTGATATGTCTTCTGAGTTCGCTTGCATATATTAATATGCTGAGTAGTAGAATTGTGTGATCACATGGTAGTTGTATCTTTAATTTTTTGAAGAGCATCCACATTGGTTCTTATGATGGCTGTGCTAATTTTCAATTCCACCAACAGTCTATAGGAACCACCCCCTTGCTTTTCAAGACTAAAGTCTCCTCCATCCAAACTACCGCTTGTTATTTTCAAATCTGTCTCTTCTAGCCATTCTAGTTGGATTTTTAGCTCATGCAGCCTAGGTCAGCATTTCTCAGATTATCAGTAATGGTGGACATTTTATTGTGTATCTGTTGGCTACATTTATGGTCCATTCTGAGAAATGTCTGTATTCTGTTTTTGTTTGGCTGGTGCACTAGATTTTTCTTTCTAATGTTTCCTTTGATTCTTTTAGGTTGGGTTCCTTATATGCTCTGTATATTAACGTTTTATCATAGGTACAATTTGCAAACATTTTCACTACTCTGTAGATTCTCTTTTTACCATGTCAGTAGATAAATGGGTAAAGAAAATATATTGCATGCATACACACAATAGGATATGTTCATTATATGATAGTGAACATATAATGACATATAGTTTACACATAGTGGAATAATCTTCAGCTATAAAAATAAGTGTTGTTATTTGTGAGAGTATGGATGGACATAGAGGATATTATGTGAACTTAGCCAGATTTAAACAGAGAAATACAAAATGATCTCATTCCCTTTGTATTTAAAGTCATTTAATCTCACAGAAACCAAGAATAAAATAGAAGTAACCAGAGGCCAGAAAGCCTAAGGGGCAGAGAACTCAGTGGGCATCCAGTACAAAGTTATAGTCGGAGAGAAGGAAAAAGCTCTTTGCTCTATTGCACAGCCGGGTGACTGTGGCTAAGAATAGTTCATTGAATATTTCAAAAATAACTAGAAATAAGGATTTTTAAAAAGTTTTCACACTAAACAGATGACAAATGCATAAGGTGACAGAAACAGGAAATACCCTGCTTTCATCATTATATGTTTACCCACGCAGTAATACATACTCCATAAATATACATTGTATTTGTCAATTAAAGACAAAATTAGGAAATAATACACATGTAGATACTGCTTCAAAACAGCTGTACATACAGTGAAGTTATTAGCTAGAGAGGTGCATTGAGGATTCTCAGGAGACTGGCTAAATATTTGAGGCATTGTGGTGCTGTAATACCTCAGATTTGCTTTTGTCAAATCACCTCTTTAACACACTCTTTGATTCCATAGACAAAGTGTTGGGAGTCATGAGACACTGCAAAGGGTTTTCTCTAACTCTGAGTGTGAAGCAAGGAAAGGATGGAGAAATTAATTCAGGAATTGCAAGTCAACCGAGCTATTGTCATTTAGATGAAACAAAGACAGTGTGGAAAGACCTGACGCTGGTGCTACTTCTATGTCTCCAGGATTATGATGCAAAGTCACAACTGCATAGTTACATAAGGTCATCAGGAGGGCTCTAAAAGAAAGTCCCCCAAAGTCTCAGTTTCACTGGCGTCTGGAAGTTGGCCACAAGAAGTGGAACCAAGGGAACAAAGCTCTGAAGAGAGATGCTTACCTTATTTACCTCCAGTTAGTAATAGATATGAAGGCACCATTTCCAGTATGTGTCGTTGATGTAATATATAAAATATAACATTTCATCAGTAGTGTTAGAGCCTCTGCCTAAGTATTAAGTATACACTTTAAGTAATAGTTCCTTAGAGTTTTAATTATGTTTAAGGCTCCTTACTTAGTAAAGCGGGCACATTTGAATTAGGAACGCTGTCCATTCTAAAAATAAGATCTGTCTTCTGTTTTATATACATTGGCCTTGAATAGGATTTTCTTTCACTTTATGGAGACTGCAGACTCTGGTTATATTACAGTATGTGTTATGCAAAAAGAAGAAATATGTATTGAACAAAGTGGAGCGCCGTAACAGAGGCAAAGATGTTACTGAGTTAGCTCTCCCATAGCTGGTGGCCTAGAGACTTTAGTGTTTGAAATTGTACATTTCTGAAGAGCCAGGGATGTTACAAACTAAGGGTTCTAGTTTTGCTTCCTGTTACTATGATGAAATACCCTGGCAAGAACAGCTTAGGGGAGAAAAGATTCGTTTAGGTTACATCCCAGAGTATAAAAATCATGTTAGGAATATGGAGTGTCTAGTCATATTTATAGTCAGAAGAAGAGAAATAATAAATTCTTACGTGTCTACTGGTGTTTGGATTCTCTCTACACTTATCTAATCCAGGATACCCTATACAGGGAATGATGCTACCCACAGTGGGCTGGCGTCTTCGCACATCAATTAGTAGTAACAACTGAGGCAATCCCCCACACATATGCCCATGGGCCAACTTGATCTAGATTCTGCATTGTTCAATGAAACTTTCTTCTCTGGTGATTCCAGATTCTGGAAAAAAAAAACAATTAAAACTAACCATCACCCTAGGTTCTTCCAGAAAACCTCCTGAGAACAAGAACCTAAAAAAGAAGAGAATTAGATAGTAGTTGTAAATGAAGGAATAGCAAACTGGTGAGAAGGACATTAGATCATTTAAAAAGTTTAAGTTCAAAACTCATTGCATCAGTCTTGGCCAAAATGCAGATAATACATGAGGCTTCTGGTTTCGGTGGCCCTTTGTTAGAGATACTGCAAGGCATATGTGAAGAATATAAGCCATTGATCAAGTAGTTATGGTCTTTGTTTAGAAGTCAGATATGCAAGATAAATTTATGTATCTGTAGGCTGTATAGAATTAAGAGCTCAGAATCTCTATTCAAATCTCACTTCTACCACTTACATTGTGGTCAGATCTAGAAAAAGTTATATATATATATGATATATATATATCATAATAACTAAGGTGAGTGTTTCATGAATTAAAAATTGGTTCAAACTGTACAGGTTATGTTTGTTACAGATGTGGAATGTTAAAAAATACAATGCAGTGATAATTATAGCAGGAACTGTTGCACACAAGCATATTCTGACTCATCATTATGAAACTGCTTATTAATCTTTTGGTTAGGACTTGGGTCTAATAGCAAAAAGGCTTGCTTTAATTAGGATTTCCAAGCGTCTTTCCTTTGAATGTTTGAGGCTGTGTGTGCTTGCTATTGCAGATGTCACTTGTTCAAATGCTTTCAAAGGAGACAACTGTTCCTTTAAAGATATAAAGTTTGTTTGTCATAGTAACTTGAATTTTCTTATGAACTCTGTATAATTACTGCACTGCTGCTGGCCTAGCTGATCTTGTTTTAATTTGCTTAGCAGTATATAAAGTGTATTTAACTAAAATGGTACATTTCTAAAAGGCTTGAAGTTCACTGCAGTACCATAGCCTTCAAAGGCACAGTGCAATTTCTTGTGTATGAGTTTATAACATGTTTTTGTTTTTAAGATCCCTTACTGATAATAAAAATAATGAGTTTGCTTATATTATTAAATCTGGTGGTATTTGCCGTACTGGGAATTAAATCTAGGAAAATTTAAAACTGTTAATTCATTGAAAATAACATCAAGCCTATTTCACTTAAATAATATATCTCAAAAAATTGAGGAAAATGACAAATGGCATTGATGTACAGTTTTGCAAATTTTTTTAATGTCTAATTAGTATGTTAATTAAATGCAGTTGTAAAATCTGCCACAAAGAAAAATGGCAAGATCTCAGGAGAGATGTAGAAGGATACCCAAAATATTCCAGTTGATTGAGGAGTAATTCCCTGAGGAAGTGACACATAATAAATCAAGATCTCTACCATGAGCAGGGAGAAGCAGGCTAAGAGCACAGAGCATAGTGAGTGTGTGGCAGAGAGGGCAGTGAGGGGCTGTTGGATGCATTTAAATAATAGAAGGAAAGCCCAGGATGACTAGAAATGTGTTAAATATTTTAAGTAAGGGGGAAACAGACCCTTGAGGCTAGAGAGATGTTGGGGCCAGGGTCATGATGATTCAAAACTTTGAAACAAGCATGTGGACATGTGCGTGTGCATGTGTGTGTGTGTTTATGGGTGTGCAAACCTGTACATGCTCGAGAGAAGACATTAGAGATTTTGATTTATTACTTTCTACCTTATTTCAGGGTTTCTCTCTGAATTTAGAACTAGTCTGGTTGCCAGCAGGTCCATGTTTTCCTCCTGTCACAAACTTTCTTAGTGCTGGGGTTGCAGGCATGCCAGGTCATGCTTATGTTTTTTCCTGGGAAGTAGGGGTAGAAACTCAGATACTCTTGCTTGAATAGAACCTATTGAACCTTCTCCCTAGGCCCCACATGTTGAGTTTTGTGTAGGAAGAAAGGGGAGGGATTAGGGGGAGTAGAATGGCAAGTTCTTTTAAACACCTAAAATCACAATTCTCTGTTTATGGAGGAGAGGTTGAAGGGATAAGAAGAATAGATACAGAAAAACAGTTTTAAGTTTTTGCTGTAGGAGGATATGAAAGAGATGATACACACTTAGGAGTAAGTACTACGTGGAGCTGGTGACTGATGAGCTAAGGTCCAGGAGCTCAAATGAAGTGCCTTCTATTGAGTTTTCTTCAACTCATCCATTTTCATCTTTCACACACAGCTGTTGTCCTTAAGTCTAGTACACAAACCATCAAATTAGACTGTGGAGCAGAAATTCTGTGGAAGCTAGGTCTTGGACTTACAGTTCCTATCTTGGTAGAAACTTGGTAAGCACGCCATCATTTATTCTTTAGAATCCTAGCTTCTTCATGTTCAACATCATCTTGCAGGCAGCCCGGAACTGACTGCACTAGTAAAAGCGTTTATTGAGAGTTCTCATGCTTTGAAGCAGACATTACTTGAGATAGTATTTGGTTGGCAGGTGAAACTATGATACTTCTCCCCTTTTATTCATTTTGCATTCTGAGACCTGGATCCTGGGTAATAGAGGAATCTGCCCATCATGACAGTAGCTGTCCTGAGTTTCCAGATGTCAGGGAGTTTCTGCCAGGACAGGAAGGCAGCTGTTCAGGATGGAAAAGAAATAGAGAATATTGCAAAACATGTCAAGAGTTTTATCAGGGGAGTGAGATGACAGTTGGTAGCAGGGAAGGGAGAGCAGACATTGGAACATGTCTGGAAAAATCAATTTTGCTTGTGGTGAGGTGATAGCCTGAGGCATTCAGAAATATTGTGTGTTATAGATTCCTGCTTTTGTCTGTAATCTACCCACCCAGTCTTATTTAAGTGTAGGATTAATAGAGGGTATACATAGCCTGATCAGTCAGTGTGTTTTAGCCCAGAATTTGATAGACAAGCAGTGCAATGGGTAGTTTTATAAGGGGCTTTGCCTATGCCTGTACTGCGTGTAGAATGCTGTCTATCTATTCCCTACCAGAAAAAAGAAGCTGTCACTATTAAAATGACATTTAGATGTGTAATAAAGTGCAAAGTGTTCTCAAGGCTTTAGCATTTTATTGAAATGGTATGTTAGCTTTCGTTCTCATCAGTAGTATAATGACTCATCTCCAATGAAAGGAAGCTATCTTAGGGTTTCTACTGTTGTGGTAAAACAGCATGGGGAAAAGTGGCTCAGGGAGGAAAGAGTTACAGTCTCAGGTCATACTGCATCACAGATGGAGGTCAGGACAGGAATGCAAGGTAGGAACTTGGAGGCAAGAGCTATGGAAAAAAGTGCTGCTTACTAGCTTGGCTTTGGTAGTTTGCTCAGCCTGCTTTCTTGTACATCCCAGGACCACCTATCCAGGGATGGCACAGCCCACAGTAGCTTGGACTATCCTACGTTAATCATTAATCAAGAAACTGCCTCTCAGACCAACCCTCTTTCCTCAGTGAGGTTCCCTAGCTGACCCCAGATGACCCTAGCTGTTCCCCAACTGTCAAAAATCCCACACAGGACATAAAAATATTTGACCCTTATAGTTGTGAGTAACTTCCTAGTCAGGTTCTGTTTTTCTTAGTAGATTACCCACAACCTTTTAGTTGTTCACAGTTAGTGCATAAATTATCCTGTTTTTGAAATATCTTAAAATCCAGTGTAGCATTTGGCCTCATGGGAAGCTGGCCAGTGTTCACCTTTTATGATCAGAGTTCTCTCTACTGACATTTGGAATACTGACATTGCTTGCTTGCTTCCTTGCTTGTTTTAGAGTCAGATCTTTCTACGTAGTCCCAGCCATCTTAACTTCCTCCTCAGCTTCTTATAGTGTGTTACCAGGGCTACTTATTAAATTACATTTTTATTGTCATTTTGATTTACAGTTTGTGCTGTATATGGTGTGTGTTCATTTTGCTGTCATTATATCTGCCATACATTTGCAGTGTATGTTTATTTATCATAGCAATGAATTAGGTCTTGAAAAAATATCATTTGCTATTAGAAAATAAATGTAATGTTATTCTAAGAATTATCTTTCATCACTGTATAGGCTTTAAATGTCCTCTTAAAGATGACTGGAAATTGAGAGTCAGGTGTGTTCTATAGGAAGTTCCAGACCTGTTTATGCCTCCCAGTGACACAATATTTCAGAAACAACAAGGGACAAAGATCATTGGAAATTATATATGACCAAATCTAGACGTTGTACATTCCTTATATGTAACTGTACTGAAGAGGAGTTGTGTGTTATTTACTTCTGAGTACACTCAATGTGAGCCATGATTTTGACTGCTATTTTGACTAAAGAACCTCCTGTAAGCATTTACTGCCTGATTCCCTGAAACCTCAGCCTATAGGCATATAGATTTGTCTTATGTCCCCATTTGATATGGATGTTGATTTTAGTATTATCAAGAATTCAAGACTTTGGAATTCTACAGTGCTCTTAGACATGATTTGCATGTCTATATTCAATTTAAGAACTTAAGCTACAATACTAATCTTTAACTAATATTTCTTTGAAAAATCAAATTAAGACAGAGGTCAGTGAGCCCAGTGAAGTAAATGGAGTGCCACACTGAGATTTGGATGATTCCTTTTTATTTATTTATCTATATATCTATTAATTAATTTATTTATTTTGAGACACAGGGATTTTCTGTATAGCACTGACTGTCCTAGACTCACTATATAAACCAGGCTAGCCTCAAACTCACAGCAGTCCACCTGCTTATGCCTCCGTGAGTGCTGGGATCAAAGGCAAGATTTGGATTATTCTAAATTCAAGATTTTCCTTAGGAATTCTAGCATCCTTCTGTACAGTAAGGTGTTTAGACTAATATAATGTATTTTCTTTGATGATACAATTTCCTTTTGAAATCCTATTGTATAATTCTTTGTTTTTTGTTTTGATATTTATTTATGTATTGTTTGTTTGTTTGTTTGTTTGTTTGTTTCTGGGACAGGGTTTCTCTGTGTAGCCCTGTCTGTCCTGGAACTTACTCTGAAGACCAGGCTAACCTCTAACTTAGAGATCCAACTGCCTCTGTCTCTGCCTCTGCTAGGATTAAAGGAGTGAACCACCATACTGAGCTCTATAATTCTTGAGTAGGAAAAAGAGGATGCAACCAGAAACTTGTGAGTGAAAGGGAAGACCAGAATTTTATGTCACCTCACATGACCACGTCCTGCACTCCAGTCCAGGGAATTATTCTGAACAACCCGTGTACTTCTCACACCAGGACAAGACCCTTTGACCCTTTGACCCTTTGACTGACTTCATCTTCTCTTGTCTCTAAAATTTTACTATAACTCAAACCCCTTCAGTTTCTAACTTAAACAGGGCCATGTGGAGAGGACAAACTTTCTACCGGTGATATTTTCAAATCAGCATGTCCTTGTCCCCTTGTGCTTCTGGCACGCAGAGCAGTTTTTCACCTATTGGTTTGGTAATCACAATCAGCTAATGGAAGTGTGAAGGGATGTGCTCGCAATCAGTTAGAATAATACCTTGATGATGTCCATAATAAAAATTTGGCTCTTATCAGTTTAATTATGGGGTGTGTGTTTAGGAAGCTTTATGTTAAAATACAGAGACAACCAAAAATATTTTCAAAGGTTCTGCCGTTGGAGGTTTAATAACCAATCTTATTGGAAAAATGGGTGAGAAGTATCTTCTGTTATCCTTCAGTGGAAATTTGTTTATTCCTTAACCCATGTGCGTTGATTAGGCCTGGCCCATTTCCATTGAGGGTAGTATAGTTTACTTGAGCATTTATTAGTGAATGATTATCCAAAAGAACTGAACCATTTCCTACATAAAGTCAGTAAGAACCCTTCCATGAGCTCTTGTACTCTGAAAGGGAAAAGATGATGAACAAAACTGGCAGATTTGGCATTTTAGAGCTTCATGGAAGAACAGTTTGAGATCTAAGCCTAAAGACAATGAGACAAATATAACTGGATCATGAGGTGAAAGAGAAATTGTGTGTGAGAGACAGAAAGAGAAAGAGAGAAGAATTTGATAGGTATATGCCTTCAAAAAGGTTTGCCTCCCATGCTGTCTTTGGAATGACTAGTCATATAAGCCAGTAAATCTTCTTTTCTTTTGAGATTACTTTTGTTTGTATTTTCATATTCAACCAAGTAGTTGAGTAATAAATACATGAAACTAAGGAACTATGTGAAGCTAGCCTATGGAACTTCTTTCTTGTTTTGCTTTCAGGTAGGCTAGAAATGTGACAGGATATTACATATGTATCCACAGGACATGAACTGAAGGGCTCTGGGGACCAGGACAGGCAGTGGCTCTGTTCCCAAGAACTCTAGAGAACAGTGACTTACTGATCTCCTAGGGAACTGCATCCAAGTTGGCTTTGCCATTCCCTCTTTCTGTAAGTCTTATACATAATTTCAGATCTTTCATTTGAACCTGGTGTCTTTCATATGACCTTTCAAAGTATCACCTTCTTTCTCATGTGTTCCAGTCCATGTGTGTTTTTCCAAATCTAGTACAATTACTCTCCACATAAACTCCCTACCCTCCTTATATCATTCACTAGATTTTTCTTTTATTCTATAAAGCACAGTTGGTTTCATTGGGATCATTTCTCTATGTCTTCTATTATGATAATGACATTTTCTTAGTAGAAAATATTCTTTACAGTCCCTGGAATGGAGGTTAGTACTGTGTCAAGCCATGTCTTCTGAGCCTCTATGATAGCAATCCTTCTGGATCTAAAATAATGTCAACAAGCGAAATGGTGGAATGTTATTTCTCTGCCATTGCTTTTCTCATTCTTGCCAGTAGTTGTAATATGGCTTATTGGCTGCAGAGCCTTATGTTGGGTCTCAGCTTCTGAAAAGAAGGGTGTGAGTCAGGTCAGGTCTACACAAAAACTTGTTTGAAAGCACAGACAATATCAGAGTCTAAAACCCCAGCTGGTGAGTGGAAGCTGGAAGCAGAGAACACTCTGGAGGAGAAGAGTGTTTTTTCAAGTGACTGCAAGGAGCCAGCAGCTGAAGATGCGTGGGTAAGAGTGTGAGGTCTGATGCATGCAGCAGCAGCCTCGCAGCACACAGAGGAAGTTTGCATATGCAATCTTTTCTTCAACCAGATATTCAGTGAATGTGTGTGTGTATGTGTGTGGTGTACTTTGTATTTAATTTACTTCTAACTTTTCCTGTTTTAAAGTCTTAGGATTGGACCTAATTTTTTTTTTCTTGCTACACAGAGCAGCTATGCATTTATCTGAACAGTGCTTATTGGAACTGTACCTGCTTCCACCCTTGATTTGAAACTACCACCCTTCTCACCTTGTGTAGTGATTTCTATCAGTTGAGTTTATTTTATACCACTTTTCAAAGAGTGAAGACACCTTCTCAGATGCTCTGTTTAAATGCTTTCTCTCGTTTTCTTTATTGGCTAAAACTGGGCCACAAATTTTACTCAAATCCATCTCCAGCAAGAGAATGCATTTACTTGTTGGCTTAGTGAAGCCTTTGGCTGTGGGGCAGGTGGATGGACTGGAATGAATGAGGCAAATTGTAGGGAGTTGGTAAGAATCATAAGAGAGGAAGAGGTTGGGATGAATGATCAGGTAATAAATAATTAATTTGTCTTCCTTTCTGGCCATTAAGCTTCTCGAGGTCTCAGAGTTCTCTTGGGTCCTCATAATGCTAGCTATCAGAATACTCCTTACCCATGGTACAGGTGCATAGATCCTTGTGGGAGAATAGTAAGCAGGGCAGTACTATATACTGTGGTTCTACACAACAAAAGAAAACCCATGATTTTCTTTCTTTTTATTTAAAGTAGCTAAAATAGTATCCTAAAATATATTGAGCATAAGTTCACAAGGCCCGAATAAGTTTAGTAAATATTTTGGTGTGTATTTTGCAGTCTCATTTGGAATTTTAAATATTTTATTCAGAGTATCTTTATTTTGAGAATGTCAATGTAACTGTTAAACATTGCTGCTTCTCTCTGTGACACGGCAGATAGCAGTAGGCTGTACATCTCCTTTAAGATATAATTGCTGTGTTCTGTGTCACCCACTGCCACCTGTCTCTGTGCCTGGAATATTGTGAATGTTCTCTTTATATTATTGAATATGATGAATGATATTTCTCTTTTATACCGGTGTTGAAAACATAGATGTAAATGATTCTTTAATGTTATTCAGCTGGAAAATTATATATAAAACTTTTGCCCACATAGAAATTCCTTCTGATTATATATTCTTAGAACTATACTTTTATACTTTACAACCATTGAGCCATACATTAAGAAACCAAACTTTTGTGAAAAATATTAATCAATGTTTTGGAAAGAGACATCTTTTTAAATAGTGATTAAAAATACATAAATTGTATATAAAAGAATGAGTTTATCCTTAACTCAAAATCAATAGAAGAAAAGAGCTAGCCATAATTTTAAACTAGCCTTGTGGCCTCTATCTCAACTTATCTTAACATAAACATTTAGGGTTTTCAGCTTTATAAACATCCTAGAATGATTTGATATATATGTACTATAATATCCAATTTCTTCTTTACATTTCAGTTATTAGAACATTACATATGACTACTGTATTCACATTTTCACTTGTCCTTTTCCCACCCCAGATCCTTCCATATTTCCCTACTCCCATTCAAATTATTGACTTATTTTTAATTATCATCTTAAATTTATACTTTTAATTATGATTTTAAACCCGTACATAGAGATAAAGAGAGACAGAGAAACAGAAACGGGGAGTCAGAGAAATTGACTATCTCAGCAGCCATTAATTGCCTATTCATCTCAAGATTGAGTGTCCGTGGCTGTAGTCAGAGATTCGTTCTGGAAACAAGGTCTGATACTTTTAGCCCAGGCTGTTCTGAAACTCACTGTGCAGTGCAGGCTGGCCTCATTCCACTAGGATCACCTCATTGTCCCCAGGCCTGGGTCCACAGGCATGAGCCACCATGCTCTGCTCAATATCTAATGCTGAAGGGTGGCTTGGTTTGAGGGAAGTGATTTTACAGTGAACCGTGGTCATCTCAGACTTGGCAAAAAGATGAAAATTTGTCAAGTTCTGGATATGTGTGTCTCTTAATAAGCTTCCGCAAGAAGAATGTGATTAAAATGTTTCATGAGGTTAAAGTTCTCCTGTGGCACCATGCATTTCCTCTGCTTAACACAACATTAGTATGGCACACCACGCTTGGCTTTGTCAGCAGTTTGCGTTCACAGAGTAAGTGTAAACACAGTTAAAATGACAGAGGTAAGTGGATCTCAGTACGACGGGAAGCGCTGGTGCTGGAGCAAAGGGAAAGTATTTCTAATAAAAGCCTCTGCTCTCAAGTTCACAATGGATATGCTCGGTTGCCCTGTGTTTGGTGAGTATCTACACTTTCCTCACGTGGTTTATTTTTCCCAGCTCCTTGCTTTTCCCGCTGACTAATGAAACATACACTAAGACATTGCATTCCAAGTTGCACATAAAAAATTTAATTTGTTGGGAGGAATAATCCAGCCTCTATTTTTTTAAAAATTATTTTAAATTATTATTTCAATTTATTTCCTCTACATTCCGAGGGTGCCCCTCCATCCTCTCTTGCCAGGCTCCCCTTCCCCCTTTTCCCCTTTTCTCCTAGAAAACGGAAGCCCCTTCCCTGGTATCAACCCCCCCAGCACATCAAGTCACATCAGGACTGAGCATCCTAATCCCCTGAGGCCAGGCAAAGCAGTGCTGCCAGGCTGAAGTGATCAGAAAGCAGGCAATTGAGTCCATTGTTAGAAACAGCTATCCCTCTCTACTTGCCAGGCAACCCACATGAAGAGCAAGCTGCCCATTGGCCATATATGTGCAGGGGGCCTAGGTCTAGACCATGAATACCCCTTAGTTGATGTCTCAGTCTTTGAAAGCCCCCATGGGATTGGGCTAGTTGTCTCTGTTGGTATTCTTATGAGGTTCCTGTCTCCCCCAGATCCTTTTCTTTCTCCCCCAACACTTCCACAAGACCTCAGAGCTCTGCCCTATGCTTGGCTGCAAGTCCTAGCATCTGTCTTGATCCACTGCTGCCTGGAGCCTCCCACAGGACAGTCAAGTTCGGCTGCTGTCTGAAAGCATAGCAAAGCATAAATAATAGTGTCAGGAGCTGGCTCTCTGCAGTGTGGTGGGTCTCAGGTTGGGCCAGTTACTGGTTGGACATTCATTAACCTCTGTTCCCCCTTTATCCCTGCACTTCTCATAGGCAGGGTAACTTTTGGATCACAGGCTTTGTTGATGGGCTGCTGTTCTCCTCCTCCACTA
The DNA here is from genome assembly GCA_028658305.1 of Pachyuromys duprasi. NCBI lineage: Eukaryota > Metazoa > Chordata > Mammalia > Rodentia > Muridae > Pachyuromys > Pachyuromys duprasi. The sequence goes on from CM053753.1 coordinate 8,810,868, forward strand.
GTCCTGCCTGGCCAAGAGGTGGTCACTTCAGTCTTCATGTCCGCTTCCCCCTTTTTAGGAGTCTCAGCTAGAGTCACAGCCATATCCTCCCAAGAGCCTGCCCTGTCGCAGGCCTCCAGCTTGACCAGGAGATGTCCCTCCCCAGTTTCCCTCCTTGTTCCCAGCCCTGTCACCTCCCACCCCCCGTTCTCCCCACATCTGGTCCCCACCCTTGTTTTCCTCCCATTCCGTCTCCTTTCCAGGCCCCTCTCTTCATCTGCTTCTGGTGTCTGTTTGATTTCCCCTTCTGAGTGACATGCTTGCACCCTCCCTTGGGCCCTCCTGGTTATTTAGCTTCTTTGGGTCTGTGGGTTGTAGTATGGTTATCCTGTACTATAGGTCTAGTATCTGCTTATATCTGCGTACATACCATGTGCATCTTTCTGGCTCTGGATTACCTCACTTAGGATGATCTTTTCTAGTTCCATCCATTTGCCTGCAGATTTCAAGGTTTCTTTGTTTTTAATAACTGGGTAGTATTCCATTATATAAATGTACCACAATTTTGGTATCCATTCTTCTGTTGAGGGACATCTAGATTGTTTCTAGATTCTGCTAATACGAATAAAGCTGTTATGAACATAGTTGAGCAAATGTCCTTGTTGTATGGTGAAACATCTTTTGGGTATATGCCCAGGAATGATATAGACGTGTCTTGAGGTAGAACTGTTCCCAATTATCTGAGAAAGTGCCAGATTGATTTTCAGAGAGGTTGTACAAGTTTGCATTCCCACCAGCAACGGAGGAGTGTTCTCCCTTCTTCACTTCCTTGCCACCATGTACTGTTACTTGAGTTTTTTATCTTAACCATTCTGACTGGTGTAAGATGGAATCTTAGTGTAATTTGATTTATGTTTCTCTGATAGCTAAGAACAGTGAGCATTTCTTTGGAGTACTTCTCAGCCATTTGAGATTCCTCAATTGTGTATTCCCGGTTTAGGGAAATGTACCATATTTTTTTATTGGATTATTTGATTTGTTGATGGTTACTTTCTTAAGTTCTTTGTATATTTTACATATTAGCCCTCTGTATGATGTAAGGTTGAAGATTTTTTTCCCAATATGTAGGCTGCTGTTTTGTTTCATTGACAGTGTCCTTTGCCTTACAGAAGCTTCTCAGTTTCATGAGATCCCATTTATTAATTGTTGATCTCAGTGCCTGTGCTGCTGGTGTTGTCAGTGAGTTCCAGACTTTTATCTACTTTGTCTTCTAATAGATTAAGAGTCTCTAGTTTTATATCAAGGTCTTTTATCCACTTGCACTTGAGTTTTATGCAGGATGATAAATAAGGGTCTATTTGCATTTTTCTACATACAGACATCCAGTTCGACCAGCGCCATTTGTTGAAGATGCTATCTATCTTTTTTCCATTGTATGATTTTGGCTTCTTTGTCAAAAATTAAGTGCCCTTAGGAGTGTGGGTTTATTTCTTGGTCTTCAGTTCAGTTCCATTGATCAACCTGTCTCTAGGCCAATAACATGCATTTTTTTTTATTACTATTGCCATGTAGTACAGCTTGAGATCAGGGATGTTGACACTGCCAGAAGTTCTTTTATTGTACAGAATTGTTTTGGCTGTCCTGGGTCTTTGGTTTTTCCATATGAAGTTAATGCTTCCTCTTTCCAGGTCTATAAAGAATTGTGTTGGAATTTTGATGGGAACTGGATTGAATCTGTAGATAACTTTTGGCAAGGTGGCCATTTTTACTATGTTAATCCTACCAATCCAGGAGCATGACAGATCTTTCTATCTTCTAAAATCTTCTTCAATTTCTTTCTTCAAAGACTTGAAGTTCTTGTCATACTGATCTTTTACTTACTTGGTTAGAGTTACACCAAGATATTTTATATTATTTGCTGTTATTGTGAAGGGTGTTGTTTCCCCATTCATGTTTAAAATCTTGCAGTGATCAGGTATAAAAGGCACATACCTAAATACAATAAAGGCAATATATAGCAAGCCAAAAGCCAACATCAAGTTAAATGGAGAGAAACTTAAAATGTTCCCACTATAATCAGGACAAGACAAGGCTGTCCACTCTCACCATATCTCTGCAATACAGTACTCAAAGTTCTAGCTAGAACAATAAGACAATTAAAGGAGATCAAGAAGATACAAACTGGAAGATAACAAGTCAAAGTACTGCTGTTTGCAGATGGTATGATAGTATACATGAATGACCCCAAGATTCTACCAGAGAACTCCTATGGCTGATAAAAACCTTCAGCAAAGTGTCTGAATACAAAATTAATTCAAAAAACACAGTAGCCCTCCTTTATACAAGCGACAAAAGGGCTAAGAGACAAATGGGGGCTACAACACCATCCAGCCTCTGATTTAACGTAGCCCTATCCCATCCCATTCTTCCAGATAGCATCTCTAGCTGTACATTTTTTATTTCTACCCAAGTTTTTCTGTTTTCACTGAGGAAATGCCCTGAAGTACTGTATCACAAAGACCCATTTTGAGGAGCATTGATCCCATGGCTTTTATTGCTAAGTGTGATACTACTATATTGATCTTTAACCATTATTTTTCTGGAAATTTATTACTCTACCAGAAAATTTTCTTATTTATAGAACATTTGACAGAGTACTTTGCTGGGTGAGGAAGTGACTTTGGACTTCCTAGGTGTGTCCTAAATTTTTTTTTGTTTTTAAATAATTTTCTTCTCTTCAGAGCCCAAATTCAGTACACTCAGGCCATTAATAATGTGTAGTGTGTGATGTGTATGGGAGGGGTTGGGTGTTTGTGTAAGAGGATGTCTTGGCCCATGTGAATAGTCATTTAAGTTATAACTAATAAGAACAATCTATTCTTAAGTAATAAATAGATTGTTCAAAGTTTCAAAGTAAATATGTATGAAATTTAAGTAGAATAATAATTGTAACTTAAATATCTATATACCTACACACACACACAAACACACACACACACACATATGAGGCAATGTTGGCTGCAGATTAACAAAACTATATGGTGTGGTAATGTTAAAAAACATTCATTTTTCTATTTTTTATGCACATACACCCACATACATGCACACAATAAAACATGCTGTTGAAACCTTGGCTGCCATGTAGGAATATTACCCAGCTGCTGTTTACCTTCAGCACGATGGTCTCAGAACAGCCCACCTGCTCTGCATTCTTTTAAGTACTTATGCTAATCATACAATTGGCTGTGCATTGCATGATTGATAAATTCGTTTTAGTGCAGCCCTGTGCCTTGTACATCTTAGGGAGTGTGGCTATAATGGATTAGGCTTAATTTCTATAGCTCTGCATGTTTTGTGAGCATGTTTAAGTCAAAACAAAAGAAGAAACATTATGCTTTGGGCAATAAATCATGGCCTATTGGGACAACTTCTAGCTCCTTTTGCACAGCAGCCACTTAGAAAGGCTGAATCCTCTGGCATCTGGAAAAGTTCCTTAGTTCTTTTGTTTATGCACAAAGGCCTTGTAGGACCTGTTGGATTATGGTCTTCATTTCATGAGCTAGACCTTGGGAGAAAGGAAGGGGATGTTATGTCCTTTGGTTTTTAACAAGAGGAAACAATGGAACAGATTCTTGTAGGATCATTTTTAAGACTTATTTTTAATACATGATGTAAATTTTAAGAATCATTTTCATGAATTATTATGTTCATGTGCACATGATGCATATGCCTATGTGTGTGTTTGTGTGCCTGAGTGCAGATGCATGTGTGCTACCGTGTAACGTGGTACACATATGGGGAACCCAGGACAATCTCAGGTGTCATTTCCCCTCTTCCATCTTGCTTGAGAACGGTTCTCTTTGTCATTGAGGGCTTCTGGAGCCCTGTAGGTTCCACTTGCCTTTGGAGCACAGATACATCCTACTACACTCAGGTTTTGCAAGGGCTCTGGGGATTTGAGTTCAGGCCCTCCTACTTGTATGCCAAACTCTTTACCCAGTGACTCATCTTCCCAGCTCCCATTTCATAAGTTTTAAAACCAAAGTTTCATTGAAAATCTCTGAATAATATCATGAAGTCTGTATGTATGTATGTATATATATATGTATATATATACATATATGTATATATATATAACATTTTCATACATTTAAATGTGCATCTTTCTGAATTTCAGGTTCTTTTCTTCTTTCTGATTGGTGTTATCCTATTATAATCGTCCTCACCATTGGCTATGTCTTCCCTTTTTGCTCCCGATAGTCTCCTCAGGTGACAATTGTATTTTGAAAGGTTCAGTCTCCTGAGCTCAAACGTTTAGCTTGAAGCAGGGGTTTCTATTGCCTGGTGACAGGTGTCTGGGAACAAACTCTTCGGATTTATCCCAGTATCAGATAAGAGTGACTGTTTTGCCAAGAATTTGAAATAGTTGGTATGTCCACACCTAGAAAGATGCTTCAATATTCTTAAGCATACTAATATGTTAACATACTCACACACATGTAAATATGTGTGTATTTTCAATTATAAACCTTGAGGAATATTTTAGTCATTGTTTTGTAAAAACAGAATGTTTTATATTCTTTCTCTTTCAATAATTCTTTGTGGAAATGCCTTCAAGGCTACTGTGCAACTCATTATTTTGAGTGACTATAAAATAAATGTACATTATACTCTGCTTGTACTTATTTCATTTGTATGCATGCATTATACTTTACCTCTATCAGAAAGTTTATATAATTTTAATAGGAGAAACTTTTAGGAATTAGAGCTCTGAATCAAAGAAATTTAAGATCAAATATGTTATTTGATCTTAATACATATTTCCAGAGTATATTCCAAATGCTTTGAGAATTCACATTTTTAATTTATCATGCATAAGAGTACTCATTTCTCTTTCTGCTTCTGAGTTACCTCACTCAGGATGACCTATGCATTTGCCTGCAAATTTCATGATTTCTTTGTTTTTAATAGCTGAGTAGTAATCCATTGCATAAATGTACCACAATTTCTGAATCCGTTCTACATTTGAGGGACATCTGGGTTGTTTCCAGCTTCTGGCTATTACAAATAAAGCTGCTATGAACATAATTGAGCAAATGCCTCTGTTGTATGTTTAAGCATCTCTTGGGTATATGCCCAGAAGCGGTATAGCTGGGTCTTGAGGTAGCGCTATTCCCAGTTTTCTGAGAAAGTTCTAGATTGATTTCCAAAGTGGTTGTACAAGTTTGCATTCCCACCAGCAGTGGAGGAGTGTTCCTCTTTCTTCATATCATCTCCAGCATGTGTTATCACATGAGTTTTTGATCTTACCTATTCTGTTGGGTGTGAGATGGAATCTCAGAGTCATTTTGCTTTGCATTTCCCTGGTGACTAAGGATGTTGGGCATTCCTTTAAGTGTTTCTCTGTCATTCCATATTCCGTTATTGAGAATTCTCTCATTCGCTCTGTATTTTTAATATGATTATTTGGTTTATTGGTGTCTAATTACTTGTGTTATTTACATATTCTGGATATTAGCCCTCTGTCAGATGTAGGGTTGGTGAAGAGCTCATTTAAGTTGATCTTAGCAATATAATATAGGATAAACATACTAAAACCTATAGACCTGAAGAAGCTACACAACAAGGAGGACCCTAGGAAAGATGCTTAATTCTTATTCAGAAGGGAAAAGAGAATACCCTGGAAGTGGTAGAACAGAGGGAACAGAATGGGAGCCTACTACAGAGGTCCTTTAAATGACTCCACCCAGCAGGGGATCAAAGCAGATGCAGAGACTTACAGCCAAACTTTGTACAGAGTGCAAGAGTCTTATGGAAGAAGGGGATCTAGAAGGACCCAATGGGGCCAGGAGCTACACAAGGAGACCAGCAAAGCCAAAGCCAAAGTGAAAGCCAGATAAAATATAAAATAAAAAAGTTGGGCCTGGGAGGACTGCAGAGACTGATGTATCAACCAAAGACCATGCATAGAGAAGACCTAGACTGCCTGTTTAGATGTAGCCCATAGACTGCTCAGTCTCCATGTGCATCTCCTAGTAAGGGGAGAAGAGACAATCTCTGGCATGACTTCATTGCCTGCTCCTTGATTATATCTCTCTTGTGGGGCAACCTAGCCAGTCCACAGATGAAGAGGATCCAGGCAGTCCTGATGGGACCTGATAGCCTAGGGTCAGGTAGTAGGGGAGGAGAACTTCCCCTATTAATAGACTAAGGGAGAAGGAGGAAGAGAGGATGGGACCCAGAGGAGATGAGGGAGGGGGCTACAACTGGGATAAAAAGTGAATAAATTATAATAAATAATAATAATGATGATGAAAACAATTTAAAAAGAGTACCCATTTCTCTACTATCTACCAGAAGAATGGATTTCCACTTTGTTTAGACCAGGAGATCTAAAGGGCATGTCTTTGGTTTGTCAGATCACAACTGCCTTCTGCTAAACTGGATAGCCTTTTTATTCCTGGGGCTCTTTAAATTTCTCCATAAAATGCCTCCTCTCTTTACCCGTTTCTTTCTTTAGTGTTGGTTTGTTTCCTACCTGTGTACTTAGTATTTACAATATTGTTTTCCCATTAGCTGTGTCATGACCATGCTTTGTTTTGTTGAGATAGGGTTTCTCTGTAGGTAGGCCTGTCCTGGGACTCTCTCCTTAGACCAGACTGGGCTTGAACTCACAGAGATCCACCTGCCTCTGCTTCCTGAGTGCTGGGATTAAAGGTGTGTGCTACCACACCTGGCTATTTACTAAATGAAGTATGTTGAGACCAAGTTGCTGAGGAAACAGGAATATACCTGTGTGTTTCATATTCTTTGCAATCTGTTTGCATGTGTAGACAGAGGCTGAGCAGGTGAGTGTCACATATGATGTAACTACCCAGGTCTGAGCATACAGACATATAAGTGCACACTTAAAGTCACACTCAACCAGGAAAACTTTCAGTAATTCAAAAACTATATGGTGATATGATTTGGGGGTGACAGAGTCACCTCAGGTTGTTCTAAATGATTTTTAAAGATAGCCCTTGTCTCCTAGGGGTAAATATTGGTGATGGCCATGCCTTTGCCAGAAGATATTGATTTTATTATCACAGCAAATATTTTTTTAAGGAAAAATCTTCTGGGAGATGAACTTTCTCACTATAAAGTAGCTTAGCCTCTCTAGTTGTGTTTTGAATCTCATTTTTAAAATATGATTTCTCATACTCTTTGAGGGCTCTCTTTTTAAAACATCATTTCTTGACATCATTCCTGGTTCAAAGAATAGGAAAAAAATGCTCAGGGACATTTTATGTATGTTTCACATGGCCTTACTAATGCTAAGGTCTTATATAATATAACAATTGTAATATCAAAAATGCACTCCACAGGTTACATTCAGATTGTACTAGTTTGATTGGCATTCACATGTAGGTTTGTTATATTTGGCTTATTTTTAAAAGTTGAGCTTATTTTTAATGCTAGGGAACCACCAGTTCTCTATCTCTGAAGTTAAAGTTCCACTTTCACAAGTGTAAACACACAAACTGAGGTGATCAGAAACCTGTTGCATGAGAATGATGCTATGAATGTCATTCTGTGTGGCAGTGGAATCTGCAAATAGGCCTTGGGCTGATGTGTATCCCAGAAGACCTGTAGACAGTCTGAGTTGCCATAGATGTCTGCTTTAATTGCACAGAATTGCAGATTTTTGGCCTTCTGATGAAAATCCACATTGAGCTTGTAGGGACTCTCCCTCATTTCACAGTAAGCTATATGTAATGGATGCATGTAGGAAGCTTTGTTTCCTGAACTGTGGTGATACTGCTGAGGTTGCTTGGACTGTGGTTTTATAGCAGCATTTTCCATAATCAATTGCAAGTCTGCAATCAAGCAACTATAGCTGCAATTTATGAAGAATAGCTCATTAGCTACTCTGAACCATGTGGTCACAGGCTATGACAAGAATGTGTTCGGGAAACAGTGATTCCATTTTTTTTTTCTGTTTAAAAAATATGTAGGGAGTAAGAAACTTTGGAATGTAACACCCATCCCTAAATGGTATGTCTTTCCCAAATATCTTTGTGGCTCATGCAGAAGAGGAAGCATGAAGATTATAAGGGGTGGAACTAGTGAGGGACCCCAAGGAAAGAGCATCTTGCAGACACAACAGGACTGATGTGCCTATGAACTTACAGAGACTGGCAGCACACAGGCATGCACAGGATCAAGCCAGACAGGGTCTCAGCATGGGGAGTGCAGAAGAAACACAGTGTCCCCCTAACCAAGAACCTATTTGCAATTGATGCCTACTGGGAAAGGAGAATCAGTTCTCTACATTGGAGATTACAGGGCATATCAACCATACTCCGAGGCAAGGCCCGTGCCCAGGAGTCATTGACCAGCACAAAATAGGCTCCATGGTTTTTGTTTTTGTTTTTCGTTTTTGTTCATTTGTTTGTTTTTGCTTGGGTTTTGGTGTTTGGTGGGCTTTTTGTTTCAGTGCTTTGTTTTATTGTTTGTTTGTTTTGAATTAAAAAAAATAGTAGGGATGAAAAGGATGGGGGAAACCGTGAAAATGGTTGGATAGAAAGGGAGGATGTGGGAGGAATTGGGGCATGGTAAAATATGGTCAAAATATGTTGTATGAATTTTTTTGTTTTGCTTTTGAGACAGGGTTTTTCTGACTGTTACTATTTAGATAAGGCTGGCCCCACACTCACAGATATCTACCTTCCTCTGCCTCTCAAGTGCTATGATTAAAGGCATGAGACACTATGCCTAGCCCCTAAAGGCTTATTTGTTTATATATTGTATGTATATTAACATTTGTACACCTGCACATCAGAAGAGGGCATTAGATCCTAATACTCAAGGTTGTGACCCCCCATGAGGTTACTGGGAATTGGATTCAGGACCTTTAGAAGAGCCAAGCAGCCATTATCTTAACTGCTGAACCATCTCTCCAGCCACCCCAATTTTAATTTTAAAATTTTAAATTTATTTTTCCTTTCTTCTTTCCTTCTTTCCTTCCTTCCTTCCTTCTTATGCTTAGGGTTGTTTTGCCTGAATGTATGTCTGTACACCAATGTGTATGCAGTAATTGCAGAGACCAGAAGAGGGAACTAGATACCCTCGGCTTGGGGTTACAGTTAATTCTAAGTCTCATGTGGGATTTGAACCTGGGCCTTCTGAAAGAACAGCCATTTTTCTCAACAGCTGAGCCATCTCTCCAGACCTTTTGCTCTTATTGGCTTGTAGGTTGATTCTAATGGCTCAAGTCCTCACGTTAGGCTAACTTGACAAAATTCATTCAGAGATTTTTCTTTTTTTAGTTGGAACTAGTTGGAAATAGTTCCAGAGCTATATTGCTTTCTCCTACAAGACTACAAAAGGAGTTGAGTTGAGTTGGAGCCCGGCCTGGGTTTCTGCTGAGGATTCAGTGGTCTCCTAAGAGAGCACATTCTGTGCTGACACAGCTGCTGACTCAGCATTGTCCTACTTTCAGAAACCATCTTAATATGGGAAATTTCAAACATATGGAGAAGTGAACTGGCCAGAATAGCACATTCTCATGCCCATGGTGATGTCCAGCATTGCCGTGGCAGTGGGATGTTGCTTATTAAAATGCATGTAGTCATTATGTTCTTATATTTCTTCTAGACAATCTTGAAATCTGGGGAGAAGGAAGGGATTTGGGGTAGACTGTCAGATCACAGTTCCCTACCAATTGTCTGCCTGAAGAAGCACCAGTCTTTTTCTATGTTGATGCAGGGACACTGGCCTCTTCTGTACTGACAAACTGGACATTGAAGAAAGCAGGACACTAGAAATAATGCTGACTGAATAAATACCAAACAAACAATGAAATAAAATGAAGAGTGAAGGCCAGTGCATGGAGATTGTATCTCTTTAACTTGGGGTGAGTCCTATCAGCTCATCTGTTCTGATTTCAGTTAGGTAGCATGGTCTTCTCAGCTGGACTTTATATCTGTACTAGGGACAGAAAATAGTCTCTTTGTGATGTTTGTCTGTTCTTAATGGTCGACAATGAACGTGGAGTTACTTGGGGGAGTGAAGGCCGTAGATGGAGAGAGGGAGGAAAGGAGAAAGGGAAAAAGGGAGGGAGGAAGAGAGGGATGGGTGAATGGATGGATAGATAGGGAAAGAGATGTTATCTAAAGGAAAGGAACAAAGAAAGATATCTAAGAAATTAAGAGTAATTTAGTTGCCTTCGCATTTTAGATGTTGGAGTTTTCCAACCCGGCCATTTTAAAGTGGATACCATTAGGAGCAATATAAAATTAAAATAGGCCATGCTATTTTTGTCTCTGGTCACATTTTAGAACCCAATTAAATGTCCAGAGACATTTTTTCAGTTAACAAAAAAAAATCTTATTACTGAAAAAATACACTGGTGGTTTTGTTTAATGTTATTTTTAGAGTTCTAACCACAGATAAAAGTAGAGGTAAAGATCTTGGTTAAAAAAATTTCTTCTCAAGGTTTACCAAAGTGACTTACTGTCATGGTCACGTTGAATATAAAAGTCTACATCATGAGAAAGCAGTTTTGGCAGTGTATGCCAGATTCCAGTGGTAGATCCCAACACATAGTTCGGCTCTACATTGTTTCACTTAAACATGTCTGAGTTGAACTGGCAGAATTTATGTCTCTCATAAGGCAGCTATCAAAGAACAACTTAAAATTAGAAAATGTCTAGATTTCATTCTTCATTTTGAAGTTGACAGTGTACAAAGGAATGGAATTGATTAGCCTGGTCTGGTTATAAAGAAACCTCCGGAAGAATCCATCTTGGCCTTCACTAAGTCTTTTCCTTCAGGGAAAGACAATATTTCCTATGCTCTTCCTTGATTCTTACCTTGTTTATGTTGCATAATACCAGTTTCATTCTTGGTTAATTATACTATGAAAGCTCAAGTCACTTGCCATCTTCATCTTGTTTTTCTAACTACTACAGACCATGAGAGCAAAGAAGTCCCCAAGCCAGATGAGGAAGAATAAGAGGGAATGTAGAAGCCATAGTGCAGGGGAAGAGTGGTATCCTGCTCCTAAATTGGGGCAGTAAAATGTTGTATGTTGGAGATGTTCATGTTTGTAGTTATGTCTGCCATCTGTAGTTCCAAATATATGAGTAATTGTCTCTGCTCTCCATCCAGAGCAAAACAGAGACGAACGGAGCCCTTCTTTATCCTTCCATGTATTTAACTTTTCCTACCATCCTTAGAATTGACCAGGAATGTTCTGCAAATTCTCACCTCAGGATAAAAACACATTAAAAACATAAAGGAACAAGAAGCTAAAGGGACTTTCTAAGGGTGGTCTTCATCCAAATGACATCATGGTGTGTGGTTTCTATCTCATTCCTAAACAGAGATGATGAATTTCCTCCATTGCTTCCTACTAGCTGGGAACAGGTGACACTACAATTGTGGTTCTTGAAAACTCACAAATACATGACCAGAAAAATGAGGCAGTGGTGGAAATTGACTATTCCAGTCTGTTTTTATCTTCTGGTCATAGCTCTGTCATAATTCTGAATTCAACATGTTTGTCTCACCAATTTGAAAAGCTGAACTATTACAGATAGGTAGTGTCAAAGACCAGCACAAGTAGTGTTCTTTGGTCATAGTTTAATGACATAGACTGTGTATACTATGTCCTACATTGTGTCCCGAGAGTTCTTTTGAGCCTTCTGGCCTTGCCCATTGTCCCACCCAATAGAATAAGAAGCCTCGGGAAGGATGCTCTTGAGTCCACCCCAGTTATCCTTTTAAACAGGTGTAATGGCAAACCAGGATGTTCGTACCACCAACAACAGAACTTCTCTGATAAACCCTTTAGAAAACAGAATCTCTCCCTAAATCTACTAAAAGGGAATAAATCTATTAGACTTCTGTATTCCCTCTCATCCCCAAAGGGAATATTTTAATGATCTTGGGTTTTACCCAGTTTCAATTTTGTTTGCAACAGTAACGTTGTTGTAGGTTATTAATAAGCTTTCATCTCTTATGAGAAAACTTGTCATCTTTCCACCACTCCTGATGCATTTCTCAGGGTCTTCTTCAATTTTTCTACACAAATAGGAGGAAGTTGTCATAAATATCAAAACTGAGAAGTTGAGACTTGGCTAGTTGGAAATAGTTCCAGAGCTATATTGCGTTTTTTGTTTTGTTTTGTTTTTGTTTGCTTGGTTTGGTTTGGTTTTTCTAACCTAAAGTTTACAATGCTAGTGTTTTGCATGCAGGATTTGGATGAACAAAAGGAAGGACATCCCCTGTCCTAATGAACATGCAGAACCCATTATGTGTTGAGACAAGTCTCCCTGGAATACCAGTGAAAGAAAATTAAATCAACTCACGCCAGCTAACTTGCGTCTCTCACCTGGGAAGGTATACAGACCGTAGGACAGCCACTGCTTAACATTAATCAGCCTCCTGAAGTCATTACATTCATGAGGAAATGTAATTCACATGTGATTACCTTTTAATTTACTCTGTAATCACATTCCAAGTGAACGGGCCAAGCTTAAAATGAAATTTAAAAGTCAAATACTGCTTTGTATTAGGAATTCACAATTTTTATACGCACTTAGGTTAATAAAGATTTTACAATAACCATTTGTGACTGAGCATATGATAATTTTTGGATGAAACTTAGTGCCATACCTTTGGTGAGATATGTTTGATTCTCCTCCAAGCACTGAGTTGGACTCAGAGAGTCTCAGAGCTGGGCTTTGGGTTGAATTCCTGTCTCTAAACTCTATTTGAAAGGGGTGGAGGAAGCCCATCCAAACATTCCTCAGTCCCAGATCAGAAGTTTCAAGGAGCTAATGTATTTTTGATTCCTGCTATACCTGTGGGGCATATCCATTTGTTTTATCCATCATTGTAAAGTGTGCACAGAACTTCATAATAACTCACTTCAGCTCGTCAGTGGGGACTACCAGTCAGAATCTTCCTCCAACAATGTGGCCTTTGAAGGGCATGTAGTTCCAGAGCTCCTGGGTTGGTTTCAAGGGAACACTGAAACTAAAGGTTTAGAAGTTGAACACTGGCTAGTTGTGGGTAGTAGAGAGTAACTTTGTGCCGGTTTAGTCAACATGAACTAGAAGCTACAAAGAGAAAAATATAGAGCATTTTCAGGTTTATGATAACCAAAGAAGAATTTTTACCACATGGTTTTCTTGATATTGGTGGAATTGCAGGAGTATTTTTTGGATTATATTTTTTTATTAATTAATTCAAATTATATCTCGGTTATAGGCCCCTCCTTCCTCTCCTTTAAGTCCCTCCCTCCCTCTTCTCCCTTTCCCTCCTCCTCAGAATAGGGGAGCCTCCCTACCTACACCCAGCTCATATAGTCATTTGAGGCCTGAGTTCGTTCTCTTCCCCTGGGGCCTGGTATGGCAGTCCCATCAGGGGGAAATGATCAAAAAGCAGGCAGAGATACCCCCACTCCCGTAAGCAGTGGCCCCACATGAAGCCTAAGATGCCCCTGTGGGCCCTGGTTAGGACTGCAGAGCAAAGAGAAACGGTGAGTGGGGGCATCTCTGTGACAAGCTGCAGACCTAAGTCAGACTAGGCCTCTGGGAAGATGTGGTGGGACTCCAGCTGAGACTCCTAGTAGCAGGGGTCATGGAGAGGACAGCCTTTATCTAGATAAACTCCTAGTGGACAGAGAAGATCACCAACCCACCCACAAAATCTATATCCAAAACTTACCCAGCCTACAAGACCTGCAGGGACAAAGATAGAACAGGACAGAACAGAGATTGAGGGAATATTCAACCAGTGCTGGGCCCAACCCTAAGACCCACCCAGTGGAAGAAAGCCAACCCCTATCAGTATTAATGATACTCTGCTGTGCTTGCAGACAGGAGCCTCTCAGAGTTATGCATAACTCTGAGAGGCTCCACCCAGCAATAGTTTGAAACACATACTGAGACTCACAGCCAAACATTGGGTGAAGCATAGGGAGTCTACTGGAAAAGAGAGGGAAGGATAAATGGGCCCAGAGGTGATAAATGCTCTAAAAAATATTAAAACTAAAATGCTAGATTCCATTCTCTAGAGATGCTGTCTAACATTATAAATATCATTATTATTTTTCAAATTTCAAGGTATTTATGACATATTTATGATAAATTTGCTATGGCTTATTTTAACTCAACCAGCTTTGTTTTAACTCAAGTACAACCGTGGTTGTGTTATAAGTCAGTGCTATTCAGTAGAAATCTAAAATACATGTGAAAATCCTAGTTGTCATACTGAAGAAAGGAAAATGAAGATTAGTTTCTTTTAATTTTACGTAACCTAAGATATCTTTACTAAACCTATAATTGAGACACATTTTATTAAATGAAATCTCTTATCATCTTTTTCATAATAGGCTTTGAAATTTCGTGTATATTTTATATTCAAATCATAATTTGTACTATTCACATGCCATGTGTGGTTTGTGGTTTCTGTATTGGTCACACACATTCTAAGCTGGGAAATTTATGAATTCATGATGTGGACATGATGGTTATACCTTTTTAATTTTTATTTTTATTAATTATAATTTATTCACTTTGTATCCCCATGTAGCTTCCTCCCTTCTCCCCTCCCAATCCTACCCTCCCTCCCACTTCTTCACCCATGCCCCTCTCCCAATCCACATACTTAAATGTAATCTGTACTGTTCACTACAATCCTTGACTTTTTATTTGAGGGTGATAGGAATAGATGGTGCTCAAAATCTTGTTGCTCTATGTGTGTGTTTGTGTGTGTATCTGTGGGTAAATGTACAAAAGACTGTTTGGAAGAGCTTAAGATAATGATGTAATAAAATATTCCTTGTTATTAATTCTTAGAATAATTACATAGTATCTGTATACTGCATCTCTGTGTACAAACATGACACAGTATATGTTCATATGTAGTAACTATATAGTCACAATTTTCATTATACACACAGACATATATATTTTCCCATGATTTATTATTATTATTATTATTATTATTATTATTATTAACTCATGGCTGAGGGTAACCTAGGTCTAGTACAGTGTGAGGAAAGACAGAAATGTCTCTCCTACTCCCTCTAGAGCTCACAGTTCCAGTCATGGCTCCTTAGTGCGTTAGCTCTAGTAAATGCAGCCTAATGGTTCTGGTGGCAGTAACAATGGGTTCTGCCAGTAGCACATACCCTAACACCCAGGCCTTGTGAGTGCCTCTCTGTAGGGCAAAAGCAAAGGGAGTCAAGAGACTCAGAGAAGATGCCTGGATGATGAGCTGATAAAGTAAGAAGGCTAAGCACTCCCTGCTGGCTTTGAGGATAGAGCACAGGTCAAAGAGTGTGGGCAAGGTTTGGAAGCTGGATAAGGCAAGGAAATGGAATCTCTCTTGTTGCCCTGAGCATTACAGCCCTACTACTGCCTATCATCTTGAGCTTAGCCTAGTGAGAACCACTTTGAACCTCTGGCCTTTAAAACTGCAAGATAAAGTTTTGTTATTTTCAGTCTAGGTCTATGGTGAATCACCACTTTACCAAAAGTCACTCATATATGCAACTTGAATGGTCAGGTGATTAAAAAGGTGTCATTTCCAGCTATTGGAAAAAGAACATGTTCTCTGACACCAAAACTAAGTGTGTCTTTCCCTAAACCACCTGGACAAGGGTTCTCCCCTTCATGTTATGCACAGTATTGTCCTGCTGACCTCTGATTCTATAGGTATGGTACAGGGTGGTAGTCATGTATCTGAGAGCCTGTATCCCTATAACTGTTTATAGGACCAACATCTTACACTTTCATAGCAAGCCCTTAGTCACTCACCCTCAGTATCTAACTTTGTAAGTGAGTACCTCAAGGCTTGCATCTTACATTCTATGCCTCCTGTGTGGTGGTTTGTGAAGATCAAAGCTGATATCAGCATGGCTTGTCTCTCCTGCCTCATCTCTGTTTGTAGGCTGTTTTCTGAAACTAGCTGAGATTATCTGGGATTGACAGTTGGAAGATCTTTAGTTTAATAATGTTAGTGTTTTTCTTTCTTTTCCTTAAAAAAAAGAAACAAAATTGATACAGAGACTCTTTGTGATGTCCTCTACTTAGAAAGACATGTCTGGGGCCTTATTAGCAAGGACGTTAGGTTTAGGACATTTTGAACAGCTATGTTGTATAGCATCGGTCTATGCCAGGGCTATGTTCAGCCTTGCCTTTGTTGGTTCTGATTCTCCTCACCCCTGTGGAGCTTGGGCAGGATTATGGTATTTCCTTTAAAGTATTAGATGCATCCTATGTGGGTTACCTTTGATGTATATTTTGTTTATTCAACTACTCATAGTTGAGGATTTGAAGGGTTGAGAAGTTTTTGCTCTTCTGTTAAATGCATCTGGAATTCACAATTCTGCTTTGTAAGGAAAATGTCATTCACTTCATTCTCGGTCACTCTACCCCATGTCATTTAGAATGAATGGTTTAAAAATCACAGAGAAAGTCATCTTTGAATGGCAGCACCAGTAATGAACAAGTCACTTCACTGGCAACTTGTATTGTTTAAAATTACAGAGATCACAGGGAATATAGTTACTCCCAAAAGTTTCTTATTGACCATGGTTAGAGGATGTCAAGACCAGACCCAAAGCTGTGCCCCTGCCCTCGTCATCTTTCTGCTTCCATAGATGATGCTGGGACATTTGGAAAGGCAGTGCACAAAGCCAGACCTTAAAGAACATGGGTATGTCAGGAATTTGGAGCAGACATGAGAACCAGAAGGCCTAGAAGGAAAAATTAGCAATGTCTGGACTGGTCAATATATATTTAGAGTCTCTGGGTCAGGTTTATAATCTTGTGCTAGAGACACTAAGGCATGAGGATCCTGAATGCAAGACCAGTTTGAGATACATAGCAAGATCCTGTCCCCAAAGACCAACCAACAGATAAACAGTGGCAAAGCCTGAACTTATTAACATCAATATCAGAGCAAAGCTATCTCTGATTTTCTTTTCCACAGTGCTTATAAAATTGTATGTTCTGTTCTCACCAGTTCTGAGTCAGGCCCTGAGAATCTTGTTGGAACCACTAGATGCTCTGGGCCTGGGCAAGGATGGGAATCATGTCTGGGTGCCAATGTAAGGACACCTGTTCTCAAGCTAGACTCTTGTTTCTACCAGGGCCTTCTAACTGCAACTGAGGCCACTTTGGGTTTGGTCCCTCCAGAGGCTATAGGAAGATGTGGGGAATTGCACTTGACTAAAGAGGTTATGCTTTAAATATGGCATTGGTTCCTGAGAAACAAAGCAACTCATATTTTGTGTTTGTGTTCTTATTGGTCTGGCTCATCTCTGTATGCTCTCATGTCTTTACTTCTCTGCCTTGTCAGCAGTATGAGATGTTTTCTTTTCTTTGCTACCTCTCTGCTTTTAAGAATTCTTCATTGTCTTTGAAGACAGCTTTCATGAGAGTTCTCAAATGAGTGCAATGTGTAGAGAATGATTTAGAAAAGTTGTGGGCATCCTGGAGTCAACTCAGAGTCCCTGAAGGGAAGGGCAATGCCTCCACATCCCTAAAAGCCACTCTAGCACCTCCATTGAACTTATTGTTAGGTGTTCACATACCATGGGGAGGGGGGAGAAGACCAATAATGAAAGGCGAGCTCTGTGTGGGCTGGACACCAGATCTGGATTTCCAGCAGAGGTTCTGGCAGCTTACTCTGCACTGGTTGATGACAGTCTTTCTGTTTTGCACCTTATCTAGTTTCTCTATGCATACAGTGGCTATCACAGCTTTTTCCTATCCTAGCAAGGAAAGCAGGCGTTGGCCCTCTCTCTTTTCATTCTGCTCTTAGCTTCACTCAGTTTGTTCCATCCTTAAAATCCCTGTAGAGGTCATGCTTTATTTTTTTAAAAAATTCCATGGTGCCCAGCCAGAGAGGACAGGTGAAATCATTGGGTAGAAAGTCCCTGGTACCTATCCAGGAAGTTGGGAGAGACTATCTCTGCTGGTCTTCAAGAACAGCACCTGTTACTTATTCTCCTGTCTCTACCCAGGGATGTGACCATCAGTCATCTTGTTTCAGGATTCTCAGCTAAGTTTGTAGGTTTATCTTCTATGCTTTGGTTTCCTTATTTAACCCTATTTTCTGTTTACTTACTTTAGCTTATAATAAATGTGTCGGTTTTCACATGTTTGGATTTTATTAGCCTTTTCTTTTAGCATGTTTTAAAAAGAATTAGCATTAAAATTTGATTCACTATTTCAAATAAAATGTTTTTAACTTTCTAAAAACATTTGAAGTATTATATGAGGTATATTCATTGTGTTGTGTTCAATGTTGCAAATGAAATTTAGGAATTGAGTTTCTTATCCTTGTGCAGTGGGGGAAAATAAGACAAAGTTTTACGCCATAGCTAAGGCTAGCTAAAAGGTATTACATTGTCCAGGATGGCTTTGAAATTATGGTAATCCACTTGTCGCATAAAGGCTAATGTGAAAATCATATTTTTATTATCTATTTATTTTCTGTGTTTATTGCCTTTAGAATCACATATAAGTATAATAACATTTGGATCCCTGTACTTTATAGTGTTTTTTAGATGAGAGCCATTCACATTGTTCCTTATATTCATACTTTATTTATTTTAGGCCCATGGTATTGAATTGCTGACTTCTATTTCCATCAGAAGAGGTTCCTAGTGATAGAATTCTTACCTCCTCAAATACCAGACCAAACAACAGATTGCTGTTACAGATAAGGACACTTATCTGGGAATCTTAATTTCCAGACATCTCTTTTCTTGGGATTTTAGATAAATCTGGCTCTTTAGACAACTTGGATACAGGTTAATGCCGGTGTCAGCCTCATGTCCCCTTCGTTGGGTGGTACTGGTACCAAAGCTCTACAGCTCATGCGATTGTCCTTTTTGCCGATCTGTCACAGAGGGGAAGTCTTCTTACTTTTCAGAAGGGTACCATCTCAGCTGGAAAGAGGTACAGGAAGTGTCATGAAGATCTGCTTCCTGGAAACAAAGCAGAGCCTAGCAAGGTTTTTCTTAGTGCCCTCCCTCCCCTGCATTCCTTTTAACTTTTCTTTCTTCCTGGTGTCACCCCACTCCTCTGGGCATTAGCTATTTCAATGAGTCACTTCTCAGCTAACTATCTCACCCAACTCAGAAAAAGCAGCTTTGACTGTTTTGAAGGCAACAAAAATAGCAGATCAAGATGAGAATTTGGGACATTATTTTTGTTCTGTGATGTCATCAGTCAATCAGAATCCAAATTTCCACATGCCATTTGCAGGTCTGTTAGGATGGTAGTAGTCTAACTGTCTGGCCTTGACAGTATGTTTTAGCATCTTTAGTTCGTCTCAAAATAGTTCTTCCCATACAGAAGAGTTGCTGACTTAGAAGGAATGTGTTTCCAAGGCAAGTTGGGGGCATGACTGGCCTGTGTGGACTGAGATGGATTCTGGTCCTCTCTCCTTGGAGGTCTGACATGCCACCTGTCAAGGCTCAGATGGCCTCCACCTCTAACCAACAGTTTTGATGAACATGTTCTGAGTTATAGAGGTTTTAGCATACACCTTCTCAGAGTATAGAATGCCTTAGAGTTTAACTTTTATCAAAACTATTTTAATTCTTAGCAAAGTAGTTATTCTTTTGAAAGGGAAAATTGTGGGTAAATGTCAAGAGAACTGTGAAATTATTCATGTCATATTTAAAACATTCAATTAAACCTAATTCCATCTCAAATCCATTCGACTCTAGTAGCTGCATAAGTAGGTGGAATGTCCAGGCTTGCCTTTATAAACTATGGCATGTGGTTGATCATGTTTCCTTCTTTGCACTTTTCTGTAACCTACTTACAAGTAAGGAAGGCATCCAGGGAGACTGGAAGCTTAGTGTTCGGCAAAATTGCCTTGAAATATAAAACTAAAAGCCTGAATGATTGATTGTAAGACGATTTCAGTAAATGATACTTGAATTAAAACATTAAGCAAGTGACTTGAAGCAAAAATTACATTGCTACATGTAATTTATTCCCTGAAAAGGAGTTTTAAAAATCAGATGAAATAATAATCCCCCTCCCTGCATACCTTGAGATACAAGGTAGGCAATACAGGCTTTCTTTTCTCTTCTTTTCTTCCCCCCACACCCAGCCCCTAAACTGAACACCCGTTGGATTTTATTTTCTTTCATTTCTTTGACTTGTCAAGAGGAAAAAGGTCAGAAGCGATCACCAGCTCTTGCTGTTTAACAGACAGAAGCCTGTAATTGAGAGTAATTCCTGTGCAATTTGGTAGGTAAGGGCTGTGTCAGAGTGGCTTTCAAAAGCTGAGTGCAGAGAGACACACTACTATTCTATAAGTGAATCAACTTTATTCACCTGGGCACAGATCACTTTTGATTTTAACCAAAATGCACCACGCTGTAGTGTTCACATTAATGTCTTTCTTTGAGAAGAATAGAAGTGTAATTTGCTTTTAACTGTACTGGAGTGTCCATGCAGCTAAAAAACACGCTGTAGCCTAGAAATCCTGATTATGAAATTCTGCACTTTTAAGAAGAAAAATAGTTTATTCTTATTTCCTTGTCATAGACAGTTACATTCCTGTTTAGGACCTGTGATTGTAAGTACACATGTCCCGTATCAAAGGGAATGAGAGAGTTTACTCTTGAGTTACAGTGGCCCAAGAACTCAGATTTATACTGCTCTGGAAAGCATGCTCCACTGTGGAAGTGCTCTTGTGAGATTGTGTTGGTGTCAAGCAAAGAAAGTCATAATTCAAGATATTCAATACAGGAATTGGTGGGAAGTGCAGAATAGAGGTTACAGCAAAACAAAGACAATTCTTCACAGAATTTTGGTTATCTTATGAAATTCTTAGCTTTTGGAGGGTAGAAGTCAATGGTTTCCTAAGAATGTATCTTAGAGATTTTGGTAGTCATACCTTTTTAGGTCAGACATGATGGTGGGCAATGAATAGTTTTCAATGGGACTAAAAGTAGCTTACAATAATTTGGTTCTGTGGCGTAT
The DNA here is from genome assembly GCA_028658305.1 of Pachyuromys duprasi. Classification (NCBI taxonomy): domain Eukaryota; kingdom Metazoa; phylum Chordata; class Mammalia; order Rodentia; family Muridae; genus Pachyuromys; species Pachyuromys duprasi. The sequence continues at coordinate 8,831,861 of CM053753.1, forward strand.
TCTTCGCCCCACAGTCATCTGGCTTTTTGAGATCTTTAACACAGATGGGCAGAGGTTTCTTCTCTTCTCCCCAAATCCCTTCTCCTTCTCCTTCTTACAGTTCAGTTTATAGCAGAGATGAAAACCATGTGTGTCTCCTTTAGCAGGGTTAGGTGTAAGGTGTAGTATCATTTATCACAGTATAGAATAGACTATGGTGTAATTTAAAGGTGTTTTGGAAGTGTGTGGATTGATTTCTTTATAAAACAATGCTCTGTTGAGCCTGGAAGGCTAGATAAAATCTAGCCTCTGCTCATGTGAACTCTATAAAACCTTGCCTGTGTCCAAGGCTCGTGTGGTTCTTAAAGTAGTTTCAAAGCAAGGGAAAAACTAAAGAGAACCTTTTAGGAGAAAATATGAGTTCACTGAATTCAAATTACACCTTATGTAACAGATAGTGAATTTGAATTATGTATGTAGAAATTCACAATATGTGTCATAAGCATGAGTAGACAAAATAATCTGTTTATTTTCCACCCAAAATGGCATCTACATATAAGGGACCTGAATCTCATTTCTCTTTAATGTAGTCATAACATACAAAGAAATTGCCAAGACCTGTAGGTCGCCAAAGCCTATTATAGCCTGACATTCTATGGGTCATGCTGGGCTGAAATTAGCAAACACTGTTGACAATAAATATAAAACAGACCATGTGGTGTCAGAACATGTATTTGGGTTTTACAAAACTTCACATAATCCAATTGTTTCATTTTGGCATTGTTCCTAAGATCTATGGGATCATTCCACTCTGAGCAACCTTCCTTTCTATATTTTCATTTGATAAGCATTCATCCTGCAATAATAACATATATGCACTTTATTATGGAGGAGAAACTGTAATTTTCAGAAGCATGACTTGAACCACAAACAGAAGAATGATTACCAGCTATGATTGGTAAGCCTGTATTATTTCACACTTAGAGGAGAGATGCAAACGAATGAATTAAATTAGGAGCACAATTTTCTTCTTAAATCAGTATTTCTGCCTGTCAGAACCCAGACCAGAGTGCATTATTCTTAATAGACTGTGATTTGTATTGAAATAGGACAATAAATCTGTTTATTGAAATTTATTTGCTGCTTGGGGTTCAGTTGTTCTGACTTTGTGCATGAGCAGAGTGGATGTAATAGGCTGGTGGTGCCGCACAGTGCCACTGAGTAAGGATCACTCACTATCGAGACTGCAGACTGATTACCAGAGAGGCGAGGTCCCATGCACTGCATTCGCTCTTTTATGCTGCACTGTTCCACAGAAAACCCTTGTGTTCTGACAAAGCCAGCAGTGGGAGTAATGGTCTGTCTTCATGCCTCATTTTCAAAAATGCCTACAGACTTTGGTGTTCAGAGGACAGATTTTCTCCTGAATTTCTTCTTCATGCACTTCGATTGTGTATTATTTGCGGCAATTTTCATCTACTTACTTGTCTGATTTCAAGAAGCTGATTTTATGACAGGCTTATGGTGGGCAGACTCCAATTGACACTAGGGGGTTCGCGTTTTACAGGCTGACTCCAGTGAGGCTTTGTGTGTGTGTTCCCAGGCCATCCTTGGTAAACATATAGGACAAATAATTACAAATAGAGAAACAATCTGTTCCATTTGATCCCTCAGAGACTCCTCTGTAAGGTAAGAAGGTTGCCTTGACCTTGTCTTCAGTTTACACATTTACAGCAGGCTCAAATCATGATCTTTTTCAGCTTCATTTGTTCAACCATGTTTCTAGCAGCTTTATTTGTAATAGCCAGAAGCTGGAAAGAACCCAGATGCCCCTCAGTTGAGGAATGGATACAGAAATTGTGGTACATCTACACAGTGGAATAATCAGCAATAAAAAACAAGGAAATCATGAAATTGGCGGGTAAATGGGAACTAGAAAAGATCATCCTGAGTGAGGTATCCCAGAAGCAGAAAGACACACATAGTATATACTCACTCATAAGTGGATATTAGATATATAATATAGGATAAACATACTAAAATCTGTATACCTAAAGGAACTAACCAAGAAGGAGAACTTTAGCTAAGATGCTCAATCCCCATTCAGAAAGGCAAAGAGGATGGGCATCAGAAGAGGGAGAAAACAGGAAACAGGACAAGAGCCTACCACAGACGGCCTCTGAAAGGCTCTACCCTGAAGGATACCAGAGCAGATGCTGAGACTTATAGCCAAACTTTGGGCAGAGTGCAGGGAATCTTATGAAAGAATGGGGAGATAGGAAGACCTGGAGAGGATAGGAGCTCCACAAGGACAGCAGCAGAACCAAAAAATCTGGGCACAGGGGTCTTTTCTGAGATATTACTCAATGCTGCCAAGACAGAAGTTGTAATATGAGATGAGAACACACCTTTAATGAAGTGTGTCATACATTACAAGCAGCCAGGAAAATAAAATCCCCACTAATTTGAGGGAGCATGAAATGTTTGTGAGGATATAAGCAGGTAGTCATGTTGTATTTTAAAAATCCCACAGCTTGCATATAAAATTCACAGGCAGAGAAACCTTCTACCTCATTACAGGCTGCCCACTCTAAATCACCAACATTGGCCTTGGTGCTACCACACCTTGTTGCTAACAGAGTCTGAGACCCAGCTCTACCAGAAGAGGAGTAGTCAGTGTTAGGAGACACTGAGGAGATTCAGAATGCGATGGAGCTGACTAGCTTCATTCTGCTCACTCCCAGGCTCCACATGTGCTCTGCACAGACAGTGGCCACAGTGCAGCCCTTCATTATCATGATGCTTTGGGCTTAGAGTTGAGGTTTCCTCTTTTCTTGGTTTTCAATAGTGAAGAACACTGAATAGTGAAGAACATTTTAACATTTGGTTTTTTAAATGACATTTTTTATATAGTGAACGATTTAATAGAAATTCAAACAATCACTGTTTGACAAGGTCACAAAGACAAAAGATAGCGAAAGACAAATGTTTTATTTTTTTGATGAATTGTAATAAATTAAATATACACTGCAAAAATGTAAATCTAGACATAGCCTTACCATTTAATAAAATGAACATTAAACTAAAATATAAAATTATAAATTTTAGAAAAAATGGAGGGAAAAAATCCATGCAATCTTGGGTTTGGTGGTAAATTTCTGTATATAACAGCAAAAATGAAACACATAGCAGAAACATCGCTATATGGAGGTTTCCTAAGACGAGAGCTTAGGCCCTGCAGAAGATCCTTTAAAGAGAAGAGACAATTAACACAGACTAGGAGATTAGAAATAAAGACAAAACTGAGAAATGGTAAATACTTAGATCCTTCATAGCAGAAGATTTTATAACTATAAGAAAACAAGTTAGCTTAAAGGCAACCAAATGCTGTGAATTTATCTCACACTACAAAAGATACACAGATGTAAGGTATACAAAGAGATGTGCAAAAGCACACTCAAACAGGGGGCTTGAGGTGCTACCATACACCTAGTAGAATAGACAAAACCTAAGAAAATGGATTGAGCCAGCACTCAGAAGTTACTAGATTGAGAAGAATTCTTAGTTTGTTTTTGAGACTATCAAATTCTGTGGTCACTACATAAGACCATTTTGCTACTTCTTGCAAAGCTAAGCATAGTTTTGTCATAAACCCAGTCATCATGTTTCTGTCCAGCTGCTGTGAAAGCATATGCTCTCACCGAAACCTACGCAGGAATGCCAAAGGCAGAAGGAAAATAAGCATATTGTGACGCATCTGCATGGTAGGAAATTATTAAACAATTAAACACTTCTTACCATATCAATGATAAATGTGGGAGTTTTAAGCTAAAGCCATTCAGGAAAATCAACATATTATATGGTACCAGTTGCAAGAATTTCTGATAAAAATAAAGCTGTGGAGATATAATTCTGTAAGTTGTTGGCAGAGCTTTTGGGCCAAGGCAGAAAAGGTGAAGGACAGGGTGAAACTGTTCTGTCATGCTGCAATGGTAGACACGTGACACTCTCCTTTGTTGAGGACCATGGGAGTGCACAACTCAGAGTGTGCACTGTAATGCGTGGGAACTAGAAATCATCAAGGAGCTCAGTAAATAATAGCTGGAAGGATGTGTCACAGGACAGTGTAACTCCTCGTCTGTGATGAATCTGTTCTAAGGTCTCCAGGCCTGAAGCTATTGGTGGTACTGAGCTCTAGACATCCAGCCTTTCCACTTATAAGAGGTTATCACCAATAATTAAATAGATTATAACACTCACAAATAATCCTTTGTAATACAAATAATTTCAGTGTGGTCCTTCTCTTTCCCAAAATATTTAAAGTTCTCAATGCACTGTAGAGATATTTCAAACCACATCCCACAAAGAGAAATCTCTGTCATGCGAATCTGAGTGCTCTGAGTGAATAAAGTACCTAACCAAAGGGACTGAGAGAGAGCCTTTTGATAAGCAACTGGGCATGAATGTAGTCTGTAAGATCAAACACAAGACAGACCTTGACCATGTTGTTACCCAGTAGGTGAAATGGGTTATGGCTTAATATTTTGAAACATCTAGGGGCGTGTGTGTGTGTGTGTGTGTGTGTGTGTGTGTGTGTGTGTGTGGCTTATGTGTATGGTATGAGTGTGTACCCCTGTCCATCTGTTTGTCTGTTTGTCTGTATGCCTAGACGTGGGTGATTAAATATGTAGATGGAATGTGGTTCCTATGAATCAGTCTCCACAGTGTTGTTTGGATAGGTAGGATGTTAAAGATAATTAGGAAAAACACTTGGCTGACCATGCAGCAATAAATTAGGTTGGTACTATCTAAGTCTGTTTAGCCTAATATAGACACTAATGATTGTTCTAGAAGTATCCATAGGCCTGCTCATGCATAGAACTAATGATTGATCTTGAAGTATCTATAGATGCACTCCTGTGTTTCTGTGTCCCTGCAGCTGAGACACTTTAGGACAATAAATATGCTAATACCCAGATCTTGGTTTCCAATGTCATTTTTACCACTAAAGTAATCAAGGTTCTTTATAGATTCATGGCATTCCAGGACTGGGGGAGAAAACACAGAACATATGCCTAGTCTATTTTATGGTGTCAAGAAAAAACATGTACAAAATCCAAAATGATGAAAGTATGTGAAAAGGCCATGTTTGCTAGTTCATGGAGTAAGTATAGATGGCTCATCTGACATAAAAATAGGATTGGATTATAACCTAAAGGCCTTTTATTCCACAGGGTAATGAAAAAATATTTGAGTAAAGAGGCAAAAGAGAACAGATATGTGAAGGAGAATTCCAGATAATTAATATAAACAAACTATTATGAGATACATATTTACTTTTTACCTAGAAGTGATGAAGGTCATACTTCTTCATATGAGAAGCCATGAGGGCTAAGCGAGCCATCCTTTTGTTTTCAATAGGTGGGAAGAAGTGCAATCATTGATAAGATCTCCTTCAAAAGAGAAGAGCTCTCCTTTATTTTCTTTGACTGGAACCTTCTGCTTTTTACCCCAGGGCATAGGCACAAAGCATAAAGGAAAAACTGAGTAGCTGACTTGGGCAAACTTTTCAAAAGTAAAGCAGCCCACCAAGATTTTGCCTAGCAACTAGATGCAGCTAAATATGAAGGAGAGAAATCTGCTGACATGTCTTGCACTATTTAAAGGTGCTAATGGGCCCGGTTTTGGCAGAGCTTGTGGCTGGTAGAATGGCTGGCTTCAGACCTGCAGTGAATACAGTTCTTGCTGCTGAGCCTGGATGAACCTAGCCCCGTAGTCTCTCTTCCACAGGCATTCTGGAGGTCCATCTGTCTGTACACTCCCAGAATTCAGATTTTCACTCCTAACAGCAGCAGGTATATGAGAGCTGTTTCATGGGGATCAGGGGCTTGCTGAGACCCAACCATGTATAGGGCCTTGGTCACACCAAGAAGAAACTAGAAGCTCTGTCAAGAGTGGACAATGCTCCATTCCTTTGGAGTGGAGTATAGGATAAATCAATGAACAGCAGTTAAAATATAATAAGGGATATGAGAGTGTTAGGGTGAAGTCATGTGATATGAATTTGTAGGTGCTGAAGAACTGTGTAGATAAAAATATCAGTGGCAGCTGACAAAATGCATTGGGAATATGTTACTTCGTTGGCAGGAGGCAAAACCAGGGTGCTGTGCAGGGACTTTGTGCTTTGATTTCCATTATGAACCCAAAGCTGTGTTTCATTCCCATCTCTCTTCTCTCCTTCCCTCCTTCCCTCCTTCCCTCCCTCCCTTCCTTCCTCCCTCCCCTGGTCTCTTCCTTCCATATAGGATCTGATATAGTTCAGGCTGGTGTTGAATTTTATGTTAAGTAGTCAAGGATACCTTTGACCAACTGATCCTATTGCCTCCACCTGCTATGTGCTGGGGATACAAGAATATGTCACTTTGCCCTGTGTCATCAGAGACTGTGGATTGCACCCAGGGTTTTGAGCATGCCAAGTAAGCAGTTTACCAACATGGTCTCTGACGTCACATAGGGCTGGGACTCCTAGCCTACTATCTATATGTTCTTAGAAAATTTGTTTACCAGAGTAGCCAATGAGGACCCTACTCTGTCACTGGATGGAAACTGGAGACTAAAATGTTGTCAGAGCATTTTATTTTTTGTCTTTTAGCTGCTTAGTAAAAAGCATCCAGGTGATATTTTTACTCGCTGTAGTTGACAAAGACTGTAATTTTTCTCTCTAAACTCCATTTAAAAGTAGGAACTAAAATTTCAGATTATCTAATAAAAATAGATGCTTTATTTCATATATGTTGAGTCCTTTAAATTTTGTGAATATTATATATGTTAAATAATAATCAACTCAATTTTCTTTGTCTAATTTCCAGTCTATTGATTCAGAGAGAATGTGACCTTCCCATCTGGTTCTTTGAAGTGCAGATTTGACTCAAATTTGAGATACAGCATTTCATTGCTATTCTAAAAAATAAGTGTACTACTTTTTTTGCAAACATTAGCATCTTCAGAAATGAAGACTTCTCTACAGTTGTTTTAATAAAATACCTTCTGCTTTTCCTAACAGAGAATTAAAAAATAAAATATACATCATCCTGAATGTCTAAGACAAAAATGGTGCTAAAATCACAAGAAGCAGCACTGTGCACAGGCATCGCTGCTGCCGATTTGTTGCAAACTGGAAAAGCAGTCTTTGGCCAACACAGGCTCTGCTTGATTTCATGTTTGTGAAGATTCCTTCAGTTCTCTTTCCATCACTTTCAAGACCTTAGATTGGGGTGAGGGTGAAATACAGAGCAGCAGGTGGCCCGCAATCCCGACAATCCCCAACCATCCTGTCATGTTTTAATGATTCTTTTGCAGGTGTGAAAAGTTTTTTTTTCCTCCTCTTTTTATAACTTTAACATAAGCACCAGTTGGGTTATTTTGGTTGCAAGAGCATGGTACACTTTTCTCCTTTTCATTTAAAATTTGACTCACTTTTCCCCCTTGATTTTCGGAGCTACAAAATCAGTTCATTGTGACCTTGCACATCTTCTGATGGAGGGCTTTTGTCTTATGTTGAGCTTCCATATCAGTTCTGTCAGCTGTCTAAGCATCACTCATTACCTGTCTGAAAGGTTCTTTATCCCAGTCCATATGATAATGATTATGGGAGTTTCCATCTGGATACAGACACTTGGATATAACCATCCTTATGAAGATGGTACCCAAGCTTGGTAAGCCCCTCCTTAAGGAAGTTAGAGTTGTGGTTCAGAGTATACTAGGAATTGACTTGTCTTAATGTTTGGGGGAGGGAGAAGAGACAGAGAGAGACAGAGAGAGAGACAGAGACAGAGAGAGACAGAGAGACAGAGAGAGAGAGACAGAGAGAGACAGAGAGAGAGAGAGAGAGATTGAGAGATTACAAAGTTCCTGGCTACTAGTTCCTGACTTACAGCATTGGGGAAAAGGTAACCAGTGTAGAAAGACCAAGGTGCCTCCAGCGTGTTTCCCACCGTGTTCTGATCCATGGTGTGAATGTGGGCCAACAACTTGGACATTTCCCATCTTTAGGTATCCAACAGCTCAGGGAAGCTGTTTTCTATGGTACATCACCTGTGCACACCTGTATTGTCACCCAATGCCTAAGGTTTTATAGCTGTGAAGATGGTTTCCAACACATCCTTCTGTACACACACACACACAGGAAAGCTCATTCTGAGATATTTCACATTGAGCTGATTTTTTCTCTCATTGTCTCCCAAATGATGGGCCATAGTACCGTTGACTGTTTTAATGGTATAATCTAATTACACTCAGCAGACAATTGGAGACAGAGGACAGCATTAAGGACAAATATTTCAAAATGGCTCAGATTTGCATTCTGCATAGTGAATTGATCTCCCTGGGTGGCCCAGGGCAAAGAGCATAGCCCTTTCAAAAGTTTCTGCCCTGCCCCTTCTTGGCCCTAATACCCTCTGTGGGTTGTGTGAAGCAGTTGAACTTTGGTTTTCACTTTGTGAAGGAGAATAATGACACCTACCAGAAAACTGTTATGAGGACTCACTGAAACTAAAAAGTTCCTAATAGTCTGCACTCACCCTGCTCATAGCAATAAATGCTGCTGCTTTTCTCACTTCTGTTTAGGCCCACAGAAAGGTAATTCTGACAACTCTTTGGTCTCTTTATTTATTTATCTGTCTATCTATCTATCTATCTATCTATCTATCTATCTATTTAAAAAAATCTATCTCAGAGGTGCCTGAGAGTATAATTAGCTTTAGGAATGCCTCCACATTTCCTGAAGCATATAGTTCAGTGGGGCTCTAGACATTAGACAGTTGTAGGTATTTTATAGAAAGAAGAAAGAAAGAAAAATGATCTTAAAACCAAGCACATTGGGAGAATGCTGTGGACAACATGGTCTTTTTTGGTAAGGAATTTCTCAGAGAGTGTAATGTTTGCAAACAATTTTGTTTCCAGAGCTTGCTTGTTTGTTTCATTTTCTGTTTTTGTTTTGGGGCAGCATCTCACTGTGTAGCCCTGACTGGCCTAGCACTCTCTATTGTAGACTAGGCTGCCTTCAGATTTCTAGAGATCTACCTGCCTCTACCTCCATGTCTGGACAGAACTACATTATTTCAAATCAAGTCTCTGAAAGCTTTTCTTCAAGGTGCAACTTACAGGGCCACAATGTTGAGATCTGGGAAGAAACATACAGTTATCTGATAAATACGATGTTATTTAAAATTTGGATTTTTGAGATAAATATGATTCCCCTTACCCCTACTTAACCATTTGGGAAGGTTATAATTCGTAGTGAAAATATGTGACTTGGCCACAGCTGGTACACATGGATGGAGACAGTGGAGATCAGGAAGCTCAGTCATGGGTTCGCCACTAATTAGTAGGAACCCTCCCGAGTCCTCTGAAATTCTGTACTTCCCAAGTAGACATTTCTTGTTTGATCATTTTATGCAGCAGCTTATTGGGACAGTTCATATTAAATATCATACTGGCTGCTGATTGGTGTGAAAATGAATACTACTTTCTTATTTCCATAGCTAGGATGTCAGCCTTGAATCATGCTTTGAACCCTCTTTTGTGGTGGGGTTTTCCTCTCTAATCCCTACGCTGCAGAGACTGAGGAGGTAGAGTTAAGAGGTCCAAGCAAGCCTCCGTTGCACAACAGGAAGAGACCTTGTCTTAAACAAAGCAAACAAAAACCTAAATACGAACAACTTTCTTGCCTACCACAGCGTCCCTTTTGTAAGAGTCACTTTGTGTTTGTGTGCTAGCAACTAAAATGTCTTGGGTCTAAAAATGGCCCGTCTGGTTCACAGCTCATGTCCTGAAGACCTTATGCCTAAGTGTTACTGTGAGAAAGTAAGGGGAAGGCTCAACCTTAATGGCAACCTTTATGAAGAAGGGAAGAAAATGTTTTGGTAAAATGAGAAGTTTCTGCAACCTTGGAGAGATGAGTGCTGGTTGCTTTGGTTTAATTACCTGTACACCAAAAGCAATTCCTAGGGAAGTGATTCCGGAAGCACTCAATTTGCCTTGAAGAGGAACACCATGAAAGCCAGTACTAGGAATAAGCACCTCCCGTGACTGTCACAGAATAGAATTTGTCTGCTTCCCAGACCCTGAAAGCTTGCTCCAGTGTGATCTGCTGCTCATGGGAAGCTCCTGTATGTGGAAGCACAGCTGTTACTCGGTTGTTTTTGTATTTAATTTGAAATTACAGTGTTGAGGAGAAATTGATCACAAGGTATTCCTCAGCGCCATCAATGCTTGTGTCAATGCTTTAGTTTTATCGTAGCTGGTTTTATCAGCACATATACCTAGCATTTCATTTTTTCTCAAGTCTTCCAATTCTGAAATAGGTTCCTTCCTCCCCTTGCTTTCTCTAGGTGTGACTTGGATAACTGGATCACTGTCCTGGCTCTTCTCTCTCTTCCCCTTCTTTATTACTTACTATAACACAGGCTCTCTTCTTTATGCATTTGTGCCCTGCTTAGGCATGTATTCATCTTCTGGTCTAACTTTTCATCATTTTCCCAAGGAATACCCATCTCCTCCCACACTTTGTATATTTTATTTCCCTTCTTCCCATTTCCAGTCTTTTCTCTTGAGGGATTCCATTTCTAAAGGAGTGGCATGACAAGATTACAGAAGGACTTGCTGACTCAGGACCAGCCAGGAGAGCTCTTTCCGCCAATCCAGCCTTCTGCTTGACACCATCTCCAATGCACATCTTCATACCATGGAGACCTATGGGGAAAACTGACTCTCCTAGGCATCCAGACACTTATCAGCATGTGCTCCCTTCCTCCAGCATGATCCAGGGATTTTCCCCTCATATCAAGCCTGGTGCCAGGCACTCACTTAGACATCACAAGGCTTGGTCAAGGCTGTATTGTTTGCTTCCATGAAAAGTATATAATTTGACCTCTTTTCTTTGTCTTGGGCTCTGTCCGAGTCATTTTCTCTTTAGAATGGCTGTACCCTATAAAACAGCTTACTGTCACCTGTGATTATGTAAACATCTATTAATTTCAATGAAATAAACCTGAAATTCATTATTTTTCAGTAACACTAACCCCATTTCAAATGTTCACTTGGTCTATGTGACATATGGAAAAGACCATGTGAAATATTTCTACTTGGCCATAATGTTCTTTTAAAATGTGCACGCAAGGTTGAGCAGTGGTTTCTCTGGATTGAACTGGATAGCTAGCTTTCACGAAGCAGAGTTTTGTTGCTAACAGTGTGAGTCCTAACATAGTCTGACTGGTAACTGAGTAACATATTAAAAAGTATATAGGTATAGTGTGCATTCCTGGTTTTTATTGTATTCTGTAAAATATATTTTATGAATGAATGTTATATCTGTCTTCTGCATGTCCTCTCCTTTAGGATTTGCATTATATTCTGACTGATGATACTATTTAGACCTAGCAAAAGGTCAAGGTATTTAACAAAAATCAGTCATTTTAAGCACTTAACTTTCCAAATGCCTCAAATCTTTTTTTTTCTAAAGAATTTCTACTAAAATCTACCCTGTAACACAGGTTGAGGACCTATTGATCGTTTTTGGACTAGAGACAGGGGCTCCCCCTCAGAGCCTCTCCCTCCTCTCTCCAAGCACTCAAGTAACATTAGCCTTAGATTTAATATAGCAATAGGCATAGCTTTGGTTTGTTCAGTTTTAGGAATAAATATCCAGTATGTTAGGCCCTGCATTTCTAGATTCTAAAGCTCTATTTTAATAAATAGCCAGCTCTGTGGGGGAAAGATAGTTTTATTAGCAGGCAGCATTAACACTGTTGGGCTCCGTGGTTAGGTTGACATAGTGTCATTGTTACAGAAGATAAAATTCAAAGGAGCATTTGCGGAGCAGTGAGCAATGGATGTTAGAACAATAGCTCAGGATTTTATGGAGGTTTAATCATTATCCACCTCCATCCTTTCATTTAGACAGTCAGACCATATTTCTTGACATTTACTACAGTGTGCACTGTATTAAGTGCTAGCTGATTCAAAGACAAGAAGAGATGGCAATAAAGGATGGCAATCCCCTTGGCACAGGAGAAAGGTATTTGATGGATTTGAAGACCTGTCACCTGTGGATATGCCCAGCGTTTCAAGTTAGAGTGACCTTCCACATAGCTTAGTGTTATGCTGTTGCCTTCTAGCGACTCTTAGTGCATTTTGGACAGTGACTTTTTGCATTTGTATTGAATGGTGGCTTTGCAGGTTGTGTAGCTAATGTTACAACAAAGCTAAGAATGTATATCAATGGATTACTTAATCTTAATGTAGAGATCTCAAGAGATGTCCTGAAGGAACCAGGATCTTAATTAAGATGTGAAATTGGCCACTCAGGACAGAATTGCAGACAAAATCCTGACAAGTCATTAGTTTTTCAGGACAGATCAATAACACTAATGTTGAGTACCCAAACCTTGACACTCCCATCTTCTAAAGGATGTATCTGTTTCATGGATACCAACATGATAGCCTCTAACTCAATCCTCCTCTCTGTGCCTCACATGTCTAAAGCCTTCATGTGTGGATCACCATGGCTAACTGGAGGAATCCACCACCCATCATTCTTTGATTTATCTTTGTACCTGTGTTTACAAAGAACTAAGACTAATCAACCTGTAGCCTCTTAATTCTTCCAGAGGCAAAGTTTACAACCCAAGTGTACACAAAGCCTTGGTGGGTACAGAGTGAATTTAATCGGCCGGCTGATGTCTGTGACCTGAGAGATGGTTTTCCTTTGGGGATTCAGAGCAACCTTGTTTCTTTTGAGTTCCGGCTAACTGGCTATTGCTTCCTGTACTTCCAAATAGATCAGGAAGTCTGGATATTTATGTGAGAATGCTCATTTTGGTTTGTAAGTAATGTGACAATACCATATGATATGTGATATTTAATGATATATTCAATAGCATGTTTTTAACACTTTGCACATGCTACTGAACAGACAGTATCTGTTGGCCATACATAGTTCTATCTGCTAGCATGGGAACCTTCATCTTCTCCTACTGTGTGAAAGACACTAGAATGTTCCTCCAAGTTCTGTGCAGATGGAGGTCTTTTCCATGAAAGGCTGCTCTCATTTAACTTCCACTTTGATAGCAGCTACTCAAACATGTTAATATCTCATGTCTTGTACAACAAACCAAATATGAGTTTTATAGTGCTAGCATACTTCAGAGAATCGATGACTTTGTGTTTGGGAGGAGGAGTCTTGGATTTAACTTCAAGTGACAAAACAAACAAAAAACAATAAGTAATAAATTGGATTTCACTGAAACTAAGAACTTCTGACTAAAAGGGCAACATCAAGAAAATGAAAGACATGCTACATGATGAGGTTATACATCTGAAAAAAAGTGTATCTGATACGGGTACTGTAGCTACATATGTACAACCTGACAATAAAACAAATGCAAAGGGCAATAGACTTGGATAGACATTTCCCCAAAGAGAATGGAATTTGACAACAAACATATGTACAACATCATAAATCACTGGGGAAATGCAAATCACTGCCACAAGACACAGCTCATACCTACTCGGATGATCACAATCGAAGCCATGGGCAATGACTGGTGCTGGTGGGGACTGGAGAAATTGGAACCCTTTTTGTAATGCTGGTGGAATGTACACTGTGGCCCCTGGGGGGAAAGTCTGATACAGCCTCAAAAAGGTAAACAGAGTCAACCTGTTTTCTTGGTACATAACCAAGATCATCAGACATAGGTACCTGTACATACACACACATTTTATCCCAATACTTTTTGTAATCATCAAAAGGTGAAACTCTATGAATACCTATCAATGGATGAGTAAACAATTTATACTATATAGAACATGAAAGAACTGAAAAGGAAACACAGGCTTTATTTTTTTAACAGTTATTATCATTTAAGCATTTTGTCTGTATTACAAGCACATATTGATTTTTCTTTTTAAAAGGCAATACACATTTGACTGGGGGGGGGGGATAAGTAGAGAGCTATGCACTTAAATCAGAGGATTAGAACCGTATTATGAATTTATAGATGCTCTTGAATTGTTTTAGTGGTTAATTACTTAAACAGTACCTTAATGAAAAGAAGTTGTACACTTTGCAGCTGGAACCTTGCAGTAGAACTGCAGCGTCACTGCTCCTGTGCCTGGGCTGTAGCCACTTCTGTACGCCTCGGTTTTATGTCAGGGAAATAAAACAACCCAGACTTCAAAAGGTTGTAGCTTCTTTCAGCGTAGGAATGCATAGCAATTAGTCGGTTTGGTGTCTTGCTTATATTAAGTCTTAACAGATACTAGCTGCTGTTGTCATAAATTATTATAATTGCTGTTTTAAATTACAAATGTCATGACCACAAGATGAGCAAAGGAAATAATGCCACATCCATGAAAAATAGAGGTAAAAGAAATACGCGCCATTGGCTAAATAATGCAAGCAAGCTATGTGGTCTGTCTCTACCAATTAAATTAGAAGTCTACTTAGATAAAAAAATATGTATGGTGAATGGAACATTTTTAAAAATCAAGTTAATTTTTTTATCATGAGTGGGATGTCAGTTCCATCCTAACCCAGACTGGAATGTTTCAGCCGGAGTTGCCACCCTTGGACTTAGATCTCATAACTATACCTGTGTCAGGGTCCAGCCCTGTGACCTTCTTTGGTTTCTGTCAGCACTAGACTGTTTTCCACCATAGGCACTCTTTTTGTTTTGAGGCTCTATTCTGCTTTCACCCATGTCCTAGTTTCTCATAATCCAACAAAATGTACTTCCTTGATACCTGGTTCACAAACCACATACATTATCCTTTAACCAACTTCTCATGAAGTCTAATGCTCATCTTCATTCCCTTTTTGTGAGGACCTAAAACTCCCAGAGAACATTTTGCTGCATTAGTAAAGGGGATTTCCTTAGTTGGAGCATCTTTCTTTCTCTGTTTCACAAGCCTCCAATTTTCCTTAAAGCTGGGACACTGGGGCGTGTCAGTAATGGTTCTGGCAGTGGTCACTTGTTGGTGCATAGAAGGCTTTTTAAAGGGAAGAAAGAACTAAATTAAAGTGGTCTCGTGGATTGGTAGAATTGATATTGTGAAGATGACTTATCATAAAACTGCTTACAGATTCCTCATAATTGTCTCAAAATTCCAATGCTTTTCAAGACCTAGAAAAAAGTCCTAAACCTATACAGATACACAGAATACCCTGAATATTCAAGAAAATATTAAGCAGAAAGAGGGAAGGGTCACAATATCTGGTCTCAATCTAGAATAAAGAGACATCGTGACAAAAACAGTGTGGTATTGACACAAAAGCAGACATAGAAACCAATAGAAATGAAGTATCCAGAAATAAACCCATACAGTTATAGCCAGTTAATCTTTTATAGAGCAGTCAACAATGTATTTTGGAAAAAGACAGCCTTTTAAACAAGTGGTGCTTAGAAAATGAGATATAATGCCTGTAAATATGTAAACTAGATCCCCATAACTCCCCTTAGACAAAAGTCAATTCAAAATGGACCAAAGATATCAATATAAAATATGAAAACTAGTCTACTTCGAAAAAAACCCATAGAAACAAATACTTCAGGATACAATTATAGGCATAGACTTCCTTTTAAAGAAGTCCTTTTCAAGACTCATAATTCAGGAAATAAACCTAAGGATTAACTGTAAGACTATGAAATTAAAATGCTTCTGTGTTGCAAAGGAAATAGCAGGATGAAGAGAAGCTATACAATGTAGGGAAAATGTCTTCCCTGTATATCCTACAGAGGATTAATTTATTGGATCTTTAAAGAACTAAAAAAACACAACAACAAAAAACCCAAAACAAACAAACAAAAACCCTAAAACTAAATCATCAAGTCAACAAATGGACTAATGAGTAGACCCCAGGTTATTTGGAAAGTATCTCAACTGCCTGCCACAGTAAAATGCATCTTAAAATTACATGGAGAAGTCATGGTAGCTGAGCCAAGAAAACAAATGAGAGCCAACGCTGGCAAGGAGGTAATTAACACTAATGTGGGGATGTAAAGTGGTACAGCCATTGTGGAAGTCAGTGTGGAGTCATGAAACCAAATACAATGATGATGTGATCTAACGATGCAACTGTGGAGCACATCCTTGATGTATTTGTAATAAACATACCACTGAGATTCTTGCTCATTCAAGTTCATTGGCATATATTCATAAAAGTCTCAATCTAGAGCAAGTGTAGAATGCATCAATGGGTAAAATGTAGATATATACAACTGAATTTCCTTCAGCCATGAAAATGGATGGAACAGGAGATCATTGTATTAAGTAAAGCAACCCAGATTCAGCTGTGCCTGTATCATCCTTAGTTTTACATAAGAAATCTAAATTGAAGCGTGTGTATGTGTGTGAACATGAATTTGAAAGAGGAGGCAGAGATATAAAGGGAGGGAGGAGCAAGGAGAGAATGTAATGGACTATCTGATAAGAAAAAAGAAGCATGGATTATTTTAGATAAAGAATCCAGCAAGCAGTTGGGAGAGATGGCTCAGCCATTAAAGGCTAGGCTCACAACCATAAATATATTTTGATTTTTAGTCTGCATTTGAATTGTGTATGTGTGTGTGGCATGCACAGTGCATACAAGGAGGTCAAAGGGCATTCTTATTCCACCTCGTTTATGTTAGAGTCTCTTTATTGGTTTTGGACTGCACGTGGCAGGCGGGCTGTCCAAAGCCAGTCCACAAGCTTGTGAGTTTCTCTGGTCTCCACTCCGTGTCTCTCCATATTTACACTAGGATTACAGAAGTCCCTGCAACCTGTATGGCTTTTATGTGCAATCTCAGAATTCAAGCTGAGTTGTGAGGCTTGTGCAGCGAGCTCTTTACCCACCCTGCCTTCTGAGCAGAGTTTGTATTTGTTTCAGGAGAGACTGCTGAGCTGTCCAATAGTCACAGTCCGCCCTCTCCATGTCATATGGCCACATTGTTACCTAAAGGCTCTGTGTATGGAAACCTCCTTGCCCTACTTTATGTTGATGGTCAGAGTCCTTTGTAACCTAGGAAACAGCAGTGAACTTGTGGTGAAAATATTTGCTTATCGTCAGCTGAAAGATTTAAACATTTCATCTCTCAAAAATAGTGATTTGTGTTTCTAATTAGGGAAGAAAACCACAATGGTAATTTAAATTAAACTATACAGATGTGTTAATTTTCTTGTTGTAGTGGGAAATGAAGAGTGTTTAAGAAGTGTCTAACTTCTTCAGTTCTCTCTGGGTCCCCTGAGGGTGTTGAGTTGTGGAGGGGAGGGAGGATTAGTAGGTCTCACTGCTTTCTGAGAAGTTGCCTCTGTACTTGTCTAGTTAACCTCCTCTGGACCGCAGGGATCTGGAATGGCTGAGGCCTTAGGAGAGTTGCTTACTATTTTGGCACTAAGTATTCTTGTTTGGGAAAAAAAAATGGATGGTTAACGACACATTAACATCTGCCAAATGAAGGCACTATTTGAAGTAATGATGTGGGGTCTGGTAGATGGAAGGAGGCTAAAATTGTCCATTGCTTGATCTTGCCGTGACTTCTATGGAAAGGGCAAGTCTGTTTGGCCTTCCTTTAAAAAGCTATGACTTGGAAACATAATTATTGACTCAAGAGATACATATTTTCACTAATTCATTCATTAAGCTGTTCCATTGGCCTGTTTGTATCAGTGAAAGGTGTGTGCCTGTTTGCAAGACAGGATCCACTTGGGTAGAGACTGGGAGCCTGTGCTGAGAGTGGTGCTTCATGTGAGTGGACTGTTTTCCAAGTAATGGAAGTGCTCATTAAGCTGGCTTCAATTGCTACAGAAGGGTTGGGCTCAGACACTGAGGATCCCAAGCTTTACTCATAACCGAGTTGTTAGAAATATCTGCTCATATCTACCTCTGCTTTTTAAAGGCAGTTCCTGTTGCCTCTGGAAAGGTCTCCTAGATGATGACAGGATGGACATGAGGCTATCCGCTGAGCTGACTTACTGAGTTCCTTCTCCCATCTTTTTCATCTACTGGTACCACCAATTCTCATTTTTGTATAGTTTCACCAGAAGCTTTTAGACTGACTCTCTCAGGAAAGAACTGAGAGTTGGTGGGAAATCTCCCAGAGGACAGTCAGATGGCGGAATGAATGCTAGACATCTAAAGAAATGCTGTCCATGTTCTGGTAAACATAGGACTTCATCTTTATTTTTGACACTTGAAAAAAATTTACTAATTTGAGCTATAGTTTATTCTTGTTTCCTTGTTTAATCCCATAGTTTTCTTTATGGACATTGTTCTCTGTCTTGGTGTGTGTGTGTGTGTGTGTTGCATACAAATGAATGTGAGCTTCAATGCCCATGTGTATACATGCAGAACTTGGGTGTTTTCTTTGACCATTCCATTTTATTGCCTAAAGACAGTCACTGGACCAGGAGTTCATTTCATTTTCAGGTAGACTGACCATTCAGCAACCTCTTGGGATTCATTTGTCTTGGTTACTAAGTAAAGGGGTTTCGGGCATAGGTAGCCATGCTGGAGATTTGAACTCAGATCTTCATGTATGTAGAGGTCCTCGCTTCCATTCCCCAGGGGACTTTTGTATCTTAGTGCTGTCCTAGAATCCCACTGACAATAACTTTTTAGTGATTTAAAATATTACATTTCTGAAATATGCAGAGATTAATTTCCCTAACTTCTCGTGGGAGAACATAGGCAAGAACGGTGGTTTTGAGAGGACTTAGTATTTTTTTGGATTTTCTATGGAGTTGCAATGATTATCTTGTTTTGGTTTATTGGCAGTTTAAAATAGCATTTATGAAAAAATAGATTTTTAAGTTGTTAATATTGTATATTGTTGTTGGCTTCTCACTTAATAAAGTAAAGAATACCATATGTGAAGTTTATAAACCAATAACGTGTTTGCTACTTCTACCTACAGTATGGCAGTTATTTCTACCTTATTCAGCCCTGAAAAGTCACATGATTTCCAACAACATTTAATATTCCAAAAGCTAGAAAGATTTTTTACATATTCAGTTTTGTTTTCATGGAATTGCTTCTTGACTGTTTCTGCTTAGGTTTGTGATATTCGAAGAATGGGCTAGGAAATAGAAGTAGATAGACTTTGTGAATTTTCCCATAATTCTGGTGCACATGATTTTGACCAGGCTTTTCATCAGCTAAAAGAATGTGCTTGCCCAATTGTCTTTTTTTTTATATGGCTGAGAAGAAGGTATTGAACAATGTAGGTCATCCTCACACTTTCACCCGATGTTCAAACAGTCTGCCATCAGCAGTATTTTAGATGTGCCTGATGGGGCTTGAAACAGTAGCATCACATAGGCCCCTATGTCAAATTCATGTTTGAGGTCCGATGTCTGCTGCAGTTTTCACCTAAAAGCCTTCAGCAGGATTCACAAAAGCAGAGGGGGGGAAAAGAATCTGCAGATGCCTGGCTGCCATGGCAAGAAGAGTATCAGTCATTACAGGAGTACCCTTCAACCTTTTAGCTTCACTGTGTGGTGCCATTGACACATCACATGCTGTAGACTGTCAACACTAAGACGCTGGCATTGATGGAATGTGGGATAACAGGGTGGCTCTCGCCTTTCAAAAGCAAGGCTCTTTCTTTTTAGCTCATCTTCCCTTGAAAGTCAAGTCAGTAATCATAACCAATACGAATTAGTGGCTTTTGTTTCTCTTCACATGGATTCCCTAATCCTGAGCTGGACTAAACTCTGGCAGGAAGCAAGTAGACACCTACATCTTCATGGTCATTTGTAGGAATTCTGAGTCCTAGGAAGATGGACCTGAGAATGAGTCTTCACCTTGGAGCTGGCAAGCATAAATCATTAGCCTGATGGTCGGACTGGCAGGGATCCATTAACCAGAATTTTGCATAATCAGTATGCTCGTGGCAACTGTTAATAGACAGTGTACTTGAAAATGAAGGGTAAAATCTGTTCCATGTGTTAGATTAATGACATCAGCTTAGCAGCCACAGAGAAGCACATACGATGCCTCTCTGGAGGAAGGAAGCCTTGCCTGTCTCATTCATTCTTCAGGCAAGGGATCTTTCAAGTGTTTGCTTTCCACTGGAGCAGTCACACAGAATTCCTCCTAATCTGTGGGACCATTTTTCATCAACATGTAAAACAAATTCTTTTTCACTACAGGTGTGTTAGCCACTCAGGAAAAGCTGACAGCAGATTTCCAGTTCTATAAAGATTGTTAACATGCCATTTTTAACTTTAGGATATACAATAGGGAAAAGGGGGAGTTCCTGTAAAGCTTATAAACAATGCATGGTTCATTCACAAGTTGCAGATCATCAGTACCCACTCCAGTGCCCTGGCACCCTCCCTTCAGATCATCGTAATACCTGCTTACCCTCAAAGACCTTGTTTTTTGAAGCAGGGTCATCAGCCCCAGACCTGGTATTACTGCTACCTCCCACATACACTTACCAACCCTTTATTCCCTGCCTTTTAAAAGCAGTTTGCCAGATGCTACAGAGAGTTTAGCCTAAAAGTACACCCCAGCACGGATACCTGGCCAGGGCTGGGGTGAGTACTGCTTAGGAATTCAGTTATTCAGCAAAACTGAGCATTTACTGTGTAGGAGGTGGACCTAGCTGCCTATAAAGCATCCCCTACTCCCATGGCATGTTAGATTTTCTCTGGTGACAATGAACGAAGCTAGATGTCCCTGCTTTCCTCATCATTGGCATTTCCTTTCTGAGGCCATCTGGCTGAATTGACTCGGATATGCTATCCACCTAGCATGGGGAAAATATCTGGTTTTGGATCTCTGATCCTAACATCTTAAATTCCTAAGAACCTCATTATAATGTAAACTATACTTGCACTTGTGTGTGACCCCTTACATCACCTCACACTAGGGGGATTTTCTTATCTGAATTATCTCCTCTGGAAAAGTCAGAGTTTGGTATGCCAACAGGACAGAGAATGAGTGAAGAATCGGTAGTCAGTATGTGAATAATCACTGGACAAAGACAAAGTGTGGCTATGATACAATTCTGCTTTAAGTACTGCTTTATTGACACCACAGTGTGCCAAGCCAGGGGTGGGATGAGGGTAGTATAACTATTAGGACAGAACAAAAATCCAGCAAGCTCCGAGACAGGCAGTGAATGAAGAACACACCTGTAGCCAAATCATTAATTTGACAGCTTTATAGGGTTGCTCTCTTCCCCATCCCTTTCCCTCTCTCCCGCCCTCTCTCTCATGAGCCTTTTTTTTTTTGACCAATTACTTTCAATAATGATGGCAAGCCAGCTTCTACCCCCGACTGTGTTAGAGATTATAATGTCAAAAGGGCCTTTGTAATGTCTTGTGTGTCTTAATAAACCTGTCAGCTGAGGTTGCGTTATTTCCTAATTTCCATCAGGGAAACATGGGGTGGTACAGCTGGGCAAAGATTCCAGGTCATGGTGTGTGGTTTCAGATTGGCAGGATGTGCCATGTCCCACCACTGCCATGGCTGTGTAGCAATACATGTCAGAAAACAGGCTTTTTTTTTTTTTTTAATGAGGGCTACACTGACATTCTGATGGGATGTTATCTTTTGTGCTGTGAGGAAGCTTGTAGATAAACTCATACCTCCTTCCTCAGTCATAAATTGTGCTTTTGTGTATATTATTCATCCCATTGGATGGTTAATCTCTCTGGAGTTTAAGTTGGGGATTATTATTTATTATGTTCTAGAAGGCTTCAGCAATCTTCTATTAGCTGCAGACTTGTTTTTATGATGCCTTCAGCATTGCATTGGAGGTAGGAATTTTAAAAGATGCTTACAATTATAATCTGGATATTCAATTCGCAGGGAAGTCCATGGGCAGGACCAGGGTTGAGTTGCTGAAGCGTTGCCTCAGATATGGAAACCCAACCCTAACTCCTCTCTTACTGTTATTTCTTTTTGAACAGTTTCCTATTATAATGAAGGTTGAAATGAAATCCTTCTTATACAGGGTGTGTTAGGATAACATGAAAACTGGGTGGGAGCCCATGGTAGACATCTGATCCCCATGACCACTCAGTATGTGCTGTCCTTAAAAACAGGTGAAACCTGAATTCCTGCTGCAGTGACCTCAGTCAGTGTAATTTACAAATCAGGGAAGCAGAGGCTGATGTGCACATTGTAATAAGTTAGTAACTGATGATTTTTAAAAAACTGTAAAAATGAAAAACAATAGAGATTCAGAGCTAATAACTGCTTCTGGTATTTGCCCCCAAATTTCTTTCTTTGGCCATACAAAAATGAGGGAGTTGATTGTGAAAAATGTATGATTACTTTTAAGAGTAAAAAGTGATAGATGCTCTACGGAAGATTAGAAAAAGATAAACTAAGGAAGAAAAGTCTATCCAATGGAAACTTACTATTCAAGACCCCCACGGAAGCCTTTGTTTCCCACAGAGCTGGGTCTCCAGAGGCCTGTCATGTCATTTTGGCCATTCTGTTCTATTCTGCTATGGTGTGAACTCTCAACATCTCACTGGGCTTTGCCCCAGATAACATCCTTTGGTGATTTGCCCCATGCTGTGGTCTTTCAGTGTGAGGCTATGTTTTCTTGCTGTTATGGGTATCTCCTTTACTATATTTCTCAGTACAGGATAACCATATATTTGTGCCACTTTAAGAGGCAAATTCACCCACATGCTGTTCTATCATGAAGCCCTCCGGGTACCCAGCTATCATCAAGCCTGCAATGCTTTGAGTTTTCCCAGGTGCTTCTGTTTGGATGTCTCCATATTCTGATTGTGACTTTGGGCCCTCTCTTCCTTTCAGTTTGTAGAAATGGGGCACATGGCTGCTTGTTTATTTCTGCCTCTTCTGTTGGCTCTGGCTGCTTCTCTCCTGACTTACCTTGCAACGTTCTCCATGTGCAGAGTTCCTTCTGTCCCTGTCGAACATTCTCCCCCAGAGCATGCGCCTCTGTTTTCAGCCAGGGGAAAGATGCCCTTGGATGTTGCTGCTGGCCTAGCCAAGTCTCCTGGAAGCAGAACATAGCCCAGGCCCTATAAAGTAAGCATTTGTGAGTTCCGTTCTTAATAGACCTGCAGATCACTAGGCAGCAGTCGCAAGTCAGGCCCCCCTCTCATCACAGTTGGGGAAATGAAGCGTTTGTCCCAGACTGGCGGTGGCTGTATAGGTAGGCTGATGTGGTACCATTTTGCTTTCACAGGCTCTGTGATGAACACAGGTTGGGGGTCCATTGCATCAGTGCTGCAGACTTCCCAGCCAGAAGGACAACACAGTTGGCTATGCTACTGATCTGCCACCTTTTAATGGCCTGATAATTAAAAATGATGGGCAGATAAAAATAGAGCAGCTGAGCATAGCTACACAAAGCAGGTCTTCTCTCCTGTCACTTTCCTCAAGGACAGAAGCCAAATTAGACCTTAACTGGCCAGGAACACAGTCAATCTTTTTGTGTGTGATTGCAAGCATATTACCAAATTAATTTGTTGTTTCTCTCTCACTATCAGAGTATTGAGTGAATAATTGTATTTGCTTTGCGTTTGAAACAGAGGCAGGAATATTTTTGTGAAAATTATCAGTATTCTATTATCTTCTGTTCTGAGTAGAAAAATCCAAATTTGCATACCTCTCTCTCCCTCCCTCCCTTCCTCCCTCCTTCTCTCTCTCTCTCTCTCTCTCTCTCTCTCTCTCGTTCTCATCAATGCCACAGCCTCCTCTCCACCCCAGCCTCATTTTTAGTTGTATACACTCATGCTTGCGCATTCTCACTTCCATCCAGCTCCATTTTGTAAGTAACAATGTGTTATTGGTTTAGGATTGATTTGGGTATCATGTGTTGTCATTTGATAAAAAACTGTTTAGCTAAACTGCTTGACATTACAGCAGCTGGTAATGTCACTTTTGTTAATGTCTTTAACCACATTTTTAACAAAACAGCAGATGCTCATCACAAAAGCCATTTTCTTCCTGCAATTGTGGAAAATCAGCTCCTGGCTCTAGCCTGAGCAAAATCTGGCTGAGTGGATCACTTGACCTCAGAAAACACATTTTTTGAGGATCCTGGATTCTCTGGCAGGAGGGAAAAAAACAGTTGTAAAGATAAACAATGCAAAATAGGTTTCTTCCATGGGGACAGTGCTCAGAAAATGTGGCTGTGGGGTAAGGCAGATAGCTTCAGCCTGCGGCCACCAGCAACAAATCTGAGCTCAAATGAACAGTAGTGACCACTGGTGAAATAGAAGTCCCCTGCCTCTGGCAGATAATGAACACATTCATCACCACTTTTTAATTCCTAGTTCTGAGGAGGGAAACCTATCTTTCCCATCGTTTATTACCTAAGCATTTTCTACTTACACATATCTACACATAGAGAACGGGATGTATGCTGACACTTGACAGTTGTGTGGCATACATTGTAGAAACTTTTACTGGATGATTTTCCATGTCAACAACATCTTACTTCTAGATCTCACTCCCATGTTCACAGTTTTCTTGTCTCCTAAGTGTCAGAGTGATAGCATGAAAATCCCACTGGCTCTTGCTTCCTGTGGGAATGAGTGATAAACTCTAAGATAATGTCTTTCTGCTACTCTTTAGGTAGAGACAGTTAATACTAGTTTTGAACCAATATGTTTGTGAGTCTCTTTTCAAAATTGTCCTTGCTGGTCTTATTCCATCACAGTTCATGTACTCTTCTCTTTCCAATCACCCTTGCCATTGACATCTTCTTGATTTGAAGGCCTTTTCTTTGTTTCTGGACAATCTCGTCCTGTAGTAGTCCTGGACAATCTCGTCCAGGTAGTCATTTGTTTGTTCATGCATTTAGCATGTGCTGATGGAAACCCCGTTCAGGCAGCATGTAGGTGGGAATGTAGTCAGAGGCCCAGGTCTCTGCCGCCAGAGTTACATGGCTGTGCATTTTGTGGGTTAGTCCCTGTGACAGGAGGCATATGTTACTCACTTTTCTTGTTGCCACCACAAAAGACCTGTCAAGAAACAATTTGAAGCCAGACTGCAGTTATTCTGACTTAGTTTGAGGAGATACTTTTTGTCATGACAGGAAAGGCAGCTGAAGGCTGAGTGGGCACATTCCAGCCACAGTCAGGAACCTGGCAGAGAAGGTGAACAGGAAGTAGGGCTGACCTAATAAAACCTTAGGACCCACTCATTCTCAGTGGCCCACTTTCTCCTGCAAGGCCCCATCTCCTAAGGATTCTATAACTCTCCCAAACTGTGCCACCATCTGGGAACCAAGTGTTCAAACACACTAGTCTATGGGAGCATTTCATATTCAAACCACAAAAGCGTGCGCATGTTAAAGATGAGCTACTTCCCATACCCACCATGCAGGTTTCTGAATAAAACATGAGCTAAATGTTGAGGGTAATAATAAATGTCTAAGGACAAGTCCTGCTATATGAAAAGAACTGTAATGACAACCTTGGATATTTCTATTATATGACTGTGGCAAACTGCTAAAAGAGTATGTGCTTTTTAACACTTTGCAGAGAGCTCTTCAACATTCTTTGCCTGATGGTTAATTTTGATTGCCAGCTGGATTGGACTGAGAAATGGCTCTGTGTATATTTGTGGAAGCACTTCCATAGAAATGGTCCTGAAGGCTCTCGCCTAATGAGAGAATGAATTCCTTCCTTAGTGAATTCATCTTGATGCATTATTGGGAGATGGTGAAAAGAAGGAAAGGAAGATTCATTGTAGGAGGGGCTTACTAGGGATCGTTCCTGGGAGACATTTCATTCTTGGCCTCTTCTTGTTATTCTGCTTTACGTTTACTGTGAACCAAAGAACCTTCTCCACATGCATCAACTACCAAAATGTTCTGCCTTGCCTGGGGTGCAGAAGCAAACAGCCCTGTTTTGAATTAAACACTCTGAAACCATGAGCAAAAAAAAAAAAAAATTCCTCTCCTTGTTCCTATCACTGTTTTGTCACCATGGTGAGAAAGGGAACTAATATATATTCTATGCAGTCACAGCTGGATAGTTAATTTATGACTGTTAGTAGGTTGGGAGAATCATACTTTTATGCATAAAACACAGTAGATAAACATTGCATAAACATATGCACAGTGATTCCTTTCTTCTAATCCTATCACTGAAAAGGCAGAGGCATGGAGATTACAAGTTTGGGGCCGTCATGGTCTATATAATGAGCTCTAGCCCAGCCTCTACAACAGAGTGAGACCCTGAATTAAAAAGCCCCTGAAAGCAACAATATTTAAAGGTAGGGAATGGTTTCAACAGGAGGCCCCTGAGGACATTAATGGAAACAAGACTCTCAGGCATGTTCGTCTAAATTGAGCATCAGTGTTCCCAAGCTAGATGCTACTGGCAATGTACTTGTCCACATAGATTTGCTGTTTCTTTTAAAGGGAGCCAACACCATGGAGGACGGTAGAGTCTCTCAGAGAGAGTGTGTTCCAGGCAGTCTGGACTTTGGTTGGATGGTCCGAGGAGTGTCCAGAGGTGCAGAGAATGTGAGATTCATTCTGCTCTCACAGTGGGACATTTCTATGGGAGCAGCCATGAACAAGATAACTGTGACTAGATATCTCAATAGATTTCCCTGGGGAGGACAGCCCAGAGCTAGGCTGAAGCTGTTATTAGTGTTGAAGCAGTGGCCACTGTCATTACTCAAAGGACACAAATACTTGCCAGTGTATGGGTTGAACATTGGCCTTTTTATCTGTGTTTACCTAGGATGGTGCAGCCTCTTGCTCTTCTTCATTTGTAGTGGTCTCAAATGACCTTTCCTGAGCTGTTGGTGTTTAGGGAGATTACGTACATGCAGCAGGAGAACTGTGTGCTCTGGGGAGAGGAGGGCCTTCCAGGTCTGAGCCTAGGGAGTGCCAGATGCTTTCAGATGCTTGAGTTTTTCTTCCCTTGTCCTGATTTTCTCTCTTCTCTATCCCCCTTCTCCTTTCTCATCTCTTTCTAAAGCTTCTTTACTCTCCCTCTGTTCTTTATTCTTTTCTCCCTTCTTCCCTTCTTTCCTCCCCAGGGAGAGTAATTTCATCCCCTTTGCCAGGTATTGATTCAGAGATGAGGTCATCTAAACCAATTTGGCCACATAGAGGTAAAAGGAGGCTTACTTGTACTTCTGTAAAAGAAAAACCAGTCTTTTTCAGAAATTGAGCAGGGCTTAGAAATAGCTACTAGAACCCATATAATCACCATTTGGGCAAATAGCCTAAGGGCAGAGCTTTCATTTTGTCTATGGAGCAAAGAGCTCAAAAGCTCTGGGGCCACCCATGAAGCTTCGAGTCACTATGCCTTCCTGAACTAGCTGCATTAAGAAATTGTGACCTTCTGGTTTCTATAGCTGAGAACAGACTGGCTGCAACTCAAACACATTTCCAAAAGTGAAGTGCAAACATGACTTAAAGGTTATCTAGAATGCAAACTACATACTTTTTGGATATCATAGACACTTAAAATTTCTGCCCTCTCCCCTCTTGCTTTTGTTCAAAGCTTTTCCATCTGAACTCTTGCCACCTGTGTTTGTCTGCCCCATACAAAAACACTCTGGCTGCTGATTGTGAGAGCTATTATTATTTTCTTAAGAATATTTTACTGTACTTCAACTTGAAGGAATATTAGAGGTCACCTACTCAAAGCCCTTCAAGGGCCAGGGCAAAGCTTCCCAAAGGTCAAGCGTCTTCTGGTAGAGGAACTGGACTTTTCCATGCAGCAATGGATGAATGTTTTCTCTTATGGATCTGTGGCCCCATCTGAGTCCTGTTCCCCCAATGTTGTAACTGTTATCTAATTTCCTATCAGACTCCCAAGTAGTTTTTCGATCCTTAATCCAGTGTTCTACAAACTCATTCCATCTGATCACTGTTGGCATGCATACATTAAAACCATTACTGATAGCACACATTTCATAATCAATATTTATTCCCAATTGAAGGACAGCTGTTTAAATATAGATATCATTTTAATCATCAGTGTCATATGTAATATGTCTTTTATCTTTATTAGTACTGTACAGATGCTCCTCAAGTTACTGTGGAGTTACAAGCCCAATGAATCCTTCACAAGGTCATAGTAAAAGCTAACATGTAAGTTGAAAATGAGTTAACTCTAGCTGCTCTCCTGACTGTGAATGCTTCCTCTTACACCTGCTTCTTCTTATAACTGGGTGTGACTGGGTGGCAGCTCTGGTTCAACACTGTAGTCAAACATTGAGAAGGAATGTTACACCACACATCCACAGTCCAAGAAAAGATCAAAACCCCCAAACTCAGAGCATGATTTTTTACTAAATATACACAGCTTTCACATCATCATCAATTCCAGAATGCTCAAGCCATACAGTCTAAGTTGGGGTCCATAACTATTGAAGGAAGTGCAGTTCTGCTAGCTTATTAATACATGTTAATTAAGACTCAGGATTACTACTGTTTCCAAGGGGACATAGTTATGAACTGTACATAAAAGAATTGAAAGTATTTTAACTATTGAAATAGAGTTTCTAAATGTTGTATTTTGCACTTTTAGGTTCTGTTTATAATATAAGCGTACTCTAATAGTTGAGCCTTTAAAAACTTTAAGGTGTTTTCTTAATTTTAGACACCAAAATGATAGATCATTTTTTACAGTGCTCCTTTTTTTTTTTAAGCTAGGAAACTGTTGACATAATTCGATGAGTACTAAGCAGCAATTAAGATGGAATTTCAACAGTTTTAAAACTACTGTTTATGTAAGTGTGAAGAGTATGTGGCTTTTGGACACTCTGTCTTTTGCCAATGAGTAACACTGGGAATTTAAAAGGCCATTAAGAGGGATAGAGTTTATATGGGTGATGGTTGGAGTGGAAGTTGGAGTATAGAGTGACCTTATTCAATTAATTTGTTACCTGTCATTTCTAGGATTCCCCAAATATCACCAGCAACAAACTAAACAGAATCAAAGTGGTGATCTTAGCAAATGTGGTAGAGGATGGCTGTAATCCCAGCTCTTGAAGCCTGATACAGGAGAACTGCTCTGAGTTTGAAGCCAGCCTAGGCTACAAAGCAAATTACAAACCAGCCATGACTAAACACTGTCTAAAAAACCCACAGACAATGTTGAGGCGAGTTCTCTTGCATTTTCTGTGTTTGGCTCAGTAACTGTGACTAGCTTCAGCCCACAGGGGGTGCACGAATGGGGAATTAGAATTGGCTGTGCAAATGGCATTTGCTGCTGTACCATTTGTTATTGCAGTGAGTTACAAAGGTGGGAGAAATCTATCAGCTCCGCAGCCTTCCTTATTTTTAAGCTTTTTATTTGATCCTCAGATTCTTTGCAACTAATAGAGATATTCCTGTGGTATCTCTTCTTTTCTGTGCCATTGAATAATTTAAAATATAAATTGGCTTTTTATATGAAACAAATGTTTCATGCAGGCATAAGTAAACTGTCATAGAGATTATTTAGTAGAAGAAAATGATTAATTGTGCCTTTTAATCATTGTCCCATTATCATATGAAATAGTCATGCCATAGGACCCATTTCACTAATGAAGGTTTAGCACCACTGAAAGCATATTTGCATTAATGAAGCATCACAAGTTATTAATTGGAATCTAATAACAGCTTGGAATATTGTGAGTTTGCATTAATTGGAAACAGACTTGTAGATTTATTGGCAATATACCTCTTGTCAAAGAGAGTCACTATACCTTGATGAGATGTGAAGAGGCCATTTTTGCAATGATCAGATCTTCTGGCTCATCTATGTTGATTTTACTTTTAAATCAGTAACATTTCAAGACTCATTTTTTTTATGCTAAACTTTCTTGTATCCTTTGTATTAGCCCCACTATGGCCTGTTGAGTTTCTGACCTGTTCATTAGTCAGCTTGTAAGGAAAGTATTATGGACTGAGGCAGATATGGCTTAGGAAGCAATGTTCATTAACATTACCAGCAAGTCACTGGCTCACCTCTCCAGAGAGCTCTGATGGTTGGCCTCGTTTATTAAAACCATAAGATCAGGAAGCAACTAGGAGACTAGACAGGTCTGTGGGACCAATTCTGATTAGCTTAATTAAAGTGGGAATACTTATCCATTTTGGGTGGTACCATTCCCTAGGCTGAGATTCCAGACTGTATAAAGGACAAGTAAGCAGAGAACTGACACTCTTTGCTCTGTTTCATGACTGTGAATTCAGTGTGACCAGCTGCTTCAGGTATGCCCTGACTTCCCCATCCTGCCGAGTCATACCTTGGAACTGGGAGCCAAACACATTCTTTGTCCTTTGCATTGCATTTGTTAGGGTATTTTATCAGACAGAGAAAGTAATATAAGAATTGTCTTCATTATGCTTCCTCAGTTCCCCAGTTTATTTCCTCTGTGGCTCTTAGACAACTGTGCTTGATGTTCTTACAAGGCCTCTCTCTAAAGAAATATTTTGCCAGTGCTGGTCATTGTATGCGTAGCACTTGACCCAACGTGGACACACGGGACACGGTGAATGGACTGAAACCTAGTTTGGACTACAAGAACTTGGGGAGATAAGCACTGAAAATAATAGGTTTGTCAGTTTACTATAGGCAGAACATGGTCAAATGTAAAATGTATTTGAACATCATTCTGTGTCTTTTTTGTTTGTTTGTTTCAAATCCAGAAACATGACACCACCATGTTGTCTTTGGTCTTAATCTAGGCACTGGCCTCTGTTACTCCAGAAGAACAAAGAAGGGAAGGTGTCTCTTTATATT
>CM053753.1:8871333-8924134 GCA_028658305.1 Pachyuromys duprasi
GGGAGTGGGCGGGCTGCGCATGGGATGCAAAGTACCTAACCTGTGATTGATAACAAAAAATAAAAAGCCAAAGGCAAAGTGAGTTAGAAAAGGAAATCAAAATATCTGTTTCCTTGAGATATGCTAAATGTTCAACAAAGTGAAGAAAATGATTCCTACCTAGTGTTGAGTACGGTGACTAGGTTATCTATCCTACATAGTGGATGCTAGATGCTGTTACTGTTGTTATCATTATTATTTGTTGTTAATTAGTACAGTTACTGGTTGGCTCCCAAGTCTGCCTCATTAGAATAATTAACGAAGGAGCTGATGTTACTTGATTGTTTTATTGCTGCATATCAAATCATTCCCAAATTCTCAAGTTGAAAATATTGTTGTAGCTGTATGTGTCTAGGTGAGTGAATCATTTGGGTTTTTGCACAGTGCTGCAGTGTCTGCTTTGCCATTCCTTTCATCTTCCCTTGATTGGCACCCAGGCTATCTATTCCATTGACCTCTATTCCCATGACCATGGTAGAGGTGCAGCAGAGAGCAGAAGATGCACTTGAGATCTTTTTAGATAAAGGAGAAGTAGGACACATCATCATTTCCACCCACGTGCCTATGGAAGACCAAGTTTAAAGTGTTATGTTATCTATTTCGTTGTAAGTGCCTGGCATGACACACAGGTGTGGATCCGAAGCAGGGTAGGCAATGGAGGCGAGAATCCTGTCTTCTGTAGTTACTAATTAGGTGCATGTGCTTGTGAATGCCTTGTGCTCCATCTCTAGCAGAGTCATCACGTGCTTCCCACGTGTACTGAAAGCTGCTGGAAACCCACTTTTCTTTCTCAAGCTGGATGCCAGAAAGCCTAGCACATACCAGCATCCCATTATAAGGCCCATGTCTGTGTGATTGTTGGTCTTTTTTATTCTTAGCTTTTTAAAAATCTGTATCCTTTAATTACTTGTTCACTAACCTGTTTTTTTAATTGTGCTATTTACCTGTCTTGTATAGTTTTTTTCCACTCTCTTGAATCATTTCTCGTACAAGAAGAAATATAAAAAATACAATTTGAACGACAAACCACTGTCACCATTAGATGCCTGACTAATAAGACACAAATAGTACAGTAACAACCAGCATGCTTTGAACATCCTTTCCTCTTGGAATGTAAGCAGAATGGCTTTGAAGTAATAGTCAGTTCAGCTCCCGGACAACCTTAGGATGTGGGTGCTTGTTTTGTGGCATCCATGCAGAAACCAATGCTGTTGATGCAGCTCGCTTAGGGGCTTGCAGCTGGTAAGCGTAGGGGAGCTCTGGTCTGAGCTGTGAAATCTGGCTTTGAATATCACATTCTTAGCCACTAAGCTATGTTCCCTGCAACTGACACACTTAAAATATTGGATAAACGGAATAGCTGGTATTTCTTTTGTCCTGTCACGAATCTGGAGTCAACTTTTATTCCTTGCTTGTTTGCATTTTGTCTGTAAATATTCCTAATTAAATAGTTGTCTGCTAATGGCTTAAAATACTGTGTAAGCTGTGTGACATTTGGCATTCCAATCACTAAAATCAAATAGAAAACTTTAAGGATCTAGGTCAATGAATATGATTTATGAGTCACCCTTAGCAGTGCAGAAATGTTTAGCACAACTGTCCTCGTATTTATGAGGAGCATAATACTTCCAGGTACATTTTATGTTTTCTGCAGAAGCTTGGTGGTAAACGGAGAAATTAAAGTAGAAAATATGGAGAAATCAGCAAAATACGACACACCTGCTCACAACATTCATTTTATTGTTTAACAGTTGACTCTTTAGGGTATTTTTTTGGAAACACTGGCTCTAGGCAGAAGTATTCTTAGTGAATGTATTTGTTGACATATCACTTAGAAACTACCACACTGACAGATTTTTAAGCATCTTATACGAGTTTGAATGATGAACCAATGCCATTTGGGGACGAGAGGGGCTCCTCTTGATTAAGGGATCTTTCTCCAGTTGCTTTCTTGTTTTGTTC
Organism: Pachyuromys duprasi; assembly: GCA_028658305.1. NCBI lineage: Eukaryota > Metazoa > Chordata > Mammalia > Rodentia > Muridae > Pachyuromys > Pachyuromys duprasi. The sequence goes on from CM053753.1 coordinate 8,873,335, forward strand.
TTACAACATCTCATTTCGTTCAATTATTTGGAAAGTCTTCAGTGATTTTTTTTAATGAGTATCATGCTGTCTCCATATCATTAATTACTGTAGAGCTACATTGGGGAAAAATTCCAAATAATCATTTTCTTTCAAATCATTTGTAATTCCCACAGCCCTGAAGAACTCTGAAGCAGTCTTGGTAATGATCATTTTCCATTAATCAATTATCTGCGAATATGTACAAGAGAACGTCTTGTTGGGATTTCTTTTAGTTGTCTTAAAAGAAGCAGAGTAACGGCTATTTCTCTTCACAGCATCACCCCTGCTGCATGCTAACTCACGGGTAATCCCAACTCTAAGCCCTTTTCTCCTGCTCTCAGTTGTTGAAATCTTCGGCGTATGTGTGTTAAAGAGAGAAGGCTGAATTCCTTTTAGTGACACAAGACAGAAACCTTGATCTCAAAATAGAAAGAAAGAACGAAAGAAAGCAAGAAAGCAAGAAAGCAAGCAAGAAAGAAAAGAAAACCAGCAGGCAGGTGGGCAGGCAAGCAGGCAGGCAGGTGAGCGCGTTGGCTTGTAGTGGATCCCAAAGCCAACAGTGACATTTAGACTTTGTTTTTCCCTCTGGCCTCTAATCCCTCTGATGGCTTCTGTCTCACTTCATATAAATCTTGTCTATTTTGTAGCCCTTGGATATGTTAATAATGAACTATTTTGAATGCCAGAAACAGTATCTCATTAGAAAGAAAGTAGTCCATACAGAAACCCAAAGACAACTCTCATTGGTCCAGCCAGGATACCGTTGTATCCAACTCAGACCTCAAGGTTGAGGTGAAGCATAGTGTAACCCTTTATCTGAGCAAAGGATAGGTGATCTCTGCCAGAAAAAAAATGAAGTTCTATTTTCAGAGTCTGAAAGTGATTGCTCAGTTAAAAGCAACACTTATGTAATACCATATGTAAATGTGCAAAACTAAATTCTTAATTATATCAGCTGCTTGTAATCTGTAATAAACCAATTTTATAATAAAAGATACCTATGGTAGACAAGAGCATTTTATTTCTTTAAGTAAATAATTGATTATGGATTACTCTAGAAAACACCTCCAGAGGCAATTAGGTATGTAGATATTTATTGAATTTTTGTTATGTACCAGGGTTTCTGCTAAAAAGAAAAGTGTGTATCTCCTTCTTGCCCTTGCCCCTTGTCCCTCACTGTCAAGAGTGGCAGTAGGAGCACACAAGAGCCTGGATGGCTATAATGCTTGTGGGACTCAAGTAACGAAGGAGAGCAGAAGTCTCCCGAGAGGCTCAACAGGGACATCTGGTTGAGGCTGCCGCTCCTTCTAAGCTGACCCTTCAGACTTATATCATCTAGCCCTCTCTGCCTCTTCAGCCATATCCCCTGTCTTATTCCCGATGTGTTTTTACTATAGTTGTACTAAGCTTGTTTCAATTTCCCTATTAGCTGGCTGCCAATTATAGCTTTCATACATTATCCATACACCTGGACTGTCCTTGCTCCTGGCTCTTGCTTCATTTGATTGTGAGTCCCCATCGTCATCATGCACCTGCTGACAAGTGGCATTGACTGGCGCACTGGAGCCTTCAGAGCTTTTTTGTTGTTTTATTTTGTTTTTGAGCTATTTTCTAATGAAAGATAAGAAAACAAATGCTACACTCTCCAGACTCATTTATAGCCTCAGTTTGTAATATGATACATTTTTTGTAGACAAAATTTTTATTTACCTTAATAACATATTTTAATGTTATTTTTTATTACAACTAGCAGCTCTATTTGTAATAGCCAGAAGGTGGAAACAACCTAGGTGTCCCTCAACAGAGGAATGGATACAGAAATTGTGGTACATTTATACAATGGAATACTACTCAGCTATTAAAAACAAGCGAATCATGAAATTTGCAGGTAAATGGTGAGAACTAGAAAAGAACATCTTGAGTAAGGCATCCCAGAAGCAGAAAGACACACATAGTATATACTCACTCATAAGTGGATATTAGCCATATAATATAGGATAAGCATACTGAAATCTATACTCCTAAAGAAGCTAAACAACAAGGAAGATCCTAGGGAAGATGTTCAATTATCATTCAGAAGAACAAATGAGACAGACATTGGAAGCAGGTGAAGGCAGGGAACAGGACAGGAGCCTACCACAGAGGCCTCTGAAAGTCTCTACTGATCAAGGTTCTGAAGCAGAGTCTGAGATTCATAGCCAAACTTTGGGCAAAGTGTAATATGATTCTTATTGTAGTATTAAGTTCTTGATTTTTAGATATAAGAATTGAGGCAAGATGGTCTTCTATATAAACTGTAGTTCCTCTTGTCTAAAAATATGTGTGTATCGAACTTGAAGCCCCTGGGCCACATGCAGCCTAGGATATCTAGGGATGTGACCCAAAGGTTTGTAGATGACAGTGTCACGTTACAAAGTCACAGTGTTGGGAGCATCCCAGGAACATTTGAGGAGACTGACTTTTTCTGTGCTAAGGACTATATAAGCATCTAGCTAGTAATGTCAAGGTCACTTTCTTGTTTACTAATGTGGCTTTCTTATGTTACCAAAGGTTGTATCAGTGACATCAGCTTCCTGTGCAGAATTCCATCATGCTATTTTCATTCTGTGTTTTCGTCATTGGCATCCTGAGCCTCTGCCTTCTTGATGATCACAAAGGTAGCATCAGTCTACCCTGAGCTATTCAGGCTCCTTCCGAGAGCCAATGAGCCCAAACTTCCTAGTGCCTTTGATGTGTCCCCTTGCTCAGTTTCCTCTGCATTCTGTGGTGCAGCCCAAGATGTGTACACATAGGCATCTCCTCTGGGCTGCAGCCATGACAACCTTGGAGACTGCAGCTGGTAATTCGTGCAGTTGGTCAGAGGATGAAAGGAGAGAGCCTTCAGGAAGCTTAGGCTAGTGTAGCATGAGGGCGCTTCTCAGGAAATGGTGTGCTTAGCAAAATGGTTGGTACTGTGTAGTGTTGAATTTGATAGCCTTGTCCATACAGTTAAATATTTGTCTACAGGACACATCATTGTCCTGAAAACCATATCCTTTTATGGTCTTTCTCTGAGAAGAAAGAAAATGTATGTTTTAAAAATTGCTACTGAGATTTCTATACTATCCGTTGCCACCTCTTGATAGCTCCAGATTCCTGGGTCAGCGATTCACATGGTTCTGTGTTGGGTAAAAGGGCTTTTCTTCTGCTTTTTTTTCCAGTGATGTTGTGCCTTGCAACTTTACGCTTCTTCTGGATGAATTTAAAGTTATAATTCTCCCACAGCCAAAGCCAATGTGGGACAATTAAGTAGAGGAGACAGTGAAAGCTACTGAGAATGTGAAAGTTCCGATTGCCTCGTCGTTAAAACAATAATTTCTGTTGCTACATCTAGGTAGACAATTGGGAAAACTTCCATTCATGTAATTAATGATGCAAAGGCATAGGTGGTCCAGTAAAGTCTGCCCAGCTAGAGGGCCTTCTTATTTCATGAACTGTGATTATTGTTTTTATTCCTTGGATATTTATTCATGATCTTTTTTTTTCAGGTATTTTTCCATTTTTATTTTGAGACAAAGACTCACTCTCTTGCCCAGGTTAGTCCCAAACTCACAATGTCCCTGCATCACCCTCTCAAGTGCTGAGGTTATAGCTCTTAGCCACCAGGCTTAACAGTTTTCTTTTTTCCCCCTCTTTTTTTTAAATTTTAATTTTTATTAATTACACTTTATATCTCCCCATAAATCCCTCCTTCCTCCCCTCCCAATCCCATTTCCCTCCCCCTTCTCCACACATGCCCCTCCCCAAGTCCACTGATCCTTTCCTTCCTTCTGATCCTAGTCTATCATCTTTCATCAGGAGTGGTTGCATTGTTTTCCTCTGTGGCCTGATAAAGCTGCTCCCCCATCAGTGTGAGGTGATCAAAGAGCAGACCAATCAGTTCATGTCAGAGGCAGTCCCTGTTCCCATTATTATGGAACCTACTTGGACACTGAACTGCCATGGGCTACATCTGTGCAGGGGTTCTAGGTTTTCTCCATGCATGGTACTTGGTTGGAGTATCAGTCTCAGGGAAGACCCCTGTGCTCAGATTTTTGGTTCTGTTACTCTCCTTGTGGAGCTCCTGTCCTCTCCCTATCTTACTACTTCCCACATCTTTCATAAGATTCCCTGCACTCTGCCCAACAGTTGGCCATAAGTCTCAACATATGCTTTGATATTCTGCAGGGCAGAGCCTTTCAGAGGCCCTCTGTGACAGGCTCCTAGCTTGTTTCCTGTTTTCTTCTTCTGATGTCAATCTGCTTTGCCTTTCTGGCTAGGAAGTAAGCATTTTAGCCAGAGTCCTCCCTCTTGATTAGTTTCTTTAGGTGTACAGATTTTGGTAGGTTTATCCTATTTTATATGTCTATATGAGTGAGTATATGCCATGTGTGTTTTTCTGCTTCTGAGATCGCTCACTCAGGATGATCCTTTCTAGTTCCCACCATTTACCTGCAAATTTCATGATATCCTTGTTTTTTTATTGCTGAGTAATATTTCATTGTGTAGATGTACCACAATTTCTGTATCCATTCCTCAGTTGAGGGGCATCTGAGTTGTTTCCATATTCTGGCTATTACTAAAGCTGCTACAAACACCTTTGAGCAAACGTCCATATTGTGTATTTGAGCCTCTTTTGGATATATGCCTAGGAGTGGTATAGCTGGATCTTGAGGAAGTGCCAGATTGATTTCCAGAGTGGTTGTATAAGTTTACATTTCCACAAGCAGTGGAGGAGAGTTCCCCTTTCTCCACAACCTATCCAGCATGTGTTATCACTTGAGTTTTTGATCTTGGCCATTCTGATGGGTGTAAGGTGAAATCTCAGGGTCATTTTGATTTACATTCCCCTGATGGCTAATGATGTTGAACATTTCTTTAAGTGTTTCTCTGCCGTTTGATATTCCTCTATCTAGAGTTCTCTGTTTAGCTCCGTTCCCCATTTTTTAATTGGATTACTTGATTTGTTGCTTTTCAACTTCTGTAGTTCTTTATATATATGGATATTAGCCCTCTGTCAGATATAGGGCTGGTGAAAATTCTTTCCCAATCTGTAAGCAGTCGTTTTGTTTTGATGACAGTGTCCTTCGCTTTACAGAAGCTTTTCAGTTTCATGAGGTCCCATTTATTGATTGTTGCTCTTAGAGCCTGTGCTGTTGGTGTTCTGTTCAGGAAGTTGTCTCCTGTATCAATGAGTTCAAGGCTCTTCTCCACTTTTTCTTCTAACCGATTTACTATGTCTGCTTTTATATCGAGGTCTTTGATCCACTTGGACTTTAGTTTTGTGCAGGGTGATAAGTATGGATCTATTTGCATTTTTCTACATGTAATTGAAGACAGATTTCCCTCTTTATTCTAAGTTGACTGGTATTAAACTGACTGTGGAATTTTAGCTGAATTCAAATGTATAATCCCCCCTCCTCACTCTTTTTAGTATTAGAATTCCAGTTGGGGGCTACCACACCCAGCTGAAAGTTTTTTATGTACATTGAAAGCACACATTTTTGCATGCACTGCCACTCGTTTCTTCATGACACAATCTTGGGTGTCCCCACGTTTGTTTTCTTTGGTAAAGATATGGATTCAGTGTAATTCACTTGTCACCGGGGATGGTGACCTTATGACCCTGATTCTCAGCCGTTTCTTTAAGGACACATCCAAACATCTCAAGTTTCCTAAGTGAGTCTTAGTGTTGCTTGCTAGTAAGGGAATAATCCTATCCAAAGTAAGACCTAGATTTTCCCCAGGGAAAGCCATTCAATGAGCCTCCACTGCAGCTTTCCTCATGTTTCAAACCATTAGTATCCAGATCTTGACGGAGTCCTGTTGAAGATATGAAGCCAGCTCTTTGTTGTAGTCTCATGATTGCCACAGTGTGAATGACTGCCATGTACATACCCAGTCGTATTCTTTGTGGAGTGAGAACTGTGCTCTCAGCTCACCACACTTTACTCATTGTTGTTTTCCAGAGTTTTGTTTGAAAACACAGATATGTTTCTTTCTCTTTTTTAAAGGTGTTTATTTATGTAATACCTCTGTGTTTGTCTGAGGGAGTTTATATGTACCACATGCCTATAGCAGCCCACGGAAGCCAAAAGAGACCATGAGATCACCTGCAGCTGTAGTTGCAGGTTGTTAAGGGCCCAAGTGCTCGTAACCACTGAGCCATTTCTGTAAACTCAGGCTTTCTTCTTACTGAAGTGGCATTTTAGCAGCTTTTGTAAAAATTGTTTTGCTCTTCAAGGGGTAAGATGACATGAGAAGAAAATTTGGTTTTAAAAACATTAGTAATTAAACTTCCAACATTGCTCCACAGTAAGTAGAGATTCCATAATAGGAAACCATCTTGCCCTAGGGAGGTGCCATACCATTGGAGAAAGCTTCTTCAGTGTTCTCATAATTAACTCACTGTGTTATTCCTGTGCATTTCATGGGGGTGTCAGAGGCTGTTCATTGCCATTATGTATATATTTTAAAATAGAAACATCTTGAATAATTCAGCCCCTTAGAGGTAGTCATGCTAATGGCAAAGGGACATCCCCTAAAAAAATCCCTGGTTTACTTTTTTTTCAATTACAAAAATAAATGAAATATTAAGCCAACGAGAAATTATACCTCTTAGCGAGTCCCTGGGTTTTATCTGCCACATCCTATTTACTCTCACACTTATTTTCTAGTACCAAGAGTGTTAGAAGACATAGAGCAAGTTTGTGCAAATCAGTAAAGGGCATCCTTTCCGTAGCCACTTGCTTTCCCACAGGGTGCATGGCTTTGTAGGAAATATTGAGCTTGATGGGCCCCTGAAGTTTCCTCATGAAACCAGGAGGCTGAATTAATGTAGCACCCAGTGCTCACAGGTGCATGTTGCCAGCCCCAGTGACAGAATTAAAGGTCATGTGTGCAGTATAGGGGAAGGGTGTCCTTGGTATGCCAAGAGTGTATGAAGCCAAACACATAGCAATAATGGAAACTGAATGTTAGGTCAACTAGTCATAGATAGGTTTAGGGTAGAGAGGAATAGAATTTAAGTGCCAGATAATTCAATTTGTGATTAAAAAAAAAAGAAGGCTAGGAAAGCTTCCAGTGGTGTTCTGGTTTTTGAATGGGTACCAGATAATGGTTTTGAAATTGTACTTGAACCTGAGTTTGTATCATAGCGCAGATCATTTTTCCTCCTGAGCTGAAGGAGGAAGGGGGACGTGGAGTCTTTCATTCTGCTAGCATAAGTTCAAATCACATTGCAGGGAAATGCCCGGGGAGCAACTCTGGGTTTGGTACAAATGACCTTGATGCCCAGCATTCCAGAGTCACTCCACACCTCCTGACCACTTCCTCTTTACTAAAATGCAGTGCGATGAGCGACACCGGTGTGTTTAAAACTTGAGCTATTATCTCAATGAAGAAAATTTGTAAAGCAGACAAGTTTAAGATCGGTTTCCCTCAAAGCTGTCTCTCTGACAACTCAAGTATTCCCATATCAGCATGTAGTGAAATCTGCACTTTCCCACCAAATACACTTTTGAGCCAATATATTGGCATCTCTGCTACATAGTCAGGTGTTGGGCAGTGTCCTGAAGCGGAGGCTTCTGCCCACTCTCGCTGCTGGAGTTGCAAGCGGTATAGGCAGGTGTGGTTACATTTCCTTTCTCAGTACAAAGCAATCAGAGTTAGGTTACTTTGTGTCAAATCTCTTCTTTCCACGAAAGCTGAATGGCGGTGATGAGGAAAGAAGGCTCTGAATCTAGAGGTCGTAGCTCTTCAAGCAAGGTCTTGTGATTAAAGAAGAAGAAGAAGAAGAAGAAAAAAAACAGTATTTGAAGGAACATGTCTTTCCAATTCCAGGTTGAGAGGGCAGAGTCTTGGCTGAACAGTTTGCTCTCCCTGGGTTTTTCCTCTTTAAATTCAGCCTCTGCTTGACACGTGAGACTCTCTTTTGCCTTGCCATCCAGTTTCTGCTTTTTGCCTGGTTGTTGGAGGTATTTTGAGAATGTTACCCGTTACCTATTAAGCCCTAGGTGCTGAATTATTATTATTATTATTAGACCAGATACAGGTAAGGGGGAAAAAAGCTTCTTTTGTCGATCTCTGGTTTGGAATCCGCTCACTTCTGTTGAAAGCATTCTACCCTTTGTCTCCTTAGGTAATGCTTTCCATCCATTTTTTAAAATCTTTTAATGACTTTCCCTTCTTTCTTGTTGCAGAGTGCCTCCTCCATCCTCAGATTGTATTTTCTCCGTCAGTAACTTTTCTTTTCTTTTCTCTCTACTTTGCCATCTCCTGACTTCTCTATTTCTTTCTCCTCCCCCACCCACTTCTTTTGCACCCCCTCTCATCTCCACCTGCTCTCCCTTCTCTCCTTCCAATCTTAACTTAAAGAATGCTGTCTCTGTGCTACAGGTGAAATGATATAGTGCAAAGGCCACAGCAACACATCTTGATGAGAAGACAAGATACATGTGCAGACACACACTCACTCACACACAAACACAAATACCTCCATTATGTTTAGGGTCTTGAAATAAATGACGGTAGATGATGCCTTGTATTTGGCAGAGAGGATATACTTGTACACCTACAAGGCTGGGTAGCAGGAAAAAGGGAGGAGAGACCCAGTCTTGTGAAAGGGGCCTTGCAAGGTGTATGTACATGGTCAGGCTTGGCATCTTGTACATGAGCGCATTATCTATGAACATGGGCACTGTGTTGTGTACCTGTGCATTCTGTGCACTGTGTAGGTATGAACTTATAAAGTATTGCAGAAACATGTGCCTAGAATAATCTCACTTTCTACCCTATAAATGTCTCATTGGGTAAATTACAACCTGATCTGAGGATCGATGCAGTTAGGATTATCAGTTATCACTTGGAACAAAGGGTATGATTCTCTCCAGTGCAAAATAAAATGCTGCTTAGGCCACTTGTTCTGGGTGCCTCTGAACCTAGGAGGCATTTTTTCGGAGTGTGAAATGTGGCAAATATACTTGAGAGCTTACTATGAAAATGTACCTTTTTTTCATGGGTGTCTTTTTATGTGTGTTTTGGTCTATGGCCATTAAACACTAAGTTATGTTTAACTTGATTTCTCTAGAAATACAGTTGGATTTGTCACTGAGTTGTGCTTCTGTGTCCATTCTGAATAGCGTCTGTGCCAGACAGTTCACACTGGAACCAATCCTAAGAAACACATGGGAAGACCAGCCTATAACAAATAGTTGGTGCAAGAACTTTGTACAGGAATAAGTTCCTGGGATTCCACCCGGCTCAGATTGGATTTTAGACCAAGTGACAACCAAGCGACAACCAAGCTATGATGTTTTCTATTTATTGAGGGAGGGCTGGAAAATCATAAAAATGGAAATTGTAGGGGGTTTATAGATGCTGTTTATAAATAGTTATGAGTGGGAAGTAACCTACTTTTAAATTTATATCATTTGAAATGTTGCGTTTTTTATGATAAAAAAATGACAGGGTAGCTTCAGTGGAGGTGAGATTGGAAAGTTAGAGCTGTCCAGTGTGTGCCCTAGTTCTTTCGTCAGAGCTGCTGCACAGTCGGTGACTCTGACCTTCCCCAAGCCCTACGAGAATAGCACCTTCCATACTGGGCAGAGAGATGGGGTGAGGGCAGAAATCAAAGGAGCCTCGCCACCGCAGAGGACACAGATTGGCTGCATTTACTAATGACAGTGGGAGAAGCAGGCAATGACCGAAAGATGTAGAATGAGCTCGTAGTCATTTATTTTCCTCAGTTTCTCCTCTGCTCTTCTTTCTCCTCTCCTCCCTTCTCCCCTCCCTTCATCCTCTCCCCTCCCTTCGACTCATATCCCCTCCCCTCCCTTCATATCCTCTGCTGATTTTTCACTTTATCCATCTGGACGAGAAGTGCCCTGGGCGGGGCTGGACTAGCTAAGAGAGTTATAGTGATTCTTATTGCATTGCTTAGGGTGCAGTATTTCCTTTCCAGGGGAAAGGTTCCAGGTGGCAGAGCAAGCAGGCAGCAGAGAATATCATGCTCTTTAGGCCAATCACATTGGATCTTAGAGTACCCAGGCTTGGGATATGCTGTGTCTTCACCCTCCAGTGGTTGAAACTCTAGGTATTTCAAGAACCACAATGATGACAAAGGGCAGAGAGTAACAACCACAGAGATTCCGTTAGTCCTTCACTGTCCATCCACTTAATGTCCCCGTTTCATAGCATGTCTTTTTATATTTCACTAGGTACAAAATCAATTCTCTTTTTAAAAATCTGTACCGGGTACATGGTTACATATTAATTCCCATCAGTTACTCTTTCAGAATCTCATTTATCTCCAGCAATCTAACTCAGGAGCAGATTAAAGTGTGATGTTCTTTTAAATATTGCTCAAATGTAATAAGATGTGTTTCATGGTGACTTTAAGCAATAGGAATTTCGGTTTAAAAATTTTCAGTCTACTCTATTACTGTTGAGCATTCTCCAGAGTTTCACTTCATTTACTTTAGCTTTTGAATACAGATCCATAAAAATCAGTGTGGAAATAAGCTAGTAGAAATAGAGGGGACAGAGGGGGATACCTAGAGATGGCCAGTCAGCCAGCAGCTTCATGGAAATTTTCATTAATTCATTAGTACTTGCTTGTTACACAGAACATTCTCACCCATTAGTTCGCTAATGCACATAAATTCAACTTGAAAGTACCTTCCAAGTAAGGATGATATACCCAATATGCTCAAAAGACTGTTTCCAGTCTCCATTCTATTACTATGTGTCAAGACCTCAAAATTATGTCAAGCTCTGTGGACTTGAGGTTTGGGTTTGGGTTTTCTTCTTTTCACTTTGTGCTTGACTACTGGCCATTTAGTCTGAGCTGGGCTTAGAATTTAGTGCAGCAGATGGACCTTTGAGAGGGACTAGCCTCCTCCCTATCTTATGGTTTATATGACAGTGAAAAAAGAAAGTTCACCCAGACACACAGACACAGGCAGACACACAGACACACAGAGAAACAGACAGACAGACAGACACATACACACACACACTGAAATGAAATATTTATCAGCAAGATAGTAAATGAAGAATAAAGACAGAATTGCAGGATCTGGGGAAATTTTTGAGAAAGACAAGGAGAGCTCTCTGGAAGAAGGGTTATAACCAGACCCAAGGGATAAGAAGGTCTGACTCTGGAAAGGATGTGGGGGAAAGATCATTCCTTACCAAGGGGCCAACAGACTTTCAAGCTGTCAAAACACACAGTCTGTTTGGACAGAGATAGCAAAGATGACTTTGGCCATTATAGGGATAAGCAGCTAGAAGTGGCTCCTTAGGCACTGCAAAGGTGTATGAATTTATTTCTAATGCACTACATAATAATTTGTGAGTATAAGTTTCATGCCTGTGGGAGGTTATGTTACAGGCTTTGACAGGACCAAGTGAGATCTTGGGAGGATGCTGGAGGGAGGCTTTAAGAAGGTCCCAGATAAGAAGTATCACTGCTAGAAAGACATGATGATACTTAGAGAGAAAACAGTGGGGGTGCTGAAAGGGCTACATCTAGAACAGGAAGGAAAGAGAGAAGATTTTCTTAGGCAGCAGGAAGAAAATATGTGTGTGAAGATCCCCTTGTATGACTATGGCAGACAGGAAGAAAGCTGTCTTCACTGTGAACGAATCTTATTTTATAAAAGACACAAAACATGACAACTATCTTAACAAGTTGATAACATGTCAATGTAATGATTTTGTCACACAAATGTGAGATAATAGTTTTGTAAATATGGGTTTATTTTGTATATATAAGAAATATGCAAACTTACTCTGTATAACTGTATTTTGAGCAAACATGTTAGATCTTAATGGTTCCCCTTCAAGTGACTTGGAGAGAGGAAATTATTTCTCACAATGTGTCTCAGTAATTTCTGTTGCACAAGGCTGGTAAGATAAAGTTTATTTTGTCTCACAGTTTCAGAATTTCAGGAAATCACAGGGTTTCTACTGAAGACCTTGTAGTTTGTCTTATTATAGAGAGGGGGAGGGAGGGAGAGAAAGAATGAGAGAAGGAAAAAGAGAGGAAGAAAGAAGAAGAAAGGGAGAGGGAGGGGGAGGAAGCATACTTGGAAAGAAATGATCATGGGGAGATAGATGTGTAAGGTTTTTCTCACAGTAATTGATCAAGTTGGCGAGACCAGCAACTGCAAACATTCCTAACCCAGTCTCAAGGGAACTGAGCACATCTCTGGAAAAAAATTAATCTTTTTATAAGGCCCCTGCTCTTCTGAACAAGCTTATCTATGATCAAGTCCCACTTCTTAAATATGCCCCCACCTGTCAATAAATTACCTCAGGGACCAAACTTGCAGCATGCGACTCTTTATGTTAGAGGAACCAATGTGGAGAGACACGGAAAATACAGAACTATGTGAGGCTAAAAAAGTTTAAAATAAACATGGGAATTGTGGATAGTGGAGGAAACGTCCATCTCTAGATTGAAAACTAAGCATCATGAGAGAGATGAACCATATGAGAATTAAAAATGCAATATGGTCTGCAAAAGACATAACAAATTGTGAATTTCTATGAAGCTAAGAATAAGCTGTATTTTAATCTGAAAGGGTCTTGTGTTTTCTTCACCTCAATTTGGAAACAAAAGAAAACTGAGAATTTGGAGCTGAAAGAAAAAAAACTCATCAAAAAATGAGCAAGGAATAATAAAACAACTAAAAATAATTTTCCTACTTACAATAGAATATGGCATTTTTTAGGGATTTTGTATTACTAATAAAGAAAAAAAGTATCTGGGCTTCTTGAGAGCCCAAGAGTATGGATTTTAAGAAGAGCATCATGCAATCTGAAAACATCTTCAACCTGATTTCAAAATTGCTTTTGCGATGTATAATAACCAAAGGTTAGTAATATAAATTCTTGAAGAATACAGTCTTCAAAGGAAGCACTGATGTGGGAAGTTTATCCAGAACAAATCCATACATTGAGAAAGAAAAGGAACTGTGAGAGAAAAGTTGAAGTAACTAGCAAAGGAATGTTTCAGATCAACAAAGGACCAAGATGACATAGAACTATGTCTTGAGAAGTGGTCAATTGGTACCCGTGCACTGCAATGGGCACTCTGTGTCTGTAGCACACAGAGAACTGTGAAGAGCTTGAAGGGCGTTTGCTCCAAAGGAGCTCACAGTCCAGGCAGAAACATGACTTTGATGTATCTGCCCATTCTTTTGTGTAGTCTTCATGGAGTGTACATGGAGAGGACTGTGTATACTGTTTCCAGCCCTGGTCATGACTATTGCTCATAAGCCTGGCACCCTTCCCACGTGTCAGTCCAATAACCAGTTAGCTCCAGAGTAACTCCTCTCCTTTTTTTTCAATCTTCCTGAAGCTAGTCCCTGCTCTATTTAAAAGTAAAAATCGTGTTCTGTATGCTGTTCTTTCTTAAGCACCTGTTCCAATACCATAGTGGATCACTTGGTGACTATGTTTCACTTACTGAAGTATAGCCTTACCTTCTCATATCTATTTATCATCTTGAGGGCTGGATGGGTGGGAGTGATGTGTGTGTGCATGTGAGTATGTTGGTATGTGCACCTGTGCACATGTATGGAGAAGCCAGGGGATGGTGGCAAGTGTCTTCTATCACCCTCCAGTGTATTCCCTTGAGGGAGGGTTTCTAACAAAACTGGAAGTCAAGTCACTGTTTTGGCTAGGTTGGCTAGCACTGGAGCTTCCAGTGTCTACCTGTCTCCTCCCCGTCCCAACACTGAGGTTATAGGTCTTTTACATAGGCACTGGGGATTCTGTCATGCTTGCACAATAAGGTTTTCTACTCTATAACCCATCTCTTTGGCCAGCTATGTATTCATATTCCAAATTAAACACTAAGTTTTGTTTCAATAATGATTCTTAAGTTAGTTTGAACTTTAACTTACACTGAATTTAACAATCTGGACATTAAAGGCAAAGGTTTGTCAGAGGTTGAGGAGGTTCCTAAGGCAAATAACAAGATGCCCTTATTTAAACCTGAAAATTAGATGCATATAGTGTATGGGGAGCATATCATTGGGTTTACTAGCTTGTTGAATCAGAACAAGGCTTGTGTCACCAAGAGTTTATTAAAAACTAATAGATTCATGAAGTTAAGCAAAGTTTCTGTAGTGGAGTAGGAGGGGGAGGAAGCTATTTTCATCGCTTGCAGGAGCCGTTTATAGCCCTGTCATCTTTTCTGTCATGAAGATTATCGCTTAATTATAAGATAACATGATTTCCTGTTTAGGTATCAGAGACAGAAATTTTCAGGCTGGGATCAAAGGAGAAATCAATTCTCAGAGGGTCTGGATACTAATTAATAAAGTTGGAGCAGCTGCGTGCCTGTCAGCCCGGTCTGGGTTGGGGTGTCTATTTTAAAAACATTGAATGGGTTGAGATCTCTGCCCTCTGAGGTAGATACCATGGTCACATATAAATATGGAAGGGATAGCTTGTCCTTTTTCATGCATGCACATTGAACACTTTATGCCTTATCTGACACTGTAAGGCTACAAATTTCCAGGGAGAGGTGTCTGCCATTAGATCCTTCACTGGTCAGCTTGCATGGGAAGCTAGTAGACAAAGGGACTCATTGAGTAATTCCTGCAGTGAGTAGAACATGAAGGGAGAAGATGCATGTGAAAAGGCAAAAGACCACCAGGGTGTTTTATGAATAGCAGTAGACTTATAATGAGTATGTTCTGAATTAATGACATATGCTATTGGTGGTTGGATTCAATTTGGTGACTTAAAGACATTGTTTTCTTAGTGATTTCTCTATGTGAAGTAAGCTCTGGAAAGGATGGAGTCATAAAGGAGGCAGAATCTCTATCCTCCCTGGGGTCTACATGCCTCTAAAGTATCTTGCATGTGCTGTTTTAAATAATCTCTCTGAATCTTGGAGAGGAACCTGGAAATCCTGGATGCTGGATCCTCATCTCCTCCTCCTCCTCCTTCTTCTCTTTCTCTTCCTTCTCCTCCTCCTTCTTCTTCTCCTTCTCCTCCTCCTTCTCCTTCTTCTTCTTGGCTTGGTGGTTTTTCCAAGACAGCTTCTTGGAGGAAGAGGTTGGATTCCCACTGTGGGCTATTGAGTTGATTTAGTATGCTTGGTTTTCTTTCAGCTAGTCTTTACACAATTGGGTAGATTGCTGCAATGCTGTCTTTCCAATGAGTCTCATGAATCACCAAATTGTAGGGACCCTGACAATTTAATTTCCGGTATTAGCGCTGTAGTGAGATATTAGAGGCCAGGTGCACAGCCAGCCTAAGAGTGAACTTTTGCTTTACCTGTGTGTGAATGTTCAGGGTCTTCATTTTATAAATGAATGAAGTCCAAAGAGTCAGAGTGGCAATACATATGGGCACTGGCGTTGTTGATCAATATCATATAATGGTAATATTCACTAAAGAGCCAGGGCCCAAGAATGAACAAATAAAGATCATTTGGCTAAAGAGCATTTTGTAGATAAGTGTCTGATGAATACATGGAATTATATGACATTTTGAGGTGGCTCAAAATGTCATATTTTGAGACCACACTCCCCATGTCCAGATTACTTTTAAAGGGGTGGATGACAGTTTCCTAGGAGTCCTCATTTCATATGAGTGTAGACTAAGCACAGCAATAGAAACCCAAGCATGAGGAAAGGCAAAGGCAGCCACAAATGAAGACAATCCAGAGAAAAACAGACATGTTGTTAATAAGACTGATTTTAGAGCACATACCTAGGAGCTCAAGAAATCAGCCTTCAAGGGTAGCAAATGACAGCTCATTCACAGACTCATCTGGTGTCCCTAGGCAATTGTTTTTTTCTTAATCTTAATGCATTTCTCTTGATAACACCGAGAACTCAGATAAAATTGAGTGACTGTTAGGAATAGATGCGTGTACCGAGTATATCTTAGTGCCTTTCATTCCCTCTAGATCACCCTTGAAATGCAGCAATTATGAACTATTTTAAAACCTCTTAATCTTCTTAATCCACTAAATTCAAGAGGGCACTGACAACTAATGTGATGGTAAAGATGAAGATTTCTCAGGTGGAACAGTTACAGCTATGACAGCTTCTGCACTGATGGTTGGGAACCCTGTCTCACAAGACCGTCTGTGCTGATGTTAATGCTTTCATTCTTAACCCTTTCAACCTAGGGGACAGTGTTTGGTGTTTTCTGTGCCATACCTAAAGAACTGAACCCAGCAGCACATCCATTTAACAATGACCCTTTCCACATCCTTTCCTCAAGCTGTGTTTACAAAGTTGATTCAGTCTCCTAGAGAAAGATAATTCCAGTTATTAAGACAAGGGTTCTGACTTCAGAATGGGTTTATGTCTTTAAGGGTAGTTTTCAGCAAATGAGCCGACCATATGTTAAATCAAATTTAACATCC
Organism: Pachyuromys duprasi; assembly: GCA_028658305.1. Classification (NCBI taxonomy): domain Eukaryota; kingdom Metazoa; phylum Chordata; class Mammalia; order Rodentia; family Muridae; genus Pachyuromys; species Pachyuromys duprasi. Next base: position 8,889,773 of record CM053753.1, read on the forward strand.
ATTATGAAACACTGAATCATACTTTATATCTCAGTAATGATAACAAATGATCGCGTATCTCATGTTCTTCTCATTTGTACTGCTTCTCATCAATCTTGCTAATACTGCCAAAGATTTATTAAATGAACAAGTGTCCAACGGTAACTGCTAATATTAATAGCTTCTTTTTATATCTTCTCTTACTGGCTTCCTTATCCATGCTTGCTTAAGCCCACTTTCCTTTGGCTTTAAAAGTAATAGTTTTTCTTATTCTGAAATGATAATTAACATAATACTGGGAAGTGAGCAGTAAAATTATTTTAATGAAATTGTGTAATTACAACAGCCCATTATAAGTCACAGGATTTGCTATACACTCCAAGACTAGGGAAGAAAATCATTTCCCCTTTCTTTTACCTTCTTTTTTAAACTAGAATAAAATGGCCGATTTAAAAACTCTGGAAACATTTCAGATCCCTTATAACTTAAAATTGCTGCTTGTACAGTAAAAGTTTAAATCACTTGAGTAAATTTGTAATTTAATCCTGTAAGTTTAACTAACGTTTATTCTTCCACCATAAAGAACTTTCCGTTGGTGTAAATTGTAAGACGTTGCCGAGTTTTCTAGACTTTACTGTAGTCTTTTTTCCTTTTCTTTACATTTATTTTAATTTTTATTAATTACAGTTTATTCACTTTGTATCCTCCCCTGTAGCTCCCTCCCTCCTCCCCTCCCAATCTCTCCCTCCCTCTCTCTCACCCATTCCCCTCCCCCAGTCCACAGATAAGGGAGGTCCTTTTAAATCTAGGTAGATTTCCTATTGGGGGACTCTTTAACTAACACTTGGGTTACCATTCTATTTCACACCTTTGTCCTAGAAAGATTTTCCTTTTGGCTTTGTCCTGTGCACCTGTACTCCAGGCAAAACAAGTCTTATTCTGTCTTCTTGACTCCTAGGCTGACCCCAGGAACTCAGATATTCCTGGCCGCTAATGACTGAGAACAAATTGTTCCTACAATTCCACCATTATAACTTTGTATCAGATAATATATATCAAATGAGGAAAATTATTCACAAAATTCCTTTGTCTATAAAGGAACATGTGATGCTATTTATATTACAACAATAACTGTAATGATAACAGGATTGACTATGGGCGTATGGAAACAATGGGTCCCCAAAAGGAACAGGGATTTCTCTAGGAATCTCAAGCTAAGAGAAGGAAATGCGCCAGTAAGAATGGTATCTTGTCTTCCCAAAAGAGACTCCACACAGTTCTAACAACTTGCTATCTTACAGTGGAAGATCAAAGCCTGGACATTGATGAGTCAGTGTTGGGTTGGACCATTCCTTAAACAAGAATACTTAGGCAAGCATATCTTTAGCTCTCTATTTAAACTCTACTTCTACTTTAGAACTCAAAAGATGGAGTTGAAGATTCCCTTTTTTCCCCTTCATGATGTTTCCACACTGAATAATCTCCTTTGTCTGCTTTCCTCCCTTTCAGCGTTTTGAATTGGCTTACTGAGGCTGCACTGCCAAACCTGATTTGGGGTAAGGGCTATCACCCACATGTTAGATGACATAACTAAGTCACTGGGTTTGTCTCATCATTGCAGAGCTGAGGGCTGGACACAACACTGTGCCTTCCATAAGGAGTGGGAAGCAAGTGTAATTGCCATCTTTGATCAAGTAAAATACAGCCATAAACTGAACTCCCATATTTATACTATCAGTCCCATGGCAGCAGAGAGGAGATACAGGCTGGTGATTTAGGTTCTTCATCATGATGCTGTTTTTCCTATGTCACCTATGCCTAAATAGGAAATCACTGTGCAGTATAATTTTCAAAATACTTGAAAATTCTTAGAGTAGATTATGTTAATTTGAATGACTCAAGCTGTCTTTCTCTAAGAACTTTGATGAAAATTGTTATAAATGTTATTGATTTATGATATAAATACTATATGATTCACGTGTTGTAAGGATTAATATATGACATAATTATTGATTGCTACTAGTAATTTAGAGGATAAAGCCCTTGTTTTTTTGTTTTATGTTTTTGTTTTGCTTTGTTTTGTTTTTGTAAGCTGGATAGGGAGTCATACTAGTAGTTAAAATCATCCTTTGTTTATTTTTCAGTGCCATGAAGATGTGGTCAATGCTAATTTTTATCTACCTAACAAGTTCATAATTCTATAATTATTTTTGGAAGGTTTTTGGAGGTCAGGCAGGGAATGAAACACTTAAAGGATCTCCTAGGACTTGGGGGAAGACTTCTAAAACTCATTAAACAATGGAAACATAAAGGGGAAATTTGGGAAACACTGAAACTGATGGAGTGTAAAGCTTGCTCAGTGCTATGTAAATGAAAGGCAGAAATAACCTGGCTGGAATGTAATGAATGCAAGGATTAACGAACTAAGTTCTGTATAGAATTGATGGTCCCTGCCACTCCTTTTCCGATCCTACAGAAGACAGAGTGGATAGCTGTTATGAAGTGGTATAGTTAATAAAGCTTGGCTTAATACTGAAGATTGTATTAAATATTCCAAAAATAGGCTGTTCAATTACTTCCAGTAAAAAAAAAAAAATGCTATTTAGAGTGTTTCTCACTTGACACATTTAGACTCACATTCTCAACCCTACAGTAAAATTTTATAATTCTGTCCTCATGAGTGCCATGCCCTTGGTCAAACAGGAAATTGCTTCCATGGGTTTGGCCAAGATGGAGGAGAGTTTTACACCATCAGCATAATATCATCTATAATTATGCCATGCATGGTAGATAAAAATACGTGGGTATACACCATAGGAGTAAGAACTTTAATTCCATGAAGTTGTTTCTTATGTCTTTAAGCTGTGTAAACCTCACGTCAGAGTCAGTTGAGGCTTTGTGAAGGATTTTGGGCTTCCTGAAAAATTTACTCTGTGCAAACAGCATGCTGAGTTTTGTGAGGGGAACTGAGATGAACAGAAATCTGTCTGTGTCATCAGGGAGCCCAGTTTCTCATTGAGTAGACAGACACACACCAGGTGGCAATCTGAGGTATCCCATGCTGGCTGTGTCCCTGCTGGAGACATATTAGAGTAGGAGAAATGGATTTTGATGGGAGATGTGACCTGTGAACTAGACCTTGGCAGCTTCGACCATCACAGAGTGCCAAAATGGCTACAAGCCTTGGAAATGCTGATTGAACTGATACAACCAGGGAAGAAGCAGCTGATGAAGGTGAGGCTGGCAAAGAAGGGTCAGCAGTGATTTTAGAGGATCCTGAATGCCACTTTGGTGTGCTGGACTTGATGCTGAAAGCAGTGGAGGGCCAGCAGGGGTTTTAGGAAGGTAAGTGACGGGATCAAACAAGTATTTAATGAAAATAGATGTGGCAGTCCTGGGGATTTGGTTTGTCCTGCAGACAGAGAGAAAGTTGAAGCTATTGAATCTGAAGGAGAGCCATGGATGAAGAAGAGATGGAAAAGCTAGTACTCAGTGTGAGGTTAGATGCATTGGCTAATTGTTGGTTCTTCATCGTTTGCTTCGTTATCAATTAAAAAAAAAACAGGCATAGGCACATCTTAGCCATAATTCAATTTCCCCAATTAGCCACAGTATTCTCCTGAATCCTGACGACCTTAAAAAACACAATTGTCTAGGTGATAAACAGTGCTCCCCCCCTCCCCCCAGATCAGCAGTAATGGACTTTGGGTCTGCCTGGATTTAATATTGACACTACTGGATAGGAATGCTAATCACTGACTTTGAAAATGAGCAACAACACACACACATGCACACAATGCCTTTAAAACTTTCATTCCAGTACACAGTTGCATTCAATATTCCAATCAGTGAAAGGCAATGGAAGCTTCCACACTTTCTTTTTTGTCTTGCTTCATCACTCTGTGTCTCCCAGACACAGACATTGCAGCTGTCATTTGCCCCTAAGGCTCTCAGTCCTGTGAAGAAGTAATCATTTCCTTCTGGACCTGAACCACACTACTGGAAATCTTCTCATCCCCTTAGCCCTGTGCATATTAAAATTTAGCAATTAATTATCTCTAGTTCTGATCCAGTAAGCCTGTGCAATTAACATCAGGGATTCAGTTCATCTTTTTGCTGACTTTTCATTTCAGGATTGGGGCATCGTGGATCTCCCTAGAAGACATGCTTAGCACAGATTATTTCCCACATTTAGATCTCCATTTCTTATTTAACCCATAGTGCATTTGTGCAATATTTTCAAAACACTTTCGCTAACTTTCTGGTTACCTAGGGCATATTGTTAGCATTAAATAACTATAAAAATGAAAATTAAACTAAGTTGAATTTCCTCAATTTTTAAATGTTTGCATATCTTTAGCATGTGAGCAGGAGCTGTAAGAAAGGTTCTTGGAGTAAGAGAGAAAAAGCCTTTGCCTCAGAGTGGAGTTTTCAGTGCTGTGACCTACCTTCTCGGCCGACCTGCTGCATCTTCTTCCCTGATGCATGAAACTGCCCTATGACTGAGAGCACTCTGTCTCCCCTTTAGAGTATAGGAATGCACGGGTCTAATTGTAGACATTAACAACAGCTAATTGGGCTTTAATTTGCATTATGTTGTAATAATGTGATGATTCATCCCTAGACTTGTCCATGATGGCTTCTAAAGAGTGATTGTCTTAGTCCTTGGTGACTGGTATTGACAGCAGATTTGGGAGGAAGAGAGCCACAATCACTAGAGAACCAAGAACTGTGGGGAGCTGGACATGGGCTTTACAGGGCAGGCTGAAGCCTGGAGCTGTGGGCTCCATGGCTGCCATGTTTCTCAGGACATTCTCTTCCCATAGTCCATTAGGCAAGGCTTTGTCTCCAACCCCAGAAGCCTTCTCGGCTGCTAGAATCACAATACAACACACATGATTTTTTGTTTTGTTTTGTTTTTCTTTCTACTTTCCTTACATTATACCTGCTCTAGCAAGAAGTGGCCTTCCTTTTCCAGCCGATCCCCTAATGTCAGGATTTTGGTTTTGTTGACAGTGTTTTGCCTCTTCCTGGATTCTTAGCATAGAACACCCATAAGTGTAAATATGCAAGTCTGATATAGAATAAGGGCTTGTAGCACCTTATAAATCTTCTAAAACCAGTTTATCAACTAATTTCAACTACTTGAAAATGTTGCCTTATTGCCTCAGAAAGAAGCAAGACAACATAAATTGTGTTCCCAGTTGTGCCAGCAGTTAGCATCAGGACCCATGTCCGGATGGTGCCTTCTAGGATTTTTCTCTGAGAGCAAATAAATATACATGGGAATCTTTTGTGTGCTCATGAAATTCTTACATATATTTGCATATATTGTGTTCTGCTTTGATTACACTTAGATATACTTAGATTTTCCACACTGTTAACTACTGAAAACTCCATCTCTCAATTTCTTTCAAATAATAGTCTGTGCAGATGAGAATTTATTCTCATTTTTAAAAGAGTTTTTCAATATGTAAGACTGTGACACATTGTCTTTATTTTACTCTGATATTGCATTGACATAAATACATATATATGAATCAATATTTCAATATGCATGTCCATTTGTTCCTAGAGGGGGGTGCATATTTGTGTCTTTTTCTTATAGCCTCTGCTGGCTTTTACTGAAAAGTCATTGTTGCTTCCCTAATATAAACGTCATTTCATTGTCTAAAATAGTTAACTAAATATAGGGAAGTTAAATGCAGTTCATATTATGGTTGTCCACTTGTATTTCTCTTTCTATGAACTATTCATGATGTTATCCTAGTTTTCTGATAAAGAATTTAATCTTTCTGAGACTTTATGGTTCTTTAAGACATTCACTTTTATCTTGAAATGTAGCTAATTTTTCTTATTGATAGCACTGGGAGTTGAAATCAGAGCCTTATGGATATTACAGAAGTGCTAATGAAAGAGACCAAATACATTTTCTCATATTGTTTTTTTCACCTTTTATTTATATGACCTAAGTTTCATTTTTCTATCATGAGAAATATCTATCTATCTGTCTGTCTGTCTGTCAGCTATGTATCCATATTCTTTTAACGTTTTAATGGCTTTAATTTAAAACTATGTCCTTGTCTACTCAAATTTTTAAAAAATCATTATGTGGCTCATTTTTCTTCTTCCTTTAATAGTTTTTATGAGGAAGAGACATGCCATATTTTCCTAAATAATTAGCTAATGTTTCTTCTATTGTTTTTGAGAATCTCTTTCCTTCTCCAGGATCTGGCCAATTTGCCTGTGTTGGATAGTGTCTTTTATAAGCAAATGCTCTTGATTTTAAGATGTCCTTAGGGCCTAATCAACCCTTTGAAAGCGGATGGTATCTCAAAAGTACCAAGCTTCGGAGCCTAGCAGTGCATGTTCTGTAGAGTACTAGTTGTGTCCCTGGCTTGTTGGGAGCAGCAGCTCTCTGCCTCTTCCCGTCACAGCAACAGAGAGGATTGTACTACAAAGTGACACCAAAACATTACAACTTGAAACCAGGACTCTGCTGAATGCCTATGACTTGCTATATGTTGTAATGTGAATAATCTTAAGTCAAACCATTGCAATATGGGGGCCTCCAGCTCACTGTGGTCTCTTGCTGTGTTCTCTTTCACCCATCTGCCTGAGTGTCCTGGCATGAATCCTCTTCCAGCTGTTCCAGTATTTTTCTTTTTGAGCAAATTTAGTTCAAGAGAGTAAGATTTCTTAACTTCTCACTTAATGTAATTCAAGAACAAAGTCTGCATGTGTTAGTATGTTTATTCAATTGCTACTAAAAAAAAACAGTGAAAACTTTATCAATTAAACAGATTCAGGGAAAAGAATAGACCATTCACAAACATGCTATTGTAGATTACTTCTATCTGTAAATTCCTTAGCTTGAATTGACTCTCTTTCCCCTTGAGTTCCTAGAGATGGAATTAGAGCCCCGTGCATGCTAGGCAAATACTCTTGGCACTGAGCCATGCCTGGCCCTTGGTCAGTGTTTTCAAAGGAGGAAAATTCCTATTGCTATTCCATGTGATCGTGAATTTCAAATGCATGTTAGATGTTCCACTTGGCTTGCAATGCTTTGTGGTACAGGGCATCAGCACCCGGGGCTTTCACAGACCAGGTAAGAGTATACTGCTGAGCTACAACCCCAGCCCTGCAGCTGCCAGTTCATAGCATTGTCTTTCTAGATGGAGATTCAAAATCCGGTCACAGCCTTGCCTCCCAACAATCACACAGTCTTCATAAGTCTAATTGTGTCTTATATGTTAGCTTTCCCTCCCTACCTCCTTCCTTCCCTTTGCTTCTTCTTTTCTTCCCAGTGCTGGATGGGCCCTTCTGCATCCCTGTGTGTGTCAGATGAGTGCCCTGCCAACAGGCTGCACCCTCTGTGCCAGGACTTTAAAAATAGAGAGCTTTGAGACAGAGCTCCTGCTGGGTTGACCACACTCCAGTGGGCAGCCCTACACACGGGAGCCTATGAATAGAGTAAATTGTACTTCATAGGTTTTTTTATGACAGTGATTGTCATGGAGTAGAGAGTTGGAGGTGAATTTGGGAGGAGTTAAGCAGCAGTTGGGCAAATTATGATCAAAATACATTGAATACATATATCAAGTTATCAATTAAAATATTATAATTTTAAGTATGTTTAACATGTTCAAATACAAAATTTATATGAGTAATTTATATAAAGTGCTGGTTGCAGTTCAGAATATAAATTTTCAGTTTTTTTGGGAGCGGGGAAGGGAGTTAATTATAAATGGAAAAACGCATGCATCAAAATTGGCTAATAGCTATTTCTGTGGAACCTTAAAGTGCTAAGGAGCTTTGCACTGCTGTACCACCACTTTGTAGAAACCCCTTTATCTTATAAAACTGAAACTCCAGACCACGGAATAGCAGCTATCTGCCATCTGATTCCTCTGCCCCGGCACCTCCTGCTGGACTTTCTGTCTGTTTGCATTTAATCACTCCCACCCTACATATAAATGAAATCATAAGGTATTTCTTTTTGTAGCTTACTTAATTTATCATAAAGTTGATCATAAAGTCCTCAGAGTTTGTATTTAGCATGTGCAAAAGTGGCCAGCCTTTTTCAGGCTGAACAGTTCTTTGTTACATTTTGTTGGTCACTTCAGCCATTTTGTTCTTATGACTAACGTTGCTGGAAACATGCTACAAAGATTAATGTACTCGTTTTTATTGTGGTTTGTGTATCATGTTCTGAATCGTTGTGTCACTCAAGTTCTTCGGGGCTAAGGGCTCTGATATATGCATGGTTATTGGAACACAGTGGGTGACTGGGTGACATGTGGTATCCCAAAACCTTGAATTCCGTAGACTGTGTGAGTTACTTAGCTCAGTCCACACACATTTTGAGCAGCTCTTACCTTTCACTCTGCGTTGGTTGGACTGCTAAACCTAACTAAACAACATAAGGAATACAGCTGTAACATGGAGCCAGTACAATGGACAGCTCATTCATGTCTTCCTTCAGCAGTGTGCAGAATGCCGAGTAGTGCCTTACGTGGATGTAGACATAAAAATGAAAGGCAAGTCTTCTTGCTTCTTTGGGATCACTCCCTGATAGGGAAAGGAAATATTAACTGGCAAAACCAGATCACTTCGGAGTATAAGAGCCCTGAAGACATAGCAACAGCATGTGAGACCAAGAAGTACTAAGGCAAAAGGAGAGACAGGATAATCAGAGCAAGCCTCTTTGATTGGCTAACTTGTTACTGAATAATTTGTGAGCAGAGGCTCCATAGGAGACTTTCTGTTTGATTTTCTACTGGTGTTTCATCTAACCAATAAGCCCATGAATTCCTTGTCACTGGTTTTGGGTCATGGGTTCACAAATTATTATATTGGCCCAGTAAAATGAAAAGAAGACTCTCTATAGCAAAACCAAGGGAGACTTTTCTCTTTTTTTCCTGCTGTCAAACTCTATCAAAGGCTCCAATGGCCTTGATTGCTGCTGGCTCTCATCGTGCTCCTGTGTCAGGACTCACCCCAAGAGCCTGTTATTTTTGTATACTCCAGATGGATTCCCACAATTGCTATTCTGCCCTCATTCAAGACAGACTAGTTGGGAAAACAAAAGCAGTCTTTCTCAGATTCTCTTTTAGCCAGGACAGAGGACAGAAAGGGCCTCTTCAGTTAGATGTGGTTGTGTGATGCTTGGAAGGTGAAGAAAGGTGGAGGCATCTTTCACGCCTCTTCGCTCTTTTGGCAAGGGGGGCTGTGGGAAGCATCACACCTAGAGGTCTTGCTCAGGTATCCGTTGCCCAGCTTCTGGAATTTTAAGGGCTGGCTGAAGTGTGTCAGAGCGAATGGTGGCAGCTCTCAGGTCTTGATTCCTGAACTCCTAACTGCAGTTACAGTTTTTCTAGCTAACTCTGTGGAGAGAGCCACTTGCAGAGGTTCTTGATTTTTTTTTAATGACCCGCAGATAGGATCAAATAGTTCCTTGTGACTTCCTTGTGTTCAGGAATCAGTAGATCTGGAAGGTGTTCCTGGAAGTTTAGCCAGAAGCCTGCCTGTTTACCTATCCGTTCCAGTAGTTTTAAAGCACCAGATCCTCCCTGCTTCACATGTCTAGCATAGGTTCTGATTATTGCATTTCACTCTACTGACACACTATAGCTACTCTACAGTACATGAGGAAGTAATCCTACACTTGATGAGAGACTACGTTAAGCTATTTCTGTCATTACGGAAAACAATAATTTCTCTTGCTGGTCAAGCTAATTGTACTTAGGATTTTCTATTCATTACAACAAAAATCATTTGAAGAGACACAGACAGTGTCCTGTGTATGTATTTATTTCTGTTAACTTCACACAAGCTAAAGGAATTTGGAAAGAGGGAACCTCCTTCGAGAGACCACACCCTCCACCATGGTAGCATGTGGACAAGCCTGCAAGGCCATTTTCTTGGCTAAGGATTGATGTGGAAGGGCCTCACCTATGGTGGGCTGTGCTCCCCATTGACAGGTGATTCTGAATTGTACAAGAAAGCAGACTGGCAAACATGAAAAGCCAGCCCATGAGCAGCATTCCTTAGTGGCCTTTGCTTCAGTTCCTGCTTTGACTTCCCTCAATAAGTGTGACCTGAGAGTTATAGGCTGAAACAAACCTCTTTCTCTCCAGTTTGATTTTGGCAGTGATGCTTTATCATTGCAATAAAAACCCTAAGACACACAAAGAATTAAGAAAGAGAAAAAAATTGGACTCATCCCGAAATAGTCTTAGTGAATGGTATTCTAACATAGGTTTGGATGATAGTGGACTTGAAAAATAGCCTGCTGACATGGAGCCTCCTAGAGACCCTAACTGTCAAATACAAGCCAGGCAGACATATCTGATTTGCAGATTTGAAGCAGAGATTGGGCATGAGTTTGTCTAGAGGTGGAGTCAAATTAGTGACCATGTATTCAGATTTCTTCAGTACGTGCTGTAAGGCCATTCTATGTTCCATTTAGACAAAAAACACTAAAATTGAAAGTATTAAATAACAACTACTTATTATGCCTAAACTATCTTTTGTTTGTTCCAACTGAAGTATAAATGAAGGTATTCTCAATTACCCATTGATGGGAGAAAAAAACCAGTTACTGACATTGCTAGAAGAAAGAGTTAAAGATGGCATGATCTTTTGAAGGGCCAGTAAGAGCTTATTACCCACCTGTAGTTTTCGAGGGATGTTGCTACCAGCTTTTGTTTTTGCACTTTATCCCCGCTCTTGGATAAAGACAGTATACTTAGTTGTTCAAGGGTTATTCTTCACACTATTCTTGTTGTTTACACTTACTCTAAGTTCTAGCTTTTGTTCTAACACTACTTTAAATTGTTGGCACAACTGACTGACTTGAAAGAGTTGGGAGATCAGTGTGCACTGGCATGCTCTGCTGAGAAATAGTGTCTGTCTTCTTTTCTCTTCCTTGTTGACTTGTTTCACTGCTCTCCTGGGTAACAGATAAACAGCATGGTGTCCCTGTGATATCCTGAAATGTGTGAGTTACTTCTGACCATGTGTTTCAGGTTCTGTATTATAGGGACTGCTCATAGGCTTTGATGGCTGTTACACAGGGTAGGCACAGCCAAGCAGTGTGAACGGGGATTATGTTTGGTAGGTAGACATGTACACATGGAGATTTGGCATAAATTTAACTGTGCAAAATTCAGCAGATCTTCAATCACTCTTGAAGCCCTAAATGGAAAGGAATTTTATGTGATTTTTATTTTAGCCTCCTTTCTTTGCCCAGGTGACAGTGTCAACCCCAGTGGAAGCTGCCATAAATATATGATTTGAATTATATGTGGGACAGCACCTGCCATCTTAGACAGGCTCCTTTGAAACTGTCTCTATTTCCCAGTGCAAGAAACAGAGTCTCAGAGAGGTAAAACAGCTTGCTTGAGAGCACACAGCTGCCAAAGACAGAAAGGATTCGAAGCCAAGTCAGTTTGGCTCTATAGAACAGCCTCTCTACATCACTCAGACACTAACAGTAGAATCTACCTATGGGTTTTTGGATTTCTTACAGTGATTTTCCTTCTCTCCACAGTCATTATTTTAAGTTTTTTTCCCTGATAAGAAAACATAAGATAGGCAGCAAATACTGAGAATATGAGGGAGATGGCTCAATTAGTAAAGTTCTTGCCATATAAACAGGAGCCTAAACTTGGTCCCCCAGAACCCAAGCACGGAGGTGCATGGTTGTAACCCTGAGGCTAAAGATGCAGCTATCAAAGGCAGTTACCTGAAAATGTAAATCTGGAGAATTAATACTTTGTTTCGGGAAAGTTAGAGGCAGATATGGGAAGTACATCATCTGGCTACTCCTGACAATTGCTGGAGGTTGGCAGCAAGCTGGGAGATGGGGACGAGAGGGTGGAGCTCATGCGGCAGCTCTTCACCCACCCAAAGGTCAGATTATGCAGAAAGCCAGCAGCAGATGAGGCTGAGAAAGGGCATCTAGGGCCCTTGAATTCCATTTTCCTCTTTTCTTCTCACTAAGCCTTACTAGCACAGGACACTTATGTACACGGAAGCCACTTCCTGCAGCATTTAAGGAAACCATTAACCACTTGCTGCCTCGACTCTCAGAGCATGTGTTCAGGTGCTTGCTCACTTCCGTTTTGCTAGGCCTCCCGGGATCTGAAGCCTTTGGAACATAACCTGTAAGGTTTATAATTCTTACCATTATTTGCCACCCCCACCCCATTTTCTGCATTTATTCCTTCTTTATGGATAAGCTGGAGGTGTATTTTTTCCATTTTTGAGACTCACTGACAGTTAAATTGGGGAAAATATTGTACTTTTGGAATCAGGTTTTATGAAAGTTAATATCCCACACACATGTGAAGTGGCAGGCGAAGTGCAAATGCAGACCATGCTGGCAGATTCCTGTGTTAATGACATTAGCTGGAGAGCTAATATTTCTCCCCAGACTCTTGCTGAACTGGGAAAATCCTTCCCATTTAAATTATAAAATGGGGGGGGGGGAAGATTTGTTTTGCTGATAAAGCACCTCTGCATTACCATTTTGTTCTTCCTCTTCTCACATTTTCCTTGTAGTTAGGATAGGTGAGCAGTTTATAAGGCATGCCTCTCAGTAAAATTTCAAGGTGCCACATGGAAAACAACCCTGGCTATCTTGAGAGAAACAGAGAATTACTAGTTAATAAAGAGTAATCAAAGATGTAAAATTTGACAGGAAAACAAGCACACACAAAACCACCAAATGAAGATACAGAAGTAGACAAGGCAGGTGAAAGGACCAGGAAATGTGAAATCATTTGGATTAAGGGCCCTTGTGACCCAGGCTCCACAGGAATAACTGGAGATTGAAGCTACCAGTAGGAGTTAAATGCTTCCCATTCAGCCATGAAAAGGTACAGTAATAATTCTGGCAAAATAAGACAGAAGGGGCAGTACTAGATATGCAGAAAAGAAAACAACCTACAGAAAAAGAAGCCAGCCAGTCACCTGGGAGAAATCCTTCTTGATTACTTATCTTTTGGCATTTTTTTCTGAGAATTAATTTTTGAGGTCTCTTTGAACTTCATGTTCTCTTGCTTTTGGTGCTGCTATAGCCTCTGCTTCATTTATTAAATTTCAATAAATATTTGTTCAACATCAATTATGTTCTTTCACTTCAACTTTCTATTACTATTACAAAGTACCTAATATAGTCAATGTTTTGGTTTTGATTCTTCTTTTTCGTTTTTTAATTTAAATTTATTTTTTGTAATTTATTTACTTTACATCCCGAATGTAATCCCCTCCCTTGACTCCTCCTGGTCCCACCTTTCCTCCCTCTTCCTCTCTATTCTTCTTTCCTGTTTTTCAGAAAGGGGAATCCTCTTCCCCTACCATCTGACTACAGCCTATCAAATCTCCTTAGGACAACTTGTATCCCCTTACTATGTGGCCTGGCAATGCCCCCCTCACACATACACCAAGGGGAAGTGATCAAAGAGTGGGCAACATAGTACATGTCAGAGACAGCCCCTGCTCCTCTGACTAGGGAACCTACATGGAGACTGAGCTGCCTATCAGATACATCTATCTGAGCAGGGAGTCTAAGTCCTATCCATGCATGGTCCTTGGTTGGTGCTTCAGTTTCTGCAGGCCCCTACAGGCCCAGATTTGTTGGCTTTGTTGGTCTTCATGCTCTAAGATCAACAATTAATAAATGGGCCCTCATGAAATTGAAAAACTTCTGTAAAGCAAAGGACACTGTCAACAGAACAAAATGACAAAACGACTAGGAAAAGATCTTCACCAACCCTACAACTGACAGAGGACTAATATCCAGAATATATAAAGAACTCAAGAAATTAAACTTCAACAAACCAAATAATCCAATTAAAAAATGGGGTACAGAACTAAATGGAGAATTCTCAATAGAGGAACATTGACTGGTAGAGAAACACTTAAAGAAATGCTCAACATCCTTTGTCATGAGGCTAATCAGAATGATGCTGAGATTTCACCTTACACCCATCAAAATAGCTCACATCAAAAACTCAAGTGACAACACATGTTGGAGAAGATGTGGAGAAAGGGGAACTCTCCTCCATTGCTGGTGGGAATGTAAACTTGTACAACCACTTTGAAAATCAATCTGGAGCTTTCTGAGACAATTGGGAATAGCTCTACCTCAAGATCCAGCTATACCACTCCTGGACATATATCTGAAAGATACTCTACCATATAACATGGACATTTGCTCAACTATAATCATAGCAGTTTTATTCATAATTGCCAGAATCTGGAAATAACCTAGATATCTCTGAACCAAAGAATGGATACAGAAATTGTGGTGGTACATTTTCACAATGGAATACTACTCACCAATTAAAAAGGAAATCATGAAATTTGCAGGCAATGAGTGGAACTAGAAAAGATCATCCTGAGTGAGGTAACCAATACCCAGAAAAACACACATGGATATTAGTTATATAATACAGTATACTAATACTAAATTCCTCAGGCCTAAAGAAGCTAAGTAACAAAGAGGGCCCTAGGGAAGATGCTTAATTTTCATTCAGAAGGGCAAATATAATAAACACCAGAAGTGGTTGAAGAGGGAATAGGATAAGAGCCAACCAAAAATGTCCTCTGAAAGCAGGGGATTGAAGATTCACAGCCAAACCATGGGCAGAGTGCAACGAGTCTAGGAAAGAGTGGAGACACAGAAAGACCCAGAGTAAGCAGAAGCTCCGTAAGACCAGCAGAACCTCTGCTTCATTTTAAATAAGCCCTCAGTTAGTGGCTGCTGGCTGATGAAGAATCGTAAATGTTGAATTGTTTGCTCAGGCAGATCATAGTGTCTTTTGCACAGTGCAAAGCTTTATTATGTGAAAGGCCCTGCTGGGCATTGGCTCCCAGTGATATTCACTGTCATGATAATGTATTTGGTAAAGGCAAACAGAAGGAAACCTCCACATCATCAAACCCCAGTACACTAATTCTCAACTTATGGGTTGCAAGCCATTGAACGTTCAAACCATTTTTTCACAGGGGTCGTCTAACACCATCAGAAAGCACAGATGTTCACATTATGACTTAAATCAGTAGCAAAATTATAGTGATGAAGTAGCAACAAGATAATTTTATGCTTGGGGGTCACTACAACATGAGGAACTGTATATTAAAGGGACCTAGCATTAGGAGGGATGAGAACCACTGATTTAATAGGATTAAATTGACCAGTCTATCAAGGTAATTAAATTAGTGCTTATATGGAGACAAAGCCTTGAAGAAATGGTGTTTTGTTTTAAAGCATGGTCTCACTTTGTGACCTAGAATTATTAATTCTTCTACCTTTATTTGTGATTACCAGGACATGCCAGCAGGCATGGCTTAGAACCTTGTACACAAAACCTGAAGAGGTTTTGTCTACTCTGAATGTCCTGTAAGACAGTCCTTCAAGCTGTGTGCATTCCTTCTTTATAATTAAATCATTGAAATGGATGTGTAGTCACACAGCTAAGGTCTTAACAAAGTAAGCTGAAATTGCCAACATCATACATTCTGGTACTTAGGAAAGGTTATATTGAAAAACTATCAGCTCATATACAGTCTACTTATGTTTCTATTGATAGGTTCTTTTGATGAGAGTCTGACTATTGATCTGCATTTTTTTATCTATGAGAAAAGCTATCAGTAACAAGAGAGCTGTCTGTGAAGATCTGTCTGTATATAGATTGTGAATATGCAAACAGGTTCAATCAATACACACATGCAAACACACACACAACAGACACACGCATGCATGCATCTTTTGTGTAAAAAAGTATTCAATTTTTTATAGGTCAAATTTTGTTTAATTTAAATAAATCTTTTCCTAGGAAAATATTGCCCAGATTTTCAAACACATGTAAAGATATCTTTTTAAAAGGTTTTATTTAACTATCATAAATCCAATGTGAATTGCCACTAATTTTTGTCAGTTGTATTTAGACAATGTCCTAAAATGTCATTTTGTTTTCTTATGTAAGAGTACTTTTTATGAGGAAGTTTCACATTTCTTAATGATGTCAAATTATAATATAATTTTGTTTAATTTAGCCATGGAAAGGAAGTGTGTGCGTGGTTGTAGATGAATTATCCCTTCAACGTTTTTCAGTCAGTGCCCACATGCCAACACTTTCTCTTTGTCACTTGCATCTTTGGCACATTCCTGTGTGTGAAAAATCAGGGAGCTCTTATTATATGCACCCACCCTCTGCAGCTAGAGAGAGTAGGTTCATCTTCTAAGCAATACCAGCATTTTCCACACAGCAACTGAGATTGAGTTTCTTTTGATATAAATTTCTCTGAAAACTATATCCCTTGTTAATAATTTCACAGTCCCCTTTCCTTTTCTTCCTGAAATATAATTTCAAAGCTTTTAGAGTGAAAAGCCAAAGGCTTCAAGATGGGCTTTCAACCACAAACACTCAACATTTAAGGCCTCCTAAATCTGGGGGTTGGAAATTTGGGTGCAGAAGCTACTGCACCTCACATTTATGTCTTGATAACTTTAACTGTCCCTGGCAGAGTGGGAGGCAGTCAGCTCAGGGTGAAGCTAAGTAAGAGATGCTTCTCTAGGCCAGGCTAGCTGCGTCTCACTGTGGTGGCTCAAGAGAGCCTATAAGCTGGCTGACATCACCTACTTTAAGTAAAAGTCTTACAAAGCAGGGGAGCCACAAAGGTCTCAACCTAAAATTATAAACATGATAGTAAAAATAATTTTACAAGTTTAATTAACTTAAACAAAAAAACCCAGGAAGACCCAGGGGGACCCAGGAGCTCAATGGCTAGCCAGCCTAGCCAAAATGACAAGCTTCAGCTTTAGAAGGAGGAACTGCCTCAGAGCCGGGGGCGGGGGGGGGGGGGGAGGAGAAGGACACTCAGCATTGTTCTATGGCCTCTGTTTGCACATGGATAGCCATGTGTGTGTATCAGCCTGCACTTGTACTCACACGGTGTCTTTGTGATTTATCGGGGATTCTGGCTCCACACCAATATAATGCCTGTTTTGTATGTGTTGCCTGCACATTTACACTCATTTCCAAATTTGTCAAGTAAGTGTGAGAGGAAGTTTAAGGTGGGCCAGTCTGCTCTGTTCTCCGATTTGGTGAAGCTTCTTTCTTCCTCTTCCTGGAGAGGATTCTTGCCCTACAGTCTTCTTATTGGCACAAAGGGATCAGAGCTAGTACTCTTAATTAAAAAGTGTGATACCCAGCAGCGCCTTGGAGGTCCCGTGGATCTGCGTCTTGCTTCAACAGTGTTTGGAGGAGCAGACCCGGGGACTCCCTCTCCAGCTTCCAGCCGCCCTCCTCCTGTCTGTCCAGCCGCAGCCTTCAGGACCATCTCCTCGCCGCCCTCGGCTCCCAGGACCAGCCATGAGCTCCCAGGTTCGTCAGAATTACTCCACCGAGGTGGAAGCTGCCGTGAAACCGCCTGGTCAACTTGCACCTGCGGGCATCCTACACCTACCTCTTTCTGGGCTACTATTTTGATCGGGATGACGTGGCTCTGGAGGGCGTAAGCCACTTCTTTCGCGAATTGGCTGAAGAGAAGCACGAGGGCGCCAAGCGTCTCCTCAAGATGCAGAACGATCGCGGGGGCCGCGCACTCTTCCAGGATGTGCAGAAGCCATCTCAAGATGAGTGGGGTAAAACCCAGGAGGCCATGGAAGCTGCCTTGGCCCTGGAGAAGAACTTGAACCAGGCCCTCTTGGATCTTCATTCCTTGGGTTCTGCCCGCACAGACCCTCATCTCTGTGACTTTTTGGAAAACCACTTCCTGAATGAGGAGGTGAAGCTCATCAAGAAGATGGGCGACCACCTGACCAACATCCGAAGGCTGGCTGGACCACAGCCTTCTCTGGGCGAGTATCTCTTTGAGCGGCTCACTCTCAAGCATGACTAGGAGGCGGCCTCACCTTCCAAGGGGCTCCTCCTCTGTTCTGCACCAGCCAGCCAGCCAGCCTTAGGACCTCCCAGAGTGAACCTCAGATGCCACTAGGCAACTTTGTAACCGCCCTGAAGCCCCTCCCAAGTTTTGGAACAAGCAAAAATAAAGCTTTTTGAAACAGAAAAAAAAAAGTGTGGTACTTTACTGCACATGTGCACAAGTGTGAAGTGTAGAGAGCAGCCACCCAGCCAAATGAAGTACAAATTAGGCTTAATTGAGCTCTTTTATCATTGAAATTGTATTCTATTTTAAAATATATTGAGACAGCAAGACTGCTCGGTAGGCCTCTTTGATCCTGCATTTAGTTGACTGAGGCTGGGGACATTTGAACTATTACCTTCTTTTTTGAAAGAAACTTTGGTGTGCTCAGCAATCCTCAAGGACATCTGTGGCTCCTGGACCTAATTTTGTTCAGGAAGCCACTTGCTTTGCTTTTTGATATGAGTTTTACAAAACGTAAATTCTATCTGGCATGAAGTGAAGTCTGGAAAAGCTCTCACTCCAGTTCTTTTCCTGATGTCACATTCTCTTCATGCTGATTGTGCTTGCTTTGTCTCATTTCAGTAACATTTGAATTGTCAGCCCTCACTTCTCAAAGACAGTTTGCCCATTCACTTGTTTCTCCCTCCTCCCCCACCCCACACCCACTCCCCGGCCACCTGGGGTTGATCATTACTATCTCCTAGAACCCCAAAAGCTGATGCATAAAGGATTTAAATTTCAACTCCATCCCATCTAAGCCCTGCCATAAATAAACACTAAATGCTGCTGTTTAAGTCACACTCTGTGGGATTTCTACATTGCTGCCCTTTCACTATTTCCTTGGAAAGCCATTGTGGTTGTTTTGAATGGTTCAAATAATTTCAAAGATTATCGCTACAAAAGAACCAGTCACTGGTTATTGAGCACAACACAGATGTCTATCAAGTAGTTGAACCACACAGTGACTGTTGATTGAGTACTGTCGTTTGATGAGTGCTTGGTGGGGAGGAGGCTTTCTTCTTGCTACCTGGCCATTCACTGCTAAAAATGAATGAGAAGTTACTTTAGTGCTGCTGTATGGGATTTTCCTTTCCCAAGGTGTAACATCTGATTTTTGACCTGTGGTAGTGTTTGAGAAACATGTACCTCCTTTTCTTCCAACAAAACCGTGGCACCATATAGAGAACATGGACTTGACTTTGAGGCAGCGATGCGAGCACACATCCGACAGAAGAGCTGTTTCTCTCTCACCCCAAAGTGTCTGTGACAGCAGAGACCAGATACGCCCTGCGGCTCCCAGGGTTTGCTTTGTAGAAGCGCTAGTGTTATGCTCAAGCCAGATCTGATGAAAATTGGTTGCAACTTAATGTCCAGGGGAAGTGCAGTCTCGGAGGGGGCTCCCCACAGTTATTAGTGGAGTGGAAATATGTCCACTGACTTCAGATTTGGGAGGCCAGATTTATCCAGAGAAGAGAAAGGGACAGTGGTTTCAAGAGGAGGCATGGTACCTGAGCTTTTCTTAAAAGGGAAAAATTGGAGCATATAAATCATGACTTCATATGGAAGGAATGAATAATATTAATTGTTGTATCCAATCAGAAAGAAGAAAATGAGGAGAAATAGACTTTTTGCAATTCCTCTATAGGGGTTCTTTTAAATACATGTCAGGCATGAGTGCTTACCTGGATCCTCAGCTGTCATTGTGACTCTGATCTGAAGCAGGAGGGACTGCTGTTTCCTGTGTCATTCTTCCTTTCCTCTCCTATTTTTTAAAATATCCCACATGTCCTTTTCATGGAACCCTCCCTTGAATGTGATGACTATGTTAATGACAGTGTCTTTGTGAATCTAAGAATGGAAAAATAATGGTGTTCTAAGGAGGGAGAATTGTGACATGGCTAACCTTTTCTGCTGAGAAATGCTTTATTACAGGAAAAGATGAAGGTGGTGTCTTTTTTAAAAAGTTCTTATTCATTTAACATTAATTTTACAAAATAACTTAATGAACGTGTCAAGAACTTTAGATCTGAAGATTCATACCTTCTGTCTTTGTCGGGAGTTTTAAATCATGGCTGTATATTGCTGAGGCTCAATTAGAACTCCAGCAGGGAAGAATTTTTGACTAATGTCTCCAAGCTGGCTCATTCATTGTGCTGCGTTGTCCTCTCTTCTCTGATCCACCTGACACCCATCTATCTCAGACACCCTCAAACCCCTTTGTACAAGTGTACCTTGCCTCTGCTGGGGTTATCAGTGTGTCCTCCTATCTTATGAGTGACCCTCAGCATCATCTTCCGGTAAGCCAAGTGACTGGAGAACACAGTGGGTCCTAGATTAATGCTGGTGCTTAACTAACTTGTTTGCCTACACCAGGTACTACCCAGGTAAGCTCATGCTTTAGCAGTTGTTCACCCACTTCTGGTACTCACCCAGTAAGAGGCAAGCATCTTAACAAATTATTGCTCTGTTTCGGTTTTCCTTCTCATATTTCTTTGGCATGCAATAGACAGAGAAAGAGACAGAGACAGAGAGAGACAGAGAAACAGAGATAGAGACTGCGCATGGTGTGGACTTTTGAAATTTGAATGCTCAGAGTGACACACTTTCTCTAAGAAGACCACACCTGGTAGTCCTTTCGAAACAGTTCCACTAACCAGGGACCAAGTATTCAAACATAAAAGCACAAGAGGGCCATTCTCATTCCAACTGCCACAAGAAGTAAAAGCTAATCCAGGGCATGAGCTGAGTTGTATTGAACTATATACAGTAAGGGAGAAGGCTGACCTAGTAAGAGGTGACAGCTGGCATAAAATTTCAGGGACTAGAAGTTATGTGAATTTTAATCAGCAAGAGATTTTGGGTGCTGTGTGCAATTGGTCCATATGGGAGAGCACTTGTTGGTGAGTTTACGAATAACAGAAGCCCAAGTCATGGCTGACCTTGCAGTGTGATTGGATTTGGTGTTTGTTAATTCATTTCACAGATGTGATGTGGTTTGGTCAAATAAGGACTCCTTTGCCAAACAAGACAGTTTTTTTTTTTTGCCTTGACAAATCTTAATTAATGAGTGAAAAAATGAAAATAAAAAGCAAATGTTGTTAAAACATTATTGGACCTTGTGTTTAAAAAGTATCAGAAAGGAAAACAAAAAACACAGTGTGTGATAGCTTTTAGTAGGAAGATTAAAGGGGTCACGTGACAGTATACAAATGACAGTCATAGAGGGTTTGAAGCTGAAACCCACCAGACTCGAGAGAGCTGAGAGCAGAGACTCCAGACCAAAGGAGCTGTCGCACGCAGACGTGAGAGGAGGTGGGAGACTCCAGACCAAAGGAGCTGTCGCACGCAGACGTGAGAGGAGGTGAGAGAGACTCCAGACCAAAGGAGCTGTCGCACGCAGACGTGAGAGGAGGTGAGAGTCTAGGCTGTGATCAGGGCAGATACAAGCAGATGCCCTATTCGTTAGGAGGACCTTACAAGCCAGGTAATGGACAAAGTTATTCTCAACGCACCGAAAAGCCATTAGAACAGAGAGTGGGGATGACGTGCTCCGCTGGGTGGGGAGAGTGGATGGGATAGCGGGGAGGAAGAGCTGCTGACAGCTCAGGTAGAAGACAGTGCTATACTAACCTCCAGACAAGAGATGTGGTGCTTAAAGTTGAGATAAATATATCACAGCCTGTTCCGAAAGTAGAACCACCAGGACCTTACCTTTAAGTAGCTGTCATAGACTACCTTAGTGGTCTAAAGGGCAAGTAATTCATATATATTATATAATATATAAAATATAATATGTATTATTTGCTCTGCATAGTCTTGTTACCAAGACTCTATTTAGTGATAAAAAAAAAAAACTGATGGCAGAGCTAGGGAGATGGATTCGAGGACAAATTATTTGCTATGGAGACATACATAAGTTTAAAACCCCAAGAATCCATGAGAAAAAACAGGCATAGCCTCATGTGCTCATAAGTGTAGTGTTATGGGTCAGGAGACAGATTCTGAAAGCTCTATAGCCAGCCAGTTTACACAAAAATCTCTGCTTTCTGATCTCAGCTTTAGTGAACATGCATAGGCAGACATATGTGCATACATGCATGTGTACAGCAGGGATCTGATGACGTTTTTCGATGCAAAATCACAGAGTGAAATCCTAAAGAGTAATGTGAGAACTACCGAAAGTCAGTTGGCTAGGCAGGGGCCTCCCTGTGTCTGGAAGCAGAAACAACTCAATATATATGTATATTATATTATATTATATTATATTATATTATATTATATTATATTATATTATATTATATTTATGTATGTATATAAATAAACATAAACAACTCAGTACACACACATATAGATATATAAAGCTGGGGAGATAACTCAGCTCACCAAATGTATGTTTTCCAACTCGAGGACCTGGGCTTGGTTCCCAGGAGCCACATAAAAGCAGAACATGGTGCCAGGTGCCTTCTGTGTGTAATTCCAGTGCTGGTAAAATAGACAGAGGGAAATCCCTGGCAGTTTCCTGACTTCTATGAACTTTTAATTTCAAAACATATATCTAAACATTCAAACTTAACATCCACATATGAGAAAAGATTTTGTGGATTTATTTTTAAATCCTATCTGTCTGTCTGTCCGTCCGTCTGTCCATCCATCCATCCATCCATCCATCCATCCATCCATCCATCCATGTATCTATCTACCTACCTATCTATCTATCTATCTATCTATCTATGGTTTTTGAGACAGGGTTACTCTGTAAAACACTGACTTTCCTGCAACTTGCTTTGTAGATCAGGCTGGCCTCAAACTCACAATGCCTCTGCCTCCCAAGTGCTAGGATAAAGGTGTGTACCACCACTGCCTGGCATCAGTGATAGTGTATTTAAATCCTGCTCCATAGGACCAAACGTGTGCCTGGTACTGTCAAATGGGCAAAAACCCTTTGACTCACTAGGTCCTGGTTTTGTTCTGCTAAACTGACATAGTATTAAACTGGCCTCTGTGTTCTTATCTTTAATTCTGCACATGAAGGAATCTCTCAACTCTCAGTGGAAAAGTTTATTTTAGTTTTGCAATGGATAGTAATTAACAAAGACCTAAAACTTGTCAGTGTGTTGCAAATAAGTGATCAGCTCTAAATGGGACACCTTTTTCATACCTCCTCCCCATAAAGGTTCAGGGATAACTGAGGAAGTAAGGCTAGAAGAAGTGTAAGATCTAGAAGTAGTGGAAATCTTCAGTGACACTGATGGGGCCATTGCACACATGAGTTCATAGCAGCTGTTACTAAATGCACAAGACCCATACAGGATCAAGCCAACAAAAATTCTAGCTTTGAATGGGGAGGGGCCATAAAGTCCTACTCGTAGCTGAGAAGCTAATGGCTGCTGGGAGAAGAGGAAGTTTTCTCCTGGGCTGTGAGCCCTGAAGGACTGCCCATTCTACAGTAGATGGTCCTATATCCAAGAACTGATTGGATGCAATAATTTCAGAGAGAGAGAAAAAGAGAGAGACAGACAGAGACAGAGAGAGAGCATGCACATGAAATGAACTTGGGAGGGAAAATGATATGGATGGTAGAAGAGAATCTGGAAAGGAAGGAGTAGGGATGAATTTCATCAGAGCACATTATATGGATACATATACATATATATATGTATATGTCTGAAACAATTGGGGGAAATGTGTACAACTTTGTCAGGTGAAGCCAACGAGATAACATGAAGGAGGGTTTACACCCTGCTCATGAAATCAGAAAAGGATGCAAGGATGATCACTGGCATTATATAAACACCAGGTTCCCAGTGTTAGGGTGGTCCTTAGAGACATATAAACTAGCTTAACAATTAGCTTTCATATTCTGTTGCTCCTCAGAGTCATAGTGTCAGGACCTGGTGTTGTATCATTTTCCTGGGCCCCATTTATAAATGAGGATTATTGTATATGTCTTAGGTGACTATGAGAACAGTGTACAGTGTATACACAGCACTTTTCCTCATGCAAAATTAGTTATTTCTTATTGTTGTACCCCATCTTGAGGAATCCCAACCTCATGGTGGCTTGCCTTTCTCCTGGAACATTGTAAGGCATCCCATTTTATTGATGACTCATGTTAGATGTTAGAAAGTCATGACCAG
Source organism: Pachyuromys duprasi (assembly GCA_028658305.1). Taxonomy (NCBI): domain Eukaryota; kingdom Metazoa; phylum Chordata; class Mammalia; order Rodentia; family Muridae; genus Pachyuromys; species Pachyuromys duprasi. Next base: position 8,913,832 of record CM053753.1, read on the forward strand.
CTCACATATAAGTTATCAAGAAGTGAAGAAGGAAGAGACTTCTGTGCCGGAAGATGAATGTGCACAAAGGCTAAGAGGCAGGCATGGACCATCTTTAAGCCACGGCAGGTATGGACTATCTTTCAGCAATGGCATGCACTTTCTGTTTGGCTGAAGTAGTAAGTGTGAGATGAGGGCAGTGACAACAGAGAATGCGTGAGTGCCTGAGAGAGATGTAAACACCCCACTGCAGCCTGGGAATATCCATATTCCTCAAGACAGGTACAAGACCAGGCAGACAACAAGTGGTGAGCCTGTCCTAGAAAGCAGAGCAACAAAGTAGACAGTTGAACACAGTGTTGGGTGTTTTTGTCTTACTGTTACTCTGGGCTCCCAAGGCATTTCCAACTCATTCTTTCCAGAATCACTATGGTTAAGGACAAAGTCTCTCTTTCACATTGGTCCATCTGTGCTTTCTATCCTCTGTCTGGAAGATTAATACATTTCTCAGACCATGACATATTGGATATCTCTAGGAAATAAAACAGTCTTTGATGTAAATGATGTCTGGGTTAAGATTTAGGGATGTTGGCTTAGTCAGTATTAAGCACAAATTTTCCTTTTCTTTTGCTCTAAAGTCATACCCTCATATGCCTTTCTGTTCTGTACCTATTCTGAGCCTTTTGTAGTTTCTGGAACCTTTTATTTTGTAATTTTTGTGTTCTGCATTCACTCAGTACTTTAGGTCTCAGAATTGGTGCACCTTTTTCATTTTGAGCTGGTAAAATAGAGGGACACACACACACACAAGAGATGTTCAGCAGTGGAATCTCCTGAGAGAATGAAATGTATTGAAATAAAACTAATAGGAAGGTATATATGTGTATGTATGATGGGGGTCCCTTTGTCCCTTTCCTTCTGAAGTAGAAGAGGCTTGCAAATGTCTGTAGGAAAAATAAAGAGCTGGGCTGAGAAACAGGGGAGCTTGGGGTTGAATATTGGTGGGGATAACTCGGATGTTCAAGAAAAGTGTAGGAAGTTTATGCTGGAATTGGTCTTTGCCTTTCCGATAAGGTGATTATACCAGATTAGCCAGAATTCTCACCCAGGAGGAACTGGCTGCGCTTTGATGCTTCCATGTGCACTAGAGGCTGATAATCTAGAAAAAACATCTGCCCTGAAATCGCTGCAAACAGTCTAGTCTCTAGCTTGGGCTTTCCCTCTGTGCACTGGGCCTTCTTGTAAGAAAATTGCCTTTTTTTTTTTTTTTTTTTTGCCCCCAAGAAAGACTCATTTGTGATTTGTAGTCACCTACTCAGAACAGGAAGAATATGCACCCAAAATAATTTCTAAAGATTTGCATTCCTTTTTGTGTAGTACATTGATATATACAGCCACATTTTTAGTTCACTGCTTTTCTTTTAAATGCACACGGGAGGAGAAAGTAGGAAACAGTTGGAAAACAATAGAAAAATACATCCAGAACAAATAGAGAAAGGCTTGGTGGAACCTACAAACATTTTGGAAATACTTCAAGACTGTCTCCAGAGCTTTCAGCATTCCACCTGTATCTTTCATTTGGCATGTATGCTGCTGCTTTCAAAGCCATCAGGAGCTGCACAAGTTTTGCCTCTAAGCTAATAAACGTATAAAATACAACATTCAACCTGTTGTCTTTCAACACATCCTGGCTTTTTTGAAGATAAGGCTTTATCACAGCCTCTTCCCTTCCTACTTTATAATTGCCCAGCAAAGCTAATGAAGCCCATTTGGTGTTGTGTGCATTCAAAGGGCTCATCTGCATGAAAGCCACTGCCCCTTAATTATGTAAAACAGATATTAAAAAATAATTCCATGCCTTTAATCGGGATCAAGGCGCCAGGGCCGAATCCTGAAATTTAAGCTCCTTTAGAGCTTCCCTTTCATGCTCAGACTCATCTGCTAAACTTACAATGCTTTGATGCTCCATGGTGCTTTCGAGCTGTCATCCTTCTCTCCTCCTCTGCTTTACCTCCAAGTGATGCTAACAGATCAGATGGTACGGAGCCACCACACCATTCAGTAGGCTCCAAGCTAGGAGTCATGTTGTAGGAAAATGGGATATGGCTTGAGTGTCCACTTCCCTTTCATAAGAGTCTCATTTCATCTTGACAGGTGTCTGACATGAGATATTGTCAGAACCAGAATTTAACCTTGGCATGCCACGTTCCGTCAGGTTGTCTCTGTGTAGGAAACAGTGAAGCAGGTCTGAGTGGTGATATATGGAAATTTATTTCTCTTGCAGATGTGCTATCTGAATGGGGACAGTCCCCGCCCCCTGTACTATAGAAATAGGTGGCTCTTAGGCTCTGGAAGCAGAACTCTGAGGGTGGCAAGCCGTTCTGAGAGGGGGAGCCCGCTGTCACCCCAGGTTATATTCAGTGGAAGGTGACTCTGCTTTTGTTTTATACCTTCGCATTTAATGGGGGTTTAATTTATCATAAATGTTCAGACTGCTGATGGTGATGAAACTCCTCAGTGATCACTCTCCAAATATACAAGCGACATCAGAGTGAATGGTTGAGAACTTGAGATAGTGGCAGTGTCGTGAATAGGTAAACCCCCTTTGATTTGTGTGTTGCGTACGTTGTTTCTGGGCTTTGTATACTCTGTTGTTTTCCCCATTAGCCTTCAGTGTTATTTTGTTTGGTGATTTATCATTTAGATGGTGGCTGAGAACCCATATAATGTAGTTCACTTGGAAAAACAAACAAACAAATCAGATATACAACCAAAGATCCAATCTCATGTATGTGTACCCTGTTTTTATAAATGAAAACAGCTCTGTCTCTGTCTCCCCCCTTCTCTCTCTCTCTCTCTCTCTCTCTCTCTCTCTCTCTCTCTCTCTCTCTCACACACACACACACACACACAAACACACACACACGTTGAAACTAGACACCTGTTTTTCTCCTCCGAACATGACACATTAGTGCTTTCAGCAGGACATATAGAACATTATTCTTCCCAGGATGTCCATGCCCTAACCCTTAGAAACTAAGCATATGAAATGGAGAGTTGAAATTGGAATTTCAACCTGAAAGTTGCAGCTGAAATTGAGAGGACTCAACTTAAAATAGACACATAGCCATAAATTCTCACTGGAGTCCTCAGATAATCCTGACGGGACAAAGAATGAAGAGAAAGGTGAAAGTAGTCTGAGTGCCACTTGTGAGGACAGGGGCCACCACTGTCTCTGAAGATGGAGGAAGGGGGCAGTGATGTGGTGTTGCCAGATCTGGAAGCTGGGAAAGGAGGCTGTGGAAAGTTTTTAGCTTGACCTACAACTGAACTTCTGCCTTGGGAAATTCCAGTGAGATTTCCAGTCCACAGAACAGCAAGGTAATGAGTCAGTTTTGTTTCAAGCCACGAAGTTTGTGGTAACTTGCTGTATTACTATATGAACTTGCTGTATTACTATATGAACTTGCCGTATTATCTGTGAAGCTTACCTGACGCCTGCGCTCCCCGTTTTCTTGCCCAGGTTCAGGATGCTTGTATGGGAAACAGTTTTTCTTCTGTCTGCAATTGTTCTCTCTCTGTAACTTACAGTTTGGGACCAAACTGGTTCTTTCATCAGGCGTGTTCACTTTGAGCAGATACAATATCTATTTTCTCTTTCTTGTTCACAAAGATTACATGAGAAAATTCACTGTAATCAGCTATGAATACTTTCCAGGTGGAAGTTTTGGGGGAGTGTCCTTTCTTTCTTTCTTTTGGGGAAAGGGTCCTTTCTTTCATGGTAGATGTCATTATCATCTGTATTATTTTACTCTGCCAGCCAACTCACACTTCCCTCCCTGTCTTGTTAGACGTACCTTAGGTTTGCCAGGGTTTTGTTTTATTTCCTGTTTCTTCTGCTTAGTGATTCCCCCCTGGCAGCTTCCTGTTAATTTTGCTCTTACTAAAATTATTCTTAAATTCTAAACTATGAATTGGAAATAAAGAAAAGCACCCATAAATTGAATCAACCTAGAAATGATGTATTGCTTCACACTGTTCTTATAGCCAAGTCTTTATGTAGAAACTTCGTATGATGAACTCAGTGGCTTTGCTTGCTTTATTTATTTATATACTTATTTTACCTTCATAAGGTGTTTTACAAGCATGTGTGGCTGTGGCCAGTCTATCTTTCGAACATGCCACTCTATTTGGATTAAGAACCCCATCAAAATTTTCCCAGTACATGGCCCCACCATCATGCCTATATGTATGTAAAGCAGTGCTTAATTGGTTATTAGTATCAAGAGGTTATTAGTGCCAAAGAGATTATTAGTATCAAGAAAAGCAAAAAGGAAGACAAGAAGTTGGGAGGGAGATATGATGGGACCAATAGGTATAGTTAGAAGAAAGTGAGTGTAGATGATATGAAGTTGATTAAAATTCAATGTATAAACATGAAATTTTCAACAGATAAACAGAAATTTTTTTTAAAAAAAAGAGAAAAAATTTCACTTGCTTCTTTTTGGGTTTGCAGATAGTGGGTGCTCTGCAACCAAATTCAAGTGTCACCAAGGAGGAAAAATTATATCAGTGTAAATTGATTGCATTGCATTTAATGAAGCAACAATACTATGCAAACATGCATCTCGTGTTTGTATTCATTCATTTAATAGGTATCTCTTGAGTCTATTTTCTACTTTCAAAGTATAGCTTCTGAGAAAGATTGTTATTTCATGAGAGGTGATCTCTATCCTAGAGATTGCTGTTGTACCTTTACTTAAAATACCTTTGCCATTCTCTTGTATATCCCCAGTGATTTGTGGCAAAAGGTACCAAAAGGCAAATAACTAATTTGGCTGGTAGGCTGGAGGTGCTATCATTATATGGATGGTGAATATAGACACCAGTCCTTCTTCCACACAAGGGAGCCTCAAAGAGTAATGTGTTGTTTCATATCATCTAGAATGCCCCTTACTCCATCCTTTCTCCAGCTCTGATAACCCAAGACCAACTAGTGACACTCATCCACTAACCTTCATTGAATGAGAGTTGTACAATAACTCCCAAACTCTAGAATAAGGTCAGAGGCACTTCAGCGATATATTGGCATCCCAGAAAGGGCTCTCTCTGTTCCTCTTCACCTTGCTCTCTCTGCACATTTCCTCTCTCTTCTTTTATCCCATCCAGTAATCTACCTGGCATTAAAACACAGGCCTCAAGCAAGATAACAACCAATGTACTCTGATCCACATACCAGGCAAAGAGTTTTACTGTCAACAAATGGAAGTTGGTTTCTGAGCTGACTGTGAAACTTAGCACAGGGCAATCAGTTTGACTAGAATATACATGACACTAGTCTTGATGTCCATTATTGTATGTACACAGAAGGGGGAAGGAGAGAGGGAGGGACAAAGGAAAAGGGATGGTGGGAAAAGGAGAGTATGAGAGAGAGGGGGCAAGACAGACAGACAGACTACTTCCTCCCAGGAATCTATCCTCATGTTTCTTCCTAGACATGAGAAGGGGATCTATCATTGCCTGGATGAGTGCCATAGTTTGAATAGGCCTCATGAAGTTCATGTATTGAAGACTTACCAGTGTTGAAAGCTGTAATGTTTAGGGGTGATTACATCTTGTAGTCCCTGCCCTTATTAATGGATTAAGGCCATTAGGAGAGTAGGTTCCTTTAAAAAGTATATTTGGTCTCTCTATGTGATGTCTACCACTGTTCTTGGAAGACAAAGGAAGTCCCTTAACCTTGGATTTCTCAGTCTGAGGAATGCTGAGATACTAAGTTTCAGTTCACTGTCACTATCTATTCTATGATATAGTCATGTGAGTGTAATGACCCATGTTATCAATGACATGCATTCAGCAGTGATCATATAAGATTATATTTTGTAATATAATCTTAGATTAGCTAAATATGTTCTGTGATGCCCCTCAAACAGAGAAGTCACTTAACAAACACATACCTCAGATTATATGTCCTAAGTAACTGGCAGCTATATCAGTTTTAATAGCAGAACTGGATGAAGAAAATAGATTTATGGAGTTCAGAAAAATAAGCATGTGCTTAATAAAATTCTCATCTGCCTGATCATTTCTGATTCTTACTGTATACAAGATGCAATGTATTTCAGTATATTATTTACTAAGATATCTTTATGAAGTTCATGGCTGTAGAGTAGTGCTTCTTCCAAGAGAAGAGCTGTCTACCTCTGCTTCAGTGAGCTGGAGCTGAGAGACCAATGCAGACCTTCCAGTCTGTCAGTCTGGATGCTGTGGTTAATTGATCACTATGGATGAGGAGACAGTAATTTGAAATCATATGTAAGTGTGTTCTACCCATTCCATCATGTGTTTTTCATTGATTTTCTTCTGTTTTAGCTTGCTTATGTCTCATTGTCCCTCAAGGTCAGATAGATGATCTTAGCAGGTCTCTAGGTCCCTGGCTTCTGCAAAACACCAATGCTTTCTGCTCAGATATGTATTTCACCCAAAGTCTTTGTGGCCTGATGAGTAGCAAGTCTGCTCTGAGCCAGGCATTGGAGGAGCCCATCAAAGACAAGTTTCACATCCTGTCAGTTCTCAAATATCCAAGCCCCCGGCATGTCACTCTGTGAATAGACAGCAAAGACAGAGTTGTCATTTTGCTTCATTGGTCATTCTAAGAAGCTTCTGTCCTTTCAATTACTCATGAGTGTCAGAAGAAGAAAGAGAACCCTGGAGAGGTAGAATGTCGTGGCACTTCAAAGGTGGTTACTTTTTCTTCCCATCAATCATGTAAAGAAAAGTCTTCCAGCTTACTTGATAATCCTATTTTCTTTTGAAGAAAAGTAACTGTCTAGATACCAAATGGGCCATTGAATTAGCACTGTCATTACTGACTTCTGAACTCATTAGGGCTTAGTTAGTATTCCCAAGCTGTTGAGAAGTCTGAAAAGTAATTTCTCCGTGGAGAGATATAAAGAGGAGATGGTGGGTTTGTAGAAAACAAGTTTCAGACTGCTACTTCAGATCTCTAGGCTAACAGGCCATGCATGTTCTGCATAGTTCGTTAGAGAAAACTTTCTTTCAAAAAATTGACGGCACAATGCCATGTAGCTCGTGTATGTGTGTGTATTTTCTATGTTTGGTGTGAGTTTGTATCGTATATATGGTGTATATGTGTCTTTGTGTGTGATGTGTGTAGTATGAATGTGTATGTCTTTGGAGATATAGTATGAATGTGTGTGCGGTGTATGTATTGTATTTGGTGTCAGTGTGTGTATGTGTGTATTTGGAGTGAGTGTGGTGTGAGTGTGTGTACGTGTGTGGTACATGGTTTGAATGGATGTGTCTTTGAGTGTGTGGTATGTGGTATGAGTATATGTGTCTTTGTGTGTTCGGAGTGTGTGCATGGTACTAGTATGTGTGGTATGAATGTCTCTGTGTGAATGTGTGATGTGATATGAATGTGTGTTTGCAGTATGAGTATTATGTTGTGTGTGTGTATGAACATATAGGAGGAAAATGGTTACATCCTCTTCTTGTTAACACTTGACATCTTAGCTCTAGATTAAGAAGATGCATCTTTTTGTTCCTGCTAAGAATTAAGGCTAAAGGGATTGGTCAGTCATTAAAGTCTTTGCTGAGAAAATGTGAGGGCCTGAGTTTTATCCTGGGAACCAACATAAAACACTCTAGTGGCACATTTATAATGCTAACTCTGGGAGAGATGGGTGGATCCCTAGGCCTCACTAGATAGACAGCCTATTCTAATCTGTAAACCACAGGCCAATGACAGACTCTGTCTCAACAAACACAGTTGACATCCTGACATTGACCTTTGGTCTCCATAAGCACACATGCACACCCATACATACACTTACAACCATATGTACATGTAGCACATTCACACAAATACATACATACACACATACATACACACATATGTATCAAGCATTTGGGATGAAACCTAGGATACACCAAGGCTTGTGTATGTGTTGGCTGATTTTGCATAGTTACTGTTATGTTTCCCATTATTATAGTTCACATCTTCCTGGTCTTGTCTTGTCAACTCTATAGGGGTTTTGTAGTTTGAATTTTTGTGTCATCTCTCCCAGAAATTCACATTGAACCTTAATCTCCAGTCCAAACACAAGCCATTTTGAAGGGTGATTATGTCATAATAGATTTACCTTCATGAATAGGCTCGTGTGTGTGTGTGTGTGTGTGTGTGTGTACAATACAGTGATCATGGAGGAAAGATGCATCCTTTGCCCTCCTGCTTTTAGCCATGTAAAGGCACAGCATCCATCCCCTTAGGACAGTGGTTCTCAACTTGTGGGTAATGACTCCTTTGGGGATTGCATATCGGATATCCTACATATCAGATGTTTACACTACAGTTCACTCCAGTAGCAAAATTACAGTTAAAAAGTAGCAACAGGATTAATGGTATACCTGGAGGTCACCACAACATAAGGAACTGTACTAAAAGGTTTGCAGTGATGGAAGCTTGAGAAGCCCTGCCCTGGGAAGACGCAGCCACAAGGCACAGCTCTGGTGGCAAACACTGAGTGCTAGCACCTTTGCTTTTGGCTTTTCTGTTTCTAGACCTACAAGAAACAACCTCTGTCCTTTATGGAGCTTGTGAATACACGAGTATTTTCTTGTCACGTCACCCACGAGCCACAGGTCTTAACTAACTTCTACTCATTGTATAATGTAGTGAGATAATTTGGTTGTTGAGAGATTACTTTTGATACCTGGATTTCTGTCTCAGAAGGCCATCCGGAAAAGAAGTATTTATCTCATACAGTTATAGAACAATACCTTCTGATTATCAGGCAATGGATATGGAAGGGCCTTCCTGAGAACTGACACCTCAAAACTCAATGAAATGTGGACAGAATGAAATGCCATGGCTGTCTGTTTCTCTGCGTGTCTGTACCAGTGATCTCTCTGTGAGGGCCTTGCCTGCCTCAGGCCAGTTCATATAACAAGTTAATGGAAACCCACGTCTCTTGAATTAATGTAAACCCCAGGTTGCTTTCTTTTTCCATATCTACTTACTGGAGGAAGGGATTGTGGCCCTGTGGAGATCAGATGCATAAACCCAATGTCTTAGTATACAAACTTTGCTACAGGGGTTCATCCCCTTGGCAGGGACAAGCTAATTCCAAATAGAATTGTGGGCAGAAATCTCAGAAGGTACTACAAACACAGAAAAATAAGGCATGGTCCCTGTCCTTCACTTCTCATTAGGAACAATGCTAACAGAAGGGAGCTGAAAAAATAGAAAGCCACAGCATCCAGATCTTCCTCTGTTCTGAGACCGTGAAACCAATAGGCAAAATCAGAAAGCTTGCTGGGAAAGACTTTGGAAGGCCCTGCCTGATTGCATTGCTATTTCAGTCTCTTTAGGATAGCTCTTGTCATTGCACGTTCTCGGTGGTTTCAAGGAAATTATACTGGTTGATGCCCAAGCCCTAGCACACCTGAGTCTGATTTCCTCAGCTGTCTACAGGCTTCCCCTACGTCACATAGCTCTACTTGCTGCTGCAGATTTTATACTTCAGCATTAATGGGTTGAACACTCAGTGACTGCTTTCCTAAAAGGAATAAATGATTCCATGCCTTCTAATATATCATTTGTTCCCATTGTAGTTTTAGCTGTACTTGTACATGCAATTGTGTGGTGTCTATTTCCCCAATGGAATGTAAACTCCAAGAATTCCTTACACCTAATCTAGTATTTGGTGCTTAGTGAGTACTTTCTGTATGTATGGAATGCATAAATGGTTGGTTGGTGATGGAAGGAACCTCTGAGGGTTTAGATGAGAGAAGAGGAAAGTCATTAACAGGTCTTCCAGTATTCATAAGACTAGCATGTGTTGGCTTTTTTTTTTTTTAGGATTTATTTATTTATTTTATACATAGGAGAGCTCTGTCTCCTTGTACCCCCACATGCCAGAAGAGGGCATCAGATCCCAGTATAGATGGTTGTGAGCCACCATGTGGTTGCTGGGAATTGAACTCAGAATCTCTGGAAGAGCAGTAAGTGCTCTTAACCACTGAGCCATCTCTCCAGCCAGCTGTGATGTGTTTTTTTACTTATTTTTTTTAATTAAAAAAGGTATATTTGCTCATATTAATAAAATTTGAAGACTGCAAAAACTGGGGAAAGCATTGTTAATGGTCTCTTTCCACTCAGGATTCTGTTGGCCGAGGTTAGTTAGTCCTTTGGTGTTTTACATATGGGTTGACTATCTTTTATGCAAAAAGGTTTGGGGCAAGACTGCTTCAGATTCAGTTTTTTTAATTTTTAGAAATTTTGCATGTTATGTTGATTATG
>CM053753.1:8924634-8979026 GCA_028658305.1 Pachyuromys duprasi
AAAAAAAAAATTAAAAAAAAAGAATGCTAAGCTCCACCTCTAGCATCATGCCTTCTTGGATGCTGCCATACCCAATTAAATGTTTTCCTTTCTAAGAGTTGCTATGGTCATGGCGTTTCTTCATAACAATAAACCTGAACTTAAGACAGGTGGTGTGGCTAAGACTTTCAAAATAACTATTTAAGGATTCTTTTCTCTGAGATTTCCTGTTTACATGTCTTACTACTGGTGTTTACACCTGTGGATTGAGGGCAGAGTTTTGTTCCCTTGTATTTACTCTAAAGAGTGTCACAAGGATTTTGAAGATATTCCTCACTTTCCATTGACTAAGTTTTTATTCCCTTGATTTTTTTTTTTAGCAGTTGAGTTTCTGTTTCATACATGACCCAATTTAAGAATGTGACTTGGTATGGTAGATAAAACAGGTAAACTGTTAGCTATTTCTGGCCAACGTTTCTTTGCTTTCAGATCTTAGTAAGGGTTTGTCCTTCCATAGATGATATTTCAAATGATGCCCAGAAGTGCTCAGATTAGCCAGCATGTTTGCCTAATCCTAGTCCATAAATCTAAGCACAATGAATTTTGGGGAAGTTTTCTAGAATGCTCATCCTTTCATTTTCATTTCTTCTTGTCTTCTATGCAGTGTGTGTGTGGAAAGGTGTCAAGTACTCTGAGATGCTAAGTCAAGTGGCCTTAGAAAATAAGTAATCACCTCATCCAAAGAAAAATTCATGATAACATTCATAGTTTCCTAGAGATGATCTTTTGTGAAAGTGCAATTGGACAATCAATCAATCAATAAAAATAAAAAGATGGATAATGCTTGCATACTGGAAGGGGAAATGGTAGGGCAATAAATACCAAATAAAACACTTTTGTGGTTTTGCCAAGAAGCCAAAGCAAGTTATAGGACATGCCATTTCCCCTCTTTAACATAATTAGCAGAACTAGGAAGAACAATGATGCTGCCTTACCAGATAAAATGTGTCGCTTACCCTTGAAGTTGGGCCAGGTATTGTGTTCAGTGCCTTAGAGGTGAAGGTTAATTTCTGAAGTCTCACCACTTGTTGAACCAGTGGTTAATGACTAAATCTTAATTTGGTTCTGCCTAGTGGTAAGATCTTCTGAGGCTTAGTGGATACAAAGGTGATGAGGTACATCATGTTTCAAAGCATTTTAGGATATTATTACATAGTAAACAAGAGAAGACTAAATATAAGGCACAGGAGAGGTAAGACTATGGAAATTGAGAAAAAATAAAAATTCTCTGTCAAACATAATCAGCAAAACAGAGATGTATGAGTACATGAGTTAACTCTCAAAATACTGTTGTGCAAAAACTGTTCTTCAAATACTGCAGCTTCAAATAGTCATTATTATGACTCTTAGTCTGTGAGGCATCTCAGCCTGACTTAAGTCCAGGGTGTGGGTTGGGTCATATGTCTGTCATCCTACAACTTGCAGGAGCTTTGATGTCTGCTTACCATGTGAGTCAAATCTCATCCTCCTAGTAAATCATATCTCTTAGTACGATATTGTCCAAATCAAGATCATGATCAGAAACATGCATAAATGTACTCCTCTTAGGGTCTAGAAAAAGAAAGAAACTGAGTATTCCCTGAATGGTGATCTAATCTATTTTCACAGAACAAGCCAGTCTGTCAATCTGAGGTACTTGTCAACAACAAATAGCAGGATTCAGACCGTTAAAGAAATCTTGAGTCACACAAGAGACATTTAAATTCCAGCTCAGATAAAGGAGTGAATTGGGGACAGTGAGAGTTCCCAACCTTACACTTGGAGCAGGATGACTTGGGTACCTTGTGAAACATCAAGTGTAGAAGAAAACTGAAGGCAGCAAGCAGCAGTCAAGGGCTGGAGAAGGTAGCACATAGTGAAGCAGAGACAACCAGTATCAGAGTCTCTTTAGGAGATATCCAGGCTGAGAGGGAAATGGTGATTCTGAACTAAAAGAAAGAAAATGGAAGAGTTCTACATATGTGCTATGGTCAGCAAAGGGTGATCTGGAAGTTTCTTAATGAGCCAGTTAATGAACCATAGATGGCAGAAACATTATTTTCTATCCTTGTCTCCCATGCTGTACGTTTTTTAGATAACAAAGCACTGTGCTGAGTCTCTCAGTACCCTCTCTGACAGCTTTGCCATATACAGACTAAAGTGGTTGTGAAATGCTGGGTCTTGAGAAGACCATTCTTAGCAATTAAAATGCTCAAGGGACCTTATTTTCAAGTATTAGGTGGGGGTACAATATTTACCTGTGCAGTTAATAAGCAACATATTAACACAGGCAGTCACTTGAATTGTTAATTGATGTTTAATTTTTAATCATTCCCACCTGGAGACATTTTCTCAATGTAAAAAGACCTAATAATTTCTACTCAAGGTGAATAGGCATTGGATTTTTCTTCAAGAATTTGTCACTAGTTGCCACCCTGTGATAAACCCAAGTGTCAGTGCCATAATGCAGTCATCCATTGAGCATGTATTGATCATTAGCTTAGAATAGCAGAATTCATGTGGGGTCCAAAGAACAAGATGGTTGGATCTCTCCACACAAGTATCAGCCACTCCATCTGGGAAGGAAAGTAGTTGAATAACAAGAATTGACAGAGCATGGAATACTCTCACTCACCACACAGAGCAAAGCAGAAGATGTAGGATTTTGTAGAAGGTGAAAAGGTGAGAAGCAAAAGCTATTGATCCAGGTTTCCTGTGTTTGAATCCTCACTGACTCCAGGACATCATGCCAGCTAGCAGATGTCCATCAATAAAATGAAGAGAGTAGTGGCAATCTTTAAAAGTCACTGGCTAGGACAAGTTACAACAGTGCTTGGCACATAAGCAAGTACTTGCAGACTCTTGGGTTTTCTTGTTTACAGAGTTATAGCTGTTTGTTTAGTGAAGGTGATGGTAGCTCTCTAACCAGATCCTTTGCATGGCATAACACTAACACCTAGGCATCTTGTGGGAGTCTTCCCACTTCTAAACATGGTTGACCATTTTCTCATATGGAGGAACCATGCTAGAACCTACTTAGATTTGTTCCTCTTACATCAAGAGTGCTGGCCTTTCTGGCACTAACTCTTTGGGCGGACCAAAGCTTGATGACACTCCTGGCTTCTGTACTTTCACTTTGTCTTCCCTTCCTGATTCATGGGCTTCAAGTTGGTGTTCCTGTCTGTGCATGTATGAGCATGTGCAGGCATGTGTGCATGAGTGTGTGTGTGTGTGTGTGTGTGTTTCCTTCTTCTACTTATTGTGACCATTTTGTTGACCATCTTTGGAAAGTCAGTTCCCAAAGCCCAGGCCTCAAGTCTTGACAGCCATAACTCTCCCCCTTTTAATCACTTATGCCTACTTGGCTGCCACTGGTAAATAGATCTGTATCAGCCAGGCCTTCTCGTAGAGAGGCTGCATAAACTGCCCTTGGAAGGGGAACATTGGGTGTGGAACAAGAGTCATGCAGGTGAGGGAGGAGCAAAGGCAGACCTCAGTAGTAGAGATGTGATGCCCTAATAGTGGAAGGAAAAAGCAAGGCATTTTTATTGCTTAGTGGACACACTATGTCAACTACACATTCCACTTAATTTTTCACTAGTCTGAATAAGGAATAAAACACAGATGAAACAGATTTTAATGTCATACCTTTAAACACACTACATAAGAAATAGGTAATTTGAGTAATTAAAAATGTAATAAGGTAATTCTTCTGCGTGGTGTTTTCTGGCATTGTCTGAAATCTGGTTTATATTTTGTACTTCTACATTGTTTTACTCTGAGACAGTCACAGCTGAGAGGCCCACACAGAAGCACATGTGGCTACTCTACAGTCAGAGAAAGACTAAAGTTTCATAAGCAAGGAAGAGAATGGCATGGTGAATGAGGGGTTATACATAGAAGCAGACTGGGTGGGCTTTGCTCACTAAGGTAGAGCGCAGTTTGTCAACTCTACCTTGACTTTCTGCTTCTCCATTAGTACACTCCAGAGACATTTTCCTCTTCCCTATCAGCACATAACTCTCTTTTAACTTGTCCTATTGAAGTTGGAATAAAGTCAACCATTTTTTTTGTTTTTATTTTTTCTTCACAATTTATTCATTATATATCCTGACTGAAGCCCCCTCCCTCAGCTCCCTCAGTCCTGCTCTCTCTCTCTCTCTCTCTCATCCCCTTTCCCTGGTCTACTGAAAGGGAGAGATCTCCACTATTGCCATCTGCCCATAGCTTGTTAAGTCTCATCAGTGCTGCGTGGATTCCTCTAGATGTATGATAGAGGACAGCCGTCTACAGACCTCAAGAACCTAAAGGAGGACCCTAGGGAAGATGCTTAAATCTCATTCAGAATGGCAAACAGAATAGACAGCAGAAGTGGTAAAAGAGAGGAAAGAGGATGGGAGCCTCATATAGAGGGTCTTCTGAAAGGCTCCACCCAACACAGGATCAAAGCACATGCTGAGACTCAGGGCCAAACTTTGGGCAGAGTGCAGGGAGTGTTATGGAGGAAGAGAGGGATGGGATTAGAGGGACATGGAGGGGACAGGAACCCCACATGGAGGCCAACAAAGCTAAAAGATCTGAGGCCAGCAGGTCCTGCAGAGACTGATGCACCAAGGGAGGACCAATGGAGAGGACCTAGACCCCCTGCTCAGATGTGGCCATTTGGCAGCTCAGTCTCCATGTGGATCTCTGAGTGAGGGGATCACGGGCTGCCTCTATCATGAACTCAGTTGACTGCTCTCTGATCACTCGCTCCTGATGATGCAGCCTTGCCAGATCATGGAGGAAGAGGATCCAGGTCAGCCATTTTTAACAACAACTAAGCCTTCTAAGGAATATACCTAAATGGCTCAGGGAGAACAACTGGAGAATCAAGCCCAGGTAAACTCACAGTAATACCTTTCTATCTAATGTTATACCTTCTCTCCTGGGCTTAGTAGGCATGGCCCAGATCTATACATGAAGCTGAGAGTTGGAGCCCATGATGGTCATCCTGAATGTGTCTAAGGAACCCAACAGAGGTCTCAAGTCTTCATTATTCTTCCCTGATTTACCCTCTATAGGTCCACAGGACCTATTAGTTGAGTTCCTCCAGTTGTTTCAAGTATGAAGTGACTCCAAAATATCTTAGTAATGAAATCTATGTGCTAGCCATGCTCTGTTTTGTTTTGTCACTCAATGAGAGCCTGACATGTTGAAAATACCAAATCAATATCTGTGGAAAGAGCCAGTGTACCAGGAAGACAGGAACTCCTTTGGCATACCCATAAGGCAGAGTAGGAATTGCAGTTTGGTGGTAGTAGTGTGGGGTAGGCAAGGACATGGACATGTAAGGAGATGTAGCATCTCCTGACATGGCGCCTCTGGAGGCAGAGCAACATTCTCCAAACTCTTACAAGGCAATTGAGACAGTGGTGACAATCTAGACAGACATATCTCAGGCACCCGTTATAATTTCTTGAGTGATCCAGTTCACATGGGTGGGGATTCCTGTATTCTTCTCCCTAGCAGGTCAGATCTGGGGCACTGTAGAGCTTTTTTAGTCTATTCTTGGGTGTAGTCATCAGGTCAGCCTCACAAAGCAATATGATAAGGACTTTCCTGTCAGAGGCAACAAGAAAATCATATAGGTATGCAAGAGGGACCCCTAGGTAAGCCCGGGATCTTTCCTGGGGTATGTGACATCTAAACTGTCCATTAAGAGGTAAGGACAAGCCTAGCAGGTGGAGTTCTGGGAGGAAAGTCTGCAAGACAGAAGATTCTCGTGTGTTAAATTTTTATTATCCTGCTCCTGAATTACAATCACCCATCTCTTGGGATGCTGTGTATTTGGAAGAGCTCTGGAAGGTGGAAACCCCTCTATGAATGTAAAGCATTATTATTTTATGGATTCTGTTTGAGGGAGCCTTAGCAGAATGATGGGTGCACAGGATGAATATTTGATAGGCAGAGAATATGCTCTACAGAGCTGGTGTCTCCCTGAGAAGGAACTTTACCAGAATCACAGCAAATCTCTCCGTGATCCACAGTATTCAGAGTGTTAGAGTTAACTGAATTATTTCAGACAAAAAATAATGTTTATTCTGAAAGTCTCCCTAAACATATTCCTTGTGTACTCTCTTGCACTGATGCTCTGTGTGGACATGGAAGTTCCCTGTCTCTTTGCTGGATCCCAGTGCCTGAGTGATGTTTTATGTTTAATGTAGTCTGCGTGTGGTCTGTGGATCTCTGTTATCATCATCTATAGTGGAAGTAGATAGGTTTTGTTAGAAAATTTATTTTTAAGCAATTTTTTAAAGTTGTGTGCTGTCATTTTTGCTGATTGAATATTTTTGTAATGATTCATACACAAATATTTCTTGTTACTTAAAAAATGTTAACTCACATATTACCAGATAAGACAGGAAATTGCTTCAGCTCCTCTCCAGCCTTAAGAGGTTGTCATGTCAGACATGAAAGTGTCATGTCTTCCTCTATGCCCAGTTCCATACCAACATCCCTGTGTGTACAGTGCATATAAGGCATGAACAGGATCACACTGCTGACACTGGGCTGGAACTCCTATTTTGCCTTCTGGGTATGCTTTGACACTCTGTCCCAGTGAGAAACATCCATTCTTCTTAGTAACTTCACAGAAGGTCATGTATTGAAAGAATCATGTTTACCTGACTAATCACAAGTTTTGCTAACTTAGGGGCAGTGCAGCAACAAACATGCTTACACATATATCTTATGCATATTAATCCTCAGGACTTTTGTTTTATTCAAAGAACAACCATTTTATTAATGAGTCATTTCCTTTGGGCTTTTGTTGATTCTTAATTAAAAATCAAGCATAGAAAATTGTTTTTCATTAAGCATTCTTCCTCACCAACTTCACATTTGACAACTTAATTGTGAAATATAAATGTATTGTATGATCAAATTAAATATTTCATACACATTCACACACATACACTCTCTCATGGTTTCTGAGATGGTGCCATAATGCAGTGATAAAATGCCCGTCTAGGGAATGTGAAGCTCTAGGTGTGAACCCCAGGACTGTGAAAGTAAATTAAGATATGAAATTAGGCAGAGTGTAAGAGCCAGTGCACCAGGACAGATGCTGTGAGATATTTTCTTCTAAAAGCCTGTGACAAAACCTAACAATCCTTCATGTTAAAAGTCTTGGAGATATCAGGGATACAATGCACAGACCTACGCACAATAAAGACAATGTACAGCACGCCAATAGTTAACATCAAATTAAATAAAGAGAAAATAAAAAGCAATTCCACTAAAATTATGGGCAAGACAAGGCTTCCCACTCTCTCTGTATCTATTCTTTATAGTACTTGAAGTTCTAGCCAAGCAATATGACAACTAAAGGGCACCAAAGAGATACAGACAGGAAAGGAAGAAGTCAAGTCTCAATATTTGCAGATAATATGATAGTGTACATGAGTGACCCCCAAAAATTCTACCGGGGAACTCCTACAGCTGATAACACCTTCAGCAACGTGACTGGATACAAAATTAACTCAAAAAAAAGCAGCCTTCATTTATACAAATGATAAAAGGAACGAGAGAGAAATTACGAGAACAACACCCTTCACAATAGCCACAAATAATATAAAATATCTTGGTGTAACTCTAACCAAACAAGTGAAACACAGGCATGACAAGAACTTCAAGTCTCTGAAAAAAGAAATTGAAGAAGATATCAGAAGATGGAAAGATCCCCTATGCTCATGGATTGGAAGAATTAACATAGCAAAAATGGCCATATTACCAAAATAGCCATATTATCAAAAGCAATCTATAAATTCAATGGAATACCCATGAGAATTCCAATACAATTTTTTACAGACATTGAAAGAGACACTTTTCAACTTCATATGGGCAAATAAAAAACCCAGGATAGTTAAAACAATCCTGTACAATAAAAGAATTTCTGGAGGTATCACCATCACTGATTTAAAGCTGTACTATAGAACAATAGTAATAACAACTGCGTGGTCCTGACATAGAAACAGACTAGTTGATCAATGGAATCAAATTGAAGACCCAGAAATAAACTCACACACCTATGGACACTTGATTTTTGACAAAGAAACCAAAATGATACAATGGAAAAAAAGAAACCATCTTCAACAAATGGTGCTGGTCTAACTGGATGTCTGTATGTAGAAGAATGCAAATAGAACTGTGTTTATTATCTGCAGAAAACTCAAATCCAAGCGCATCAAAGACCTCAGCATAAAACCATGTACAGTAAACCTAATAGAGAAGAAAGTGGAGGAAAAGCCTTCAATGCACTGGTGCAGGAGACAACTTCCTTACTAGAACACCAATACCTCAGGCACTAAGATCAACAATTAATAAATGAAACTGAAAAGCTTCTGTGAGGCAAAGGACACTGTCAATAGGATAAAATGGCAGCAAACAGAATGGGAAATGATTGACACCAACTCTACATTTGACAGATGGTTAATATCCAAAATATATTAAGAACTCAAAAAAATAAATACCAAAAAACCAAATAGCCTAGTTAAAAACTGGGGTACAGAGCTAAACAGAAAAGTCTCAACAGATGAATTTTGAATGGCCGAGAAGCACTTAAAGACATCCTCAGCGTCCTTAGTTGTCAGGTAAATGCAAATCAAAGCAACTCTGACGTTTCACCTTACACCCATCATAATTGCTAAGATCAAAAACTCAAGTGACAGCACATACTGGAGAGGATGTGGAGAAAGGGGAACCCTCCTCCACTGCTGGTCGGAGTGCAAACTTGTACAACCACTTCGAAAATCAATCTGGCACTTTCTCAGAAAACTGGGAATAGTTCTACATCAAGAGCGAACTATACCACTCTCTTCTCAAAAAGACACAAGGTGAAGGCAATTTGGGAGGATTCAGGGGATGCTATGATTAAAATATGTTGATTGGCATGCTCTAAGAATTAATATAATAGTGTGTGTATATGTATGTGAGAGAGAAATAAAATAAAACCAGATTCTAAAAAAGATGTTGGGACTAGGATTGGTGCTTGCATAGCATGCATGAGACCATGGATGGGTTCGCTATTTATTACAGCAAGTTAATAATAATGATTACTACTACTAATAACAATTGGAGTACTGACTGGTTTGTGGTAATTACTTTGAGTGTAGGGTTTCTTCTGCTCCTCCCCCTTTTATATCATATGGAATGTTCTAGGCCTCACACAGTAATGCACCCAACCAACAGTGGTCAGCCATACAGCCTTGAATTCTCTATTAAGGCTATTTTTTATTCTTTACTGTTCTCAGGGGTAGTCTACCCAGTTAGACTCTGGGTACTTTAGTGCCCAGTCAGGATCAGTTACAGTATGCTGTGCAGAAAAATTAGGAACAATTTTCTACCCCTTCAGAGAAGCAAGTAACATTTTAAGCTTGGAAGTCACTACTGAAACTGTCGATAAGTGTTTTGTCGAATGAACAAATGAATAGGTGAAAGTAAAACAAATAAAAGTAAGTGTGTAGCTCTTTAGACTGTTTCCTACATCAGTCACCGTCCTTCCAAGTCTCAGTGTGAGCCTGCTGCCGCTTTGGGGAAGGAGTGAGGATAGACTGCTTAATTGGAGCATCTATCTGGATAACAAGCTTTCACTGGGTCTCTAATGATGGAGTGGGGCTGTCTGGTAGAAATTCCCAAAGCCCACAACTCTGGAGCCTTCACGTCCGCTCAAAAGAAAAAGGGAAGAACCGCTGCACTAGTGACTTTAGCAAGATACAAGGTCTTCTCAGATCAATATCCACCAAACAACAAAGGCAATTGATAAGTTAAGCTGCGATCAGCCAGATAGCACCTGCGTGTTCCTCGGACAAATGTGGCTCACTATCCTCTACGTTGTACCTCATGTTAGGAGGAAATCAGATAAAGTGGCAGGTTGTTTGTTTACTCTCTGCGGTTAGGTGAGAGAGTGTGGTTTAACTGGGTGTCACCTATTTACACATTTTAGCTATAGACTCTGAGCATGAAAGTACCATACATCTATAGAGAGAACAATGAAGTGCGCTAATTAGTACAACATTAGTAAGTCAATGAGTGAAAATAAAACTTAACTGTCACAAAACCCACATTTCCTTCAACAACAAAAACTGTCCCCCATAAACACATGCTGAGGTAACCAGAAAATGGCATGATCTTGAATATCAATTAAGGAAATATTTTCTAATTCTAGAAAAAAAATGACAAATGGTAAGAGTTGTCTTTGAGTCTGTACACCACACATGACAGCAAATTAATAATGTTCTGAAAATGAGAACCTATGCATCTGACTTGGTCCCATGTATCTTACATGGTCTCATGGGCCACATTGCAGATGCAGGCTAAGAACCTCTTCCTTTAAGGCTGATGCTCTCTTACCCGATACATGTCATACAGAACAATCTAGAACAACACAGGAGAGCCTCATCAGGAATCAGTGCAGTGTGCTGTACTAGAACCCTGCTGTGCGTATGCTTTAACCTGTCTCTGGCGCTTGTGAGAGTGCCACGTGCAATGTTGTAAGTGTTGTATTTTCATGAGTCAGTTTCTTTGTGCTCAATGGTTTTCTTGATGAAAAGAAAATTGCCCAATACTTTCTGAGATGCCCATATAGTCAGTATTTAATTGATAGCTATTTTCGACAATGATTAAAGGAGAAGTGATAAATACAGATTGAAGAAGGGTTATGTGGTAGCTATGAAAATGCACAGCACATATTCACACTATTTCCTTCATCTTGCGGCTGTGCGTGGGTATATGTGTGTGAAATTTGCTTTATGTTTTCTTTGTGAGGTTGGGCCTCGGCAGCCACCACAGCTATTTGGTGCACTCCTGGTGTCTCACATGGCAGATTCCATCATCTCAGGCATGTGGTGGTTGGTGTTAGTTGTCAGCCCGACAGAATCTAGAGTTACCTGGGAGACAGGCCTTTGAGCGTGGGAGTGGGACAGTACCTTGACCAAGTAAATCAGGGTGGTAAGAGCTCCCCGCTCTGACTGGCACCGTTTGTGATGAGCTCCTGAAGTTTGCCATGGAGGAGGGGAGCTGAGCAGGAGCGTGCAGTCATCCATCTCTGCTCCCTGACTGTAGATGTGATGGGAGGGATTGCCTCAAGCTCCTGCTGCCATGACCTCTATCACAATATCCAGCCACAATCCTCTGACCCTTGAACTGTAAGACAAACCCTTCCTTCCCTAAGTTGCTTTTGTCAGAGAATTTTGTCACAGCAGCTAGAGAGGAAACTAGGGCAGGAAGGTTCATGATGTAATGGGTATTTTGATTTATGTCAAAATCCAAGAGTCACTGTTGAGGAGCAAGAGAAGACTGGATGTTATACTAGTGATTTAAGTGTAAGGTAGAGATGCAGTAAGGAGCTAGGGCACGCTGATGTACTGTTTTCCTTTGTTGTTTGTGAAGCTAGAGGCTTCAGCTCCATGCAGTTACCTTCAAGATAACAATGTTAATTCAAAGGTCAAAATTAGGCTTCCATACACCATAGTTTCAGCACTGCTAGATAATTATTGTGTGTTTATGTTTCATTTATATGTCTTACTTATCTTAGTCAAAACCATACGTGCATATAATGATGAGAAAGAAAGGTATATGAAGAGAACTTAGCTCCGCTTTCTTACCCTCATGACCTACTAGCCTCTTGTTTTCCAGATACCCAAGTTTCCTTTAACTTTTTGCAAAAGAACTGACACATTTTATCAACTTGAAAACTGTGTGACATAGATCCTTCTCAGGTTCTTCTTAACGTCACAGCCTTATTCACATTCTCCAGACCTTACTGTACTTGAAGCATGCTGTGTCTTGAAGCACAGGCCTGAACTTTCTCCTGAATGTACATGCAGCTTTGAATTGATAACCCAAAAGTATGTTTAACACAGTTGCTGATGATATATTTTATTGTTTTGGTGGGGATGCATTTCAAATCTAAGCTTTCACTTCTACTGAGCTTTATTCCTAGACCTAGGTTTTGAAATATACAGTACCCTAAAGAGAATTCTTATGCATTTGAGCATAATTTTGTAATTCTAAAAGTTTTATGGAGTTTTTAAATTTCGCACGCTGAGAAGGGGTTGTCAGGTGCCCAGTGTACAGGTTTTCCCTCCTGAAAACTTGGGAATAAAAACTCCCATCTTCACCACCTTCCCTTTCTCAGTAGCTTTATCAACCATTCGAATGACATGTCTGCCAGGTGGATTTTGTTCACTTACTGAGTTTCTGCCCTTTAGTGTCAGTCTGAAGGAAAATAGACAGAATACCTGAAGAGAGCATGGGTTAAGTCAGTGGTCTGGTGTCCTTTACCCAACAGAGTTTAGATTTCCCCCTACTTCATGAAATCTCATGTGGTATTGTGATGAATCTGGCCTATATTAGTTTCCTTAAGTGGAAAGGTTTTTTCTTCTTTTTAACTATGTTCACTCTCATCTAGTAAATGTCAAAATGATGCATGCTATTCCACAGTTGATTCTGTTAGCCAGTACCTGTGGCCACATTCTCACTCTATAGAAACTGCATTATAGTTGCCTTGAACCATCCATTTTCTATAGTTCATAGGATTTAAAGTTCTCTCTAGGCTCAATGCAGATTCGTGAGGATGCACTCTTTCATGCTTGTTTTTTTAATCTATGTGTGTTGAAATATTTTTATCTCCACTCAGTAGCATGTGCAGTTTTTCTATAGTTTTCAATAGCATTCTTTCTCAGGTATTTTTGTTGTGTATTTCTTTTCTTTCCTCTTCTTAGTTCTGATGTATCTTCTTTTCACTTCCTTATTATATTGTTTGGTGACAAGAAAAGAAAAGAGAGGTTTGATGTCAGACCGTTCTGCATCCAGGTTACATGCTTTTTTCTCCCTTTCTCCTTCCTCCTTATCTCTTTTACCACTTTGGAAAAGTTTTAGCTTTTTCTTCAATGCTTGTGTTGCCACTGATGCCTTCCATTTTTAACTGAGAGGTGCATCAAAATACATGCTTTTCCATTAAATTTGATTTCTTATCCTAAAGAATTTAAAAAACAAAAAAAAGCAAAAATTAAGCTTGTGCTTCATTACTTTAACGTTCTTTGAATCACAATGAGAGCATCGCCCTTGTGCAGACCATTTCCCAGAGTTCTTTTCTGCTTTAATTGGCCAGTGTTTGGTTCTGAGCTATAGTTGAGGAATGTGGGATACCTTCTTCAGATAAATCCCCTATTCTTATAAAAGAAAGAATGTTGTCTTTATTGAAAGATAATATGTTTACTTCTGGTGTACGATAAAAATTTACTCTTTTTTTTTCTTGAGTAATTTAGTGTGGGAGGATGCATCTTAGTGGATTTTTTAAACATTGCATTAATAACCTAGCATAATGTTACAATCTGAAAGATATTATTATTATTAAGCCTCTCTTGTTTGTTTTCGTTTTTTGAGTTTCCCCTTTCTTAATTTTTTATTTGTTTTTAACTTTTTACAGTTTATTCAGGTTTTATTCTGATTGTAGCCCCCTTCTCATCTCCTCCTGGTCCCACCCTTCCTCCCTCTTCTTCCCAATCCCCTTCCCCTAGTCGACTGACAGGGGAGTCCTCCTCTCTTGCCATCTGATTCTAGCCTATCAAGTCCCATCAGGACTGTCTGGATCCTCTTCCTCTGTGGCCTTGCAAGGCCACACAGCCAGGGGGAAGTGATCAAAGAACAGGCAACTAGTTCACGTCAGAGATAAACCCTGCTCCCATTACCCCAGAACCCACATGGACTGAGCTGCCTGTTGGCTACATCTGAGCAGGGACTGGTCCTTGGTTGGGACATCAGTCTCTGCAGGGCGCCCTGTACCCAGATTTTTTTACTTTGTTGGTCTCCTTTTGGAGCTCCTGTCCTCTCTGGGTCCTTAATTCCTCCTCCTTCCATAAGACTCCCTGCCCTTTGCCCAAAGTTTGCCTGTTAGTCTCTGCATCTGCTTCAATCCCCTGTTGGGTAGAGCCTTTCAGAGGGCATTTATTGTATGCTCCCATCTTGTTCTCTCTCTTCCACAGCTTCCAGTGTCTATCCTGTTTGCCATTCTGAAAGAGAATTAAGCGTCCTCCCTAGGGTCCTCCTTGTTATTTAGCTTCTTTAGGTCTGTGATTATAGTATGGTTATTGTATATTATATAGCTAATATCTACTTGTAAGTGAATATATACCATGCATGTCTTTCTGGTTCAGGGTTACCTCACTCAGGATGATCTTTTCTAGTTCCATCCATTCGTCTACAAATGAGTTTCCCTTTGAGACTCTTTTTTTTTTTTTTCTCACTCTCCTATACAAGGCCTGCCACCCATTCTGGTTGAAGCTTGTCTCTAGCATCTTGTGTGCCTCCATGATTTCCTCTCTGCTTTCCTCCCAGATGACATATTCATTTATTTGAAAGAAAGCATCATTTGTTTCCTAGTATCTGATCAGAATAACAGTGAAATGTTCATTTAAAATTAATGCTTTGAGCAAAGAACCCTCTCTGTTTACTTGCCTTGCAATATTTTAATATTTAAGATGCTATGATGAAAAACTTGTGGAAGAAAAATCTCCTGGTGTGATCTGGTTGCCTAAGAATTTACACTCAGCTGTAATATTTTATTTACTATAATTACTCTCTGACAAAACAGAGAATTGAAATGCAAAAATACAAAATGCTTTCAGTTTGCATCTGATTTCAGAATATGGTGAAAAAAAACCTCTTTTTAAAAAATCTTTGTTTAAATTTTTTTTATTAATTACAGTTTATTCACTTTGTATCCCCCCTGTAGCTCCTTCCCTCCTCTCCTCCCAACCCCTCCTTTCCTCCCCTTTTTCCATCCATGCCCCTCCCCAAGTCCACTGTTAGGGGAAGTCTTCCTCTCCTTCCTTCTGATCCTAGTCTATTAGGCCTCTTCAGGAGTGGCTGCATTGTCTTCCTCTGTGGCCTGGTAAGGCTGCTACCCCCTCAGGGGGAGGTGATCAAAGAGCAGGCCAATCAGTTCATGTCAGAGACAGTCCCTGTTCCCATTACTATGGAACCCACTTGGAGGCTAAACTGCCATGGGCTACATCTGTGCAGGGGTTCTAGGTTATTTCTATGCATGCTACTTGGTTGGAATATCAGTCTCAGGAAAGACCCCTGTGCTCAGATTTTTTGGTTCTGTTGCTCTCCTTGTGGAGTTCCTGTCCTCTCCAGATCTTGCTATTTCCCACTTCTTTCATAAGATTCCCTGCACTCTGCCCAAAGGTTGGCCATAAGTCTTAGCATCTGCTTTGATAGTCTGCAGGGCAGAGCCTTTCAGAGGTCCTCTATGGCAGGCTCCTGACTTGTTCACTGTTTTCTCCTTCTTCTGACGTCCATCTTCTTTGCCTTTCTTTTTGAGGGACAGAATATAAAATAAGGAAGCAACCTCAGTCAGACCTATCCTGCAAACAAGTACATTACACTAGGATTCCAACCAAAGGAAGCCCTGTGCCTGCCAAAGATGTTATCAGGGGCTGTGTGATGTCGACGTGGGGTTGAAGAGCAGGGCAGAGACATCACCTTACAACTCTGTCTTCAAAGTCTCGCTGTGACTTTCCATAGGTCCTTCCTCAGTGTGGCATCTGTGAGTCTGCTCTCAGACACTGATGCTGCTTGCATGAAATGTATCACCCCACTGGGCTCTTGTGAGAAAATGCCCTGTGGCTGTGCCTGCCCCGTCCTCCTCCTGTTATTTGTAGCTTTGAAAGGCACAGGACTGAGAGTGATTGTGAGTCTAAGCAGAGCAAGCAGCCAACACCAAGGCGTTGTGTGTCACTCACGGACCCTCTTGATTTCCTCTGCTGGAAGGAAGCCTTCTTGCACGCAGAGATGGGGGCTCTCACATACTGAATGATGGCTCTGTTCCATGTTTACCTTACCCTTCCCAGTCTGAAAAATGAGCCCCTGTGCTGTCAAGTAGAATAGGGCCACCACGGGAAGCAATTAATAGAAATTGAAATGAGTCTTTTTTATGATCAAATTTAACCAGTGCTCTCCAGTCAAAACAAAGCAAAACATTCATCTGGTATCACACCAGGGGCAAAAAGTTGTACTACATTTTTACATTTTGAAAATGGCTGACATCTGTGTACTGGATCTTTATAGTGAAAATCTCATTTTTCTCTGAAAAAAATGTAACTTTTTTTCAAATGTATAATGAGTTTTATCTAAGTTATTGAAATAAGTGGTATGCTTTTAGGGGAAAGTATGGAAAAGAATTTATCTTGAGCAACTGACAACATTCTAATATTTCTGACATAGAAAGTAGTTAATGCATAAGATTAGTCCCTGGCTACGCCTTGTGTTATCAGGATCTAGGGCAGGTTCCTAGGAATGGAGAACTGTATTAAGCAATACATATAAAAAACATCATTTTCTCTAAGTAATCAATAACAGAGGATTTAGTAATACTTAATTAGTCCCCAAGTGTTGACTTTATGATCTAAATTCATTTTAATTGGATTTTTTTGTAGCTAAAAAGTTGATTCTGTCTTGAAGGAGTTTTTGCTTTTCAGAGAAAACTTTTTCATGTAACATGAATGTGGATTTCAGCAAACATTTTATTATTTAATGGGAATTATACATTTCAGTGTGTTCTTTATTTTTGTTTGTGGTTCAGGAAGGTTTCTAGTTTCCCTAGGGCTAGTAATATCACTTGTTTATTACCATATTCCTGCCAATCACAAGGAATTGGGGGAGTATCAATTTCTCCCCATAAAAGTTGGCATGCAGAGAGAAATAGTTTGTGGTGCACAATATGATATGCATGAATTCTGTGGATTAAACTTTGTATCAGGCTGGGGAGATGGCTCAGTGGGTAAAGCACTTGCCACAAAAGCCTGGAGTCCTGGGTTTGAATCCTCAGAGGCCAGTTAAAGCTGGAGGAGGTGGCGTTCCTAAACCCAGAACTGCCATGGCAAGCCAGGAGGATACTGGAAACCTGAGAGCCAGCTAACGCAGCAGACACAGGGGGACGCAAAGAGACCCCACCTCACACCCAGTAAAAGGTGAGGACCGGCACTGAAGTTTGTCTTCTGACCTCTGCGTATCTACCATAGCATCTCTGGGCCCATACTCACATATTTTTACATGTGTCATAGAGCCACAAACACAAAATAAAAAGAAATTGATTTCTATGGAAGATATACAATACGAGCACCTTGCAAGATCCTGTTGAAGTTACGTTGGTTTACGCTTAACAAGTAGACAGTAAACTTTTGTGAAAGGAAAGGACAGTTGTTTCAAATTGCTTAAAATTTTTTATTGAAAGTACGAAGCAAAAACAAACCGAGAACACTCTCTGAGCAGGTGTCATGACCTTCACAAACATGGGGCGTCTCTGCTACTTCCCCCATGATACCATTTGATTCTGTTGGCTGTATCCTATTGCTTCCTTCATTTCCATGGCTTGGGAAGATGGGCTTGTACGTAGCCATCCTGGTCTGTCTATGCCCGAGGCTGCCCGACCTGACCTCTTACCTCATGATGTCTTTTCCAATTAATATTTCCAAGAGAAGGGGGGCATATTTTCTTATATTTTATGCAACATCTCATGTCATGTTCTGAGTATATTTCACAAATCAGTTATGTTTGTCTTTCCTGCTGGACATGGGCACATGCATAGGGACCTTCTTCCAGGCCCATTTTTGTGTTCTTCAGGGGTGGGCTAGGACTGAAATGTCTAGTATAGACAATCCTTGCTATCTTTTTACAGGTAACCAGAGCAGAATTTTATGGAAGAACTTTGGAATATGGGCATATGTGCCTCCTACATAGACAAAAATCAGGAAATACTTCATTAAGATGGTAAAATATACTTTCCATAAAATTTACCATCATAACAATTTTCTGAAAATCATGCATTGACATT
The DNA here is from genome assembly GCA_028658305.1 of Pachyuromys duprasi. Classification (NCBI taxonomy): domain Eukaryota; kingdom Metazoa; phylum Chordata; class Mammalia; order Rodentia; family Muridae; genus Pachyuromys; species Pachyuromys duprasi. The sequence continues at coordinate 8,942,534 of CM053753.1, forward strand.
GAATAATCTGAATGTTATATAACCATTCCATTTCCAGACTCTCTAGCATTCCAAAGAGAAACTATGCCTAATACACACACACACACACATACACACACGTACGCATGCACACTTCCCTTTTCCTTCTTCCCCACACTCCTGACTCAGTTGTGCTTTCCACTTTCTATGAGTTTTGTCATTACAGAGCCTTATCATGCAGTATTTAACTTTTAAATTTTTTGATAAATTAGGGAAGCAAGACAGAGTCAAGTTCTCATGTATCCAAACTGGCCTAAAATTTTCTATATAATTATAGCTACCCTTGATCTCCTGGTTATCCTGTCTCTAACTCCCAAGTGATGGATTGTCTCATTTTGGTTACGAGCATGTTTTAGGTTCAACCATGTTGTAACATGTCAGCCTTTCATTCCTTTTAAAGTCTGACTAATATTCTAGGATTGTATTGCTATGTTTTGTGTGCATGGAGATAAGTATTCAAAACTGAGCTCTCTAGGGCAGGAATAGTATGGCAGGTTTACTTGTTGGCAGCAGTGGTTATAAAATGGCAGATCAAGTAGGGTTCACATCATGGGTTTTGCTGATCCTCTGTTTACTAGTCATATCACTGCTGGAATGTGGGATTTTCCTTTAATTTCCTGAGTGTTTTCTTCAGCTGTCATCCGATATAACAATATTTCTTGAAGATTTGTTCTCTGGTTTCTAGGAAATAAAGCATAAGGTGTAAACAGTGTAACTCATGCTCACTGTTCAGAATACACATCCCATGTCCTCTCTATCTTTACTCATTCTTCTACCCCAGAACTTCCCACCAGAGACAAAAAGGGTGTGGAGGGTCCTAGGGACAAGAGGGAGACTTGATTGAGTGTGAAGAAGCTCCTTCCACATCTTGAGCTGGTGTTCCTCTCTGGTTATCTTCATCTTTCTTAACATGACCAACATGGCCAGGTAACTGAAATGATGACTGAGTCCTTAGGACCCACAAATCAAATATCACCAGTGTAGCTGTCTGGAAAGAGCCTGTAGCACACGGCAGGAGTGAGTGCTTTGGAACCGGCTCCTCGAAGAACCAGATCTATTGCTTTTGGTATTCAATTCAACCTGCCAGATCTCTGTTAAATAATAAACCCATCCCTTTGGCATGCTGGCCTTCAAGACTGGATTTATTTTCTGGCCACGCCTCTAACCCTAGCACTCAGAAGGCTTGAGGTAAGGATACCAATCCTTTGATGCCAGCTTGGAATCTTCAGAGAGAATCGTGTCTCATCAAACTAAAATTAGTGATAAACCCTTTTCTAAATATTTTTGTGGCATTTTGTACCTAGCCAGAACCCAGGGGATTCTATTTCCCTCTCTTCTTTATTTTTCCAGTTTTTACTATAATTTTTCTTGGTGCAAACACAATAGCAACTGACCTCTGTGTTGTGCTATCATGATGACGTAGAATTGACCCAGATCTTCAAAAGTATGCTGGAGATTTAGAAGGAAAAGGTCTTTCAGCTGCTGATGATCAGATAGTATGTGTGTGTGTGTGTGTGTGTGTGTGTGTGTGTGTGTGTGAGAGAGAGAGAGAGAGAGAGAGAGAGAGAGAGAGAGAGAGAGAGAGAGAGAGAGAGAAAGTATAAGGAATGTGATGAGGAGAAACCCACTTAAGATGTCTCTTTTCTGTGCTAGAAAGTAGAGCTGACAGTGAGATCTGTCTTGAGAAGCCTGATGGTGTACAGGAGCACCTGAGTGCCACACGGAAAGTGAGGCACAGTACAGCACATGTTTCTTGGCACGTGGAAAAGTGTCTCGGGTATGACAGCAATATAAGAATTTCTCATGTGGAATGGGCTAGTCTGTAGAAAACATGACAAGATATTTCTTTCTCTTATATTGTATGTGTGCACATTAGTGTCTCCACTAATGTGCACACACACACACACAACCTTAGTTCCAGCATTAGCTTGTAGCATGCAGCAAAAGCAGCCATTCCTAGTTTATTGTTGTTCCCTTACCATAAGCAGTCAGAGCACTACCACAACTTGTTATTAGTGATGTGTAAAGAAACAACAATATTATTTAAACTGCTATGGGCAAAATTTTCAATTTCCTATATAAGGATTTGGTATACAAGGGAGGCTGAATGTCAGACAACAGTAGCTATTGCCACTGTGTGCAGTACTTGTTGACTCCTCTCCTTTCATTGGACATGAGTAGTCAGTCAGCACTGGTGTGAGGATGGTGAGGAGCCAATCGCACAGAAGCTCCGCTATTTCTTTGTGTTATTCTTAGGGAATGTAATTGCAGCTCTGATGACACTGAACGGACCTTCCCACTTCACTATGTTGAACCCACAGAGTTTGGTGATATGTGGGAACCACTCCCTAGGGTACTGATAGACATTGGTACAGTGGAGTCAGGTCGTGTTCATCAGGTTCATACTGTCCTGTGATACTATGCTCTGTAAACTTTCTCCTTTCTTCTGCTTTAATATATTATTTTTCTTTCCAGTAATTGTTTACAAACATGTCATTTGGTTCTGAAAGGAAATTTGAACCTAATCCAAATTTTTAAAAACATTCGGAACAGAAAAGCTAAATAATTCATATGTAAAGCTGTTATCAAATTATACTGACTCCACTCCCCATTACAGCTCATTTTTTTTTCTCAAGGACTGAGTAAAATAATTACACATGTTCTTCTCTCAGATATCCACGCCTCCTCCCCTCCAGTAATCCCCTGGAAGAATACAATGGACATTGCTTCAGTTTCCATGTGTGAAGTGTCTGTTGGAGTAGGGTTGTGGGGAGTTATGCTAAGTAACCAGACTGGAGAGTTTGTATAGTTATGAACATGTATGTCTTAAAGAAAACATTTTTTCCTGTACTGAATAGTTAAAGGTTTTACTGCTGTGTACAATATATAAGGTTAATTAGGAAAGATCAGAGGAGGTGATGTAAAAGAGAAAAGGTAAAAGGAGTCTCACCAAATGGCAGGTGCGACTTTGCCCCTAGAGCATGTTCACAAGACAATAATGTTGGAAGGGTCTTGACCACCTTTCAGCTCCCTGTCTCCAGACTGTGCTTCTATGAGGGTAGAGTCTTATCTGTGCAGACAGCTTGCTTGCCCCTATGCAGCTCACAAGCTAAGAAATTTGAAAGTTCAGGAGAAATGAGCACTGGCCACACTGGATGGAAACAACCATGCAAAGGTCTAACCTTTTAGAGGAGGCCTTCAAGGGGATGGTATGGAGGGAAGAGAATGTCCCATATTCACAATGAAAGAAAAAAGTCTCAACAGGAATATGTTTATAAATATATTATATATAAATAGGTAACATAAGTATGTTATTTATATTACATATTATATTATTGTATTATATTATATTTAATATACTTTATTAAATATATATCCAGGACTGCCTCGATTCTCTTCCTCTGTGGCCTGACAAGCTCACACAGTCAGGGGAAGTGATCAAACAAATAAGGCAATCTAATTAAAAAATGGGGTACAGAGCTAAATAGAATTCTCAATAAAGGAATACAGAATGGCAGAGAAACATTTAAAGAAACGTTCAACATCCTTAGTCATCAGAGAAATGAAAATCAAAATGACTCTGCAATTTCACCTTATACCCATCAGAATGGCTAAGATTAAAAACTCAAGTGACAACACATGCTGGAGAGGATGTGGAGAAAGGGGAACCCTCCTCCACTGTTGGTGGGACTGTAAACTTGTACAACCACTCTGGAAATCAATCTGGCACTTTCTCAGACAACTAGGAATAGTGCTTCCTCAAGATCCAGCTATACTACTCCTAGGCATATATCCAAAAGATGCTCAAGTATACAACAAGGACATTTGCTCAACCATGTTTGTAGCAGCTTTATTTGTAATAGCCAGAATATGGAAACAACCCAGATGTCCCTCAACTGAGGAATGGATACAGAAATTGTGCTACATTTACACAATGGAATACCACTCAGCAATTAAAAATAAGGAAATCATAACATTTGCAGGCAAATGGTGGGAAGTAGAAAAGATCATCCTGGGTGAAGTATCTCAGAAGCAGAAAGACACACATGGTATATACTCACTTATAAGTGGATATTAAGCATATAATATAGGATAAGCATACTATAATTTGTACAGGTAAAGAAGCTAAGCAAGAAGGAGGACTCTGGGTAAGATGCTCAACCCTCATTCAGAAAGGCAAAGGGGGTAGACACCTGAAGAGGGAGAAAGCGGGAACAGGACAGGAGCCTCCAAAAGAGGGCCTCTGAAAGACTCTACCCAGCAGGTATCAAAGCAGATGCTGAGACTTATGACCTTTCTTGTATCTGCTTCCTGTTCGTGGTTTCAGATGTGAGCCCCCAGTTGTAGCTCCGACCACCTGCTACCTCTGCTCTGATGTCCTGGAGTCTGGCCCTCTGGAACATAAACCCAAAGCAATTTCTTTCTTCTCTAAGTTGTCCTGGTCGTGATGTTTTATCACAGCGATAGAAAAGTAACTAACACAATGATATTATTAAATTTATGTATAGAATACCTCCAGGCTTGCTGTGTGAAATGTGAATAGATCTTTTGTTTAGACTTGATTTCCATCCCAAAGACTTCACTTTGTGCATACACAAATATTCTCAAACATGAAGCATTAATAGTCCCAAGCATTTATGTGTGCGTACAAGTGTATACGTGTTCATGATGTGCAGGTGCACATGTTCATGTTCATATGGAGAGGAGAGGCCGATCTGGGGTGCTGCTCCCTGGCTGCCACCTGCTTTGTTGGTGTTTATTGTTATTGTGTTTTGTTGTACATTGTTTCAGACAAGGTCTCTCCCTGGCCAGGGGCTTATTGACCAAGTTAGGCTGGCTATCCAGTGAGTACCAAGGATCTGCTTATTCCGCTTCTGTAGTGATGAGATGACACTTAGCTTTCTTTGTGTGGGTTCTGGAGATCAAACATAGACCCTTCCTTTGGGCAGTAAGCACTCTGTGAATGAGGCCATCTTTCCAGCTTCCTAAGCATTTTTGAGCGAAAGCTAACAGGGCTGTATTGCAGGGGGCATAAAGCAAAAAAAAAAAAAAAAAGAAGAAGAAAATTATCTGAAAGTCAAATTGAACTGCTGTCTTCTCTGGCAGTCATAGACTGAGCAGCACTGGTGATGGCAGGAGGAGGCTCTGCACTGATGCTTCAGGGGTGCAGGAGTCAGGGCTGCTGTGATCTAGGGCCTGTCTCAGAGATCAAAAGGCTTGTTTGTTTCCTCGCTGAGAATTTTGGCTGCTGCTTCCTGATCCCCAGGAGAAAAAGCAGATGAGCACTAGGTCCCAGTGTTTATGGCAGAGTAGTTTTCAGAAGCCCTGGCTTTTCCTTCCCACTGTTGACTACAGACTTCAAAGGGCTGACTTCATTGCATTAATTTCCTTAAGGAGGGGTTGCAAGTCAGGCTGTGGGCAGAGCCTGAAAAGCTGCAGAGAACTCCACCTCTCAATGTGCTAAATGGCATGCAAGGATGGCAGGTGGAAACAGCACAGCGATGCTTGGTGGCCATGCTTTAGTCTTTACCTTAGCTGGGCATGGTTGGATCAGCTGGAAGCCTGTGGCTAGCTGAAGTCTCACCTCTGCCATGGGCATTGACACAGATAATTTTGACCCAAGATTCAGTCTTTAAAAATGATTTTCTAAGAATTTCATATCTAAGTATACTCTATATTTCATTTCTACTCCTTATAGCTCTGTCATCCTCCCACCTGGATTCATTGTTACTTATGGATACATATATAAAACCTACAGAATCCAGTTAGTGCTTCAGCTGGGATTAGGCATGTCTTCTTGGGATTGGATAATCTATGAGGGTCCTCATCCCTGGACAAAATTGGTTCACCCTCCCTTAGCAGCCATTGACTGCTTATTGCTTCAAGACGCACTCTTCAATTTGGTTTTTAGTTTGTTTACCTACTAAGCAAAGTTGCATGAAAGCTCAAGGTATAGAAAAAGCTTCTGGTCAAAGTACTTTAATTTGACAGCTCACTCAGGATTATCCTTTCCATTTCCCATCATTTACCTGGAAATTTCACGATATCCTTGTTTTTTATTGCTGAGTAATATTCCATTGTATAGATGTACCACAATTTCTGTATCCATTCCTCAGTTGAGGGACATCTGGGTTGTTTCCATATTCTGGCTATTACAAATAAAGCTGCTACAAACATGGTTGAGCAAATGTCCTTGTTGTATACTTGAGCATCTTTTGGATATATGCCTAGGAGTAGTATAGCTGGATCTTGAGGAAGCGCTGTTCCTAGTTGTCTGAGAAAGTGCCAGATTGATTTCCAGAGTGGTTGTACAAGTTTACAGTCCCACCAACAGTGGAGGAGGGTTCCCCTTTCTCCACATCCTCTCCAGCATGTGTTATCACTTGAGTTTTTGATCTTAGCCATTCTGATGGGTGTAAGGTGAAATCGTTTCTCCACATCCTCTCCAGCATGTGTTGTCACTTGAGTTTTTGATCTTAGCCATTCTGATGGGTGTAAGGTGAAATCGCAGGGTCCTTTGATTTTCATTTCTCTGATGACTAAGGATGTTGAACATTTCTTTAAGTGTTTCTCTGCCATTCAATATTCCTGTATTAAGAATTCTCTGTTTAGCTCTGTACCCCATTTTTAATTGGATTACTTGATTTCTTTATGTATAACTTTTTGAGTTCTTTATGTATACTGGATATTAGTCCTCTGTCATATATAGGGTTGGTGAAGATCCTTTCCCAACCTGTAGGCAGTCGTTTTGTTCTGACAGCAGTGTTCTTTGCTTTACAGAAGCTTTTCAGTTTCATGAGGCCCCATTTATTGATTGTTGCTCTTAGAGCCTGTGCTATTGGTGTTCTGTTCAGGAAGTTGTCTCCTGTGCCAATGAATTCAAGGCTCTTCCCCACTTTTTCTTCTAACTGATTTAATGTGTCTGGTTTTATGTTGAGGTATTTGATCCACTTGGATTTTAGTTTTGTTAGGGTGATAATTATGGATCTACTTGCATTTTTCTACATGTAAACATCCAGTTAGACCAGCACCATTTGTTGAAGATGCTGTCTTTTTTCCATTGAATGGTTTTGGCATCTTTGTCAAAAATCAGGTATCCGTAAGTGTGTGGATTTATTGCAGGGTCTTCTATTCAGTTCCATTGACCCACCAGTCTGTTCCTATGCCAGTACCATGCAGTTTTTAGTATTGTTGCTCTATAATATAGCTTGAGATGGGGATGGCAATACCTCCAGAAGATCTTTTACTGTAGTGGATTGTTTTAGCAATTCTGGGTTTCTTGTTGTTCCATATGAAGTTGAGAATTTTTCTTTCAAGGTCTGTAAAGAATTGTGCCAGTAATTTGATGGAAATTACATTGAATCTGTAGATTGCTTTTGGTAAAATGGCCATTTTTAATCCTGCCAATCCATGAGCATGGGAGATCTTTCCATCTTCTGATATCTTCTTCTTTCTTCAGACACTGGAAATTTTTTTCTTACAAGTCTTTGCCTTGCTTGTTTAGGTTCACACCAAGTTACTTTATGACCCTTTGTGGCTATTGTGAAGGGTGTTGTTTCCCTAATTTCTTTCTCAGCCCTTTTGTCTTTTGTATACAGGAAGGCGACTGATTTTTTTTTGAGTTAATTTTGTATCCAGCCACTTTGCTGAAGGCATTAATCAGCTGTAGGAGTTCCCTGGTAGAATTTTTGGGGTCACTCAGGTATAGCTCATACCATCTGCAAATAGTGATACTTTGAGTTCTTCCTTTCCAATTTGTATCATCTTGATCTCCTTTAATTGTCTTATTGCTCTAGCAAGGACTTCAAAAACTATGTCGAAGTGATATGGAGAGAGTGAGCAGCTTTGCCTTGTCCCTGATTTCAGTGGGATTGATTTAAGTTTGATATTGGCTATTGGCTTGCTGTGTATTGCCTTTACTCTTTTGTAATCCACCACATAAACAAACTGAAGGAGAAAAACCACATGATCATCTCCTTAGAAGCTGAAAAAGCATTTGACAAAATCCAACATCTGTTCGTGTTTAAAGTCTTGGAGAGATCAGGGATACAAGGCACATACCTGAACATAATAAAGGCAGATGGTTTGTTTTAAAATCTCTCCTACAACTGTAAATGGAATCCTGTTGGCAGCCACAGTTAATGTCAGCAAGAATCAACCAGAGGACTTTGCCTGTGAGTGTTGCACATTGAAAGCCTGTTGAATCAGGAAGAATCCTAGTGTGGCCTTGTAGTTACAGCCTGGTGACACGTGATTCCTACCCCATTTAGCCTTGTAACATTGTTCTGCTTTAGAAGCCATGGTTGCTCAGAATGCAATCGTATCTAGACACAGGCTTTTGAAAAGTGAACTAAGGTGAGACCTTTGGGGAGGGTTCCGTTCCCATCTGAATGGTGAGTTCTCAATGAGAAGAGATTAAGGTACACAGAGAGAGCATGGAGTTCTCAGGAGGGCCATCCCCAGAGCCTGTACTTTCAGCCTCCCCAGAAATCTAAAAATAATTCCAGTTCACTGTGGTGTGTGCATGTGTGTGCGAGTGTATGTGTGTGTGTGAATGTTAGTGTATGTCTGTATGTGTGTGTCTGTGTGTGTGTCTGAATATTAGTGTATTTCTGTATGAGTGTGTCTATGTGTCTGTGTATGTATGAGTATGTGTCTATATGGTGTGTGTGTAAGTGTGTATCTGTGTCAATGAGTACAGGTGTGTCTGTGAGTTACTATAGGTCTGTCTGTGTGTTTCTGTGTATGTATGTCTATGTGTTAGTGTATGTCTGTATGTGTGTGTCTGTGACCATGTGCCTGTGTGTTAGTGTGTTTGTCTGTGTATCTGAGTGTGTGTGTATCTGAGTGTGTGTATTTTCATGTGTGCATGTGGAGGTCAGAGTCAACTTCATTTGTCATCCTCAGTTGCTCTGACCTTATGTTTTGAAACATGGTATCTCACTGAGCTTGGAGCGTGCTGATTGGTCAGAATGGTTCACTAGCAGGTCACAGGGATCTTGGAGTCCCTACCTTCCAGACATTGGATTACAGGCATTCGCTGCTGTGCCTGACACTCTTGTTGTTAGCGGGAGTGTGTGTGCCCGAGCCCAGATCCCCATACTTGTGCGGTAAGCATTGTGCTGAGTAAGCCAGCTCCCTAACCCCAAGTGTTCTTGTTTTTATATTAATTACAGTTTATTCACTTTGTATCTCCCCTATAGCTCCCTCTCTCCTCCTTCTTAATCCCATCCTTCCTCCCCCTTCTCCATCCACGCCACTCCCCAAGTACACTGACAGGGGAGGTCTTCCTCTCCTAATCCTTCTGATCCTTTCAAACAGTTCCACTCCCTGGTGACTAAGCATTTAAAGTCACCAGGGAGTGTGTTGCTAGGGGTGGATTTTGAGGTTTCAAAAGCTCACACCAGGCCCAATGACACTGTGCCTGCTGTCTGTGGGTCAGTGACGCTGTGCCTGCTGTCTGTGGGTCCGGATGCAGCTCACACCTACTTCTCCAGCACCTCTCTTTTCTTCTACCATGGCTCCCCCAGCCCCGCTGCTGCCTCTGAAACTGTAAGCAAGCCCCCAATTAAATGCTATCTTTATAAGAGTGGCCTTGTCATGGTATCCTCTCACAGTAGCAGATCAGTGCCTTAGATAAATGGACACCCAGAAGCACTGAGAAACTGACCTGAGTTACAAGCTCAAGTGTTAGTAAAGTCACCCTCTGGAGTACGTGACATGAACTCCAGCCTCACACAAAGCTACACCGTAGCAATGTAGAATTACTTTGTTACATTGACGACAGAATTAGCCTCCTGAAGACAGTACTGCTAAGTACTAACAGTTGTATTTTGTGGAATATTACCGTGATATGGCAGCATGTTAAAACATAAGTGATTGTTAGCAAATATCCTAGGGAGAATTCAGATTTGCCAGTGTGTACTTCCACAGGTAAAATTGAGGCCTTAGTGGACATGCTGAGAATCTTTCTCCTTCTATGCTCAGTTCCTTGAAATCACATAACTTTTAATGTGGGGAAGGGATGGTGGGCCTGAGGCAGCTGTTTCCTTTGTAAGGTGAAAAGTCACAGAAGTGCATGCCAAGTGTCAATACCAGACATGGCAATGCCCTCTGAGGACACTTTGTCAGAAAGTGTAGGTTACTTTTTGACTGCCTTTTAAGGAAGTTACTGACTTAAAACATAACTAAAAAAATGCTAACAAGTCTATGCTTTAGAGTTAATATATCCAACTCCTGATGATCATCACTACCTTTCTTGAATGATTTCTTTCCTTTTTTGGTTTTCTCCTCTCCCCTTCCCCCTCATAAGAGTATTTCTCTTTATGTGTCCTTATGCAGTAGAGAGTAGGTCTGTTTGCTGCTGCCTCCCCCCCCCCCCCATTAAATCTGTGGGGAAGTCCTGGTTTTAGTAATACGGAAAGGTGCTGGGATTGCCTGGAGACAGTCATATATTCTTCAGGCAGGTGCCATGCAAATCTCAGCCAGCAGCTTCCAGAAATTTTTTTTTATTCTAGCGTGTAAGCTCTGAGGACAGGCTAGTCGACACAGACACTGCATGTGGACACAGCTGGCATGTGCATGTTCACTGAACTGCCTTGCATCATGTTGGAAATCCACCTGTTCCTTGAGTACTCTGCATTTGACTGAATTCAGCATTATGTAGAATGATCCTGTAGGATGATCATGGTGGGCTTATATGGGAGGTTTACAGAATTCACGAACACAATAGAAACTAGCAAAAGGGATACCCAAGAATCAGCTGCATTATGTGGTTCTGTTGTAGTGAATGGGTAATCACATGCCTCAGATCAAGCATAACTGAAGTTCTGTGCAGAAATATAAGGTAAAATTGCACATACTTATAGAAATACCAGCTTATCATTAACAATAAAGAAGTTTTAAAAGGGTTTGGGCCAACCCTTTTAGGTTTGGCAGTAAAATATCAGAAAATCCATCTTAATGTTACTTTTTAGGCTACAGATACATGGAGAGGTTGATGCACAGATAGAATAATTCATCTTCCTTCCTCTGCAGTTCTTCATTTTAGATGTTCTGGGATCTTGTAAATCATCCAAATCCTATGATTTCTTCTCCCCACATTCGGTTTTTATTTTATTTTTTCTTTTTACAGCTCTGTTGTCTGATCAGTCCCTGGGTCAGACTGTCTTCTCACATGTTAGAAGCACTCATCCTGGGAGGAGGTGAGAGGACAGCGAACAAGAGAAGAAATAGACAGTTCATGAGTTATTTTTTCTTCCTTTCTTCTTCTCCAAGTGTGTTGATGTACACCTGTCATGTCAATATCTTGGAGCTGAGCTAGGATGGAGAGTCAAGACCAGCCAGGGCTGTGTAGTAAGACTGTGACTCCCTAAAATTAAATTATAACAAACACTTAAACTACAATTTGCCTCATATTTTTTAATGTGTGTTCCTGGATAGTTTTGAATTTATTATCTAGAATGTTTTTATCTTGTAAAAGTAAAACTCCATATATATATATATATATATATATAACAGCTTTCCTTCTTTTCTTTCATTCTTTGGTTTCCTTTCTCTCAATTCTTCTCTACTCACTTCTGTTTTTCTCCCAAGACCAATATAAATGGCCAAAGCACATAGATGTGCCTTTGGGTAACAGAGATGTCAATCTGCCAGATTTCACCTGTCCTTGACTTCCTGAACAGTGGGTTTTCAGTAGGACTGTGTCTGATAGGCCTGGATTGGCCTCCTGTGAGGTAACAATGGCCATGGGCTTTGCATGAATCCCTGCCATTAGCATCACCAGGTGCCTCACACGCCTTAATTGCCCCAACAGGCGCACGCGCGCGTGCGCACATACACACACACGTGTGACAGACACATGCACACACACACACACACACACACACACACACACACACACACACACATATATATATATATATATATATAATGTTTTAAAACACCAAAAAGGTAGTAGTATTCACTAAATATGTAATGTGAATTTGATTTTTATTTGTACCAGTGATGACCACGAACTAGTGTTGAGAGTTCTTTATGTTGAGAGTTTTGCCTTTTTATCTCATAGATCAGCTTCTGTGGGCCTAATCAAATGTTGTTTTTGTTTTTCCTCCTGCCCACCTCCTTCTACCATCACCTACTGCTGAGACACTGGGAGGGAGAGCTGGCAACAGTGAAGGGCAGAAGGGCTGCGTTTGGCTGCATGGTTGTAGAGGAGTTGTATCCTGGGTCCTTAGACCCACAATGCATTAGTGCTGTTTCAGGGCCTTCTGTATGCTTTCTGAACATTTGATCTACTTCATGGTTTAAAGACATTGTTCTAAAACTTTCCTGGCTGTCACTCGTTTAGAAGTTAATCAAGTAATTGAAACCTTGAAGTCTAATTCATGAAGACAGCTCATCTGTCAACACAGACATACTGCTATAATTAAAGATCTCTCAAACCCTTTTCTCTTATCCAACAAACACATGTTTTTCCGATTTGGGGGCTTTACTTGGTTGTAAGTTTCCTCTGTGCTGTAAAGCAGCACATGTAATCTGTTCATAAGTGAACATTTTAGCAGAAGTCAAAGAGAAAAGATCGATCTCACTGGTTTGACTTATAACAGTTAAGAGAGAAAAATTGAAAGTATTGAATTTCGGGTACATATCTCTGCTTCACAGTTTGAGGATGGAGTGGATGTTACATATCACTCGCCATTTTGGCCTGTTATCCGGACTATTCTATTTTATTATTTTTGAAGCTCTAAAATTAACCAAATAATTAAATAAGTTTATGTATTGTCTCTTCCTCATTACCGCTCCTCAGCACCTCAAAGGTGAATGTCACTGTGGTGACAGGATTAAAGAGCAAAAGCCACAAGCTTTTAATCAGTGCCCAGTTCATTGCCAAGGAATTAATATTAGTTATATGTTTTAGGATAAAAATAAAGATTTCATGTAGACACAGGTGTGTGTGTGTGCATGTGTGTATGTATGTGTATGTGCACGTATGCATGTGTCTCTCCATACACACACATATACATATATACATACATATACATATATACACATACACACACATACATATATACAGGCAGTTGCCAGGAGTTCTGAGGGTTGAAGAGATTCTGCTACTTAGTGCTCCAGCACTTGGGCTTTCTACACAGCCTGGCTCAGCCTTTAGTGCACACAAGCCAATTACTTTAGCAGGGTAGACGGTCTTTCTGAACCACTGTTCTCTCTTCTGTAAAATGGAGCTAACAGTTCAGCTGATATATATCTATGTATTTGTTGTAGTGCTGAGCCAGGGATGCTGGAAAGAGTAAGTCAGGAACAACAGAAGATTTGGTTTCTCCTCATCATTTGTTCACAGAAAACTGTATTAAAATAATTGTAGGTGTCATGTAGGTAGGACGAGGCTGGCCATGTCTGTGCTACCTCAGTGCTGATCCCATTGTTCTGGGCTGGTGACTTACCCACAGGCCTCTCTTCTGACCTCCCCCAAGTGTCAGAACGAAGGGGAACAAAGCGTGCACTCTGATGTTTCATTTTTTGCATATAAGATCTCTAATCAGTCCACACTCCCCAAGACACAGGCTGCCATGAAGACAAGGAAAATTCAAGAGCATATAGTGTAGAACACTGCACAGGTTAGGTTTGTGGTGGTTTGAAGGAGAATGGTCCCAGTGAGCTCATCTGTTTGAACGCTTGATCAGCAGTTGGTGGAACAATTTGGTCATTCAGTTTAAGGTTATCTGTAGTGTGCTTTTTCAGGACTCAAAACCAAGAGAAGGGAGTAGTTTCTGATAAATTTCTGGTGCCTTCTTCCCCTAGAATAATCTAAAAGAGTTTCAAGGAGCCCTGGAGACATACTAGAGTGTGTTTGTTATAGGTGGGTAATGTCCAAGTGTAGGATGAAAGGGAGATTCCTCAGACAGGACCTGTGGGGAGCAGTACGCGCACTGTACTGTTGACAGCCGCTCAAAGCTGTGTGTCCTTACCAAAGGTATACGAAATCATGCCGTGAAATGAGAATGAGGACTCCCGAGAATAGAAAGGAGACTTGCACTAGAGAAAAATGATTTTGAAGAGATTTTTATTTAAAATTGAGTAACAGTGACCCAAACTTTCCTGGGGAAATTTGTCCCCAAGCAAGTACATTAGGAAAGCTTAAAAGAGGCCATTTTCAGTACTAATAGCTAAAAGCATGGATTAAATGGGGAAATGGAGAGGAGGCAGTAGAAGCTGAGTTCCTTCTGTGTTTCCCAAGTATTACTTGTGTGGTATCTTTGGCCTGTGATAGTTTGATAGACATCATTTCTCATTTTTGTTTTTATCTTTGGGAGCTAGTGGAACTGGGATCTCCTAGACTGACTGAGATACTAGAACCAAAGCAGACCAGTAGTCTAAGGAAGTTCTGAGGCAGCGTTCCTTGCCTTCTTCCCTGGCCTAGGGGTAGACAGGTCTGTCTCTAATTAACCAGAGACTGTGTTCCAAAGGGCCTGAGTGGCTCCAGCTGGCAGTAATTACTGTCTAGTGCTTTGTTTACCAGGCTTTGGTGTTTTCCTGAATTGTATGGTAGCAAAAAGAAGCCTTTGGCCCTAAGGAAACATAACCTAAGTGCTTTCAAGTTGCTTCTCTTCTCAGGGCTCATTCTTAAGGTAGCAGTGATCCCAGGGCACAACTGGGAACACCCTGTGTAGGCAGATCTCTTGAGGAGACTGGGTCTCCCTGAGGATCAGGTCCAGGTTAGGGAGTAGGGGCTAAAGGTTTGGCTTCAGAGGTGGTATGTGTAAAAGGCGTATGCATATTGATACTTCTGGTTTTAAGACTTTAAATGCATCAGTGCTTTAGATACTTAGAAAACACTTCAGAGCTATGCTTTGAATACAGACATCCCTGTGGTTTCTCACTTTGTAACTGCCATTTCAGACAACTGTGCCTTACCAAGGGAGTTCCTAATACAGTTTGCAGCTCTAGATGGTTTGCTCTCCACCATGGTTGCGTTCAAAGCTTCTCAGAGTCAACTGAAAGGAAATACAGTTTGTTCTAGTATCTCTCAAGACAGCAATTTCATCCTCCTAGACATTATTCCTTCTCTACCATGAAAGCATGTTTCCATATGTCCATCCCAACATGAAAGCATATTAGGGTTGTTCCAGACCTTCCAGATACCGTCACAACCCCCCCCCCCCTGTTTCTTTACATCTTACCTGACCCAGATTCTCTGCCCTTTGCCATCTCTGCCTTAATCCCAAATCTTTATGACACAGGCTCAGCCCACCCAGTTCTGTATGTGGAAGCATTCTGCAGCAGTTGAACAGATTTTGAGCACATAAGAGCTAGGAACCAGGCTTAGGATAAGGTGTTTGGTAAGCGATGTTTATGAGAAGGCAGGGAGATTTTACACGCAATGAATTGTAGCTGTTGTTCCCCACCACCATTAAAACATCCCGTGAAGAAAGCCAAGCAAGCAAGAAATGAGCATTTATTAAGAAATCACAATGTTTAGATATATTTGTAGTTTTTGATGGACATACACATGGCCATCTTATAAACACTGACACTTGCCTTTTTTTGGTTATTGTTTTCATCATAGGCCATTTTGTTCACCTGTTTATTTTGAAACAGCATATATGGTTCTCCATAAATATTTACTGAGCGAGTTAAAAAACTAATAACAGTGATTCCTCCATACAAATTTGTGAGTGCCTATCATCTTTTCTACCTCACAGACGGAAACAGTTGACTCTGAAAAGTGACGTGCTTTGTCAAAGTTATGACCACAGAACTGACAGAGCTAATGCTTCCAATCCGGTATATCTGATTTTAAGATCTCCCATGAGACAGTGCAGCCTGAAACACTTCCATCATCATTCTCCCATTGTAAAAGGGCCCGATCCACCATGCAAGCATGTGCTGGCTATGTCCTTTACTTTTGCTGTTTATTAGATGTTGCTGTGTTAACCAGAAATAAGACAAATTGTGAGTCGGATTATGGAAAAATGGCTATTCAGCATGATGACCCCAGGTAGCTCCTGTTTGGATTTCCTGCATTCTCCATACTCAGAAAAGTTGAGCAAGTAGATGATATCTACTATCCTAGCAACTATTCTAAAAACTGTGTGTGTGTGTGTGTGTGTGTTTTAAAACATGATCTTACATCAAAGCTCAGGGTCTGAGCATCACATTTGAGCCAGTGGGATGGACAGAGACAGGTTTCCAGGGCTCCACCAGCTTGGCCTACTTACTCAGAGCTAACATTTCTCAGAGCACATCTAACACTCACTGACTTAGATGAATGTTCTTAATTTGGTAGTTAAGGAAACAAGATCATGTGTAGATAAGTGTAGTCTTCAAGGTCATAGAATTCTTAGTGACCCAGGAAGGCTGAAGAGTCAGATTCTGAGACATTTTATATTGTGTCAACAGAGTGCTACAGAGGAACGAGAATAGCACCATCAAGCCATGTTCAAGGTGACATACTGTTGGGTGTCAGGCACTGTGCTGAACTGTGTGCTTAGTACTGTGAGAATCTTTGCAGCTCGGGGAGAGAGAGAGGACTCACATTGTTGCTCTGTCTACAGATGCTGATAGCCAGGCAAAAGTGATGTCATACTTGCCCAAAGTCGTATGTTCAGGAGGCGATGCTTTTCAGTGCTATTTCTACTTATACATGTGTTTCCTCCCGGATGCTCATTCAAAGCCAGGAATTCTCTCTCAATTAAGTAACTCATTTAACTAAATAATGGGGTTGTTTGGCTGTATTCCTTTAAGTCCAGTACTTATGGTGAGCCTCAAAATGGTGCTTTTTTTTTTTTAATTCTTTCTTAGTACATATCTGTATTGAACTTGTACATTTGTGGGATACTCCTGAGAATCATCCATATTTGCTCCAATTAGTTTTAATGTACTGGGTAGGAATCACACCCCACTTTCTGGACATTTTGACATATGCCTATATCACTCACTCCTCCTGTGTGTGTTGAACTACCCTAGGGCAGCTTTCCCATAGACAAAGTAGGCAAGCAGATTGAGCACCTAGTCCAGGTCCCTGCCTACATCTGGAGGTCATGGGAGGCAGCACAAAGTTACTCTGTTATTCTACAGTTCCTCCTGGCTCCTCCACAGAGCTTCTTCTCTTTGCACAGCTGCTAAAAATGTATTTGCTCTGCCTCATTCTCCCGAGAGAGCTGTTAGATAGGTAGATAGACGTTATCTTAGGAGACGTTTTTGTTTTGTTTTGTTTTGTTTTTATCTTGTCTTCAGTGTCCTGCATAGTATTAGGCTCAAGGGAAATGGCTGGTAAATATTGGGACCTGGATGGTGTCCTTGCTCTGAAAATGATTCTGCTTTTGCATGTGGGGTTTTTCTAAAGTGTGTCAACCTACATGCTCTTTTCATAGTGTGATATTTGATACTCTTTCATTAAGAGGTGAAGTATAGAGCGTTTTGCTTGAATTTAATCATAATTTTGTAAATTGAATATGACAGAAGTGAAGTTCTCAGAGTTTAAAAATCTATTTCCTTAAGGAAGTTTGGCTTTGCTTTGTTTATTTTCTGTCTCTGTCTGTGAGTGTGTGTACACATATTTTTT
This sequence comes from Pachyuromys duprasi, assembly GCA_028658305.1. NCBI lineage: Eukaryota > Metazoa > Chordata > Mammalia > Rodentia > Muridae > Pachyuromys > Pachyuromys duprasi. The sequence continues at coordinate 8,960,133 of CM053753.1, forward strand.
TTTCTTTTCAAAATTCCTGACCCTCCAACATCATGGCAGGAACTACAAGATGGCTGTTACTTAGGTCACTGGGCTCTGGGGTCATTCGTTACACAACATTTGACAGCTGGGACATAAGCACAATTCATGTCTCATATTTCATAGATAGTTTTGATCATTTTGGTGCTGATATTTATTTTGTGCCACACTAGCTATTAATATTAGATTTCTTTTTATATTGCTTTCTTCTGCCTATATGAGCACATTCTGATATAAATTCTTTATCAGCAGCAAGCAACTTTTTCAGCCTGAAAATGTTTCCCTTTCCTTTGTGACCAAAATTTCTCCCTAAAGAATATTTGAGCAGCATTCCAGGTGTTTAATGCTTTGCACCTCAGTAAAGGCACAATTCAGGAAAACAACTATCAAAGTTGCCAGTGTTTCATGGATATTGAGACTGAATTAAAATTGAAGAGAATGGTGCTAGCAACTGTCTGTAGTTATAGAAAAATATTGTTGATGAGTGCTTACTTTGACAAATTTCCAGAGAATGTTAATGCTTTAGATAGGTATTATTAGACTCTTAGAAAAATAAGCAATGTTATTTATAATATAGTAGGCTTGGCACATGCCATGTGAATTATAGCAGTGTTTAATATTTGTAAATAGTTGCATTTTATTCCCACTCTATTCTGTTTAAACCAGGTAAGAGAGATTTGATTCAGATCAATAACCATGGCACATAAAATAATAGACCCTTTCAAAAATGTAAGAATATAAGTTATATGAATTTGTGGCAGTGGCTGAGAAACTGAAAATAAAATTTAAAATATTATAACTTGAAAACCATATATTCTATCAGTTATTAAGCTAGAAAATAGGTAAGAAGTCATCACTCTAAAATTTAATATGATTGCAAGGTGTAGGATTGTTCTTTCTCTGTATTAGAGAAGCTGTGAGGACACAGTTGAAGACTTAGCAGTAAGTGAGCTCATTGCAGTTGGTGATGATCTTGATTGTTTATCAACTCTGTATTCTGCTTGTTTGGTAGAGTAGGGAGAAAGGTACTGTGTGTGTGTGTGCGCGCGCACATGCCTAAGTTGTAAGAGTGTGATAAAGAACAATCGTATTAACTGATTGGAACTATAGTACAATAAGAAGAATTTAAGAGTGAGAGTCAAATGAATGTGTGGCTGTGTGTGTTATGTTAATGTCTGTGTTGTTATTAGTTCCTGAATGATAGATGATGGCCAATTTCTCCTACCTCTCCAAAATCGTTCAAGATTTAGCACATGCTTCTTCCCCTGTCTTGTGATGAATACAAAGCTCCTTGTTCTATGAGCAGCTTCTTCTAGAAATGGTCCAAGATGGGGATAGAATGGAAAAATGTATGTTCTTGTCTCCCATGTGGTAACCACTATATTCAATAGCTTTCAAGTGAAGCATCACTGGCACTTATATTCTGAGAGATTAAATTTGGTCTTAAACTGTAACCTAATGTGCCTTTGCCTTGGGGAAGAGGAGTGGAATGTTGACTGGACGGTCACTTGTATTCTGTTTAGACTTCCTCTGCCCTGTGTTTGTATTGTGAATAAAGCTCCATGAAGCAAATAAATGCCCCTTCAAAAGGGCTGGAATAAAAAGGAATGGAAACATTTGTTGGTTTAAGGTAGTGGGATTATGGCTCATTTTTATTTCATCTCTATGATCACTTTAATGTTGTTTTAAGTATCTTTATAATATAAATAAGAGAAAAAATAAACATGGTTTTTTACTTATCAAAGATTACTGGGCTCCAGGGTCTATGAAATCTTCAGAGATAAAACTCTCATGATAAAGACAACCTTGTTCAATCATTCAGGCAATATTCATCTACTGAGGCATTATGGGAAGCACAAAATCCAAGTGGAGATACAGTTCTCACAGTGTTGTTAGGGCCTGAAGAGGAGAATAGCTCAATCTATATATTAGCTGTGTGGACCATTTCACCCCAGCAAAGGAACCAACCATGCCTTTTAGGAAGAGGTAGAACCTGCCTCACTGAGACTGGGCAGAATCATCAGATTTAGGACACCTGAAGATGAGTCATTGATGCTTCAAGCTATATTAGAGAATTTTAGGGCCACCTGTCTGGACACTAGCTTTTAGTGTAAAACCATGAAATATTTGTTTCCCCAGCCTGACCCCCAACAGTGTTGAAGCTGATGGTTGTACCTTCAGCCTGGATGCCTATTTAACAAGGGAGAGAAGAGTGGATCTACAGGCTCCCTAGTAGACAGACAGCAGGCAAAGGGTAATCTTTTCATTGTAAGTGACTTAGATACAGGGATTGCATATTATTTTAACTTGTTTTTATCTTTTTTGCTTAGATTCATCTAGTGATATAAAGTTATAATGTAGAAGGATGTTTAGATCACAGAACAGTGTTAACTGAGGAAACCAAGAAAATACGTAGCAAAGATATTGATTTTATTTAGAGCCTGACAATGAGAATGGTAAGAAGCAACATGTTTGAATCAGAAATGTCCCGTGAGGACCACTGAGAAGTAGCAGAAACCATGGAAGGTGTGCCGAAGGGTGGGAAGTAGCTCTGTCTTACCTCCAACTTCTTTCTGTGTGTCTCTGCTTTCTGACTCATGGGAGTTAAGATGCTCTCATCTGGCATGCTATTCCCCCATGATGCTTTAGTCTTGCTTCAAGCCTTCCATGGTGAAGACAGCTAACTGTAGGTGGAAACCTTAAGCTCAAATATTTTTCTCTCCCTTTTGCTTTTCTTGCGTATTTTGCCATGATATCATAAACTGACTGTTGCGGCACGGTTGGAAAAAAAGAATTATGATGGTGAGCTTAGAGATTTAGACCTTTAAAATTAAACAATAATTTGAGGTATGGATGGGCTCTTCCCTCAGTTCATTCTGTTATTCCATGTTCTACCTCTTTACTAAATGTGCACCCAAGTTACATGTAAATGAAGGACTTTTCAATAAAACCTTGACAGGTTTTTAAAAGAAAAAGGAAAGCCTACAACATAATACTAAATACTTTATTGATAAAGCATTCCCAAAATGACACTTCTCTCCATCTGGGCCAGCCATTCTGTGGAATCCTCACCCCTGGGTCTCAGTAGCCTTCCTAGGACCTGGTAGAGTACTGATGTGTGCCGTGCTAACTGCAGTTTTATTGGCCTGAGGAGAATTTTCTTGACAAGAGCAGGTGGCTGGATATTCTGTGTCAGGCTTGTATATTCATTGTTCTATGTTATCTTTTTTCCTCCTGAGCATGATGAAAATGAATTTAGGTTTATACAATGTTTGAAGAAGCACCGGGGAAGAAATACATTCTATGTGAATGAGATGGTAATAATAATAAAATGAGAACTGAATCAGAGATGGGTGAAAGAAATTTAGTTTGATTTGCATCAAACAGGCTCAATAGCGTGAATGGTTGGTAAAGTTAAATCTAATTTCGGAAGTTCTTGAACATTCTCATTTCTAACCAGGGCTTTAATATCATTTTAATGCAGTTTTTTACATATGAATTAATATAATAAATGTCAATGTTGAATAGAATAAGGTCACATTTTACTACTTTGACCAGAAGTGTAATCTTCCAAGATTCAATTTTATTACTATTATAACAGTCATACTGGATAAGGTCACCAATATTTCTTTCCAACTGATATAATATATGACGACAGCTTTTATACCAACTTTACTTTTTGTAATTTGGATTTATATTCTGAAATATGTTGACAAAGATATACCACAGACATTTCTTGGTTAAAAGGCAGCCTGGGAAAGATGTTTCCCTATGATTTATGGGAAATTTGAAACTGGATAAATAGAGTCACTGATATGCAGCATTTTTTTTTTTACTGTATCATTCCCTTGCCCACAGATAATTAAATTCTTGTGCCATCTCCCTTTCTACTTGAAAGGGAAAGGTGATGTGTAATGATTTTCTGATGAGTAAAATCAAGAAACACATTCTGTTGGCTGACTGGGTATAGGCCGGCCAGGAGTCTGACTTGTGTTATCCACTAAGAGACATGTTCACTGACTCGGAAAAGTCCATAGTTCAGGAGTATCAAAGATAGTGAAGGCCCAACCAGCAAAATCATTTTCTTGACCTTCGTCTGCAGCGTCTTCACTAAGTAGTCTATCTCTGTTAGCAAGACACGCGTGGGGACCGGCAGAGTCTACCCTAGTACTATTAGAAGCATAGATGAGGAGGTAATCGGAAAGAACACTGGACCATGCCAGTGCCTTCTACGTGCTCAGTAAGCAGACGTTGCTCCTAGTCTCCTTGTAGATATTCCGTTGGTGATGGCACTTAGGAGCAGGCTGCTTTCATCCTCCCAGAGCTTGCTCTGTTCCTTATATTGGGTCAGAAGTTCCCTCTTTACCTTTCACTCAGTGATCTTGACTGGGGTTCCAGAGACCAATGGTGGCAACACTGATGATAATAGGTGTTAATTAATGCTTCTGGGGTGTTTTCTGTGTACACAAGAACATTTCAGATTTATTGTTAGACATCTCAAATGTACTCAAAAGTAGAAAAAAAAATAGTATGAAGAATGTTTTTGCCCTTACCATATTCAGCTGCTATCAGGATTTTCCCACAATGATTCATCTCTTCACTTCTGGGTTTGCCTAATTAGGTTATGCCAGCTCCTAAAAAGATTTAGATCACAACTATGCAGATCAGTTTATGTCCTTAAAAGTTGGAGAGGCTTAAAGGCCCTAATGTGGTAGATGGTGTATAGGTCTGCTAGAGTCTCCAGGAAGTAAAATGGAAGATACAGAAAAACAGTTATCAGAAGAAGTAGGTAACTGCCCCGGATTTTTTATCTAATAGAAAAGTGAAATAGGAAGCCTTGAAAAATAAAACATGACAAAATGCAGTCTCACCAGGAGGAATTGGCAAGGTCTGAGGACTTCCCCACTCCTGTGAGCAGAGCTAGGCTTAGGACATGACCTCAGGAAATTGGGTTTTTTTTTTTTTCTTAATAACAAGTATTTCAAAGAGGAAGGAGAAAAGGAAAGGAGATAGAAGTTCTTAGCAGCACCAGAAGAAGGGGGAGGCAGAAGAGGAGGGGAGAAGTTGCCAGGAAAGCCTCAGTACTTGGCAATGTGGGAAATGAGACACCTTTCTTTTTTATGGAAATAGTGTGGGTTCTATGGAGCCCTGAATCCCATGTATCTGAAGATGACCTTGGACTGTGTGTCCTCCTACCTCTGCCTCCAAGGTTCCAGGACTGCAGGCATGTACCACTAAGCTTGGCTTGATAATATACTTGTGGTCAAACCTCGGTTTTCAAGCATGCTAGGTAAGCAGTTGACTGAGGTACATCCTTCAAGACGTACACCATTTTCAAAAGTCTTGTGCTTATTTCAGTGTCTTGGTAGCTCAAGGCCTTCAGAATACTGCCTTCCTGGGAAATTCAGAGGGAATGTTATGGGGTTATCCACTGAAACCTAGCAGGTAGAAGACCTCTAGATTTCAGAGAAGATATTTGGCATTAGAACCCACAGTACTCTGGGATACATCATCAGAGACAGAATCTATGTGGGAGGCTTAGACTGGTCCAAGCAGATAACCAAAGTAGGAAAGGATAGCCAGCCCAGGCCAAGGACAGCATTCACACCCAGACTCCAGAAGAATCTCCCCGATGGCTTTTCCCAAAGAACAGAGGCAGCCTGATTGTCTCCATTGTCTCCTGAGACCTGGGGCAGACTGTTAGGTTATTTGACTGCATTATTTTCTTCCTCTTCCTCCTTTTTATTTTTATTTACTATACTTCACTTTATATCCCAACTGTAGCTCCCCTTCCTCATCTCCTCACAGTCCCACCCTCGCTCCCTATTCCTGCCATTCCCCTCCTCTAGTCCACTGAAAAAGGGAGTCCTCCTTCCCTACTATCTGACCCTAGCCTGTCAGGTCTCATCAGAACCGCCTGGATTCTCTTCCTGTGTGGCCTGACAAGTACACCCCACCAGGACAGAATGATCAAAGAGCAGGTATGAGAGTCCATGTCAGCATTAGCCCCTGCACCCTATTCTAGGGAACCAACATGGAGATTAAGCTACCTATGGGCTACATCTGAGCAGGGAGTCTAGGTCCTCTCCATACATGGTCTTTGGTTGGTGCATCAGTCTCTGCAGGTCCCCCTGGGCCTAGATTTTTGGGCTTTGTTGGTCTCCTTGTAGAGCTCCTGTCCCCTCTGGGTCTTTCTACCCCCCTTCCCCCACCGACTTCTTCCATAAGACTCCCTGCCCTCTGCCCAAAGTTTGCCTGTGAGTCTCCTGACTACATTATTTTAGCTATTTTCATTCTACTGTGGTCAAAACTGAAAGTAGATGTGAAACTAAAACAATGGGGACTGGCAGAGGTGGGAGGAAGGAGAAGATAGGGGTGTGGGAAATGTGGTCAATGTACAATGTATGCTTGTTTGAAAGTGTCCATGTACAACACAACACCATGGAATTTTACAGAACACTCCTGTAGGCCCTTCTGCAGTGTTATGTCTGCTTCTCTTGGTGGGCTATCATTTATAAGCTCTGGATTTGTATTTAGCATAAAATAATTTATCTCTAAGGAGGGCTTTCTAATAGGGTAGAAGCTCGCTATAAGTGGCTGTTCAAATATAAATTAGATAAAATCAAGTAAAATAGACACTTCCACAGCTCATCTTCTATAGTCCCATGTCATTTCGCTCTGTGTAGGAGTTGTAGTAAATACCCAAGGGCTTTTTTCCCTTTTCCTCTTTGATACTAACAGTTGCATAGGGAGGCACAATCCCTTAGCTGTGAGGTAGATGTTTGATTTAGATGCTGACAGCCTGGTCCTTTCCTGTGGAGTAACTCATGAAACTTATCCCAAGCAGAAGTTCCTCACATTTCTTAGGCAGGCTCTTTTGTCAGGTGATGCAGCTTCATGCATTGTTTTTAAACCATGTCTGCTGATACACACATATAATCCCAGCACATAGGCTGCTAAGGCAGGAGGATTGCAAGTTTGAGGCCAGCCTTGTCTATATAATAACAAACTGTGTCTCAAAAATATATTTTCATAGCATGCCAGTTAAGTGGGATATAAAAACATTTATCAGATATGTATAGTTTTTATAAAGCAAATTCACAATGTAGTACAGGATAGACTTCACTATATCCCTTGCACATTAAATGAGGACTGGCAGTATGAAGAATGATGACTGCATTCCTATAATAGCAATAATATGGAATTGTGGAATAAGTTACATTTCAAAATATCTGAAATAGTTACCATTTCATAGATATTTTAAGAAACTTGCTAACTGCTCTGGTTTGTCACACTACTGCATTTGTGATATAAGGAAATGCAATATTTAATTAGTAGTTAAGTACAAATAAACACTCACTTATATTCATTTCTGTGGGCTATGCACCCCTGACTTGTGTCACCAAGATGACTCAGGGAGTTAGGCCACTTCCCACCAAGTCTGATGACCTGAGCTCAATTCTCAGGGCCCACAGGATAGGAGAAGAGAACTGACTTCTGCAGGTTGTCCTCTGACCTTTATATCAGGGTCACAAAGAAGTAAATAATTTTTTCTTTTAAGAATCCCCAAATCATTCAGTAATAGTTTTGTATGAATCTATCATTTCATTAGTGGTTATGAATGGTGGGCATTAAAAAAAATTCAAATCTCTTATTTTCTTCCTTGTAGAGCTACAGTATTTTTAAGAACTTTCCATCATGTGCATTGTTTAGCTATCCCCCTGTGTTGTTTACACAGAACAAGCCGTGTCCATTTTGTAGCAGTCCCGATTGGTCCTCCAAGAACTCAGTTCCACAACAACAAAAAGCTAAAAGCTGATAGAACTGGTATTTGAACACAGATGTGTGTCACTCCACAGTCTGTATGCTGGATTCTCATTCTCTGCTGCCATTTACTATTTGCTGAGCCTGCAGTGCACACTCCCCCCTCACACCACCCAATCTTGCCAGAACAGCAGCCTTTCCATCACTGTAGCAGGAAGTTCAGCCCTCATGCCTCATTATCTCCACGTTTGATTTTCCTCAGAGACTGATGGCTTTGGTGACTGCTGTAGGCCGTCCCTTGTGAGTCCCCAGATTGACAGAAGACTACAGAGTGGCCCTGCCAACAAGGGTGGAAGTGAGAAATCCCCTCCCTCACAGTCTGAGATAAAATGTGTTTTGTAGAAACAACAGTTCTCTGTTGACTCATCTTGAGCTTATTCTCAGCAAAAATCCCAAGCTGTTTTTACACATGCTGCTGTGAAGCAAAACTCCTCCATCTTGTGGAGCACATGGTGAGCTGGACCTGGGGAGCTCTCCTACAGGAAGAATTCTCATCTGTAGATTTAGAGCAAACTAAGAGTCAGGGAGAAGAAGCCCGCCCAGGAAGTGTGCGAGTGTGGACGTGCAGCCTTGTCTTGGAGAACAACAGCTACTTCTTTCCTCACTTAGCACTGTTTAAAATGATCGAATTTTTATTAATTAGCAGTGATCCATTATAGCAGTCATTCATTCAGATAGAAATTCACTGAAGCAGACATTTGTTTAAAGGATCCACAGACTGTCCAGCCATCTACCACCCATTCATTACTGTCTTATTCATACATTCATTGCTATCTTATTCACATAGGATTTGTGATCAGGGCATTCATGATCTCTCTTCTTTTATTAGCTCATACGCTAGATAGGAAACTGGAGAGCATAGGTGAGTAATAGCATTTTAGAATTTGATACAAATGATGGAAAATGTGTGGTAGAAGGAATTCCTCAAACAGGATGGCCAGTCTACTAAAAAGTGATGTGGATTGAGAATACCTAAGCCTTTGTGCTGGTCTTTGAATCTATACAGGAATGAGATGTGGCATGTTTTGACATAGATCTTGGACCATGGGCAGGTGACACAGTCTATAAAGGGAGTATAGTAGAACATTATTAGAGGAAGGACACAGACACAGCAACTCTGAAACCTCTCCATATGTAAAGTGAGACATACATGGCCCAGTTGCTGTGTAATCTCTCTCTGGTCACGCTGTGATATACTAGAGGACATTTGATGAAGAAAGAAGCCTGGGGCTTAACCTCATTTGATGATGCATTCCAGGCTTAGGAGGCTTGGTGGGATGGGGGAAATGTTAGAGGTTGATTTTATTTTTGACAGTGTGTTGGGAGAACTGAGTACAGGTAAAGACAGGGATATTCTTCCTACAGAGAGGATTAGGTCTCTTAAAGTCATTTATAGTTCTTACTTTACTTCATCTATTGTTACCAAAAGGTGTGTTTGCAGTGTGTGATACAAGTTCGTGGCATGGCTTTTAAATGTATGTCATCATTGCCATACATTTTTTTGTCCGGTCCTGCCCTTTTAACTAATCTCAAGTACAGGAAACCCTCACCTTGCATATCAGCGTGTGGCTGTAAAAATGACCATTCAATCTAAAATCACATGAGGTAAATATATGCCAGATATATGGCTTTTTTATGACTTTTAAATATTTTTCAAAGCATTCAAAACAATCTTGCTATGATTTATAAGAGTATATGGAGCTGGAAATGTTAGAAAACTTAATACTTAAGTAGCATACCCTGGTTTTATACTACAGAGACACTGAAAGCTAAAGGGCATTATTTTATGAAGCACTTCCCAAGAGCAGCTTCAATGGCTCTTCCTTGCCTTCATTTTCTCTCAGTGATGGAGTCTGAGGACCTAACATAGGACCCCTTCCAGCATTTCAGCTCTTGTGAGGTCAGAGTGAAGGGTGAAATTTTAAGGAATGTGATTCTTTTTGCTTGCCTGTGTTCCTCTGGTACAGCTTCCTCTGTTCTGTGGTAACTGCTCTGCTCCTGTCTGGATTTGTTGAGCTACCCTGGCTGTCAACACAACAGCCTTCTGGGTTTCTATGGTTTCTGTTTCTTCTATAATGGCAGTTCTTTGTAGAGGCAATGTCTGTGTTCCAGGTTGCCACACTTTGTTTCTCTGCTCTGCTTTTGTATATTCTATGCCCAGGTCCCTCTTTTGATTATTTTAGTGAAGTGTACTGAGTGGGAGGCCACCGGGCAACATATACTTTGCTGGCCACTTCATTGGCTACGTGTGACTAAATTCCAGATACCTAATGAATAATCCCTGGCAATTTGAAAAGAAGCAATGTTAGTAGCTGCTGGTGATTCTATGCCTCTGTCTTCTACAATGTGGTTTATGGACTAAAAATGAACTAGAGGCAGAGCTTGTACTTTATGTAATTACTCAGAGTTACTCTTTCATGGCAACTGAATTCAAACCATACTCTTGGGGAAATGGTATCATTTAACTAAACTGTGGGAGCTGAAATTATGCATCTTGAGGCTATGAGGAGTAAGGGCCCCCTGCAATCCCCAGAAGTTAGTTCTAAGAGAATTGCAAATAGCAATCAAATTTCCAGTCTACCTGAGAAGGAACAAATAGCTAAGCAGCTGCCTCCTGCCCAGGTAGTCACATATGGTCACCAGCTTCAGGCCTGAGCAGCATAGATTATGGAACCTCTCCATCATGGTAGAGAGCTCACTAGTCAGTACTGGTTCATATGCAGTGATTGATATTGGTCAAATTATTATACATCTATGTCTATCAATAGCATTCAAAGATGAAAATATTATCCCTGAATAATATTTGCCTTTGTTCTTCACACACTAGAGAGAGCTCAGTGAGATTCCGAATGCACTGAATACACTGAGGTATGTGATGTGGCTTGTTTATTTGTTTGTACTTAGGGCTTTTACAATTACTACAGATTATGTTTTGAAAATGTGTATGGTTCATACAGTTGGAATTGAAAAGGAGATAAGTGAAAATAAATGGAATAATTTCCTGTTCCAATGAAGCTTTAGATAATTAGGAGCAAGAAAATTGCAGACAGGGATCAAAGCAGGCCACGGAGGTGGTGACTGAGTGTGCAAATACAGAGGCAGTGGACACTGGTATAGCTCTAAACGATATGGCTGGTGTTAATAAGACAGAATTAAAGTTTCAAGTTCACATAATGGTTGTAAAGAGGGCTATACCAAATAGCTGGAAACCTTAACGGAATCTTAAGAAAAAATATATATATATATTTTTTTTTATTTTCTCAGCCTTCAGTTTATGGTAGGGGATATGCTAGTTTTTGGCAGGAGGTGGCTACAGAAACCGTGCCGTAAGGAAACAGGTACAAATCAGTCCAGCTTTGGAAAGACAGCAGTTTAAGAGATTTGAGAAAGTGAGCCCCTACTTAGAAGGGGAATTTCTTGATTGGCACCGGGATTATTGAATGCCTTTCTTCTTCTGTTATTGTTTTAAAGATGTTGTTCCGTCATCTGCAGTTGACTGTTAGACGGAATGTGTAAGCATGTAGGAAAAGCGCTGCTGTTGTTTTTCCTTTTACAGACCTTGAAAACTTAATGGAAAGTGTGGAGCATTATTCGCCAAGAAATCGCTGGCTGGAGAAAGCCTGCTTTCTTGACAGCCCAACGGTGCAGTTGTTTGCTGATTGTTTCTCAGGGAGTTGCTGCTTTGTTTTCCAAGTCCGCCTGATTAACATATGCTGTACTCAAGCTCCCACAGTGACATATAGGCGTCATTCGCTTCCTGTTTGGGAAACATTTGGAAATAATTCACTGCTGAGAGTTTTCATTTTGTTAGAGTCTGATAGAATTTGGTGCGTGTTATTGTTGAGAATGATGTAGCTTGTTCTTTAATTTTGTTTTTAATATAATGTTATTTATTACAATTTATTCACTTTGTATCCCAGCTATAGCCCCCTCCTCATCCCCTCCCTCCTTTATTTCCTCCCATGACCCTCCCTGAGTCCATTGATAGTGGAGGTCCTTATCCCCTTCCATCAGACCCTAGCCTAATAGGTCTCATCAGTACTGTCTTTCATAGTCTTCCTCTATGGCTTGGTCAGGATGCTCCCAGCTGAGGGGCAGGTGATCAAAGAGCCAGCCACTGAGTTCATGTCAGACACAGCTCCTGCCCCCCCCCCCTTTACTAGGGAGCCCATTTGAAGACTGAGCTACCATGGGCTACCTCTGTGCAATAAGATAAACAAACAAACAAAAAAACTTTCTGCTTTAGTGCTGGAGAGATGGCTCAGAGGTTAAGAGCACTGGCTCTTCTTCCAAAGGTCCTGAGTTCAATTCCCAGCAACCACATGATGGCTCACAACCATCTATGATATCTGGTGACCTCTTCTGGCATGCAGATGTCCATGCAGACAGAACATTGTATGCATAATAAATAAAATCTGAAAAACAAAACAAAACAAAAAAACCTTGCTATTCTTTATTTTTGAATGGCCCACCCAGTCATCTTGCTCTGTCCAGCTGGCTTTTGTTAGAGGAGACATCTCTTAAATCGTTCACCTTTGAATCCGGTTAAAGTTACTTTAGTGTTAGACAGTTAAAGCTCTTCTGCTTGTCTTTTGTGGAGGGGTCATCTCTGTGGATGGTGGCATATGACTCTCTCTCTCTCTTTTTCTCTCTCTCCCTCTGTCCCTCTTACTTTTCACAGGTATTAAAGTGCAAGTCAATGTTCGCAGAGGCCTGTGCATGTTTGTGACTGTTTGGGGGATGAATTATTTTTTTCAAGTAGTTTTGCTAGTGAGAGCGACTGGGCTTGGATGTAGGCCTTCACATATTTTACCACTGAGTTCTACTCTGAACCTGAGATTTTTAAATGTGTGGAGGGATATAGCTACTTGAACTCAATGAGCCTTATGTAGGATCTGGAGGCAATGGCTTTTTTTTTTTTTTAACAAATTATAGATCACAGGGAAACAATGAATGTATATACATAGACATACACACACACCATTTCCCTAACAGTTTTAATTATTTTATTACATTTTATGTGTGTGTGTGCGTATACCAAACCTGTGCAAGTTGGTGTTTTGCTTCTACCATATGGATCCTGGGAACCATACGTTGTCATAATGCTTGACAGTGAGAACCTTTATTCACTGAGTCATTTTGCTGGCTTTCAGGCAAGTTTAGATTTGAAGAAAGCCTGGAGCCTGTCTGCAGATTCAACTTAGGGAAGTCTACTTTAGTTACAGCTTCGGAAATCAACATATTTCATAAGAAGGAGTTCTGTGTTAATGAAGACTCATTCCAGTATTTTCCTTGCCCCCCTAATAGATTTTTTTAACATTTTATTCATTTATTCATTTTACATGCTATCTGCAGCCCCCCTCTCCTCCCGGCCCCCACCCACCCATACCCTTCCTTCTCATTCTAGTCAGAGAAGCCCCTACTCTAGCTGTTGGGGGATCCACATGAAGACCAAGCTGCACATTTGCTAGATAGAGTACATGCATGTTCTTTGTTTGGTGGTTCAGTCTCTGTAAGCCCCATGGACCCAGGTTAGTTGACTCTGTAGTTCTTCTTGTGGAGTTCTTGACCCCTCTGGCTCCCTCCAACTGTCTGGCTGTCCTTCCAACTCTTCCATAGGACTTCCAGAGCTCTGTCTAATGTTTGGCCATCAGTCTCTGCATCTGTTAATTCCTTATTTTATATCACTCTCCATCCATGTTAAGCCCAAATCCTTGAGTCCTCTCTGCCTGACCTTTACCTGTCAGTCAATTCCTACCTTAGAAATGCATATCAGATTCTCCAAATATCCATTTGCCATCACTACAGTCCAGGCCTGCTTTATGGCTCTCACCTTATCTCCCTAAAGCACACACAGTGGGCTTATGCTGCCATGCCTGTTTTGCTTGAATCTTTCTACCATGCATTTAGACTGATCTTTCCAAAAGAGAACCCAGATTCCTCAGTAACCCTGTACCTCCCACAGCCTGAAATGTTTTAGCAGCTTTCATGTGCTTATAGAATAAATGCAAACCACTGGCCAAGGCTGCTGAAGGCCTATACTCTTTTTTGAACCTCCTGATACATGGACCAAACATACTTACAGCTTAGCAAATTTGGCTTTGAATACTTTTTCTTTTGAGACATCCCACCTTTGCTTTCTCTTATTTCTTCTACAGTAGTTACCATTCCTTGGGGCTGGAGATAGAGTTTGAGTTTGGCGGTAGAGACTTGCCCATCATGTACAAGGCCCTGAGCTCAATTCCTAACTGCATAGAACTACAAAACAAAGCAAAACAGTACAAAACAAAGAACAGACAAGGCTACATGGCTGCGCAGCTGCATGACAACCCTGAGCTGTAGGTGAGACCTTGTCTCAGAATAAAAGCAAGAGACTGAAGATAACAGCGCTGTGGTAGAACACTTGGTCAAGATGCACAGGGCCCCAGTTTCTGACCTTAGTACTCCATATAAAAAAGAGAGAAAAGAAAATTCAAGATGTATAGGGTCCAGCTTCCATCCTTAGTACTCCATATAAAAAAGAGAGAAAAGAAGATTCATTTGAATGTGTTACTTGCCTTTTTCTGGCTCACTGTCTGGGATTTTTGACAAAGGGGGAGTATATACATACACATACATACACACGTATGCATTATATACAAATTATATAAACATTATATAAAATTTGCATTATATTCTTTTCCTTTTGTCTTAATATGTCCCAAGAAATATGTTGTTAATTAATTAATACTTACTGAATGAATACCAGAAAATCACAAAATTCTCAAAGGTGTTTTGGCTTTAGCCTTTTCTCCAGAATTTTCGCTTTATGGATTTTTACCCACTAATTCATTTCAATGTTTGTTATGGACCACTTGTTGAAAACCTCTCAGTATGAAATAGTCTCACATCATTTACTTTAGGTTGTATGGGACTGAAATTATTGAGGATTAGATGGACATTGATTTGGATTCTGTAAGAAAGAAAAATTATGATAATTATAGCTCATATTTTTATCAATAATTTTTTGCTAGAATTAATATTTGTCACAACAGATTTCTGTCACTGTCACTTGAAGATTTGAATAATGCCACACTGTGGTCTTTCACATGCACAGGAGCTAAGAGTCCACAAGTTTCCCACTTTAAAACATGCACTTTGTGTTTTGGTGAGTGAGTAATAGACAGTTATTATCTGTTACTCTGTTTTATTTAGATCAGGGATACAGAACTGGGATCTGTAGGTTTTTCTTGCCTGGTTGAATATATTTACATTTAGTTCCTTACAGGAAATAAGCTGGGTCCTGACTTGTTATTCTCATAAGAAAACCCATGCTCTTATAGAAAATATTCTTTGTAGGAGGTGTAGCTTCATGGCTTACTACACAAGTATAAAGTCCTGACCTGAGATACCCAGGACCCATGTGAAGCCTGATATGGCTCCTAACATCCATAAGTTCAGAACTTCTATAGTAGCATGGAAGGCAGAGACAGGAGACTCTCCTGAGGTCCTAGGCCAGCCTGGTTCATGTGAGAATATCTGACCCTGCCCCAGAGGAGTTGGAAAGAGGAAAGCAGAGACTGTCCTTTGAGCTTCACATGTGCCATGCTATGTACACATCTGCACTCACACAACATGTACATCCACATATACATTGTATGCATACATCATACACATGTACACGACAAAAAATTAAAATACTCATAAAAAGTCTTTCTTTCCAAGAGTAAGCTATGAAAGGACTGCATTTGTTCTTTCAACAAATTCTGATTGAAGACCCTTTAGTAAGCTTATTGTATGTAACCAAGAATGCTAGTTGAGTTTGTCTTTATTTGGGGATTCCTCCAGTTTCAGGAAATCTGTGACTATCACCCTTGCCCCAATTTTCAACCTCTTACCTTTGGACTTCTCATTTTCCCTAACCTTTCATGTTAATACTTGTCAGCTTATATCCTTTAGAGGGTATGGGGAATACGGTTTCTAGGTTACTTTCTCCAACTATTCCGAAAATCTAACACAAAGCAGTTCTTGAACAAATGTCCAAATTCATATACTAAAGTTCAAATTCATATACTTCTCTGAACGTAATGAAGACCACACTTGATGAGCTCTGCGCAGAGCTGGAGTTGGGTCTCACTTCCCTCTGGCAGGCTATGAACCTACGTGCTCAGGGCTCTCAGTTGCTCCTGTGATGTTTATGTAAGAATGTATACATGTCAGGTTCTGGTAAACTATTTTTATTGCATGTTTTATTTTTAGAGGTTCTCCAGTAAGTTACAAATTATTGTATTACTCTCTGGTCTACAGTAGATTTAAAACCTATTCGTAGCATTTTGGAAATAGTTTCTACACTAAATGCTAACTGTAGTTATTAAAATTTTTTCACCAGGGATGATTCTGAAAACTTTCAGCTGTTATGTGTATATTTCTTCAGTCCCAGCATTCCTCTAGTGCCTAGCTCCTGAGAGCAATTTTATTACATTTTCATATTTACTATGTCCCATTCTTGTCTTTATCTGTGATGGACAGAGACATTTGAGTGACAGTTCATCTTCCCTTCCAACATCCTCCTAACCAAAATTATCTGAATCACAGATACTTCTATCTATCTGTAGCACAATAACAATAATAATAGATTTTCATAATGGTTACTTAGAGACATTACAGGACCAAGAAATGACTTCTAAATCATTAAGAAAGGGGCAAAGGGACTCCTTGAGAAAATATTTTTATTGCTTTATCATTGAAGAATGGCAGATCTTTGGTATGCACACTAATATTCTTACCTCCCTTATGGCAGTCAAAACTAATATATTGCCCTAATATTCCCTCCTGATTCCTAGCAGGGCCTCAGAAACCACGTTAATGCAATGCTCTAAGCAGCTACTATAAGTTGGATGAAGCTAGCAAAACAGAGAAAGCCTATTTAGCAAAAAACTTAGTCTAGGCCTTGTGATAAGAAGAGTGTCACCTACTGACTGGTAATCCAGGTCCCAGGCTTTCAGGTCAGCCTTAGCATGGCCCAGCATGAGCAGGAAAGAAAGAAGGAAGGAAAGAAAGTTCCAGAGCTGCCATATTGGCAGTTTGGATCCTGGTCTGGAAGTAATGTGTATTGTTTTTGCTTTTGACACTTTGACCTAAAGTTCTAATGTCTTACTCAAATGCAGGGATCCAAGGCAGAATCGTACTCTGTATCCAGACATAATCGTAACTCAAAATGTTTGTCCAGCATTCCTAAAAACTATCCTATCCCATGTGATATATTTTAATACTCTACCTCTTAGCAGAATACTCTGTGTGTGTGTGTCTCTCTCATCTATATGACCAATAACATGCATTAATAGTATTGGTTGATGATTGACAGGGTCTCCCTGTATAGCTGTACCTCCTGCCTCAATCACTTGTGGGCTGGGATTATAAGCCTGAGCCACCATGCCTGGCTTTCAACTCATATTTTAAAAGTAGAGAACTTCTCCAGACATCTCTCTTTGAAATAATAATGTTGGTAAGTCCTGAAGCAGATCCTCTGGAACATTTGTCCAACATAGTGTTCTGGAAGTAATTAATTAAACAACAGGCTCAAGAGTGGCAGGGAGCTCCACAGACAGAGCTATTGGTCCACAGCCTGTCTTCCTGAGACTGAGAAAAAGCAGAGAGCTCATTCCTGACGTCCACATGTGCACCATGGGACCAGTGCACCTGTACTCCCACAGCATTGCGTGAGCTCCTATGAACACACACACACAACTTTTAAATTAGTAAAATAATAATTATAATTTTATAGTTATGTAAATTGAGGAATACTGCTTAGTATAATTTCTTTTGGAAGAACAGAATTAAATATCCTGATGAGGTTGAATAAAGCTATATTGCATTATAATCAGTGTGTCACAGTCTTATTGGACTGCAAGAAATTTGTATCAAAAAATTTATCTGGAGATCCAAGATGGCTGCCACGAGAGAACACTGTTTCTGAGGAGTAGGAGAGCAGAAACAACGCAGCGACCAGGAGACTGAACTCTGGGACCTAAAACCGCCAGCATTGTGAGTGCCAGGTGAGCGGAACTCCTACGGTGAGAAAATCAAGTGGGAAAACCCTAGGGACACCCAGTTATTACCTGGAAAAATTTCCTGGTGACCAGCAGCTCACAGCTCTGATCTGAATGAGCAGCCGCGCTGGGTGCCCGCACCTGCCATTGTAGACTGGATCACACAGTCTCGCAGGCAGTCTGGGGAGGAGCCGGGTGCCGTTTTCACTGAACTGCGCCCTACGAGCGCACACTGTACCCAGGTACTGCTTCAACCCGCGGCGTGCTGCAGGCTCAGACCTATCATCGAAACCACCCCAGACTGAGTGGATTGGGGGACCATTTGGACCAGTCCGCACACTGCGGGGGCGCTCCGAACACTTCTGCCAGCAAAAACTCAGTCAGTGTGTGAGTCCGCCAGCGGGTCTGGGAGGAACCCGAGTTCTGTCTCAACCCACAGGTGTGCGGCTGGCGCGAACCGATCGCCGGAACCACCACAGACTAAGTGGATTGGGGGACCGTTTTGACAAGACCTCACACTGCGGGGCGCGCGCCAAACGCTTCCGCCAGCAAAAACTCAGTCAGTGTGTGAGTACGCTGGCGGGTCTGGGGGGAACATGAGTTCTGTCTCAACCCACGGCTGAGAGGATCCTGGGACCATCTTGACCAGACCGCACATTGAGGGTGAAAGCTGCACGCATCCGCCAGCAAAAACCCCAGTTCAGGTGTCTGTCCACAGGCCAGACAGAGAAGGCCTCCAGCACAATTTCAGACAGCCCTGCATACAGCAGGTGCACACCAACCCAAACCCACTGTGTGTGCCCCAAATATCATCTCAGACCGTGGTGCACAGCCCCTGGCACAGAAGGAGGCGCCAAATCTCCATTCCAGGGGAGAGCCCTTAGCAGCAAGCCCAGGGCAGAGTGCACCGCCCCCAGCTGACATCTCAAAACTGGACACTCAGACTCTAGCACAGAGTGAGGAGTAGAAACTCCAAACCAGAGGGGTGACCAGCCTGCAGTGCTCACAGCTTCTAGCACAGAGC
>CM053753.1:8979526-9087343 GCA_028658305.1 Pachyuromys duprasi
CAGCTTCAAAATCTGGAAACTGAGAAGCAGTTGTAATACTACCTGCCTTCAAGGGTTGCTAATTGTTGTTAGGACATAAAGAACAGTGTACATACTTCTGATATTGTTCACACCTGAGTAGTTTAATGTAACGTACACATTTTCCACAATGTGATACTAGCACATCAATCAATATAAGATTCCTTTGTTTTGAAAAATTCACAGAAAATATATGTGAAATTGAAGCCAAAGACTATACCAGAATGAAATGTGGGTACCCATTCTCATGTTGTTTAAATTTTATTTGAAGCCACCTTTATTTTCTCTCTGAATGTAATTCTCACTTTTGAGGATTCTGAGCCATGTGGAAGTGTTGACAGTGACTCAAAAATCACTACTTAGACAGGATACCTTAGCATTGTCCACATGACCGTGGCCTCACTTTATTGCTGTCCCAGAAGATTTCCTAGGACAGAAATCTGATAACAGACACTTGTGAGAGATTAACCCAGGTGTGTGCAGAATCATATATCATGACCTTAATCACACTCATCTCAAATGATCATATTCTACACATCCCATTTGCTTTAGGTTATATGTCAAACCATTTATGTCTATGGTCATTGAGTGCTGTTAATTCTTCATTGAGTTACTGCAATGCTTATTATAGTATTCAATGAAGAAAGGTGTAGTCCAAACCGTCAACATGCTGCATTCTTTCCTGTCAGCATTGTTATTGAATTTAAAGTTAACAGTGCTACTTTCCAATATGAAAATTCACTGAAGTACCTGGATTGCCAAGAGCATATTATCCACTTTGTTTCAAAGCTCTTTGAGTGCTCTATTTAAATCAAGTGCTTTGATTCTTCTCTCTTAAAAGCTGTTGTGTTTTTTTTTTCCTTCAAGAGCCATTTAGGGTAATTTAAAGCATCTACAAGAAACTCTGCATGATGGTGCATACCTGTAATCCCAGTTAGCTGAGGCAGGAGAACCACAATATTTGAGATCAATTTAGGTAACTTAACAAGACTTTATTTCAAAATTAAAACTATTAAGGGCTGGAGATGTAGGTCAGTGGTAAATTGACTTAACTGTTTTCATATCCACCATTATCTCAGAAAGAAGAAAGGGAGGGAGAAAGGGAGAGGAAGGAAGAAAAGAAGGAAGGATAGATGAATG
Organism: Pachyuromys duprasi; assembly: GCA_028658305.1. Classification (NCBI taxonomy): domain Eukaryota; kingdom Metazoa; phylum Chordata; class Mammalia; order Rodentia; family Muridae; genus Pachyuromys; species Pachyuromys duprasi. The sequence goes on from CM053753.1 coordinate 8,980,685, forward strand.
AGGGTGGGAGAATGCCTTAGGGTTTCTATTTCTGTGATGAAACACTGTGCCAAAAAGAAAGTTGAGAAGAAAGGGATTTATTTGGAATACACTTCCACATTGCTGTTCATCACTGAAGGAAGTCAGGACAGGAACTCAAACAGGGCAGGATCTTCAGGTGGGAGATTATGCAGAAACCATAGAGGAGTGCTCCTACCGTGGCTTGCTCAGCCAGCTTTCTTATAGAACCCAGGACCACCAGCCCAGAAATAGCACCACCCACACTGGGCTGGGCCCACCCACATTGCTCACTAATTGAGGAAATGCCTCACAGCGGGATTGCATGGAGGCATTTCCTCAGCTGAGGCTCCTTTCTCTCTGATGACTCTAGCTTGTGTCAAATTGATGAAAACCTAGCCAGTACAGATGGGATAGAATGGAGAGAGAAGAAAAGGCAAGGAAGGAAGAAGAAAGGAAGGGAAAACATACAAAGATAGGAGGAAAGAAAATGTAAATATTGGAATAAATAATGAATTATACAGGAGGAAAATCTCTTGCATATTAAGCTACAGGCAGTACTGAGATATAAATGATTACAAACTCTTTTATTGGTTCCAAAGAATAATTTTTTATCATATTATTTAAAACCTCCTTGCTACAAATTCATTTGTATACATGCTAATAAGCCTCATCAATACTCCTAACATTTTGGTAATTTGATTTATTTGTTGACTTTAAAATTTTTAATCTCTAGAATAGATTAAATAAATAAACAAGTCAATGTAGCCAGTCCTGATGGGACCTGATAGGCTAGGGTCAGATGGAAGGGGAGGAGGACCTCCCCTTTCAGTAGACTAGGGAAGGGGCATAGGAGGAGAAGTGGGAGGGACAGCATCATGGGAGGGGCTGAGGGAGGGGCTACAGCTGGGATACAAAATGAATAAACTATAATAAATAAAAAGATAAATAAACAAGTGGAGCTGGACACAAACAATTCTGAGAATAATTTTCTGTTGTCCTGTTTAATTACCCTAGTTGATAATTTCTATTTCTCTGTCATGATTCTGTATTTAAATATGAATTTCAGAAATGCCTTGTAAAAGTGTTTTAAATCTATTATTATCCTTGATGAGCAAAATTTAAAGTTAACAAATTTATTCCTAATACAAGTTTAGCAACATGACAACCATTTGATGTCCCTGGGCCAAGAGTCTCAGTTTGCAATCTTTCCTTTTGCTATCATCCTAGCCAGACTTCTGTGATTTTTGTGACTTGGGAAGGGAGCAGAAGAGGTCACCGAAATAGCCTGGAGTTTCATGCTTGGTGCACACAGTAATTGGTAGAGATTGGCTACAAGATGCCCTTGATAAGATTCTGAAGCTCTGATTTGAGAAGAGAACTCTGTTGTTGGTTGTTGATGGGTGCCAACGTTTAGTGTTAGAGAAGGTTGCAAAACTGTAGACTTTGCTCCTTCCCATTTAATGGAAAGAGCTTTGGCCTGGGAAGCTGAACATCCTGAATTTCAATACAGGTCTAACTTTAAATTCATTAACTTAATTTTTTTGTTAATCTCTGTGGTGTGTGTGTGCAGGTACACATGTTGACACATTCAACTGTTGGTCCTTACCTTTGTAAGGATGGAAAATTTTTAACTTGGCCCTAACAAAAGGAACTAATCATGGGAACCAACCATGGGAACTAAAGCTTGTGAGCTCTAATTATTATCGAACCTGGATCTGATACAAAATGTTTCTAAGAGACACCCTTCTGTAGTTATGGATAAGAAAGCCTAAACAATTTCTAACTGTTCCCTCCCGGCTGCACCTCATGATAATCAATCATAGACTGCCCTGTGAGAAAGGTCCTTTACCCCTAGACCCCCTCCTGTTTCCTGGTGATAAACAATCATAGACTGCCCTGTGAGAAAGGTCCTTTACACCTAGACCCCCTCCTGTTTTGTGGTTTTTGCCTTTATAAACTCTGTAATTTCGTTGCTGGGCACTGCACACTGTTCCTTCAACAGGAGCGGGTAGCGGGGTCCCAGAGCACTCTGGTATCTGAATAAAACCTCCTGCTTGTGCATCAAGTTCGAGTTTACCGGTCATTTGGGGTTCTGCCTCAGAGGTCCAACACCTTCACCTTTATTTGAGACAGGGCTCCTTGCTGTTCTTCCAGTGTGTACATCATGCTAGGTGGACTTTGAAGTTCCAGGGATTCTCCTGTCTCTGCCTCCTATCTCTCTGTATGAAGGAGGAATTTATAGGCACATGTTACCTTATTGACCTTTACATGAGTTCTGGGAATCTGAACCAGGTCTTCAGGCGGGACTGGATACTTTATCTGGACGGTCATCTCCAACAATTGTATCTAACCCCGGATCCAACAATACAGGAATTATAATAAATAATACTTCGTATTGCCTTGTCTTGGATATGAATTCTTGATAAGACATTCAAGACCTCAGGGCAGTCATTCAGTTTTATAAAATTTTCAGAAATTGCTTTCAGTGACACTGGCTATGGTAGATATTAGAATAATGACCCCAAGGTAGTATGTCTTCTAAGCCCATGCTTAATCTCAATGTCATCTTTCCTCTTCTTTTGAAAGAATGATTTTTATGTCTCTGTATTGAATCTGATTGGCTTATGGTTTCTTGTTCCAAAAGAATATGAAATAGTTTAATCCTTAAGAGGCCTTAAAGATTCTAAGTCTAGATTGGGATGAAGTGTCAAGGAAAATGAAAGCCTCTCTTTGTCCCAATCCAATCCTACCTTCCAAATGAAATAACTACATCAATGAGTCCCCGTTAGACTTCAAGCAGAAACTACATAGAGTCATGATGGCTAATACATCTATGTGATGTGATGTGACACGAGCCTCTTTACAGGTGCTCTGTTATGCAGTAGTAGGAAACTGGTAGCGGATTTAACATTACTTCATAGCTATCATGGGCCTTTGAAAGGCCTTAATAATTGGTGCCAGCAGTCAACTGAGGTACCTAGTATTATGCAATAAATTAGCTGACCTTATTAACAGTGTGTCAGTCTCAGTCTATACAAAGGGTAAAAGTCATTAGTGTCAGTCCCTTTGGATTTAACCTTAAAAAGTCACATGATGACTGTTTGTCAAGTCTCAGCATTAGAGCAGATTACAGAAAGATCAGCTCCAACACCAGATGTGAAGAGAGCTAGAGTCACACTGTAAAGGGATGCCTACACAGTACGGGATACTGACATCTGCATCTGCAAATAGCTAACTACACAAACTTTAAGTACTTGTCTAGAAGAAAGATTCCATTCATTTCTTTTTTGTTGTGTATATTCTGAATGTGTTGCCACAACATAGGAGTTTAACACAGGGCTTGGCATGTGGTCACACTGTTTCAGTGTGAAGAAAGTCACATTATTATTGGTGATAGGCATGGAAGAGAGAAAGAAGAGGCAAGACAGTATTTCCAGTGGTCCCTCATGATGTAAATAATGTGAGAAGGCCACTGATTCTTAATAATTAGATTGCCTAATAAGCAAAGGCATTCAATGTGAGATAACCCTGCTGCTTGATTTTGACCTAATCTTCTTTAGGAAGAGCCAAAGTCACCTGGAAAAACCAAAATTAAAAACAAAGGAAAAAGGCCAAAATTTGTCTTATCCTTTCTTATGTCCTTCAGCTCAACAACTGATGCAAGATGGTCTTCAGATTCTTGTAGTATGTGTTAGGACAAGAGTGCTGCTGCCAAGATCTCAGGCTTCTTTGTATTATGGAATTAACCATGCCAACTGTTTTCTTCATCTAGGGTTAAATGTGCCTCAAGTCTGAGCAGTTGTGCACAATATCTTCCTTATATCATTTATTCCTCTTCCTTAAATGGAGGGACTCTGGAGATAGAAGGCACACCTTTAATAAAGGTCAGGTCCAAACTAAGACATGAAGCTCTAGGGGGGTACCATCTCAGCACTACCATTACTGACATGGTCTGTAGACTGAAGCATAGTTGAAGTTATTTTAATCTTATTTTGGTCATACCGTGTTGGTAAGTTTATTTTCTGTAAGCCATACTGTTGTCATTTGAAAATGGGAGTTATAGCATTTTATGGGTTCATTAGAAAGATCAAGCACATAAGAATGCATAAAGAAATAGGATAGTGGTTCTGCTTTCAGGAGGAATGTTGAAGTTATCCATAAATTACTAGATTTGTTTTCAAAGAAAGCCTTTCCTGTGGTTTTGGAGGAGCGTTTCTGCTCTTAGGAAGATGACGTAGACTATGAAATGGAGATGTTTACTTACTCCAAACAGAGGTAGTTCAGCCCCCTCATATGTTTGTGTACTGTTTGTGTCTAGGTCAGTGATCTGCTTACACCCTATGACAGCTTGGAATGCTGGAGTGCAGACTCTTCAGAATTACTTTTCTCTTCTATTTGTCTTGATGTCTAAAACCCCAGCACAAACCCTAGACAGAGAGGAGGTCCTGGGTACAGGACAGTTGATGGTTGACACTCAATCCCCAGTAGGCTTTGTGAAGTTCCACTTCAATATCATATGCCCTAAGAAGTCTTGCTTTGATTTTCCCTGCCTGTTGAAGAATGTTGGCCAAGTAAACGATCCAGTCTCACCTGAGATGTGATCCTGCCTTCCTTGAAACATATTATTAGTAAATGGCTCTTTCTACTCAAGGTTACAGGGAGAACATAGATCTCACACCCCTAACTGAACCACTAGTTTTCAGTGAACTGGATAAACATGTTAAATTCAATTAAGTTTGGGCTCCTGGGGAGTTACATGCATGTTGGCTAAGAAACTATAAAAGGTTGTCAACCCCAAGCAAGCAGACGCAGGAAAAAGGATGCCATTTTAAGACAATATATGGTAAAGGTTTAAAAGTGATATCAAGCTGCATCTGCAATGTTATCTTAAAATAACTGGAATCTAACAGTGTCATCAAAGTCTTAAGAGCTGTCTGTTGCTCTTCAGTGTTGATTTTGTTCCCTGGTGTTGTTTCCTGGGCAAAGCATGTAGCAAATGATGCCTGGTATCATCAGGCAATATTGTGTTTTCTTTCAAGATCATGGCCTGATTTTGAAAAAAGACTTTGATTTGTAGATGAATTTGTAACTGGGAACGCTGGCAAATCACACACTTGGAAGGCCAGAAACTCCTTCCTCTGTTGTATTGGAAAGAAATGACCATGATCTAGCTGCATGGTACCATAACACAACTACTGATCATTATTAATTCTTGCTAATTTGGAAGTGCTAACCAAGGCCCTTACAAACAAAAACCTAGTCCAGATATTTTTCTTGGATAGTGAAAGCTTAAAGACATTAAAGTGGTTTTCCTACCTGATTATTATAATACAGCTTTAGTGCCTTCGGCCCTGGGAAAGCAAGAATAGGCTCTGAACTCTTTTCAGTTTACTTGGTTACTTCTTGTAGATGTCATATGTCTAAATCAGTGACTGACACTGTGTAGCCAATGTGCCAAAGATGGCCTCCTTTCTCTTTCTATAGACCAGTATTTACTGGAATTTTGCCCTACCTATTAGTTTTTTGGTGTTTTGTTTTGTATCTTCAGCATATTGCCTATCAAACTTAGAGTTGGAATCTGGTCTTATACAGGAATAGGCTGCCATCTTACTTTAAGTCCTTTATGAACCTGCTTCTGTTTGCAGCTAGCTGTGGGATGATCTCATTATATAGAGAAGATTCATGGCCACTTACAACTCCTGATGCTTTCAGTTTCTCTGGTAGTGGGGGTTCTTCTCTATCGTTCTGAACCTCTCTGTGCTTCTGCTTTGACTGAGGTGATCTCTCCCTGTCCTGTCGTCTGGGTTTATATGCTTCTATGGTATGCCCAGAGCTTAATCGTGCACATGTTTAACTTGGGTTCAGTGTTCATTGAGTACATAAAATTTATTCTTTTTAAGTGCTGAAGGTGAACTCTTAGGCCTCAAACATGTTAGGCAAGAGATAAACCACTGAGCTCCCCCAGTGGAGTGACTTTTCTTTCAGCCAAGATCATGATCACATGAGCCCTCACTAAATAAGCACCTTTAAAAGTTTATTTTATTTAATCTTATTACAGGTTACACATCAGTGTGTGTTCTATGCCAATAAGGTGACTCATTAGCTACAGGGAATATACACGCACATTCATGAACCTCACTAATGTTTGCTTCTTTTTTGTTGCTGTTTTGGTTTGGTTTGGTTTGGTTTTGGGCATGAAGGGCACAAGGGTGGGAAAGTGGATCTGGGAGTAATGGGAAGTGAATGTAATTAGGATGCGTTGTGTGAAATTCACAATAATCAATAAAAATATTAATGGGAAAGGTTCCTCTTAACAAAGAGAAAACAGCTCTATGGGAGTAGAGACTTGTGATCTGCTAAAGAAAAGGAAGCAAATTCTTCATTTCTTAGCGGTTTGTTGGCCCATAATAACTAAACAGCCCTGCTAGGGAAGGATAATTATCTTTATTAGGATCAGGTGCCCTGTGGGTGGGGCCTCACTCCTCCTCTTGAAAAATGAACAATCGGATACCTCAGATCAATCGGATACCCCCTTTCCTCATTTTCTGATGATGTGAATTCCTGCATATAGGCCAAATTCATCTGTTTACCTCTCTCTGCCTTTCTCATATAAAAACCAGGCCTGCCAGCCTGAGCTCTGTGAACTTCCCTGAGGCCTTGAGTCCAGCAGTGTGATGAGTTAAAGTGCTTTGTATTCTGGTGAGACTTGCAATTGCTGGATTGTGGTTTTATTAGATCCCTTTGCTGCTTGGCTCCAGGCAGAAGGACGCTTTCTTAAAATAAGAAACAAAAAAGGGGCGTGGAGAATAAATTTAAAGAAAAATAACAGTTTTGTTTTCTGTAGCAAGTATCTGGAAACCAATAATATATGGTGTGTGTATAGACACAGACAATTGCCATGTATAGTGAATTAACAATGATTTCTCAGGTACAGCAGTCAGAAAGCATTCCAGTCTAGCTGCTTAGTTTTTTCACTTACATTACAGTCTTCAACCAATTACACATGATTTTCAACAGTTTATTTGAGGATGAGCTTGGCAAGTTAGATAATTTTGCCCATCTGTAGGCTAATGTTTAAGTAAGGCTAGGCTAAACCATGATGCTCTTTAGGGGAGCTATATTACATGAATTTGTGAAAGGATGTTTTTAGTTTGCAATGGATTTATTGATATACCTCCTTCCCAAGTCAAGAAGCATAAATGTATATGGCTACATAGTGGCAAATTCATTCATATGTGTGTAAACATGCATACACCATAGGTTCAAGTACAAAGAGAACATGAAATATTGAGGTAATCATAACTATAAATTTGCTACCAATAAATGATAAACTTTAATCCCTTTCTCTTGATCTTGGTATTTTCTCAGACTGGAAATGTAATGAGCCACCCTGTCTAACTTCAGAATGTATTACAATGGTTTCTTTTGTATAATAGACAGCTCCTTTCTTTAAAGATTTCACTCGAGACATCTTGGATTATGAGTATCGAGTTCTAGGATCTCTTGTGTGGCACATCTGGCCAGTGCAGCACAGCTGTTAGACACACGTGGGGCTCACTGTACCTTTTCTGATTGTCTTCAGCCTTTTTAGAACTAAAATCATCTGCTCTCAGACACTTTCTATATGTTTCTATCATTTCTCTAAAAGGAAACTTAATCACGATGCTCTAAGTAGCAAAACCGCCTAGATATTCCAGTTGCTGGTCCACCTGGATGCCTTCAGCTGCTGGGGAAGATGAGCCTCAGAATGGCAGTCAGGTGATAATGGCCCAGACGAGATCTCACCTCCTGCTGTAATTATCACAGCAAGCGCTGCTATCGCTTAGCACATCACCAAGCCTTTCCTTAAATTCTCCTGTGTGCCAAGGCAGCTCCCTCGAAGTAAACTATCTTTTAAAGCTCTTGGTTGCTGAACATTTCTTTCTTCATTTCTTAGTCTTTAAAAGTACAGGCCCTGGGTCAAAGGGGTTCAGGGCTGTGAGCATGAACTTCTAAGAATACTACCCAAAGCAAGCCAAACTGTCCTTAACACACCTCCCTGCAGATGTCCTTGTGTGCCCGCTGAGGCCAGTGGAGCGCTTCCGTGACCTCCGTCCTGATGAAGTGGCTGATTTATTCCAGGTGACCCAGAGAGTTGGGACGGTGGTGGAGAAGCATTTCCAGGGGACCTCCATCACCTTCTCCATTCAGGTGAGTGTACAGATTGCTCCCAAGTACTTCTTTTTTCCCCCTTCACAAAGCGAGTGCAGGGCTTTGTATTTAGCCATCTTAGCAGAGAAGTGCTTTTAGTTGTCTGCATTTACATAACAGCAGGAAAAGATGTTACTAATCCAAGGCAGCTCTGATGTCCATTGGCCCCAGGGTGGACTATGGAATGGCTTCTCAGCAAATGTCTGCTATGCTGTTTCCAAAGCAGGTGGGAGTCATAGACAAGAGATTTAAGGGGGTTGAATTAGTTTGCTTCTCTGTAGTAATAAGAAAAGTTGATAAGAGAAGAGAATTTCTTTCTCCAAAGGCAATTTGGAGGGGAAGAGGTTTGTTTGCCTTACATTCCTACATGAAAGCCCATTATTGAGGGAAGCTAGGACAGGAACCCAAGCAGAGACCACTAGGACCCCTTTTTACTGGCTTGCATCCAGGCTCACATTCAGTTACCCTTTTTCAACAACCATGACCACCTGGCCCTGGGTTAGAACTGCTCACAGTAGGCCAGGCCCTCCCCCATCAATTAGCAGACTAGAGAATGTCCCCATAGACATGCCCTCAGGCAAATTTGATGGTGTCAATTCCTCAGCTGAGGGTTTCTCCCCTGACTTGTTTCTAGCTTGTATCATTGACAAATCAGCACTAGGATTTTTCGGGAGAACTAAGAGCTAGGGAAGTTTTTTTGCTCTGTGGTATGTTTTGAGCATGCATAAACCCTTCCCTGCTGTGGTTTCAAGGAGAGCAATGATCTGACAGCTAATTTCAGCCATCTTTTCATAGGGTTTCCCTTTCCCTAAACAGCACAGACTGCAGTGGTAGGTCATGTTTGGTACAATGGATTGATTGACCATGGCCCACTAAAAAATGAAGAAAGCAGATTGTCAGTCATTAGGGATCTGCAGGCAGAACCAGGACCAGTACTCTTCGGGTTTAGAGAAGGATGTCCATGGGGTGTGTCATCAGTTGGGAGCTGAGTAAGTTGTTAGTAACATACAATGAACCTCTTCAGATCCCTATGGATAGGGCTAAGGATAGCAGTGTATGTGTAAGGCCCTTGTGCTGAGAAGCATGCTCACCACACCTCTCCTCTGGTAGGAAAGCAGGTCCTCCAATTTATGAGGACTGCATCCCCAGCTTTTCAATCTCCAGCTCTTCCAGTTAACCAGAACGCTGACTATCTGCACAGTTATTCCCTCATCGCTATAACACAAAACCCCAAGAGACCTAAGTTAAAGAAGCAAATGTTTATTTTGGCTCACAGTTTGAGATCAGAGAAACAGGAGCAAGAATATGAGGCAGCTGGTCACACTGTATCCACGATCAGGAAGCCCAGAAGGAACAGTATTGGTGCTCACACTAGTTCTTCTTTTCACTTAGTCCAGGACTCTAGCCCATGAAATGCCGCTACCCATTGTGCCCATGCCCTCCACAACTAGTCTAATCTAGAAACTCCCTGCTAATGTCTGGAGATTTTTTCTAAAACACATCAGCTTGAATCATCTCTACAATCAATTATTAACCAGCCCACCATCCTTATGCTCTTTCCTGGGCTTTTTGCCATAGACCTGCAAAGACCAGGTACAGAGAAGCCAATGGATTGAAGTCTTTGACCTAAAATGTTCATCTCTTTCTCAAAACACAAATTCTAGTTTGAATTTATTGAGAATATGTGAGCATCTCTAGAAATAGAATTTGATTCAACTTCAGACAGTAATTCAACTAAAGGGTGGATTACTTGGGGTACAAAGCTATGTTGCAAACTGTTTCCAAGGAGACAGGTAAAGAAAATGGATGAAGACATCTGTTGGGAGATAGCAGTGTTGGTTATCAAAGCATAATTTCAGAAGTCTGATGGTAAGTATGTTTAGAATTAGAGCAATGTTGTATAAGTAGTGTTGTGAAACTACTTTAAAACTGTACTTCAAAGTAACGTGTGTGTCACAATCTGTGTACCTGTCCCCTCTCCTACACGTGTACTTTCACAAAGGAATCGTAAAGCATCCTCTACATTCTAATAATTTTCGTTCTGTTCTGTTTTCTTCTTAAGTATTGGTTGGGAACTAGAATGTTGATTTCAGAAACCACTAATGTGTTATGGTTCAAGTTTGAAAAGATTTGACATACATGTTAGACATGTGCTTAACCCTTGCCCTAGCAGGGCATGAATTATTCCCATATTTAGGGATATTTAACCAAAACTGCTGTGTGGCAATTCTGTTTTGAGATGTGATATTGCAGAGTTTGCTAGCTTCTCTCTGGAGTACCAGATTTCACTCGTACTGCACTTGGAACCTGGGCTTGTGAGCTCATTTTCAGAAGTGACAACGACAGTGGACAATATGGCCTTGAGAAGCTGGGAGGAGGAATAGTCACTAGGATGAGGGTCCACCCACAGCAATCACTTCTCCTTTTCTGCCTCAAGGTCAGGAGAGCTTCAAAGGACTATGCTCATCTGACACCTCATCTTCTTGCTTAGTGGATTTCTTGAGAAACTTGATCAGATGTTAATTAAATGACTTCTGATTTACAGATAACCAAACTGTGGTACTTTTCCTCCCCAAACATTTTCAGCCTTATTTTTAATGTGATTAAAACCATAGCTGAGAGTGAAGAGCATGAAAGTAGAAAGGAGTGGCCTGCTGGATAATTCATCTCATTTTTTATATAACTCCTCACTCACAAAGAAATGGAGACCTGTCTGGCCCCACACATTCGAAATGAATGGTCCCCATGAGACTACTACAAATTAACACACAATGAAATTGGATCTAAATTATTAATGGGCAATATTTCTGAATAAGTAGGCAATACCATCAGTCAATTCTCACCTCAACTCTTTTTCTTTTTGCTCTTTTTTTCTTCTAGGATGGTCCTGAAGCTGGACAAACTGTGAAGGTGAGTGCTTATTATGTGCATACAAATTAATAAGGACGATTATGGGAACTAATAAAAAATCACAACGAGTCATTTGCAGCACATTGCTGTTTCATTATGTTATCTTCGAGGTCAGAGAGACCCTCAGTGTTAGAACCATAAATCCTGACATTATAAACTGTGCCAAACAGTATGTTTCCCATTAGTTTACAAGACATTTACCCTTTGTAGTAAAATTATTACTGTGCAAACGTTAAAACAGAAACCTAACTGAGGAGTTCTAAAACTGAACAGGGCAGGGTACATCAACTTCCTGCAGGTTTTATTGGTTCTGCATAGAGTAGAGCACCTGATAAAGATCTTTAGCTCTTTGCACACTTTAATTTTACTTATCAGTTTTTGAGAAAGGGAACATCCTGTTGTGTGTCAAGTGTCTTCCTTCCCTCCTGGTCCCATGGCCTGTCTTCTCTTCACGTCCACACATTTCTCTTCTCTCTAGCTACTAAATACTAAAGTTCAAACTTAATGGGATCAATGAATTTCAAAATGGTTTTAAGTGTGCTAGAGAGTAAAGGAGGATTTATTATGATAGCCTCTGATCATAGTAAAAGGACAAAACTAAAAAAAATCCTGGCTAGTTATGAAGCAAGAATCTAGGTTCTTTCACAAAAATGTGAATTCCTGTGTGGTTGGTTTTAATGCTTAGTGAAGGCTGGGTTTTTGGTGGTAGAAATAAGAAGCAAGTCACAGGGGGCTAGACAGATGGCTCAGAGGTTAGGAGCATTGGCTCTTCTTCCAAAGGTCCTGAGTTCAATTTCCAGCAACTACATGGTAGCTCATAACCACCTATGATGAGATTTGGTGCCCTCTTCTGGCCAGCACGTGTACATGCAGTCAGAATACTGCATAAAAATAGCAAATAAATAAATCTTTTAAAAAAGAAAAAAAAGAACCAAGTCATACTATGCTGCTGATGTTATATATGGTGAAATAAAGCTTTGGGGTTTCAGGACTGGCCTTGATTGACAGGGTAACTTGACACCAAGTCATATCAAGTGAACATGCCTCCTTTTTTATCTCAGTGTGTATGTGGTTCCAGTTTTTAAGATGGCTACAGTGGGAATTTTGAAATCGGATGTCTGGGAAGGTTTATGGGGAGTAAAATTCTCAATGGGAAGCCTAATTCCTGCTGATCAAAAGAGTGACACAATTTCTCCAAACACATTACATGGAAAACACAACAGAGGAAAGGACATTCAGCTTCCATCCACTCCCTTGTCTACCGCCATATTAAGCATCCAAATATGTGGATGCTAAAAGGAGATGTAATATCAGTGTATTTGCTTTGAAATTGATTCTTGAAATACAATGTAAAGATATTCAAGCTTGGCTACCAGAGTATTAAAACTCAGAATTCAAATGTAAATTTAAAATGCACTGAATTAGTTAAATGCATTGTGAAATATCTGTTTGGTATAATTTCTGAAGCCATTGAAAGTACTAAAGTTAAAGCTAATGGCATGGGCGAATGCACAGCATAGTAGAACACACAGGTTGATAATATACACATTTTAAACATAGCTGAAATTTATGCAAACAGGTAGATCATGTGCTCTCAAGATTTTATTTCAAAATGCTAAAGGGGGCATTTAAATTGTTTGTGATAAAATGGACTTGAATACAGAAATAAAAAAGTAACCTAGAAGTTGTTGGGGACCAGGAGAAGGATGAAATGGGAAGTGACTGCTAATATTCTGTCTTGTGGTTAATAGAGATATTATGGTATTTGGGGGATGGGGATATTTTTAATGTAGTTTTTTTTAAGGAGCAAATGAGCATTGACTGCTTCAGCAGGCCAAAGACCACAGCTATAGAGTTTCAGACTCCAGTAAGTAGTATTGCCCAACTTACCTGAACCAGTTGTTAGGTTTTTGTTAGCTTTAATGGTGCTGATGGTGGACTGATTTATAATATAAAGCACTATATACGGAGTATTGATATATGTACTATAACCTGAATTGTTTAGATGAAGCTGATTTCCGTAAACAATTACATATTTTTTAACTTTTAAATAAGTTAAGTTTAATAAGTTTTTTGAAGATCTTTTTCTTGTTTTCAGCCAGGTCACAGAATTTTCCCAATATAAATGTGTGGGGTCAACTCACGTCTTTTGTGGGATGTAACACACACACACCTTCCTTGCACCAGACAGTGAGCTTTTGTTAACTGTACTGTTGTATCAAGTCCTCCTATCTACCAGTGTGTAATTTGTGGTTGTCAAACTGTGGTCTTCACACTGACTTGCAAGAGAGTTCACTTGGGAGTCAGCTGAACAACACAGCCGCCACCATGAAGAATCCCAGCTGTTACTGTAATAAAATCTACTAACTCATAATGCAGTGGACATAATGCGGGGATCCTCATCATTATCAAGGAATATGCACAGTCTGGTTCTTTTCAGAGGATTGTTATTTCTCTGCTTTCTTACTTCCTGGTGACAAAGTAGCTCAGTGATAGTGTTCCTGTGACCAGGATGCTTGGAATCCAGTCCCTCTGCACTGGCAGCTTTTCTAGGGGACACAATAGCACCTTCAGAATCCAGCTGCCCCATCTGAGAAATTCTGGTTGAGACTTGTAGCATTTCATGTTTGGAAATTCACACCGTTACATATTGTGAAGGGAGGTTGGTCAACCTACTGTGGGCCTGTCCCTTTTTCTTTGCCTGTGTGTGAGAGTCTTAGTGCTGTGACTGATGTCTAGGTTCTATTCCACTTTTGCCTCATGCTAGGTGGTAATAGCAATAAGCCCACTAATGGTCTCTTTCCCTGAAGCAGTGTTGTTGTTGTTGTTAATGAGGGCATACCACTGAGTTAGCCTCTTGAACATGATGGCACTTCAGGTTTTCTTCCCCCTCTCTCCCCCAGGCTTTAGATTCTGCCTAGTAACACACAGGGTGGCCTGGCTTACTCAGTAAGACCCATATAACAAGGAAAAGGAAATATTGAAGTAAAAAGTGACCTCTTATTTCACAATTGATTATTAGGGTTCCTTCTTGAGTTTAAAAGTAGACCACTGCCAGGCACCAGGCGATTATTGTGGTGATGAGGGCATCCTGCAGGTTTAAGAACGAATCTCTTTCTCCTCTCTCTCTGCTACTCAGGCCCTCCCTCACACCCACCCAAGCTGCTCCGGTGAACATCATGCTCCTGTCCTGTTCCGTAGCTATACTCCTGTCAAGTTATTCTTTGTTGTCTCTTACACATTGGCTTGTTTACATATGTTTCTTTCTTTTCTGTTGTTTCTCTAGTCTCCAGGGAGTATATATCCACTTCATGGTTTTGGATTCTGTCATTATTGATGGCACTTAAAATACATTGCCCTTGTCCTCTGGAACGGTTTAAGATGAAGGAAACAGAAAACTGTGGGATGAGGAAGGTCACTCTCTAGATTTCTTCCACAGGCCTCCCCTGAAGTAGTCCATGACAGAACTATCTGAACTCCCTACCCCAAAAGTAGGCATAACACACTCCCTCCAGAAGGGCCCTGCGTTTTGCTAGCTGACTGTGAAGACTGAACAAGAGACCTCCACAAGTTACCCTGGCTTGTTAGATCAGAGTGCAGCTGCTTTTCCTATCACTTCCTTGTATTTGTAAACAAACTTTGCCCTGTTTCTTTAGCTATTTGTATCTGAGGTTTCCCTTGGCACATAAAACTTAAATCAAGCGAGTGTGCCCTTGTCCATAGGAATGGTGCTGCAGTGATCGTCATCCTAACCTCACAACAGGAAAGAAAAGATACTTTTCTCCCATACTTTGTTTTGTTTGAAGAGTCTAATGGAGACACTGACTTTTTGCGCTGAGACAATTATGTACTCCTAAGTTTCTATCTTTAGCCCTTAGGAAGTAGCGGTTGTGTGTCTGTTTTCCAATGTTCCTGCTGCCAAACTTCCTGAAATTTCCATGAAATGTCTCCTATACTGATATCATCAGACTAAAATTTCCATAGATTATGTTCCTAAATCCTAATCTCAAGTGTAATTCTAAGCCAAACAAAATCCCTAAGGCAGACTCATTCCTTCAAAAGGAAAGATTTCTGATAAGCTTAGTGTGAACTGTTTTCTGAGGCTGTTACAGGAATGTCTTCAGGTGGAGGATGCTTTAGGTGTATTAAGGGGAGAGGCTTATTCCAGATAAGTAATCTCATGCTCTGTTTATACACCATGCTTGCATATCTTCTTCCATGTTTGTTATGTTTGAATGCTGTATTTAAAGATTTCATTTCATGCTATTACATAGTAAGTGTTTCTTAATAAATGCTGAAATATTAGCAATTACTTCTTAGATTTCTTCAGCAGAAAGAGAGGTGTTCGTTAAGGAAATGTTATCTAAAACATCGCTAATTTTCTTCTCCCTGTGGCTTTTTTTAGTTTCCTGGCTCATATCTTATACATGACATGGAGATATGACCATTTTGTCATTTAGTGCACATAGAGGACACTTAACTGTCAGTCAAGTCAGGAAGTTAATGTGCCTTGGCATCTGTCAGTAGTGCCATAGGAAGGTAACCTCTGGAACTTACTAGCTTTGTCACTCTGGGACAGTCTCTGAACTGTGAGCCTCTAGTTCCTCATTTTCCAAATGGAGAACTATTGAATTGGAACAATATAGAGCATATTAGATACTAGGTAAGAGTCAGACATATTTATGGGATTAAGACTCAGATGATCCCACCGCAAATCCCAGCTTTCTCACCACATGCTGTCACTGGTACTCATTCATATGTGTGAGTGTGTGTGCATGCACTTGCATTTGTATGTGTGTATGTGTGTGTGTTTATGTGTATGCACCTGTGTATGTTTGTGTATATGTGTATGTGAGTATATTATGTGTGTCTTTATGTGTGTGTGTATGGGTTTATTTTTGGATGCTAGAGAAACTCTGAGCATCATTTTTAGTGTCTTCCCATCTTGCTTTTGATTAGGACAGGCTCCCTCACTGACCTGGAGCACAAACAGTACACCAGCCAGCCGCGGTGATCTTCCTTTCTGCTCTTTCAGAGCTGGGATGAAGAACACACGCCCCGTGCCCAGTGGTTTTCCGTGTGTGTTGTAGGCATGGAGCTCAGGTCCTGAAGCTGCACAGCAAGCGCTTTTCTGAGGAAGCCCTCTCACCAGTCCTACTTTCCTCTCATGGGTGTGTGTTTGTGTATGCCTGTTTGGGTCTGGGACACGTGGACACTTGTGTGTGTGAATCCAGGCACACACAGCTATGGAACAGATGCAGGGTTCAGAGTGGAGTGCCCAGTGGCAGTCCTCACCTTCTCCTTGAGACAGGGTGAAAGCTAACTGGCGTGCAGCCTCTGGAGAGTTCCCTATCCCGCATCTCCCTGGAGGGGTGTTGAGATGGCTGATGGTCCTGCCACACATCACGTAAATGGTTTCTGAGGGTTCACACACAGAAACACACTCCTGACACACTACGCAACCAGAGTTTTCTCCCACCCAGCCATCTCCCCAGCACCAGTACACGGATACTATTCTATAGTTTTCTTTTGCTTTCTTTCTTCTTTTTAAAAATTTTAATATTTGTTTGTTTCTTTGTTTTGAGACAGTACTTCTCTGCATAGTCCTTGCTGTCCTGAAACTCATTATGTAGACCAGGCTGGGTCTGAACTCATAGAGCTCTGCCTGTCTTTCTGCGAGTGATGGGATTAAAGGTGTGCATCACACTTGTCTTATTTTTCTTAATAACGATTTCACTTCTTTTTTTTTTAACTTTTAAACAAGGAAAAGGGTGGATCTTTGCAATGTGTGCCTGACATTGAAATTGTGGCCTTGAGTCTACTTTATTAATATACACTGCATTCTCTCACAGTTACTCACTATTTAGTAGCATAAGCTTTTGGAAAAAAATTGATCTGAATATATACCTAGGGGGTTTTGAAAAAAAAATGGTTTAAACTTGCTATGATAAGTGATGCTTGATCTCGGTGTGGTGACACACTCTAGTAGTTGGGAGGCTGAAGCAGAGGAGAAGTAAGTTCAGGGTTGTCTTAGACTGCAAAGCAACACTTTACATTATTCCCCATCCCTCTTTTCTTTCGTGCTCATGGGCACACACATTATACACACATGCTTGCATATACATGCATACACTCATACCATAAATGAAACAGTTTGCAAAATCAAAACGTGCATTCTTAGTTGGAAAAAAATATTGACTATTTATTCTGATTCCTTGATTGCTCTGAACACTAGTGCGCCTGAGTGATCCCTGGGAATGGATCATCAGTGCCCAGAAAACTTCTCAAAAGTGGGTTTCCACTACAGAAACCGGTCCCATGTGCTGACTTAGTCAGTGGGATCAGGGCAGAAGTTTGTTCTGACAGATTCCATGGTGATTCTGAGCCGTCCCACATCTATGCCAAGCCTGTGAATGGTGAGTAAGAACCACACAGGGAAGACTCTCCACACACTCAGCATTTTCATCTGTTTTACTGCAAAGGAAGCGGTGCTGTGCACAGGAAGGAGTAACCGTAGCTTGATAATGATGAAGATCTGAGTCTGTTATTTATTATTTTCATTTGGAATGAAATTTCCAGAGAGCTGCAATTCGCCACAGGTCTTTTATCCTCTGATGAAAGCCACTGTGAACGCTGCCTTGTCTCTGTTTATACCTAATGCATGTATTTACTGCCGGAAGAATTAGTATCTTCAGGATGCAGTAGCTTTTATCTTGTAGAATTGCCTTATAATTTGCATCTGTTTCCAGAATAAATCTAATTTGACAGAGTTCAGTAAACCAAAGACAGTTTCAATGTTCAGTAGAAGCTTTAAGTGAACTTGTTGGGCCTGGCTGTTTTGGGAACTGTTGAAACACCAGACCCAGGCATGTTGATCTCCTTCTGATGCTTTGGGGACATAACGCTGGGTCCCCAGATCTTCTGGCCAGAGAATGCACCAGAGGTCTCCTGGTCCTCCTGAGGAAAGCCTTCCCCTCCTC
Source organism: Pachyuromys duprasi (assembly GCA_028658305.1). Lineage (NCBI taxonomy): Eukaryota > Metazoa > Chordata > Mammalia > Rodentia > Muridae > Pachyuromys > Pachyuromys duprasi. Next base: position 8,998,765 of record CM053753.1, read on the forward strand.
TTAAACCTTCCAGCTTCCTCCCAAGAAGGTATCAGAGGAGTACATTTCTCCATTTCATTTTATTTTTGGTTCAGCACAGTGGTTTTTAGTTATTGATGTGTCCGTTGCCTTCCATCGACTCCCAAAAAGTGCAATGAAGAAGGAGATTTTTGAGGATCTGTGCCTTTCCAACAGTTATGAAGAGGATGACAAAACAACCTTTGGACGTGATAGAGACTGACAATCAGAAAGTCTACAGCAGTGTAGGAATGCTTGACAACAAAGAGGAAAGAATGGGAGAAAGGAGGCTGGAGGCCATGTCTGCTTCTCTCCTTGCTGAGCAGGACTGCAGAGAAAGCCTCAAGTGGAACCCAGTACAGGTCCTGAAGCACAGAGGCTGGAGAAGGAAGTAGAGATCAGGGAAGGCTGTGAGCTCCTAAGGTTCCAGCTTTTTCTTTCTTTTCTTTTTAAAAATTTTATTACATTTATTTTTATTCACATTACATCCTGGTTTTAAGCCCCTCCCTCATCTTCTCCGGGCCCCACCTGTCCTCCCTCTCCCTCCTTCCACTCTCCTTTTTCTCAGAAAGAGGGCATCCTCCTCCCCTACCATCTGACCCCAGCCTATCAAGTGTCATCAGGACTGCCTGCATCTTCTTCCTCTGTGGCCTGGCAATACTTTTCCCCTTCACTTGAGGGAATTGATCAAAGAGCAGGCAACCAAGTCCATGTCAAAGACAACCCCTGCTCCCCTTATTAGGACACCCACACGAATACTGAGCTGCCCATTGGCTACATCCAAGCAGGGAGTCTAAGTCTTCTTCATGCACTGTCCTTGGTGCGTCAGTATCTGCAGGCTCCCATGGACCCTAATTTGTTGGCTCTGTTGGTCTCCTTCAAAAGTAGAAGACAGGAAACAGGACAGGAGCCTTCCACAGAGGGCCTCTGAAAGACTCTACCCAGCAGGGTATCGAAGGAGATGCTGAGACTCAAAGCCAAACTTTGGGCAGCATGCAGGGAATCTTATGGAAGAAGGGCACCAGCTATTTTTTCCTCCGGTTCCTTATCTGAGCTCTAGGAGTCTCTCCTATCACCCAGACATTACCCAGGTATTTCCGTTGGATCTTCTCACCCACAGAGCAGTGCGCCTTCAATGAATGTCCATCTTTCTACATGGATTTCATTCCCCAATGTAGGGGAAGGAATCAGAATTTCTCCATTTCTACTTTGGCTAACTTGCATTTGCATGATGCCTGTTGGCTCAGAACAAAGGAAAACTTAACCAAGATCCATAATGTATTAACTTTTTTAAATTGTCGTTTTTATGTCCTATGTTCTCCAACATTTGGCAAGTAATCTGGAGAAAATGAGAGTAGCCCTGGTTAGATGGAAATACAAAGCAGTTAAGAGATAACCATTAGTAGAGATGACTAGAGAATGAGATGACCGCCCAATTTCAAACACAGATGCTTCACCTGCCAAGTGTGTCTACCCTCTATGAACCAAGTTTGTCAAACCCCAGTATCCATTTACACATTTATAAAATGAGGTTTTCTCTGCTCTTTTAATGCCTTCTGGGGCTTCTGTAAGAACCAAATGGCTGATTATGTGTCCAGGCTCTAAAACTGTGTCTTCCATACAGTGAAGTCTCAAAATAGGTTTGCTATGAGCTTTTATAATTTCTGCTTGAATATCTCTGCAGCTCTCAGAGGTAGGCATTAATATTTTACACACGAGCAGCTGAGCTTTACAGAGAAAAGCCACTCACCTAAAGGCATACCTCACAGGTAGGAAAATTAGGAAATCAAACCCAAGCCAGAGGAAAAATCCATATCCTCCTGAAGTCATGAGGTTGGCCGTCCCATCAGCACAACCAGCCATGTTCCAGAAGAGGAAGAGGTTGTTTAAATATTACGTGCACTGCAACAGAGATTGATTTTATGTTTTTTCCCTTGGCTTAGAATAATGTTGGCTTACACCCAAAAAACACCCTGAGGACTCTCATTGTTAACTAGATTATACAGGTGAAGATTAACAAATCAAAACAGTGCTTTATTGCTGTATGTCAATTTATAGTAGAATTCTATTTTTAGGTGTTTAATTTTTCATTTGTGGTACCAACAAATTCCATCAGTAATTGGAGGCCCTGACATACAGTAGCGTAGGCATTGAGCAGTTTAATTTTATTTTGAGATCTGTAATGCAGAAATGTAGCAAACACGACAGATGTGCTCTGCCAGTTTTTTAGTATTCAGTAGACTTTCATCTGAAACTTAGATCTGGGGATTTCTGTATAATCACTGTGAGAAACAATGTCCTGTGCAGAGGGAGGGAGAGAGAGAGAGAGAGACAGAGAGAGAGACAGAGAGAGAGACAGAGAGAGAGACAGAGAGACAGAGAGAGAGAGACAGAGAGACAGAGAGAGAGAGAGATTCTATAGATCCTAAGATCCCAAATAACTGTAAGACATTTTTGCTCAGCCTCATCTTTTTAACCTCTGTTGATATAGTAAAACACCAGTTACTCACTGTTACCCTTTTTGCTGTGGGATAGATATTTGGTGCCCCCGAAACAACTGTTGAAGGTACTTTGAAGTTGGTAAAGTATTTGCCCAAAAAGCATGAAGACCTGAGCCCAAGAAACCGTTGAAAGAATATTATTAGATCTAGGCCTGGTGGCACTTGTTGTAATCCATGCACAGGAGATAGAGGGATTGCTGGGAGCTCTGGGCCTCACAGGCCAGGAAGCCTAGCCTACATGGGGACTCTAGAGTAGCAAGAGACCCTGTCACAAAAGATAACAGTGGACAGTACTTGACAAAATAACCACCAGACTCCAAGACTGTTCTCTAATATCATGTAGATGTGCACACTCACATACACATACATGAATAGTCAAAGGTGCACACACGTACAAAGTAGCAAGACCGTTAAACACTGCTTCTCACCATCTTGCTGTTTCAAGCCTAGACAGTTTTTTTGTTTTAAACTACCTAACTCCATTTAAGAAGCTCCTTCCAATGTCAGATCTTTAAACCTGCTGCATCTAACAATGGTCTTGGTAGAACTGTGCCCTGTTAGTCATATGAAAAATGTTCAATACTTTTGTTTAAATGCAAGTGGCTGGTTTAGTCTCAGTAGATGAGCCTTTTGTTACCATGAAACTTCTGTGAATGCACAGTGGTCAATGAAAGCCCAGAAAATAATGTGTGCAGTGGTAGAAACTGGGCACTTAGCTGAAATAAGTCCAGATGTTATGAGATTTCATCTCAAGAGTTATTAATAGGTAAAAATAATAAAATATAAGAGCAGGTTTCCTTGAGCTACCTACCTAAGTTTTAAAACTATATATTGCTTAGAAATTGCCTCTGGGTGGAGATAGTAGAAGGAGCATATTTCGGGAGGTGAAGGCTCCTCGGGTGACCTAAATCTGCAGCAGTTCATTTCTAAATTGGGTAATGCATCTCCCGTTGCTGATTATAATGCTCAAATTTTAAAATATTCATATTTTGTGATTCATTAAATATAAAAGAAAAAATATATAGTGATCTTAGTAATTTTTGTTTCACAGGGGCCCCATGTGTAGGGTTTTCCACCAAGCTATGACTATTACAATTTATTGTGTTTGCTTTATTATCTCTAGCATGTAACTGCTCCTCGTATCCCTGAATTCAAATCTCTGACAATAGGGACGGTGGCAGAGTTTCGGAAAGCCACAGTTAGATGTTGCCCAGATTTATGAGCTGATCTTTCATTTACTTATATAAATACAGTTTTGAATCTTGCCCTACATGACCTATACATGAGCCCTATACTCATCTTGAATTATTCAGTTCTTTTCAGGGGCTCTTCTTCACCCTTTGTGCCAGAACCATTAATAAAGTAATTCCCAAGTCTCAAAAAACAGCTGGAAGAGTTAAGGATTGGCTGGCTGAGCCTGGTTCAAGAGGGACAGGCATAATGAATTATAGACATGGAAACCTGCTGAGCCACAGACATGTAGAAATTAGAGTGATGACCGCCCTAATGACATCTGAGTGAAAAAAAATATTATGTTGATGAGACTCTAAAGGCCCTTGAGCCAAATACAGTGAATCTCGCCCCCTCCCCCTTTGTGAATCATCTCTGTGCTGGAAAAGGGTAATTTTGAAATTTAACCCTTATACAGGAAGCATCAATTCTAAATCTATATTTCAATGACAGATTCTTTTTCTAGAGAAGACTCTTAACCACCAATGTCAGAAAAATAGAGATATGCATTTATGGAAGCCATTTCAACAAGATAATGTTCCAACTTCAGAGGGAAAAGACAGTGATTTGAAACCTGTGTTCCATCAGTCCAGAGATAATGTACTTGGATTCCTATCTAGAAGTTGCCATTTCTTTTCTTTGATTTTTTTTTTCAATAGGCATTTCTCCCTCCTGATGTATAACATCAGGCAAGCATGGAGAGTTTTTTCTTTCTTTCTTTCTTTTTTTCTTTTTAAGAAGTTGACCTTGCCTTAAGTGGTTAAGAAAAATAAACAACATTGAGTGAGCAAAGTGACCCTCCAAATGCTCTTTTACTTCATGATGAAATCCATTTATCCTAATGTTCACATTCATAGCTTTCTCTCTCTCTCTCTGGGGTTTATAGATCAGTTCCTGTTCCCTGGAAAAATAAATGACTTCTTACGCTTCCTCTCCCACTGCCCTGAAAAATAACCCAAAAGGGGCTTTTATTTGTGTTTCAAATCATCTGTTGGTTGTAACTGGTATAAATTTTCAAATGCAATCATGTTCTAGCAGTATAATCTTGTTACTGTTCAGTCCTGAAAAGAATAGATGGGATTGTGAGCTCAGATCCCCCATCAAATGATCAGAGATGAATCTCACTATTGAGGAAGAGACTCAAAGGATGGGCCTTTGGAGGACTCAGGAAGGCCTAGTCACCTTGGAAGTCAACTATTTTCTCTTACTCTACAATCTCTTCATCCCAGCAAATGCACACACGAGAAAACACACACACACACAAACACACGGGATTGATGCGTCTTTTATTTTTAATATATTGGAATCCAGGACACTGTGAGGAAGCTGTTTCCAGTTCTACACAGCTCCCATTTGTAATTGATGCTGACAGCTGCCTCCCACCCAAGATACCTGATTCCTGTCTCTTAAGAAAAGGATTGTCCTGCCTCCCATGTCTGTCTACTGAGCATTCTTCCTTTAGGAACAGCCTTGGAAATAAATGTCCCAATAGTGGAATGCTGAGAAGCTGGAGGAGTTCTGTGGTCCACAGTGAGCTCTTTTCAAGTCAGTGTCTGTAGAGTACCAACTTTCTATCAGACATCGCTAGGCTCTGGGCTAGAGTGCAAGAAAGGGCAGGCAAGGAGTATGAGACCTGTAGATTGGACAATGGCAGAATCCTACCTACTTGGGGGCTGAAGAACATTCTAGACAAACAGAATAGCAGTGGGGGTGAAGTTCTCACATTTTAGGAAGTGAAGATGAGGTGGTGAGAGATCGGGATGAAGATCATGGCAGCAAGAGTCAGTTTGAAGAGAGAAAAGGGGCAACTTAGGCTAGGCCTTGTATACTGGTGGAAGTAAGGAATTTTAGTTCTCTTCAAAGTGTATTTGGTGGTTCCAGTATTCTAAGGACAAAAAATACTTCCAATGTTCCTACCGTAGATCTTAACTAGACTCATATTTAAGTGTCTAGAATTTGGGTAATTAGTGTCATGTGTCTATTACAGTCTTGATGATGATCACTAGCATTTTTTTCCATGCATACATATTGATCCATTGTTTAGCATATGAGGAGGTAAAATGGTTTGAACTCTTCTCTCTCTGTCTCTCTCTCTCTTAGTGCCAGGTACACATTTCATTTTGTATAATCCAAAGGTTGGCAAATTAATTTTTTTAATGGCCAAAGAGTAAACATTTTAGTCTCTGAGTGCCAGACACACTCTGTCACAATAATACAGTTTTGTTTTTGTAGCAAAAAAAATGTTTGAAAATGAATTTTCACAAGTGGACATGGCTGTGTTGGAATAGAACTTTATTTATAAGAGGAATATCAGAAATTTGTCCACTTAGTTTATAGGGTTGCCAGATTTGAGGGACCATGGCCATCACAGAGACTTCCAGGTATTAGAGGTAGGAGTAGATATTCTCTTCATGACTGTTTGTCAAGAGAAGAGCTGCAATCATCCTACTGTGTTTAGGGCAACCTGTTGATGCCTGATCTGGAATGTGGAAATAGAGTAAAGTTCTGTTCTTGGTGGTGTCATCAGGTCCTTAAGTTAGCAAGCCCTGAGGCCTGTCCTACCTCTAAGCAGTTTCAGTTAGGTGATTCTACAAGTTCTTTGTTATTAAAGCTAGACAGAGTTGACTCTTGTCAGTATCAGAAGAAGACATGCTCAACTAGACTATCTGCTCAAAAATATTCAATTATTGTTAGTCCTTAATATGCTTAACTAGCACTTTGTGTAAACAATTTCTAAAGTGCTTGTGCATCTCTGCAGTGCTCCTCAGATGCCAATGGGGATCTTTGAACGAAAGTCTGCAAATCAATGGCCCTAGAAGAACTTAACTTCCAGTGGGTTCCCTCTGGTGCATGACCATGCAGTAATTCCATTAACTTTAATGATGATACTGCTGCACAAAATGGACTCTGTTAGTCTATTGTCCTCTTTGTTTTGGCATTAAATCTTCTCTTCTAGCTAGCTAACTCTTCGGGGTAAAGTATGTGCAGCCATGCCACTCATTTCTTGGCCTTTATTAATATATGCAGGACTCTGGCTCTCTGGGAGGGAGCCCTAAATGAGTGCATTAAAAATGAATTTCCTACGTCATTTGTCGATGCTGAGAAAACCTCAGAGTCAGGGACATCAGTGGATTAGTATTGATTGTTGCAAGATACAATAAAATCATAAATATGGCTCAAAACAATTACTGTGGTCACATTAGCAAATTATCAAATCCATAATTTTTTCTGGAGGCTGGCCTCTGAGATTTAAATAAAGTGCTAGAGGGAGTAAAGTTGTATTTTAGGAATGAGACAAAGAGGGCTAGGAGAGAGAAATTTATGATTTAATTTGCTGGGTAATCTAATTGAGAATAACTATTGAATTTCCAAAAAGTGAACTTTGATTAGCTTCAGGTGTCAGCAATAAACTGGAAATATGGATTAGTATATGGTTTTTGGAGAGTCTTCCTGGATGGGGGCAGGAAAGTATTCATTGGGAGGAATATGGTCTTATATGACCTTCAACCTGTTTCCTTCTGTGTTCTTATTGTCTGTGTCCAAATAATTGGATTATCCTGAGACTAGCTGGCACTTCACTGAGACTTGCTTTTCACTTTCCTCACCAGGTGTCAATTTCCCCCCACTTAGAAATAAATCAATTGGAAATGAAATTACCCACAGCATTCATTTTTCACCATCTAGTAAATGAGTCTAAAGAACAGGAGAGCCTCCCTTTTCAGCTAATGCTTAATAAAATCCTTCTCTTTAAGGCAGAGCTAGTACAGAACTATTGTTTCTGCCTTTGTCAGGCCCCTCATCTTTACTGGATTATGAGCCAATATCTGTTCTGTGAAACCCGTAGTGGCACATTCATAGACTCCTGTGCATATTTTCTGAAGATCCGACTGGAAGCCTGGCTTCTTAACCACTTCAGCTTGGAGTAAAGCTGCCCATCACACTGTCTTCCCAGTTAACTATGGAAGTTCACCTGCAGCTCTGGCCCGGCTGCCCTCTGATGACAGACACACCCATACTGTGGCTAAGGTCTTAGGAATGGATCTGTTCATCATTCATCTCACTTCAAGAAAACAGCAAAAGCAATCTGCATAAAGATGGAGCAGATCTCACAGTCTGTGTAGAACTAGCTAACGGATTTCTTCATGCAGTCAGCTAGAGCTTGAAAACCTAGCTAAGAAATGATAAATTACTGCTAACTGTCCCAATTATCCCTTGACACACTGTTGAAACCTGAAGAAATTTTGCTGAAACTCGCAAATAGGGAGGGTTTTAAAGTTGAATGCACAATGCAAATGATTTTAAAAGTAGAAGGGTAGCCAGTAGAGAAGAGCCATGTTTGCCCCTCACATCTGTCTCCAGAGCCATGTAAAGAGGTGGGGAATGGTGAGGGAATTCAGTAAATGAATTATCATTCTAATTGCAACACAACTGATTGTACTCAAATTGCTCATTAGGTGAAAGAAGACGATGAGGTGTTTCCCGTGGTCATTGCATTAATATACATGGCAACAATGTGATCTTAGCATTCCTTTCTCCCTGTAAACAGCATAAGCAACCCACTTAGCATTAGAAGGTTGACAGTGATGAAGTTTAGCAAGATGCTTTATATTAACTCAGCTTCTATCTGTTATGCTTCTGAGTTTTAAGCATCTGTGTACCAACAGTCCAATAGTCCCAGCAGTAGCTTACTTCTGACCACCTGCCTTAATCCATGAAGAATAATCCTAGTTTTCTTTTTCCCATCTGTCCTTCCCTCTGTAACTCCCCAGTGTCTTTACAAAGACCAATTCCCAATTAGATTGATATAATTTGAGTATTATTTACAAGTGAGCAGAATCCTTATATACCAAGGTGGAACAACGGTTACCTCTCTCATTTCCATGTCTCTCTTTTTTTAAAATATATTTTTCAAATTATTTGTTTTTGAAATTGAAGTGTTTTTTATTTTTCTTATTTTTGTAAGATTTATTTATTTTATTACATGTGCAATGTTCTGCTTGCATGTACACCAGAACTCCAGAAATGGGCACCTGATCTCATTATACATTTTTTCAGAACCACCACATGGTTGCAGGGAATTGAGCTCAGGACCTCTGGAAGAGCAAGCAGTGCTTTTAACCTCTGAGCCATCTCTCCAGCCCCTCTATATCTGTTTTAAGCTGGGAAGAATCTGCCTCTCTTCTACCTCTCATTCCTAGAGGCTTTGTTGACTTTGGAAGATGATATATCACCTCCACTTCCTCAACCCCTTGCACAGAATTTGTCAGTCATATATGATGTATATGGGATAATTTTTCATTTTCATTAAACGGGCCCCAAGTCTAGCGCATTCCTCATTACTCTAATTTAAACTCACTGCCTGAAATCACATGAGGATATTCAGATGACATTGGAGAAAGCCATGGATGGCTTTTAAATAATTGTTGGCCTCAGAGCTGTTTTACTTATAGAAATAAAATAATTGGAAAGATTGCATTTGCCACTCTGACATAGTCTGGACCTCACATAGATGATTCTTTGTTTTTGTACTCTGGAGACCAGAGAATCTGGTTACTCATACCAAAATTCTGTATTGTCACCATCATCAGGACTAAGTGGTTAGGTGATAAACTGGATCCTCACAATAACTGTGCACACATTTTAGCAATATGATGGATCCTGGGCTAATATGGGCTGATTACCAGTGTTTGCTCTCCAGTGGTGTGCTCCATACCTAAGGTGCTCTTTGCCATGCTCATTGCATGGCTCTTCTCAGATCTTCCCAAGTGCCCATCTGGCCATTTCCTTACGAGTGGCATGTGGAGGCCATGCGGAGCCCCTTGAAGTCTTCTATAAAGGCAATTTTAAGCAAAAATCCAATTGCAAATGGCTAACTTATTAATATCTGTGGATTGGAAAGATTTCAAAATACTTAAAATATTTAAAGGTATGAAGTTTTCTATGGGATAATCCCCCTATATGTAGCATAACATATTTAATTTCAGAGAGTTCCAGATCATCTAGGCCTAAGCAGCCATGGATTAGTAAACTCTATTTACCTGATGTAGTACCTTTCAATTCACTACTTAGGAAAACACAGCATTTTCCTTCTAGGATATGAGGTATCATGTTCTACCCAAATGACAGATTAGGTTTTACAAGAGTATCCTTGACTTGTAGTTATTGCATAGGCTTAAGAATCAAAATTGGACACCCTGACTATTCTTATCTGTGTGGCTGTGAATAAATTACTTTCATTTCTCTTTGCTTCCCTGTCTGTAAAACTGGAATAACATTACTCCTTCCACCTGGGAACTTTGTAGTAAGTGAGATTATGGATGGTAAAGTCTTTGTATAGTGTTTGGCATATTGTGCTTTAGTCCCAAGGCATTTATGGAAAACTCATTACATGCTAGTTTCTATTTCATCACCTATGATCATAGCAATGAGCAGAAGAAACACTGCAGAGGAATGATGACGAATTTAGTTTGTTTTCAGTCTCTTAATGGAGCCAAAATATTTATTAATGGTAAGCAGGTTGATTTTCCAGAAATCAAGACAAGTGAATCAGATTGATTGGAATGTATACATCTGATCTGATATTGCAGAGTTTCCAGATGGCTCTGAGAGACTTGGCGAAGAAATGGGGATATTCTTACCAGATGTGCAGGTTGTCCATAAAGCTGTGCCCCTAAGATGAGTATTGGCTTCATTGACGATATTTTATTATGAGCGTATAAAAAACATTCCTTAAGACATGATTAAGAAGTTGTTTCACTCATACTCTAGTCAAGACAAAGTGTAGGTCTGATATTAAATTTTCAATCCAGAAAGTAGTGACTTCCTTAACCTCTGAAGAGCAAGTAACATGACAAAGCTGGTTCACAATTCACAGGAGTCCATGACATTTGGCTGTTGAGGAATTTTTCTAGACCTTTATCTCTTCAAAATGCTGAGTTCAAGGCAGGACCTTCACAAGAATACCAACAGAGCCAACTAACCAGGGCTCAAGGTGGGCTTGTGAAGACTGAAGCATCAACCAAGGAGCATGCATAGACTGGACCCAGGCCCTCTACACAGATGTAGCTGATTGGTAGCTCAGTCTTCATGTGGGTACCCTAGTAAGGGAAGCAGAGGCTGTTTCTGACATGGAATCTGTTGCCTGCATTTCAATCACTTCCTCCTGGCAGGGCTGTCTTGCCAGGCCACAGGGGAAGAGGATGTGCTCAGTCCTGATGCAACTTGATAAGTTGGGGTGAGTTGGTAGTGGGGGATCCCCTTTTCTGAGCAGTAGGGGAAGGAGGATAGGGAGAGAGAGAGGGAGGGTGGGACTGGGCGGAGAGTATAGAGGGGCTATGATTGGGATGTAAAGTGAATAAATAATTAATTTTTAAAAAGACACTTGAAATTATAGAATTAAGGTTTAGGATTTTAGAGTTGGCATGTGTCCAGTTAAAGAGAGTTAATCTTACATTAAATTCAAGAGAGCTACACTGAAATTTTAGTTTGGGTGGAGTTTGAACATTTTAGTTTTGGCAGAGCCCCCTGATACCCTCTCCCATGTACACATTAGATTTTCTTTGTAGCTTCTGGTGTCAGCTTATGACTCCAGCTATCCTGGGTGTGACTGTCAGAAGGCAAGAACAGAAATTAGAATATTCAAAGCTGAGCAGTTTCAGGGCCTCGGCTGTGTGGCAGGTTTTACAACAAAGTTGGAGATCTGTGGTTGTTCTCTGCCACCTAGAAGAATGTTCCCCCACATCGCTCCTTCCTGACTACGTCAGTCCCCACTGCCACCTTCTTAGCCTGTCCCATGAGAACGGTTGTTAGGCAAACACTCTGCCATCTGTTGTGCAGCACAGGCTTTCGGAACACAACAGAAAGCAGGTGTGCTGTCAAGGCAACTTAGTGTGCAGACAAGTGGAAGACGGGGCTTGGCAAATAACGGGCCATGTTTCAATCTTTTTTCATCCTAGGACCCCGATGCCTAGACCCAAATACCATGTTTTACCAGCAGCCAGACCCTAGTAATCAGAAGGACATGTGGGCTGTGGGTCAGATGGAAGTGGGTTTTGTGGTAGGAATTCTTTCTCAGGGCTCTGCTGGACATGCTCCTAGTTTTCAGTCTCCACATGCATCTCTGAGCCAGCCTCCACTGCAGATGCACATTCTCTCCCAGATTCTACAACAGGCGCTATACACCCAGAGCAGCAGGAAGGGTCTGTCTCTGTTACCAAATGATGCTTAGAGTTTCCAAATTTTAACTGCAGAGAAGAATGAGTTCCTTGCTAGAAATGGTGCTGTTGTAACTTATTTTGTGATGATTTACTGTAAATGAAATCGTTTCTCTACTAGTCTGTTATTAGTTCAATAATCCCTCGTCATCTTACACATTGTGTCCCAAGATCCTAGCTGGATACCTGGCACTACATATAGTCCCAGTCCCAATATAAGTATGCCTTTTCCTACCCATATATACCTGTGACAAGTTTTACATTATGCACTGTAAGATATTCAACAATAGGAGTTGTAAACAATGAGAGGCATAATGATATAAAAATTACCATTTCTAACTGATGAACTATTTCTGCAATTTTTCATTTAATATTTTTAGATCACATTAACCATTAGTAACTGAAACTACAATCTGGAGGAGCTACTGTATTGCTGTAAATAGCATATAATGTATATAATACTGCATGGTGATGCAATGCACATGAATATCCATTGGTGGGGCTGTTGGTAATTCCACCTTTCAGGGAATGCAATGAGTAGTTCTTGGTATTCACTTTACAATCATGCTATAATTTACAGTTCACCATGCTCCTGTAAAGAAAGCTGAAGAACACAGGGAGTCAGGCTGTGGAGATTAAATGTCTCCCCTGTAAAGAACCATTAGGTCTTACTTCAAAAGCCTGTACTCCACAAAACTGGGAAATCTAAACAGCATGGATGATTCTCTTGATAAATTCCACTTACCAAAGTTAAATCAAGATCAGGTAAACAGTTTAAACAGTCCTATACCACCTAAGGAAATAGAAGCAGTCAACAAAAGTCTCCCAACCAAAAAAAAAAAAATGCCCACAACCAGGTAGTTTTAGCACAGAATTCTACCAGACTTTCAAAGAAGAGCTAATACCAATACTCCTCAAACTATTCCACAAAATAGAAACAGAAAGAACATTGTCAAACTCACTCTATGAGGCCATAGTCATCCTGATACCTAAACCACACAAAGGCTCAACAAAGAGAATTTCAGACCAATTTCATTCATTTTTATATTTGAGACAGGATCTTATATAGCCAAGTCAGACTTTAAACTTGCTATGTAGGCAAGGATGATGTTGAACGCATCACCCTCTTGCTCTACCTGCCTAGCACTAGGATTCTAGATGTAAGCCATCTTGCCCTTGCTATGATGCTAGGCAAGCACTTTGTGTCCCTTACATCCCCAGCTCTTACTCTTATTTTTAAAGTGAGGAAACTGAAGTTCCCAAGGGGATCATGATTTGCTCATTGACTAGAATCTCATCAGAGGCAAAATTCAATAACAGACTAGGCGCATGCCATCTCACAGAAAATTTGGTGAAATCTGCCGGACTTTCACAGGGTAGTTTCAGTGACCTCTGCCTTCTCAGCATGTGGTTGATCAGCTCGCTCCCAGCAACAACATTTCAACCATGACATTTACTTTCAGTTGGCAGAGGATGGTGGAATTTGACTATGTTCTCTAGTGAGAAGGCATGTCTTCTAGGAATTTTGTGATTGCAGAACACAGAAGAACAAACTATTTCAAGTGTCATAAATTTCTGTATTTTCAGACTAAAATCTTAACTATAAATTTTTTTAAGAAGTCCACTGTCACATTTCATTTTGTACAGAGTATTCATATCACTGCTTTAATATAACCACATATAACTACTTCTATATTTAAAAAAATCTGAATTATTGGTCTGTTGAACACGCGATGAACACTTCCAAGCATTACTGATCACCTGCTTTGTCAGTTATTGTTATTAGACGCAGCTGGGGAGACAAAGAATTCTCAGTCATCCTTTTAGAGTTTTCAGTTCTTTGGTGAGGGAGGAAACTAAAGGGAAAAGCAGAAATGTGATGTAAAGTGTCCTAACACCAAACAAAGCGCTGAAAGTGAAAAGCGAGTGGCCTGGATGTGAATAGTTAAGGCATTTCTCTGTCTGTCAGAGAATATCCTTCCCCGGGGATGTTGTTTTCAGAAAAAGAGAAGACAGATCCTGAGGGAAATATCTATGGCAGGACCCACCGCTGTTTACAGCGCTTCACAAACTATGATTTTAGTATTCAGAGAGACCCTTCATGGGAGGCATCATTAAATCCAGCCTTTGAAGAGGCAGACCATTGGTGTGACTTCAGTTGGTGAGGGCTGTCTACTGGTCATCAGGGTCCCCAGGGGCATGGCCAGTCTTGTCATCCTGGTTATAACTTGAATATTTTTGCTGCCACTGTAATAAAGCGGGGACCGTAGGTTCTACACACTCGTTCTCTCCGCTGCTTATCAGTGACTGTGGAGTAATAATGACAGCTGCTTCCCCTGTCTTGTCCCACTTGTGCTAAGCATCCTAACAAAACACTGTGAGTTCAAGGAAGCAGGCAGCAGCACCCTCTGTGATGGTGCTTCTCAGCCTTCCTAATGCTGCGAGCCTTGAACACGGTTCCTCATATTGGGTAACCCTAACCGTAAAATTATTTTCATTGCTACTTCATAACTGTAATTTTGCTACTGTCATTAACCTAAAATGTAAGTGTTTTTGGAGAGAGAAGTTTGCCAAAGGAGTCACAAGTTGAAAACCACTGCTCTATGGGAAAAATCATCCCCTTTTAAAAGGAATTAAGTACTCTGAGTTTGAGAATGAAACATTTTTCATGTCATATATGCAAAATTGAGTTTTTTGGCCTAATTTCTGGGAAAAGTCCTTTGAGGCAGACCCTGAAAGTCCTTGTGATGTGTTGATATCCCCTTTTAAAAACTACTGGTAGGGAAATGACTTGGTGCAATGTTTACTATCCCTCGCCATAGATCTAATTCAACTGTCCTACAGTTTAATTTTAACACCAGCATCTCTCTAAAGTTGGTGCTCCTATTCGTTTTAAAAGCATAAATGTGAAAGAAATGTTTAAATGAACACTACCAGGAAGAGGGAATATAACTGAGGGAAAATCAGGGCAAATTTGTGTTTTTTGCTTCGGGTGCATTTCCTTCTTCATCTCCCCTTCTTTACATCAGGAGTTTTTCAGTTGCGAGTGACAGAAAATCCAAACTGGCTGAATAAACAGAAATGTATTGGATCATAATTAAAGAGTGTAAGGAAACTCCCTGACCTCATATGCATCTTGATCAAGAGGACTCAGCATCTTCTTCTCTACCTCTGTATTTATCTTTCTCTGCAAAAGCACAGGCTTGAAGTTGGCATTGATGATTTGGGCATTTCCAGGCCACTGAAGGACTACCCTTGGAGATGATGGTGGCACCTCTGCCCCTCCAAGCATCTTCTCTCACTTTTTGTTCACAAAGTCAGCAGCTTTGAGCCATTGAGTCCTACTCACCTGAGACTCCAATGCAAAGGATTCAACTGCCAGTGGATGGAAACCTAGAAGTGTGAAGTCAGATAAACCTTTTCCTCTTTTAAGAGTGTTGTCTCCAGTATTTTTGAGAGAGAACATTGATGACTACGGCTTCTGCCATATCTCCAGTCAGGTGAACTGTTAAGGAAGTGCCTAACTCTGAGTTAAATATAAGATCCCATTTGCTACAGGCTTGCTGCAAAACTTGCAGGAACCTAGATATCTAGTGAGATCACTAATGCAAAACAAGTAAGATCAAATGCATGGAGCAATTACTGGATAAAATCCTCTTTCTACCTGCTAAAGTTCTTCAGATTTTTAGTCACATTTGGAAATATCATAAATACATATGATTTTGAATTTCAACTTGTGAGCTTTTATTCAGAAAGGCTAACTATGTGTGCGTGCATGTGGGGGGGCACATGCTCACATGTAGAGGTCATAGGTAGTCTTAATGCTAGTGTTTGGATTTTTTCCACCTTGCTTTTGACCCAGGATCTTTCAATGGCCTTGAACTTTGCAAGTAGGCAAGACTTGCTGGCTCAGGAGTCCCGGGGATCCAGCAGTCTGCTCCTCCCCAGCACAAGGCTTACAAGCATGAAGTAGCATACCTCACTGCTTTTATAAGTAGTTCTGGGGCCAACCAAATCCTTATGTCTGCCCAGTACGGGCTTTACTGACTAAGATATCTCCCCAGCTCCAGACTCTGGTCTTCTATTTACAAAGCCAGGTTGTACCATAAAAGATCCTCTGCTTCTCACAGGACATCGACTAAGCACCCCTGACCACACAATCTGGGGTCATCCACACAGTTCTAGCAAACAAATATGCCCTTACTCCATGAGCTTACCATCTGCCCATGTCTGTTTACTTTCAAGTCTACCTAAAATGGCTTTAAGCTTTGAACTCACGGGGAGGATTATTTCCAGGAAAGGGAATGTATTCAAGCCCAAGCTCCTTTACCCTTCCTATGCCCTTTTAAACATTTATAAATAATTATTTCCTACGGTCCTTTGTTCTTTTATGCCAAAGCTCCACGAGAGCTATCTTAAGGAATGATTTAAAAAGTGAGCTATCTTTCTCCTATGTAAAGAATCGGCTGGATCACCTCCATGATATGTGTGAAGCCACTGTGGTCAGTCAAACCTCCTTCATTGCATTCCCCCAAGTGACCATTGGTAACAGCAACTTAGCGCTTGCTCGCATCACTCCATCAGCTTTTGGCTGGTGTGGATTACTATTAATTATCACTTCACAGAGTAGAGTTATCATGATGCAATAATGGTATGGAACCACAGAGATAAAAGTGTTCTCATTAGGGAGGAAAGTTGAGAGGTAAGCAGTTGTAGATGGGTAGGCCTCCTTCATATGCTTGCATGCAGTTTGGAACACAGAGTGCTTATTGAGCATACTTCCTCTAAATGTATTTTGAGATCTCACATTTATTCCTTCAATTGCAGAACTTTAATGAACCACAAAGTGATGTAAATTCTACAGGAAATAAAATTGTAATCCATTATGGTTCTCTCTTTTTCCCACCTCCTCTCCCTCCTTCTTTTTCTCCCTCCCTTCCCACTTCGCTCATTTCCTGAAAGCAGAGAGACAGAGATCTCATTTGGGAGACTCTTATTCTTTTCCTTCTGTCTCCTAAGATGTCTTTTATTCACCAAAGAGATGAGGAAAATACAGAAAACCAATGCAGAAAATTAAAATTACTTATGGTTAAATGTATGTATTTGCTGATAGCATTTAGAAAACTACCACCAAAACAAACAAAAAGCCTTCATGGAAATTGAGAGTCTCCAGTTGCTTCTCACAAAAGAAGCGGCTCCTGTTAGAAAACAGCCTGTTTGAATGTGTTCTTCCTCCTTATCTCCATGGCCACCCATCCATCCTAGCTCAGAGGCAAACTAGTTTTCTCTGAGGAAAAGCCTCATTAACAGGGAGAGATTTCTGTTGTCTGTCTATCTGTCTGTATCTATCTCTGGTATTTTTTGTGAGAAGGAGAATGCTATTTGGTGTCTGGGAAGTTGAACACATTTGTTGAAAATAAAGCAGTGTGAAAACGAGTAGGGGATGGGAAAAAAAAAAAGCATGCTAGTTGGAAGAGTCAATTCTTCAGACAGGATGCCCTGTGGACACATATTCGGGGCAGATCCACTTGAATGTTTGAATGGACAAAACCAAGCTTTCCTATGGTAGAGTTATTGACTTTGAAATATAATTTTCAATAAAATAGAAGATTCTCACTTTTTTTTTTTGGTTTGGTGTGAGACAGGGTCTTGCTGTTATCCAGAACTTA
Organism: Pachyuromys duprasi; assembly: GCA_028658305.1. Classification (NCBI taxonomy): domain Eukaryota; kingdom Metazoa; phylum Chordata; class Mammalia; order Rodentia; family Muridae; genus Pachyuromys; species Pachyuromys duprasi. Next base: position 9,016,375 of record CM053753.1, read on the forward strand.
TAACCATGCTCCTGCTTCAGTTTTGGAAGATTGTGCCGGCTTTCAGCACCTCAGATCCCAACGGGCCCAGGTCTCAGAGGCCCTGAATTGCAGTTACTCTTGTTCCCTGTGCTCCACTGTGGAATTCTTTGTTACAGAAAGAGAATGTTAAACATGACCTAAGTGGAAAAGACCAAGTCTCTGTCCAAGCAGTACTGAAACTTAGTCCTTGTTTCATCTGCCAGGTACTGGCATGGCTTACAATCAAGGTTCAGTGTTTGGGATACATCTGCCATGTCCTCCCTGGACAGATAAACTGTCTTTACTGGGACTGTGTACCACGATATTAATGATTTCCTGGAAACTTCAGATACCAGTTGCCCACACCATAATGATGTCTGCTGGACCTGGGACAAAGAGACTGGATTTAGAATACAGAAATCTAGCTTTGCTAAAAGGAAGACATTGGATGGCAGAAAAACAAACAAGCAAACACCCATTGGCTGTTTTCTTTCATTTTCAAGTATGCTCATTCTACCCATCTACCAAGAAACTCCTCAGAGCCTGACCTAATGTGAAACCCACTCCATTATACCCAAATGAGGTTCCAAAACTGGGAGTAATCTAAATATGCTTATAACATTTATTCATGTTTAGCAACTTTAAATTATATATTCTGCCAGCCTAGGTGGGAGAATATCTAAGCTGCTTCTAATATAGCTCCTTGTCTTTGCTTTTAGGACTTTGACACTGTTCTTTCCCACTGTAGGGTGTAGCCAACACATTTCATCCTGCCATTTTGAAATGACATCTTCCTACTCTACTTCCTTAACTATTCTTCACTCAAGCAATTCTGTGGCTCTTTTTTCTTCCAAGGTCCTTTCTTTGAAATCCATTTGTCTATGTTCAGTCATTTGATCTAAATTAATGTTCTTAAGTGCTGACATGATGGCTCAATATGTAGAGCATTTGCTGTGTATTCATGAAGACCTGAGAATGAATCTCCAGGTGCCATGTAATGCTCAAACATAGTAGGCTGCCTATTACCTGGTGTTCTTTTGGTGTTCTGGGAGTTGGAGGCAGGAGAATCTCCAGAATCTACAAACAATCTCTGTTTGTTGCTTGTTGCAGGGTCCTCAGCAACAAGCAACAAACAGATCTTGTCTCAAACAAGGTGGAAGGCAAGGACTGATACCTGATGCTGTTCCCTGACTTCCACATGCACATACATGAGCATGTATACATACATGCTTCATATATACTTAGGAATGCACAAATGAATCTTCCACAGCAGACTGTGGATATCTCCATTGCTTATTCAAGTGTATTTGGTACATTGAAAACAAAATAAAAATGCCCAATTAATAATAAATATATATATATATATACATATACATACATGTGTGGGTGGGTGGGTGTGCACGCACGTGCGTCTACCTGGCTGAGTGGATTTTTTGGCTACAATATTATTGTGATATTTAGATGTAGGTTTATTTATTTTTTTTAAAAATCAGATTTTCATATTTTGCTTTATTTGATCTTGTTATACATGAATCAACAATGGATTCTTTCAAAGCTTAAGGGATTAAAAAATACCAAAGGCTTGATAGGTAGGAGAGTAATTCATGAAGCTTCTTAAATTTTTAATCTTACTTTTAAAAGGTAAAGTCAGATATGTTCTCAAGCTGTTTCTGCATTTTTAACGAAGATAACTTTGGAATATTCATCCCTGAAGGTGGCCTGCAGGATCTCTTATTAGGGATCAGAGGCCAGCTGGTAGGTTCTTATTTTCTGTTCCTTCCAGATTTCTAAGTGTCAGATACCCACATTTTTTTACTCACAAAGCACATATGCATTGCCTCTAAACCTCCCAAATCTGTGAAATAATTACCCAGGAGACAAAAGAGGAGGACCCCCACGGGCAAGTGCCCACTCAGGGATCTGCATGAGACATCGTTCTGTGAGGGTCAGATTGTGATTTGTCCCCCTTTCAAAATATTTCAACTTGCATTATTAAAATGCACCATAAGGTGCCTTTGTGTAGAAAATTGAAAAAAGTAGAACTTGAGATGGCCCAGACATCTCTAGCACCCCAACTTTGCATTTTCCTTGAAACATCCCTATTCTTTGAAGAATATAAGTAGGCCATGGAGAGAAGTGCCTGGTGTGAATTTCTTCTAATAGCCCCAAACTCTTCTTTCAAATGACTACAAAAGCAATTCAGCATTTCTAGTGCCAGATTGATGAAACAAAAAAAGTGCATATAAAGCTTTCCTGATTAATTAAAGGCAAGTTTATGAAAACAAATAATGCTGGGAGAGGAGCCGGCGTAATATAGCTGGATTCTGCTGCGTGTTAATGTAGTCTGTGTTCACGTTACCCACCGGACAATGTAAAAACAGCTAATTATTGGGCTGGGGTGGGTGGTGCTCAGAAGGCAGGAGAGTCAGAAGATACAGACTGTGACTGCAAGTTACACTTGGAAAACCATTCCAGGAAACTCTCCAGGGGATCAGTTTAGCTGCTGCCCCATGAAACAAGCGATATGATCTAATACATCATCCCTGGCTCCGATTCTTCACCTTCTTCATGCCCGAGCTTATTTATACCAGGTGAGTGATGATCCAGGTCACCACATGAAGCAGCTGGCAGGATGAAACTCTTACAAGTTTTTATTAAAAAAAAAATCTCCTGGAGTACTTTTTCATGCCCAGATCCCCCTGCTCTGGGAGGGAGGAGATCTAGCCACTGCCAGAGCTGTGGAGAAAGTGCTGCTGCTCCTGCTGGAATTGTAATCTTCCCTTGTAGAGCAGCGTCTTAAAATCATCCCTTCATACACAGGTATTCAAGTGTGAGTGGGACAATTAGTTGCTGCAGAGAATCTCCCAGTTATCATAGTTCTACCTCCTTCTGTCTCTTTCTATTTGTCACTTCTATTTTGAGGCAGTCTCCCCAGGTAGTCTAACCTGGTCTCCGACTCTGACTCCTCCCACCTGTGTTTTCTGATGGGAGAGTATAAGGCATGCACAGCCACACCTGGCCATTGTGTTGTGGAAAAGCTTATTCTGAGTTTCTCAAGAATCTTGGGTGGTAAAATGTTAGAGCTCATGACCATAAATCAAATTCTCAATTTGCCATATTTTTATTAGCATCACCCTAGGTAACATAGACCTTTTATTCCTTGCAAAACACGGGGAACAAAGAGAAATACATGCTTTGATTTCTTTCCTCTTTCTCCCTCTTCTCGTCAAGCTCTCCTCTATCTTCACCCTTTCTCTGTTTTCTCTTCTCCTCTACATGCCCTTTCTCTGTCTCCCAGGTGTGTGGTTGGTATGACATTAAGGGGACAAGATTTCATAAATTCATCATAGATATAAAATGCACTTTATTTTGACACTTCAGTCCTTCCATGTTGAGAACTGAGAGATGAAGGATTCTAAGACTAAAATCTAGACTCAATTGGAGAATAATCTGGGGTCAGTTGACAATGGCTTTTATATATTGTCTTACAAGACTCCTCCCAATTTCCATCTTATTTTCTGTCCTTATTTTAAGTCCTAACTTAAACAGAAATTTCCCAGCTTAGTGGCTGCTTATGCCCTTAGATGGGAAATGCCATTGACAGACATAACTGCAACAGAAAATGTACCCACTAGCAAACTACAAAATATGAGACTAGGTGTTCAAATAAGAGTGAGAATTGTTTTATCTGCTTATAATTGGTAGTTTTCAAAATAGTTATGCCTAACTCTTTTCTCAAGTTATATGGTTTATTATTTTCTATATGAATATAGTAGCTTATTTAAAGCAATGCATAAAGATAACACTGAGATTTTACAAATGACCCTCTATGTCTGGGGCTTTGGGAAACACTGCACTTTACATGACCAGTGTAGATATAATGTGGATTTCTGTCCCATTTGGAAGGCAGAGCAATGTGTGTTTGAAATGGAGATCAGCTGGTCTCTGCTGGGTGCATTTGAAGTCACTGATGCCATTTCAGTCCTCATGTGGGTGATTTAATGTAGTCCTTTTCATGTACTGAAGCTTTACACCCCACTCATCTGTCAGAGTTAGAACAGGTAACTCCGCAGTGCCTCTGGGCATAGCCACTGCAGGGAAGATGTCCCCAAAGAGCACTGTAAGTGAAATCCCTCTTACTTTTCTGTAAGAGAAACTACTGTCTTCTAATGCACAACTGATTGTCTGTTCATGACTTAGTGAGTTAGGTCAGACTTCAGTGTTGATGATCTGATCTAACTCTTCAAATTAAGGGTTTTGCGTGGAGCTGAAACTGAGAACTAGGTTATGATGTGGCACCTACAACAATATGCCTCCAACTAGCCCAGTTGTGTTGGGTACTAAAGACCGTATTCTTAATTCCATCCCTCAGTGGACTCCCAACCCCTAGAAAATGACATATAATAGGAGATAGGCAAACACTTGATTAACAGATGAATGTATACTTTGGTAAATGGTAGTTAATGGTACCTAACATTGCTGTGTGCCTTGGCTATGTCCCCTGGTACTCATGCTAATGAACTTGCTGAGGCTGTTGTTTAGCGGTGCCTTCTCTGCACAGTAGGGCTTTCTCTCACTGGTTCAGCAAGCAGACTTAAAGTATAAGGAAGTTACTCTAGAATCGGCCTTCAGCCATTGCAGATTAATTCCCCAAGCTTTCTTCCTCTTAGTGAGCAAAATTTATTCTGTATTCTATGTATTCTGTGCAGTTTCCCAGAAGCCCACAACCAAGAGACCTTTGGTTACTACAAAAAGTGACCTAAATGCAAAGCCACCTCACAGCGGCTTTCTTTTATCTCCTGTGTTACTTCTCTCCCTCTCCTAACGATACTTTCTGGAACCATTTCTCAGATAATCCATTTGCATGCATATTCACATCTTGGAATCCGCTTTAGGAAAATCTAGTCTAAAAGGCACCAACAGTGCAGTCAGAAGGAACAATGGTATCTGGAATTTCTGCAGTTATAACTGGACAATCAATTTATTGTAGCGTGTACTGCTGTCAACAAATGTGATCTTGTTGTATGGGCTGAGTTACCTGGTAGCATGCGTTGTTAGCATTCTTGAGGCCTAGGTTCAAATCCCAGAACCATATACATACCAATTCTCATAATGGTTAAGAACATACTACTTATTAAGATAGAAAGAAATATTCATACTAAAAAGTCAAGTAATACAGATCTTCCAGTAATTTTCATGCAATTCAGATTCTGTTGAGCACAATACACAAACATAGCTTTTGCCCTTTTATCCCAATATGTGGTAGCTCTGTTGACTTTAACCTACTCAGCATCCTTTCTTTGCTAGGTGACCATTGTTATTATAGCAAGTCAATCTGCTTCTGCTCCGGGGAGTGATAAGGCCAAGAATTTTCATTGCTTGAGGGAGGACTGTACTGGTACAAATGTTATTTCTTTGGTCCCCCTCAACCATCAGTGATGACTAGGTTAGAAACATTTTGAGTCCACCTCCACCTGTCAAATTGTTATCTTTCATCTGGAAGATAACTTTCATATGGAAGATATCTTTCATCTGGAAGAACTGAATCAATGTCCCAGGAAAAGGCCTGCCCCCTGCTGTTGACCTTTCCTACACTGTGTTTATATGAAACAATAAATGCAGGTTTCTTTTGTGAATAAATAATAAGTGAATAACTTCACATATTATTCTTCCTGGTTATAGACTGTAATTTTCTCTGGAACTGCTATTGACCTCTGGATATCACTAACCAGAACACTGCTGCCTGGGCAATGGTAGCCAAAAGCCACTGACATGTGTTATAATCAGCCATGAGAAAACAGGGGCCCTGGCTGATGTCATCTTGTGGATGTGTCTGTCCTCTATATAGTGGTACAGAATAGCCATGAGACCATTGAAGCACTGTTTGTATGTGATTTTTAATTTAAAAATGTGTGGTTGACATGTATAAGTACTATAATGTAGGGGAACACATATATACCTTGGCATACATGGAGCAGCTTTATGGAGTTGGTTCTCTTCTTTCACCTTTACAAGGATGGCAGGGATGGCATTATTTAGGTGTCTGGCTTCCATGACAAATGCTTCAGCCACTGAACCATGTCACCAGCCTGGTTGCAGAATCTGTGATCAGCCATAGGCACTCACCATAGCATCTTCCCAAGTTCAGGAACTTGTCTACTCTGGAAGTGAAACAGAATGCCAGAAGCAGATAACAAGTTGCAAATATTTACTGTGCAACAATGCCAAAGGCAGGTGAGTTTTTGACATGCACTTCATTTTAGCTAAGTTGGTTTGTCCTAAGTCTGCGTACCAAATACTGCAGCCCTTCATCTTGTTTCCTCTGTATAAGCTCAGGGAACAACAAAATACTCTTTTTCCTGTGCTTCTACTCAACACCTCAACCTCAAATATATATGATGGGCTTTTTTTCTTGGTCCCAAAAGCTACAATAAAAAGTTAAAAATGTTCATGTATTTTTTTTTCTTTAGAATCTTGAGGGAGGTTATTGAGTGTTTGCTTAAACATTCTAATAGGATTTATGCCGTGTCTCCTTTGCTCGCTTTTCTACAAGCTAAGGCAGTACTTGAGAAAAGAGGCCCATACTGTACTATTTATTCAGCTAATGCAATGTAAAGAGCTTTGTTTGAATAGTCCATTTATCTCACTGTGTTGGCACCAGAGAGAAGCATGCCCCTGTGGTCCTCAGCAGTCATAGAATACCTTCTCAGAAAGAAGGGAGGTCAACTGAGCTTTAATCCCAAATCAATAGTGGGCTTTTTGCTGACCCTGGCAAGAATGTAAACTAATAGATACCTTGAATCCTGTGAGATTTTATTGCTCCCTATCATAAAATATAATTTAAAATTAACCGCATCAGGCTTTTTCTTGAGTTCTAGAAAATGATTAATGTTCATTCCAGAGCTGAAGGTCTTTGAGTTCATATAAAGTTAATTTTGTATATTTGGGCCATTTCCCATTAAATACTTTGTTGTTTAATGTCATTATTCAGCCATTTATCACACCAGAAACTCCACAAGAGCAATTAATTATCTAGGGCATCTCTTTGCCATAATGTGTAGGTATTTCGATTTGTTCTTTACTCTGGAACTGAGGAAATGTGGGCCAGGTGTCAGCTGCTGGCGCCGTTATCTATAGGTTAGGTAATTTAGCTGGACACGGCCACTGTGGGAGTCTGGGTGTAATGAAAGGATTTTTCAAGTTCCCACTGATGGCCTACTTATTTGTAGCACAAAATCAGAGAGCACAGTTCAAGGACAGCGGTAGAATTTGGGATATTAAATCTGTCACAGTATAGGTGGCCCATTTTCATGAGACCATTTGCCTTTTGTTGATTCAGTCAGGTAATCAGCTAGAAACATGGATGACATAGCAACTAAGAAGAAACTTAAGATGAGGCATATTAAGTCCTCTTTTCTCAAGTACAGTGGTACTTTGTTCATGTATGGGAATTCTAATCCCTGGAGAGTAAGTTTTAAAATAAATTTATTTGGATTTAGGAATAAATAAAGTATAAAGAATAGTATTCAGCTAAGCTCTGTTCCTGTGAGATATTCTGCAGATTTTTATTCAGTTACAGTAAAGAAATTGATTTTTTTATGTAACTAAACAATTTCAAATTCATTTCACCATGGAATTATTGTTTCTTGTAGTGGTGGTGTGCTTTTTTTTTTCTTTATGTAGTTGCTTAGATAAAACAATTGAAATTCTGAAGATTTGTCTAAAGATATTCTTAGGTGGTTTAACTACTAAGATTTGCAAGAGAAAATATTGTTATTTGAAAGTTTGGCAGAATTTCATGTTCATGGCATAGTACTCAATTTTAGTGCATACTGGAAATTCAAGAAAATAGTGTCTTTGTCCATTCAGCTGCTATAACATAATGCAAAAAATGAGTAATTTATAAAAGATTTATTGTTCATAATTTTTTAAGGTGAGGTGTCCAAGATCAAGACAGTGGTGGTACCAACCATCTGAGGGTCCTACTCCTAGAGTATGAAACTTCTCACTTTCATTTATGGTGACCCATGAGGAGGAAGTGATGGGCAGGAAACTAAGCTCCTGTGTCAGTAGGCTTCCCTTGGCCTCCACAGACCGTTTTTTGTAGGAGTTGAAGGATCCTTGTCAGTCATTCAGTTCACTTCCTTGGCCTGAAGTGAGTCTTCCTCATGGAGTAATTGGGGAATTAGCCCTCAGGAAACTATCTGCATTTTGAATGGTCATTGATAGAGCTGAAATGATGAATCAATGCCATGAGCTGGGTTTGGTCCTTTTAGACTCTGTCTAAAAGCATAGGAGTGAAGGAGAGGGTAAGAGCAATGTGAGCATAAGTGGTGTATTAAAATATTGTTTCACTGGAGAAAGAACACTGATAAAAAATTCAGATCCGTTACATTAGGGAGAAGAGTCAACACAGTGTGTTTGCCGTCTGTCAGGTGCATTAAGTCTTCTCCGTGGAATGGTGTTGTCAGCCAACCTTAATATGTTAGGAAGGGCTGAGAAGAGCTGCCATGTCATCTCTCAGAGTTTCCAGAGCCTTCTACAGTTTTTGTTGTTGCTCTCAGTATGGGATGAAGGTAGCACTCAAAGTTGAGAATTCATACTCTTGTCAAGTGGGCTCACTCACTCATGAGTAGATTGAGTGCAGAGTAACCCACTCATTCCCTGGTTGTCCTTTATAACAGGACATAGCAGTTCCACCACAATTGAGACTAGGTAGAGCTTTAGTGTGGCTCTTTGACTAGAAGACTCTATGAGAGTATGCAAAATCCTGCCTGAGATTTAACTATTTACAAAGGATTTTGGTAGCCATAAAACAAACAAACAAGCAAACAAACAAAAAACACCGAAATGACCCCAGAGGCTTTTTACAAAAACCTTTTATTCCCATAGTTGATATTTTACAAAATGTTTTCTCCTTTCCCACGACTATCATGTAATTTATAAGATCTCCATCATAAGTATTTCCCACTTATGATCCGGTATTCCTCAAATCTGAGAAACAGAAGCACATGCAAAATATGTGATTAAAATGCAATGGGAAAAATGCTAACCCATAAAATATCAATTCCATTATCTATGAATCTAAAATGCTTTAATATGAACCTAACAGTATTTCAGGCCTGCAAGCAAGTCAAGACTTTTCTTAATTTTCACAGAAGTGCTTTAGAGGTCTGTGTATATCCTGGGCTTGAGGCACCTCAGAGCCTGTGCAATCATTTTGGTCATATGCATGAATACAGTTGCCATATGTTCAGTGGGAAAGCAAAGTATTATCAGAAAAAGCAGCATACAGAGCATTGCACACGTGGCTTGGATGTACTTATCCTCTGGGTCCTGCAGAGAGGAATATTCACTTAATGGTCTGTTAGAACTCCGAGTCTCAGTGCTCCTCCCCCCTTCATCAGGAAATGAGTGGTTTCTTTTAGGGAACAAGGCTCCAGCAACTGTAGACCGACCTGCTGTGTGGGGGCCGCCTCACAAGTTCTAGGCCTTTACCCGAATTTCAACCTTCTTTATGTCACATGGAACCTTCTGCTGAGAGTCATATACAGGTGCCTTCCCCATCTCCTCCCCCTGCAAAGCACATGCAGAGACACACACTGGTTCCAAGCTTCCGCTTAGATGCTAGTTCAGTTTTCTCAGATGACCAGCAGAAATGCCAAGGAGTGCTAGCTGCCCAGCCATCCAACTATTGCCATCTATAATGTTAATAGCAAGGTTTCTAATGATGCTTTAAATGTTCAGATCATGGGCGTAGCTAATCACTCATGGCTGGTTTGGGGTGCTAACTAACTAACTAACTAACTAACTAACTAACTATATATATATATATATATATATATACACACACACATACATACATACATACATATATATGTGTCGTATATATTTATATATATCATATATATCATGAGCTGTTTCATTTCTTCCTAAAAAAGAAAATCAAATATAACGTATCTAACATGAATCATACATATATATATAAACGTATCATACATATATTTTTAAATTCCTTTATTTTTATAGTTTGTATTTTACAAAATGCTTTCTTCTTTCTCACAACTGCCATGTAATTCATAAGATGTCTGCTATAAATATTTTTGTGAGATACATATATATATACTTAGAGATCCATGTGTGTGTAGACGTGTGTTAAATATTTTGTGTTTTCTTTTTCAGGGAAAAATGAAGCAGCTCAAATTTGTTTTAAAAAAGTTCTAGTTGCCACATTAGGAGCCCTGTCAGCAAGCATTAATGACAGGATTTTCATCAATATTCCTTTTGTACGGATACACGGCTTATAAAAGCTTGCAGGTTTTAGCAATTGAGTCCAGATTGTAAGCTATTAGCCATAAAACTAGAGTAAGTCACTTAGCTTCTTTGGAGGCCTCAGTTTCAACAATTATAAGTGGAGATTAATGGTAATCATAAGGATTCACAGAGAGTCATGCCTGACACACTGTAAGCATTAGCTACATGTATGTAATAAAATTGTGTTCTTTGTGGATGCTAGTCTGAACTCATACTTCCATGGCTGTCTTCTCTGTGACGTAGAACATGCCACATATACCCCTCCACACTTCTGAATATTCTGTGCTCACTCTTTCATTTGAGCCTGTATCCTGACTGGTTTTTAAGCTGGGTGAATAGAACTATCAGATACCTGGCCTAAAAATATCCTCTTGATTTTATTTGGCTTTTAAAAAAAACATTTCTTGTATCTTGGGGCTGAAGATAAATATTTATAAATGCACTCAAACATGGTAGGAGAGAGTTCACATTGCTTTACATTTGCTAAGCAGGATTATGGGAGAGAGCAGCATCGTGGTCCTTGTCTTAGTTGTTCGACTAGAAATGCCAAATGTGGTGGTGGTTGGGAGGCAGAGACTGGAGATGGGAAGAGCTTTAGGGTTTCCTCTTGTTAATTCAGTCTTGCTGGTGAACTGCAGGTTAATGAGTGGATAGGGATGTGGATTGCTTGCCAGAGAATGACAAACACAGTTGTTCTTTGAACTACACACACAGAGTCACAAACAGTCACAGGCATACATGCACACACACTCACATAAACAAGAACTTTTAAGGAATCCACTGATTGCAACTCTGGTGATGCTGGCAAAATATGAAGTGAAATCTCTCTTGGCTGCTCACCTTAAACACAAAGAGAAGCAGCCATTGCTGTTCTTGTGTATAATCCTCTCAGCTCTGGAAGCTGGCTTGGGAGCTTTTGTTTTCAACTTGACACAAACTAGAATCAGCTGGGAACAGGATGACTCAATTGAGAAATTGCCTAGCTCGGCTTGGCCTGCAGGCTTGTCTGTGGGGAAGTTTCTTGGTTGCTAATTGATGTAGGAGGGCCCAGCCCACTGAGGAAGGTGGTCCTTGGGTGGTCCTAGGTTCTATTAAAACACCTGTTTACACGCCTTAGGGATCAAGCCTTGTAAGGAGCATTCCTCCATTGTCTTTGCTTCAGTTGCTGCCTCTAGCTTCCTACCTTTAGTTCCTGCCCTGTTAGCCCCTTAAGCCCTCCCTCCATGTTGATTTGGGTCACACACATTTATTATTATCACATTATTAATTTTTTTATTATCACAGTTACAGAAAGCAAACTAGAGGGAGGCTGAAATCTGTTTCAGTGTTATTTGCTGCTATTGTGGCCTGTGGTGGATTCTTCCTCTAGGATTATACATGGTGGTGTGAAAGATGCACCTTATTTTAAATCGGCCTTTCTCAGGTGCCTGTGTTTTCATTAAAAGTAAAGCCAATTGTTGGAACGTTGCATAAACTGTCAAGTTAGCAAATAAAGCCTTTTGCTCTAAAATGTGGCTTGTCAGAAGTCACTGACAAAGAAACTGAAGAGAGCTGACGCAAGTCCAGGGAGGAAGTTTCCTAGTAGGCAGGTATGGACTTTCACCAGACATGGGGTGTGGAAAACCCTCTTATCTTACCTAGGACCTGGCTGTGTTCGTCTTTTAAACAAGAGCATTAGAAATATACTGTAGACCCTTACTGTTGGCAGAACCTGCCCCGCAGTCTGGAGGACAAATCTCATTCCCAGGCAGTTCCACCAGGCTTTCAAGGGGCCTGTGACTGCGTGCATACCCAGACACCCTCTGCTGGAGGAAAGCACTTCAGTGAATGGCTTGGCTAGTGAGAAGTGCCTTTAAGCCATGTCTCACCCCAACAATCCTGACTTTGTCTTCCATACCTTTTCTTCATCTTGGCTGTCTAACCTGTCAGCATCAGGACCTTTATTGATCCATTTACCGGTACAGCAAAGGCAGAAGAGACACTATTCCACTTGACATTTTGAAATGATAGGCCTTGGAGTCAACTGAATTTGGATCTTTCTTGTCTTTATCTCCAAGGAGAGGCAGAAAATGAGGTATTTGGAATTTGTGCTAAGACAAATGCAGATGTGATGGATTAGATTTGTTGCTTGATTGTAGCTGGGCTGTTTAGGGGCAAGAATGCTTGGAGAGCAGGATTTCCAGCCTCCCATTCTCTTTCTTCGCTTCCCTGAATTCTCTTTTCTCAGGAGCACTCTAGACTCCATGTTCTATGTGTGTTTTTATGGCACACACTTTCTCACCTTGTTTCCCTAACTGTCTTCTTTATCTGAGGAGGGTTTCTTTTATATTTAAAGATGCTGCGTTTAAAGAGATAAAGAATGGTGGCTACTAACTGTTAACATGCTGCTGGGAGGTGGATTCAGATTTGTCAATGCAATGTATTGTTTTAGCTAGGCAATCAGGACAAGGTAAAGAACCGCTTTGATGCTACCAGAAGCATTTGCTTGGCCAGTTGACTGCTGCTTCCATTGTCATCATTTCATTTCAGAAAGTCCTTCTGCCACTAGTACCTCTCAGGAAACATCTCAATTAATCTTCCAAGCAAACAAGTAGGTATGGTAGTTAGTACATTTATTTTTGAAGTGAAAATTTTGAGGGTGAGAGGGGTTAAATTGAATGAGATCACTCAGTTTACAAGTCCTGGAGTTGTATGTGAACTAGTCTGTCTACATGGAGAGCTTATTCTCCCACAATTCCTTGGGAGGTGGCAGGTCATCTTAGAATAGGGGAGTGAGATAGAGCTCAAAATAATAGAAGTGATGACATAGAACTCCAGTTCAAAACTCATGTAGCTAGGTCTCTAGCACAGCTTGTTACCTTACCATGTCAGTTACTGGGTCCATCAGCAGTTCTGCTTGTAACGTATCTTCTCTGGTTCTACATCATACCCAATGAATCCTCCCAAACTAAATTCTCCAGGGTCAGCCCTCTCCTTTATATGCCAATATTTCTGAATTATTTCTTCTGATGACACCTCTGACTGTCTTATCCCTCTGCCTTCCTTTCTTCCCTAGCATATTTTAACAGTTAACCACTTTACAACATTGTACAAAAGCTTTGCATTTCATTGTCTATTACAGAGAGTAAATGTAGTGTCTGCACTTTAAGGTTGCTTTGCAGATAATCATTATTGGTAATAATGAAAATAATAGCAAGGATGTGAAAAGGAATACAGACATGTTTTTTACACTAACTATGTGCCTCTTCCCTATGTATAGCGTGCAGTTCTAGTCATTGCTGGTCACATAGACTTCTCATCATCTCTCGTGAAGAATGAGGTCCTGTCTTCCCAGGATAAAATTCAGTAAGGCTTAGAACCCAGCTGCTAATTGTCTGTCTCTAACTCTCAACTGTTCATCAGTGCTGCCTTCTAATTTATGGAAAGCAATAGGAACAAATGGTGCCTAACAAATGATATAATACTCACTCATTTATTCAACAACATCTTCTGTGCACATGCCATATATATACATAGCATATATATATGGCATAAGGTGAGCATGGGGGCAAATGCCAGAGATCTCAACACTCAAGAGGCAGAGACAGGAGGTTCGTGAGTTTGAAATCAGGATGGACACTGTCTTAGTTAGGATTTTATTGCTATGAAGAGACACCATGACCATGGAAACGCATAGAAAGGAAAACATTTAATTGGGGCTGGCTTACAGTTTTAAAGTTTTAGTCTATTAGTGTCATGGCATGAAGCATGGCAACATGCATGCAGGCATGATGCTGGAGAAGGTGAGAGTTCTATATTTTGATCCATGGGTATCAGAAGAAGACTGTACCACACTTGGTATAGCTTGAGTATATGAGATTGCAAAGCCTGCCTCCACAGTGACCTACTTTCTCCAGCAAGCCCACACCTAATCCAACAAGGCTATAACTCCTAATAGTGTCTCTCCCTATGGGCCAACCATTCAAACACACACATCTATGGGGCCATACTTATGCAAACCACGATAAGAACCATAGCAATTGCCTTATCAAAAACTAAAATAACAGCAACAACAAACATGCTGCCCAGTTGTGGGGTAGCAAACATAAAAACTAAACACAACCTGCATGTGTTCTCTAGTAATACATGCAGTGGGAAAAGCAAAGCAGGATAGGTACTAGAGCATACTGGGAGTGTGCCCAGGGAATGATTAAAAATTATAAACAGCCATGGGAGAGATGAAGCCTGTTCTTCTTGTTCAATTAATACGGACTGCTGGCAGGTTCTGAGTTACTGTAGTCCTTTTCTCTGGACCACAGATTGACTCTACTTTTATACCCAGCTCCCCAACCTTTGAGGATTAGCTTTTCAACATAAAACTAGAATCCCAGTCCCACCTAAAGTCACATAGGGTTTTGAGTGTGAGCTCTGGGATTTAGTGGTTATTGGGCTCCGCTGCTCAGCAGGCTGCTGTCACTTAGGTATGTGTAAAGTCAAGACTCCGCTGTGAGTGTGAACTCAGTTGCTTTTGCACAGATTCATCCTTCACCAGGCTTCTGTTACTGTTGCTTAATATGGGATGATATTGTACATGAAGAAATACAGTGTAGATGAGGCAGAAAATAAAGGCTGTTTGATTATCATTCTGACCAACGGCATTTTATACAGCCTGGAATTGACAGTGGAACTTGGACAGAGTGATATAAACATCTGGCACTGAAGTGTTTAATTGCAGAAGAGAAGTATCTATCCATCATGCTTAGCAACAGAGTTTAAAAGGCAAAGTTCACCAACTTTCCCTTTGGAAAAGAAGGTTCCTCAGCTTCCTGCAGAAAAGGAGGCCAGCTCTGCACAGAGTAAGAATATACCTTTGTGTGCATGTGTGTGGTATATGCATGTGTCTATGCATATATGCAGGTGTGTGCACATGTATGAATGCATGGGGAACCCAGAGGAAAACAACAGGTCCTCTTATATTATTATCAACCTTGCTTCTTTGAGACAGTGTCTCTCATTGAACCTGGTATTCATGGATAGGCTTCCAGCAAAACAAAACAAAACAAACCCTGCCTCAGTAATCCTTTTATCTTCACCCTTTCCCCTTTTGTAGCTCTGGAATTACAGGCACAGTGGCCATGCCTGGCTTTGGGAAGGGTTGGGGAGGAAGGTCAGGACTTGGGTCTTTATTCCTAAAAGCAAGCACCCTTACCCACTGACTCATCTACCCAGCCCCAAGAACACAACTATTATTTTATTCTCCTTTCTTCCCATGAGTATTCTGTATGAAAGCATCCATCATTTTGAATTCAGGGGGTATAGTTTGGCCAAACAACTTGGCACTATTAGGCTCTGGTCCTGGTAGTTCCCCTGGGGCCACCTTACAGCCATTGCTGTGCCTCATCGTTTGGAGCTAATCCATATCAGTTGTTGAAAAATACCATATTTCCCAAGTTGGACATTGTCTTTATAGATGACATAGAACAGTTTTGTAGGAGAGTTACCCCCAAAATATTTGTAGTTCTTAGATGTCATAACAGTGCTGTGAAGTATTACTCCTTGAGTCCTGATTTACAGAAGTACTAAAAGTAGCAGGAAGGTTTTAGATGTCACACCCACATTTTAGTTGGAGAATCACATTTATAGAGCCTGTGATGACTGAGTAAAGGTAGAATAAAAAGAAAAACCACATCTGGCCTGTATTCTGTATAATCAGGGAGATTACAATGTACCGGGACATTAGGAAATTAATCTCAAAAAGTTTTAAACCACATCTCTGGTGTGCTCTATTTAAGAAGGCATATCTGTGCTTTGAGAGTTTAGTTCATAGAAAATTTCCCTGGTTCAGAATAATAAAACAAACTCCTTTAGAACTCACAATATAATTGGTAGACAAAAAGTTAATAGATGTTACCTACGTGAAAACACATGATGATTTGGAGGTGGGAAAAACATGTGCAAAGATCTTGTGGCAGTAGAGAGAGAGGTTGGTGTCGAGCAAACACATGAAACTAGAGAACACCAAATGCATGGAGTAAGACTGTGAAGGAAATTGGGCCAACAAATGCCTTCTGGTTCATGTTTAGGATTTAGGTTTTTATACCAGGTACACTGGAGAGGTCAGAAAGAGAGGGTCAGGTTTGTGTTTTAATAAAGTCAGTGTAGCTGTAGAAAGAAAACAACTTAAAAGTAAGGACAAAAGAAAGGCATTTGGAAGGCAGGAGTTTAAACACAATGAGAAGACAGGCCAGTTATTACTGTTTCAGGAAGCATGACAAGTGTCAGGATCAAAGAACTGAGGATGCTCGGAGACAGAGATAGGACAAGCCCATGGCTAAGACTCATAGAAGAGGGAATGCTCAACTGGGTGGGGCTTCAATGGTAGAGGAGCTGAGATTGCAAATTGGCACCAGAGAAGGGAACTGGAAGCAAAGAAAAGGCAGAGATGCTAATGGGCAAGATTTAGAGCAGCATGACAAAAGCCCAAGGTCGAGGTAAGTAAATAATTTCCTTTTGCTCCCTAAAGAACCTGAAGGGGTCAAGCAGAAACACAGCTGGGAGAAGCACAAAACTGACTTGCCCCTGAGGCCTGCTGGCACCTATAGGAGTTGGTGGTGCCAGTGTCAGGGATGAGTTCCCACCAAGACTTCAGCTATGGTTTCGTAGGACCTGGACACTGTGGATCTGAAGCTCAACTAGTTCTGAATTTGGAGCAGAATAGACTGCTTGAAGAACTGCTGAGTGGCATGGCTTTGTAGCTGGCGAGTCACAGATATTCTCTGTAACTTCCACTGAACAGTGAGTAAGCATAAGTGAGCATCCTGCCCATGTAGAACTCAGTGCAGTTGTGCTTCTTTACACTATGTGCATTTGCAATTCAGTCACATCAACATGTGTGCCTGCGATGGTCAGTGACTCATAGTCCCTCCAAATCTCCCTAGTTGTTCACAAGAGATATGGTGGAGTTGAGAGAGATGGTAATATCATTGCCCAGGAATAAGTGGCTGGAGGTTTCAGAAAACATCACTTGCAGCTTGCTAGGATCTTAACTGCCCCACCATGTTACTCTGAACCTCTAGAGTCCTTAAATGTGTATCATAGCTAAACCTACAAGATGGGTATTTCTGAGTATCCATCCTTAGTGGAACATGGTCCACAGTTTATACAGTGACAGTATATGACATGACAGCTATATAAGAGACCAACCCATCGGCAGCTTTGTCAATCCAAGCATAGCATCCAGGAGAGCATGATGCCTATGTGAAAGGATCAGCCCTCATGATGTAGAGATAGACTGGGTGGTAGAAATGATAAAGATATAGAAATCCACATTGGTACTACCATCAGCTTTGTTTGCTGCCATTTAATGATGTGCAGTAGGAGCCCTGTGACTTCTCACTTTCTCTGTGCAGTGACTCTTAAAGTGGCCACAGTGATACCCATGTGAGAGATGAACAACATGAATTTGAAGGAGCTTTACATAGCTTGATCAGAGCCTTGTGAGTGGCAAACCCAGATATGGACCAAAGGTTGTGTATCAGTTGTGGTTCTATAGAGTAGCAGAATTATGGTTGGAATGACTTATAGGCTGTGGTCCAACTAATCCAACAATGGCTGGCTATGAACAGAAAGTCCAAAAATCCGGCAGTTGCTTGGTTCATGTGGGAGATGCCTCATCTGGTCTTCAGTGTCTGCTGGATCCCTGAAGAAGTAGGCTTGAATGCCAGCAGAGAAACAGATTTGCTAGGAGAGTGAGACCAGGCAGGCAAAGAGCAACAGCTTCCTTCTGGCTTTCAGCAGAAGGTGTGGCCTGGAGTCCAGGTTTGCCTTCCCACCTCAAGATCTGGATCAAAGGCATTGGTCTTCCTACCTCAAAAGGCCGGACTAGAAGTAAAAGCACCCACTGTAACCCAAACCAAAACTCTCTCACAGGTGTGTGCCCTCCATTTCTGAACTGTAAATCATTCCAGATATAGTCAGGTTGCTTGAATTTGAAGATGACCAAGATTCTCTCTCAATTTCTAAGATCCACAGAAATAAATGGGGTGCTCCCAATTCAGCTGCTAAAGGAAACACAAGTACAGTTGCTAGAGCAACCCATCCATAGAAGGATGACCCTTCCATCGCTCATAGGTCCTATGTCTCTAGTCCTCAAATACAATGGAATACTCATCAGAACAACCTCCCGGCAAAGAAAATAACAGTGTTTCCTTGCTCATATGTGTGATCACATTTTTTAAAGAAAGAAGTTATTACACTTATCAATGCAGCTACTGTCCAAAGATTTCCTGTTCCCTGTAATTTTTTAAGCTTGTAAAACTGCCCACTTTTAAATATAACTCAGAATGCTGAAGATGGAAATTCATTTCCCTGAACTTTATTTAACTAGGCCACAGAATGATTTTGAGAGAATCATTTAAATTAATATGTGACATACTATATTAAAGGGAAAGAAGTTTCCCCTTAATTCCTAATTTCAGCATTTTTCGAGACCTCTGTTCTGGGCTCTGACCCCATGATTGTACTCAACCCAGCTGCTGACAAGCTGCCTGTCCGTGGAAGTGCGGCATCAGGCTCTCGGTTCTGAGGACTCACAGAGATGGAGATCAGATTGGATTGGATTTTTTTTCTCTTCCAGTTGTTCAGTCAGCTGGCTCACCAGTGAACTCTGGCTGTCTGTAAAAGCTGGGAGAAAGAAAGAAAGAAATCAAAGGCTCAAGTAGGATGTGCAGTCAGCTGCCTCCCAGGCGACAGTCCACCCCCAGCTGGGTTAGTGCTGGACCAGACAGCTTGTATGAAAATTTAGGAGTCCCGGAGAACAACAATGAGCAAAATTAACGAATGGCAAGATGAGTGGAGAAGGAGAAAATCAAGCATACGCCGCTCATTCGAAAGGGAGCTTCATTAACACTCTTCTTCATTGCACCCCAAAACAATCTGTCCTTGCCAGATAGCACATTGGGCTCCAAAAGGCTGCTCCCTTCACTTGCTTTCTTAGTTGTAAGCCAACCCTTTAAAAATCAGAACACAGCTGCTCATGACAAAATAAATTTGTCAGCTTGTCTTTGAAGGTAAAATAACTCGGGGGAGCCGCTGGCTTCCCACCACTCACTGACAGCAGCGAGCAGAGCTGTTGTTGGTATGCAGTCAACACCAGTCAATAAACATCTGTTGGAATGAGAGTGGCGGCTCTTTACGATGCATTATGCTTCATTAGGAATTGGTTTTGTCTTCAAGGGAAGGGGGAAAAAATCTCATGTAATTAAAGAATCGTATCTTGTGCTCTCATATTTTCCCCCTTAAAGACCTACATTCTTTTAAAGCCCTTATTTACAGTACATTTATCAGCATTTAAATGTAACTACCTCTCCTTGAAATACCATCTGTTCATAAACACCATCCTTTTGGCCTTCCCAGAGGTAAACTTGGCTGAGTGGCAGCGAGTGTGTGGTATTAATCAGGGATTGCAATTGAATGGAGATATACAAGACTTGCAAAAGGTTAAGAGATGTTTACTATCCAGCAAAACCAATAGATACATTCTGGGTTAGGGAATAAAGAAATGGTATTTTCTTAAGGAGATAGGGAGATATGTAATGAAGGACAGTCTTTGGAAATGGTTTTTATCAAAGGTAGCGTAGCTAAAATTCTCAAGGCCAGCTAACTTCAGCAATCCTTTTCATAGGCATGTTATAGTTCATTCAAGTTGTATCTGCAATATCAGGCATGCTGTAATTTTATCATATAGAAAATGCCTTAGTTTTGAGGGGTGGCTGGGAATATTGGTATAATCAATAAAGTTGTAATACTGATGTGAGTGGTTTTCTAGGCACTGTGAATTTCCTACTGAGGGAAGCATCCTCAGGTGAACTTAACATTTAATATGTCCAAGTACACAAATAAAACGTAAAATAGCCGGTAATGGCCCCAAATTATTCAAAACACAGTAGCAGTTCCCTTTAGCTTAATATTTACTTAACCGGTGCTTTTCAGTGTTGAGTAAAACAGATAAGCTCCTTACTGGGAATGCAGCAGGGCAGATGGTGGAGCGAAACTCAAGCCTTGGGGCAAAGGAGACATTGGTGGTTTGATTTCTATTCCTATGTAGTAGTACAAACTGGAGTCTACAAATAAAAGAGGCTGTGGAGGGGCAGTTTTATATGAATCAAAGCTTTCTTTGGAAGTCGTGGTTGTCCTGGTTTTCTTTCTGTTGCTGAGATAAACGCCACACCATGACCCTAAGCAATGAGGGGAAGGAGAAGGTTCATTTTGTTTACAGGATATAGTTAATCACGACGCAAGCAAGGCAGGAACCCAGAAGCTGGAAGGAAGCAGAAATCATGGGTGAGTGCTGTGTTCTGCTTTGGTCTCAGACTACACTGTCAGCTACGTTTCTTAAGCAGCCCAGACACACAGAAATGTCCATAGGCGAGTGTGATAGAGGCAATTCTTCAATCGAAGTTCTCTCTTCTCAGGACTTCAAGTTGACAAAGATTAGTCATCATGATGGTTAAAGAATTTTGTATACAGGGACTGTTTCAGTCATGATCTTGATGGCTGACTCTTTGACCTTCCCCCATACAAGCCGGGGAGTGACAGACTGGCTAGATCCCAGGGGAGGACATTGCAGCCAGCCCTGAGGAGACAGGATAAGCTGGGGCTGGATGGAAGGGAAGGAGGTCCTCCCCTGTTGGTGGACTTGGAGGGGGCGGGGAGGAGGGAGATAAGGGAGGGAGTGGGAGGGTAGGAGGGAATGAGGGAGGGGGCTATGCCTGGGATTCAAAGTACCTAACCTGTGATTGAGATAAAAATAAAGAAAGAAAGAAAGAAAGAAAAAAAAAAAAGAATTTTGTATGGGACTGTCACCAGACAACCTTTTAGGAATCTGAAACAATTACTTAGAATGTGTTTGATTTGTATATTCAAGGGCTGGATAGAGCTCAGCAAGGTAAAGGTGTTCAGTGCTCTACTCTAGTGACCTCAGTTCAAAGCCTAGAACCCACATAAAGGTTGTAGAAAACCAACTCTACAAAGTTGTCCCATGACACACACACACTATTGAACTGTGTCAATTTGAGTAACAGAGTAAGCTCGCAGAGAAGGTTGTTTTTAGATAGTTTTGAGGAAAGGGCAGATAAGCAAACAGGCGATCACTGCACATTTGGAGGCAGAAGACTTTTGCTCTGCTTGTGGTTGTGGATCACAGACATTAGGGAGAATTATGCAGAAAGTAGAGTACATACTTTGAGTGGTGCATAAAATAGAACTTTTGACACCCCATGTGGCTGAACAATGCTCTGTTTTCCTTCAGTAGAATACATGTCTGTAAGACACTTAGCAAATTTAGAGGATTAAGACATGTTGGGGAATGCTTGGGACATACTGCATCCTGGGCCTCTTGCCTGCTCATTCACAGTTACCTTGGCATCTTAGCAGCTCTGGGAAAGCTAGCGATCAATATGTACCTTCCACTTAGCTTAGCTCCAGTGTCACTGGAATTTCTTTTACATGAGCCCTTCTGTTCAGCGTGTGTTTTAGCGCCTAGCAGCAGGAGTGCTGTGGAAACACACTTTGGCGAACGCTGACCCACAGTGGGGTCTTCCCGGCGTGTGGAACTAATGCACTTCATGGCGAGTAATAGATCAGAAGTGCTGAGCACCATTTCTGAAGATCCTGCAGGAGGTCAGAGACCTTTGATGGGAGATCAGCTAGAGTTGGTGGCATGCTGGGGCAGGGTCTGAATTTTGAAATTAGGTAAATGGCTTCCCCCAAGGAGGAGGAAAAGATGATAAAGTGACAGCCTGCCCAGTAACTGGGTTAGGAGCCATGGAGAGGTTTAGGAGGTGAGGAAGTGCAGGTCTATCCTTAACATGCTCTGCACTGAAAATGGTAGATGTTGCATTAACTCCACCTCAGTAAACCACCTTCATCCTGTAAGAGCGATCTTGAATGCAAAGCTCTGCTCTTCTCTCCTTCCCTTCCCCCTTACTTCCTCTTTCGCTTTCTTTCTTTTCTAGATTGTAATTTGTTGTTGTTCATCTTGATTGTCAACTTGATTGGGCTTAGAAATTCCTTAAGTATCATACGTCTGGGTGTGTCTTTGAATTTATGTCCAGAGACAGTTATATCACGAGAGCTGTGGTTTCATATTTAGTCATAACAAGGTGACATTATTGGAATATGGGGAAAGTGGGACGTAGGTCCTTACTGGAGGAAGTAGGTCACTGGGGTATGTTCTTGGTAGATAAATCTTTCTCTGTATCCTTTCCTCTGCTTTCTGAAGTCATAGTTTTAGCTGCTCTCTCACGTAAAGCCTGCCCTAACACAATGAACGTTAAGCCAAAACAATTACTTCCTTCATACTGCTCATGTTGGATGTTTTGTCATGGAACATAAAAGCAACTAATGTAATAACTTACTACCTTGAGCCCATCATATTTTTTAAATTAAAATGAGCTTTATAAGCTGCTTAAAATTCACATAGCTCTCAGCTCTGTTTTGTGGAAGTCCTTTATTTTATAATCACCCCTATTGCTAGGTCCATACTGCAGAACTGAATTGAATTGGGATCCCATCCACTGCAGCCAACAGCACTGCATAGTTTTTAGTGAAGGTCACCAATAGCTGCAGCTGAGAGCAGTGGCTTCTCTAAGACAACCTAGAAAGACATAAGGTACTTTTCCTTACTCGAAGTTAGCCCATATTGTCCGGGTGTAAAAGGTCCAATTTGTGCAGATACTTTTGAGTATTTCTGTTCCTTAGTTCTGATGTGTTAGATGAACATGAGATATTTCACAAGGCTCTCATGGACATCACTTACACTGCCAATGTCCTCTTTCCTGTTTTTTAAAATAAATGTCCTAAAGTATCTTTTTTCCATTCTTTCTACTTTCACATTTCCTTTTTATTCTTTCCTCTCCCCTTTCTCCTCTCATTAACTATTCTTTTCATTCGGTTCTTTTTTCTACATCTGAATCCAAAAGTCTGTTATTTTTATCTCTAAATTTCATACAGTGTTTACAGTATGACTTGAGTTTTTCAAGGCTTATCCTGCAAGCATGGAAGCAGAGATAGAATCAGAAATGGGATGCTTCTCAGAGAGGATCTTACAGTAGTCTCACCCGTGATAGAAAAATGATGGATTTCATGCATTTTTCACAGCTTCTGCCACAAATGGTCTTGTTTCCATAAAGAGACATGGGTTCTTATATAGTGTTTAGATCTATGATAGCAGGAGGGGTTGCACAGCTTTCTGTCTACTTGCAGATCAGTGGACAAACTAAGGGTCAGGCTGAAATCACGTTCAGACTTTCTTCAAGCAGTATGCTCGGAAAACAAAGCTTTTCCCCTCGAGAGCCAACTGCAGTTCTCAGTCCCAGAGGGTGCATGGTACTGTGGCTTTGTCTTTGCACATACCCCTTCCAGGCACTGTGAGTCATCACAGGTTCCAGCACAGCCCGTCAGCTTTTGTGGAAGCTCCAGACCGCTCATCAGACTTGCTTATGCTCTGCTAGACAGTTTGAAGCCTCCCAAGTATAGATTATGTTTTAATTAATATCCACACTATGGATTTTTGTGAAACAATAAGTATTGTTTGCTAACTCTGACTTACTTGCCTTAAACCCTCCAATAATTAGATATTTTCTAAGATTTGAGATAAATACTATAGAAGGCCATCATTTATTTGTATTTTAAACAGAAGGTATAATTTTCCCTTGAAAAAGTTTTTGCTAAAATGATTTTTATCCTAATGTTAGTTTGAGTTATGGAACTAATATTGATTTCCTTCTTTTCAAATACTTGGCTTAGTAGGTGTCATGTAGAATTTAAGGCGCTGAATTTGCTGTCTGGCACTAACACTGGCGGCCTGCTATTAATTTATATAATGAATGCATAAATTAATATACATTTACACATAGATATGTACACATGTAATGTCTGAAACTAATAACACTAATTATATAACCTATTGTTTCTATTTAAATGGTCTGAAAAATCAGGATTTATGTTCAATATCATGAAATTAGTTTTATAAGCACCTAACTAAAGAACTACCAAATATAGTAATACTGGTTGAGAATAGATGGAGATGTGTGTGAATTCTCTCATTATTTCCAAAATATTCTGTATTTGAAGACGCCTTTTTTATCTTCGGTAGTTATTTTTGTAGGATTGTTGGGGCCATGTTTTCCATAATTTGCATGTAATTGTGAGAGGGTTGTTGATGCTGATGAAATCCCTCTTAAGTAGCTAGACTTCTAGAGAAAAATATATAGGCCTTTAGTTTATTATATATCCTGAAAACATTAATTATCTCATCATATAGGGTAAAGAGTGTGAAAGTGCCTTATCAATTGACATGCATTATATAAAATACATGGACTAATGAGTGATGAACACTAGCCAATATAAGCAATTGTTCATGAAGCATAAGATATGAGTATGCCTAAGTTCTGAACTATGCCCAAATTTATTTCTTTTTCTTTTTCTTTTCTTTTCCTTCCTTCCTTCCTTCCTTCCTTCCTTCCTTCCTTCCTTCCTTCCTTCCTTCCTTCCTTTCTTTCTTTCTTTCCTTCTTTCTTTTTTTTTTTAAGTGCCATACTTCTGTGTGAAGGAAATCTTAGGGTCTAGAACCTAGAACAACTTTTGTATTGTGTACGGTGGTGGTCTGAATTCTCATAGGCTCTGATGTTTGACTACTTGGTCCCATTGGTGATACTATTTGGGTAGATTTAGGAAGTGTGGGCTTGTTGTAGGAAGTAAGTCACTGGAGTGAGCTCTGAGAGTTTAAAAACTCCTGTGATTTATAGGTAATTCTCTGCTTCTCTCTTCTGGTTCAGAATGTGAGTTCTCAGCTTGCTTCTCCAGCGCCGTGACCTCCTGATGCTGTGCCTCACGGCCATGATAGGAATGGGCTTTCCTCCTGTAGGGACCATTAGGCTATATAAACCCTTCTGTAAGTTGCCTTGGCCATGGTGTTTTATCGCAACAGGAGAAAAGTAACTAACAAAAGCATAAAGAGAAATTGGTCGAGAAACTAACCAACTAATTTTATTAAAGACAAAAAAAAATTCTTAAGAGTCAGCTAATTTGTATCTTGCTTCATTTTTACAAACATTCCATGCAGATTCTTGGCAATGAATGAATTAACTATCTTAGTTACTTGACCACATTTATTCCCCTTTTAACCAGCTGTGTTTCTGCAGTCTGTAAACAGCTTTACTGTTTTTGGCAATAGATAGCACACTATTATGATGAAAAATGTGACTTTTTAGTGACATACATCTGTTTACCAATTCTCATCCAATATTTAAATTGTATTCTCTCTTTTCACAACTCATGTCCCCATGGTAACTTTATTCATTTATTTATTCACAAAATCTTTTAATATTAAACCACCTACCAATTTATAGCTCATGATTAAGAAAAGAGAATTGTTATCACCAAACAGATCTGTTCTTGAATCTGGAATTCTGCCGTTTAAACACATACACACACACCCCTCTGTATAATAACTAGTTTTCTTATCCTAATTATTTCAATATTAGAACTAAATTAGAGTATAATTTGTAATGTGAAACTTGGATACTTGAAATATGGTAGGTACTCAATGAATGTCATTTTCCCCTCAACTCTATCCTAAAAATAACATATGAATCCTAATCCTGTCATCACTCCCCACCAATATCCAGTTTCCTTCTTTTTTCATCCCTGATTTGACTGTAAATAAACAAAAATCACAAAGAAAGAAAAATGAAAGTAGTTAGGAAACTAACTGTACTATTATTTAATCCATAGATTTTAGACTTGAAATTAGAACTTGATTATGTCATGAGTTTTCGGGCTCGAATTTAAAACCACAAGGCATTCAACACTAACTACTTTGCTTTTATTATTATCCCTGGCTTATTAATTACAGAGATATGATGGACAGCACTGTGTTTAGTACAGAGTATCATAATGTGTGCTAGTTAGAAGAATTGGTAGATCTTCTTGTTCTATAATCATTTCCTATTTTGTGGCCCATGTACCCTATATATAAACGTGAAAATTAGCTTTAAGTTGGAGTTTAATAGTTAACAAAATAGAAAGTGAAATGAAATTCTCCTGCAAAAAAACAGTTACAATTTTTCATCAGTTTCCTTTCAAGGTTAGAGAGATGCTCACATTTAAATATTTTCAAACAATGGAGGTGAAAGGGGCCCTGTAACCTTGTGCTCCACAATTAATATTGATCCTGTATTTGAGAATTTTCTTTCACTTAGGACAATAATAATAGTTTATCATACTCAGCATACCCTGTAGTCACAGAAATGCTTGTATTTCCCTTCCAGGACTTTCTGCTTTTCAGATTTTTGATTTATACCCAGATTTTGCTAAAATAATTTAAGGTTGCCTTAAAAAAATATATATATATACAGTATTCCTTCTTTTAACACTAACTAAACTTTGAAGAAGAAAAAATTATGAGAATGGGCAACATCAGGTTTCTTCTCAGAGCTCTGGCTATAACTGATAACATTTCAAGTCAAAAAAGAAGGCTGACTCCATTTCCTATTTTAATATTCCTTATAAATTATTTCACTATATGGTTAGTTTTCAGAAAGATGTGAACGATAAAGTCCCCTTGGTTATGGATGTGGCCAGAACTGCTGAATGAAATGTTTTGGTTCAAAGAGTCTTTCGGTTGAACATCTCTATGATGTCAATTTTTTAAATCAAATGAATTCATTCATTTTGTGGACAATTCTGCTCTGGTGAGAACTGTTGCCTAAGAGGCTGTTAGTACATTTGTTATATGGCAGGCACTATGCTAGGCCTAGAGGATATTTTAAATCAAGGGAGGAAGGGAGGGAGAAAGAGGAGACTGTTGCCTCCTTGGTCACTCTGAGTAAGCTCTTAGTCTATCACACACATTTTTAAAAGGGGGAAAGACAAGGGAGCTGTAATGCAGGGCTGTGGGCACATGGAAAGAGAATTGGTTAAGTCTGAATTCCTGGTGTTTAATAATGTCCAATAAGAGATGGAGTATTTCTTGGTGTATAAGTCTACATACTTACCTGGCCATGGGCATTTCTATCCCCAGAGACTGCTATAAACCAGCCAAATGATAAACTTGAACTATAATAGCTAGAAACTTCCAATATTTTTTAATCTTTCCTTTACGAATAGTGGATTTAATCTACCCTGCAGTTGAACATCGGGAAACTCATTGGGCATCAAATTATGGACTCAGCCTTTAGTTCTCAAACATTTTGACTTTTATGTAGTAAATAAATCAAAGAATCATCTTGGAATCTTAAAGACAGTCCCTTTGAACGTACTGTTGCTGAGTGAATTTAATCCATTGCTTCCTGTGTGAGCTGTCAAGATAATTTGACTTTTTAGACTCATCTGGTTCTGCACAAAGCTAATTGATCCAGCTCTCCTAAGTGGCTTTAGGGATATGTTGTACAAAGTAGATAGGCAAAACTCATTTTTAAAACTATACCAAGCCCAATGTCAGTGAAAGTAGAAGGTTATATTGAAAGGAGAGAGAAAGAAAGGCACAGATATTCACACCAGAAGAAAGAAGGAAACTGGAAGAACAAAGTGTTGTTGTTTGCCTAGGAGATACGACCAATGTTTCTT
This sequence comes from Pachyuromys duprasi, assembly GCA_028658305.1. NCBI lineage: Eukaryota > Metazoa > Chordata > Mammalia > Rodentia > Muridae > Pachyuromys > Pachyuromys duprasi. Next base: position 9,044,296 of record CM053753.1, read on the forward strand.
CACCTCAGACAGGTGCTAATGACAGACCAAAGGGTGTTTCCTTTAACTTCAGTGTAGTTTGCTATGGAAACATGGATGACTCCAAAATCCTACCCCAACATTGGTGGAAATCTCTCAAAAGCTGCAGAAATGGACTTGGCTGCTGTCAGCCTTCTGCCTTCTGAATACTCTGGGACTTCTTGAAACCATGAGCACCAGAGGCCAAATTACATAGAGCTGGAAGAAACGATGGGGAGGGAGGGAGTGTTAGGAGTTCCAGGTGAGAGGCTAACACTCATTTCAGTCCTCTCATGTGGGACCATCAATACACCTAACCTTGTAAGGGCTTGGCTAGGAGGTGACAGGGGCTCAAATGAAGAAGGCAGCATCCATGCTGTACTGAGAGGAAAGTATCACACAACAGAGCCTGACAAATGGGCCCTACCTGCTTCGTCATGAGTGTTGTTTCTCATGGCACTGCTCTTTTTCTGAGCTCCCAAATCTTGACAGATATCACTACCTACATGGCTGACTCCAAAGTCAGTAGCTAATCCTTGACCTCTTGTGACATCTCCTACAATTTATAATTTTACCAACTTCCTTGGAACATTCAGTTGGGATAGCTGTACTGCATCTCAGAATCCAAAAACTCACCTGCTTAGGTTTCCTGTCTGTAATAAATAGTTCCAATCAGAATCTAAGTCAAACCTTTCTACTTTCCCTTCTTGTCAAATTTAATGTGTCAATAAGTACTTTAGAGTTTTACCTATAATGTTTTCTTTAAAACTCCACACATTTTCCCTTATTACTGCCAACACCTTATCACAACTTCCAAATTCCCTCCTTTAAACCATCAAAGGACTTAACATATTTACCAATTGCTGTTTCCATTCTGGTTCTGTTGTGTTCCTTATATATTTTGTGTCCCTTCAACTCACACTAATCATGAAAAAGCATAACTGTTGCCTCCTCTTCAACACATCTGTTTCTCTTCATCAGATCTTTCCTGGTTTCGCTCTGCATTGTCCAGCACCCGTCTGCCTTTCTAGGCTTTTTCACACCGTCTTCCTCTTTGAACTATCCTACGTGAACAAGCCCTGGGCCTCTTAACTAGGGCATGCTTCCCATCACTCTTCTGCGTATTCCAGTCTCTCCTCAGGAACACATGCTTCTATTTTTCTGCCTGTTATCTTCTCAAGCAGTGACCTGCCCTTTATTTCTAATCTAAGCATCATCTTCGAAATTGACTTCCAACCCAATTTGGAATCTTTTGTCACAGGACCACGTTAAGTTTTTTCTTACTATCAGAACACTATCTTATCTCGTGACTGTATAGTTATGGCATTGATTGATGCCTTCTCTCCCATTGGACTGTTAGCTCTGAGGACAGTAGCCTAGCTTGTTTTACTCAGCACTTTATTGCAGTATCAGGCAGTTGAATGATTACATGATGAATGTCTATTGAAGAAATTAAATATTGGATACTGAATGGGAAAATAGATAACTGGCTGCTAATAATTCAAATTTCCTCCAGTGAAGATCTTTAACCTTCGATCCCCGCATTGCTGGATATACCGTGCATTGAGATATTCTTGTCCTAAGTAATTAAGAGCATGGAATTCAAATCAGGATCCCTAGCTATAATGATCTGTCTGTAATTCACTTAATATCCTTCACCTTCATTTTCATATCAACTAGAAGCAATGATGTCTCATAGGCGTTGTCACTAAAGGGCTGAAATGGAATATTCCCTGAAAAGTGCAGTGATGAGCAGCTTATTCCCAGTGAGGCTAAATTAATGGTAGCTGTGACAATGATTGAAAAGTGTCAAAGAACTGGAAAGGGAATTTGGAGCCTTTGACAGTGATGACTGTATCAAGGGCAGAGTGGACCGTCCTCGTTACATTGTCCTCTGTCTTGTGATTACACATGCACACAGCACTGCACTGCAAATGCCTCATCTATCCATCTTCTGCCAGAGAAGACCCTGTGGACCACTTACAAATCCAGTCTCCAACAGTTACCTTATCTTGCCTTCTATAGTTTAGTCTAATTACTTCAGTGACAGTCAGGACCTTGCTAGGTCCCTTCAGTACACATATCAAAGCCACACATAATTAAAGTTACACTTGGTAGAGAAAAGAAGTTGCTGTCTTGAAACCTGATATAGAATCTGAGTCTGGCAGCTTGATTTAGATATTAGCCAGTTTTCCTCTACTGTTACAAAATTCCTGAGATATTTACCTTAAAACCAAGAAAGATTTACCCTCACGGTTTTAGAGGTTTGTTTTGTACATTGTTGTTTGATCCCTGTAGTGAGGACTTGCATAATGGCATGAACATTTGCTATATGAAACTGCTTATATTGAGACACTAGAAAGCAATAAAAGGACAGGTTTAATTCCCTATATCCCTTCAAGGCAAGATCGCACTGATCTCACTTCTCCAACTATATCCTGTTTCTCCAAGTTCCAATGTAACATGCTATAGACAAGGACCAAGGTATAACTACATAGGATCTTGAGAGACTTTTTATATTCAAACTATGGCTTGTTTCATTGGAGGACTAAATTATGTTCATCTCACTTAACAGAGCAAGTATGAGGACCAAGGAGGATTAGATCATAGCACCTGAGGGGCTTGTTATATATATTATATATTTTTTATTATGTATTACATATTACAGATTATATTTAGACATTATATTCTAGTATATATTCTGTATGTTATATACATGTAATATCATGCATCATAGATTTATAAAATATATAATTATATAACTTATACATCATTGTATGCTATAAATTATATATGTATTACAACTAAAATTAAATACAACCCATATATTTAATATATATTTATATTATTTATTGATATATATATGATATATATACTGGATATATAATGCATTTGCTTCCTCTTTAAGACCTATTTTTATTTTTATTTGTGAATATGTGTGTTGGGAGAGTCACCCACAGAGATCAGAAGAAAGCATTGAGACCTTTGGAGCTATAGTTACAGGTAGTTATGAGATGAATAACATGGCTATTAAGAACCACATTCAGGTTCTCTGGAAGAGCAAGAAGCACACTTGACCACTAAGCTATTTTTCATCCTCTTTTCATTTTTAAAAATGTGGTATTTGCATGAGTGTGTGAGAGTATGTATAAGTGTATATGTGACCATCTTTTATGCATGTGGTATAGACACATGGTGGGGGGAGGGGATGCTTGCATGCTTGTGCACATGCAATGGCCAGAGCAAGATGTGGTCTGTCTGCCACTGACATTATTCCTTGAGATAGGGTCTCTCTGTGGATGTAGGTGACCAGCAAGCTTCAGTAATTTACTCATCTCAAAACCCTTTAGCTTTGGGTTTATAGATACATTCACAACCATGCCCAGTTTTATTAGTTTTTACATGGGTGGAAGAATCTGCATTCATGTCCCCATGCTTTCATAGGAAGCACTCTTGCCCATTAGCCAACTTTCTAACCCTAGCAAGCATTTTCTATTGTATACCTTGCACCAACGACACACATCATTTTTCTGAAAGGGATTTTTAGCTGTTCACATCAGACTTCTCAGTATATTCCACTAGCAACAGCTATTGTATATAGCAAATAGTAGCAAACCTATTTGTTATTCCTTATTCGTATGCTTCCTCTTACATAGGAATACTTAATTATAATGCCCCATTACATATTTTTCCTTGGTCAAAAAGTAGTCTGAAATATGGAACATTTTCTTTAAATGACAATCTCTCTTTCATACTGTAGACCATCTGTCCTTCAGCAAGACTCCACTGTGTAGTAGTCTACTTGGTGATTCTTGATGATCTGTTTAAAAGGCCTGTTAGTTTTGAAATCCATTAAAAGAACCACTAGATATGCTGCTTTCTATATGAACCAATCATTTTCTACGTTAAATTCTCTAATATGAAACTCTGTTACTAGGGTACCCAAAAAGAGGATGCCACAGGGTATGGGTATGGACCAATCTGTCATGATTTTAGGTATGATACTTTTCCAGGATCAGTTAAACAGGGGCTTTCTTGAGGGTATTTTGTATACGGTTGCCTGTACTAGTTACGTATCTAATTTGAGACCCTGTGTTTTATGGCCATTTTTCTGTGGGATAAATTATACATACATCTAATATATACAGGCATCCCTCATATCTCCAGACACTTACAAATGAATGCAAATATGTTCAAGGACACATTTATGAAATCAGCAGAGCCAGTGTTTGGGGAGTTTGATATTCTGCTCATTATGTCTAGTTTTGCTGTGGTGTCTAGGAAATATTTGTTTACTGAGTATAAAATGCTTCATGTTTCAGGATATCAATCCAAGAGACGTAAACACAGTCAAGTTCCAACAGTTGCACATTAGTAAACAGAGAGATGTCTTGAGAGTAGTAATGGTGTCTCAGAACGGGCAGTTTTAGATCTTCATAACAAATTGCATTGCACTTGAACATCACAGTTGAGGTACATTCTAAATGCCAGTGGGACAGCTGATTTCCCTGTGGCTTGCACAGTGAGCAGAAGGTTGCTGTTCTACTTAGACCTTACAGTCCTCATTACTGTTACCTCAAGGGCTGGCACACTTACCCAGTGTTGGGCACTGGGCTGGCATGTTTATCTGTTCCTATAGCTATAGCCACTCTACTGATTATATTAGGTTGCTAGTGTAGAATACCAAAATACAACAGACTTGGTGACAAAAGGTACAAAAATTTATTTTTGCATGGTTCGAAATACTAGAAACATATACTCAGGGTATTGGTGGGTTTAGGTTCTCCAGAGGCCCCTCCTTGGCTAGTACATGACCATTCTTTGTTGTATTTTTGCCTGTTCTACCTTTTGTGCATGAAAACCCTGGCATCTCATTTTCTACTCCAGTTCTATCTTTTTTAAAGAGAAAGTGAAGGTTATATTAGAGCCTATCTAGTCACATTTTACCTTTAGTGTCTCCCCTAAAGCCTGAATCTCAGATTTAGATGTATTGAGGTGGGGCTTCATCGATAGATTAGCAGCTGGGGAAGCTGTTCAACCTATATAAAGAAGAACCTATCATGTACCTTACCTACTATGCTAGGCTTCCTGGGTAAAGGCAAAGGCAGACAGGGATCCCTATATTCTGTAGAACATTTTGATAGACAGAAGTAGTATCAAAAAGCAGTACTTGATACCCAATTAAGATTAATTCTGTAAAATATAATGGATTTAACTTGAGGGTTAGGGTATCCAAGAACAACTTAAGAACCATCTAAGCTGTAAACTCTAAGCATGAAAGTGGGCCTTTTCAACACCACTTATTCAGTGCTTCCTGTATGCCTATTATCATTTTCAATACTGTACTCATTTTATTTCATTTCATGTTTGGATGTAAAGTGGGTACTGCTGTTATTCCCATTGTATTGAGTTTGGAAGTGAGGCAATATACTTGGGTTTACTGGATCACATAACCAGGAAGTCAGTTTGGCTTCAGAGATAGAGTCTTAACCATTAGGTGAGAAAGAAGTTGATGGCTAGGGTCTGAATAATGGATGGAAGAAGCAGCATGAATCGATCCAGAAATTGACAATATCCAAGAAGTAGAGAGGAAGCTGATGTTATGTAATAGTGTTGGGGTAGATCTTAGAGGAGATGAAGATAGAGGTAACATGTATTTCATAATAAAATCATTAGAACCTAGTAACAATTGGAAGATAGATATCTCAGCTTCCTACTTGGACAAGATGTGAGGTGAGATATTGTCTACTGAGGCAGAGAACAGTTGCATTTGGGGATGAGGCAATACAGTTTTTAGCAGGTTAGTTTGAGAATCTTCCTCATTGAAGAATTTACATGGAAATCTCAAGTAACTATTATAAAGTATATCAAGTAACATATATAAAGTATATGCCAACAATGTTTTGGTAGAATCAAGCCTGTGCCACCATAGAGGGTCATCTAGCGAATATGTAATGCTGGAGATGGCCTTGGAATATAAAGGGAAGTCCTGAGGCTTGCCACCTTTGGAAATTTTGATAGAAGATAAGCCAGCAGAAGAGAATCAGGATAGAAAGACTAGTGCCAGGGAAGAAAGCCATTCAAAGGGACAGTGCAAAGTGGAGGTATTCTAGAAAGGAGCTCACTCCCATTCCATGCCCCTGACCAGAGCTAGAGCTGAATAACGTGTCCACTGGGTTCAGCAACATGGTAGCTACTGATGATTTTTTTCATGTGACATCGTGGACATATTGCTGTTACTCATAGCTTATAGACTTGAACCCCGAGACTGAGGTATAAGTTTCTAGTTCTGGTCACACAGCTCTGTAGCAGAGTTCAACTTCCAGTGCTGAGGCTGGCCACCTGAGGATCTGAATGCATCAGGGTTTTGATCTTTTAAATAGTTCACTACTCTTCTTATCTTCATTTCCTCTCCATGTTTTTATTAGCATCTGTTTACTCATGCATGCTAACAGGATTAGTTATATTTTTAGCCATGTATGTAATATATTTTCGTCGTATCACACATGATCCTCTTGTCTTATTTCTACACTCGCTGTTCTCTTGAGCCCTTTGCTCTTCCCAGCTAGTCTCCTTTTTACTTTTATGTATTTTTTATTTTTTTGTCTTTTTCTCGTGAAGATGCCCTAATGAGCCTTATTATATTTCTTTAGAGGAACATGAATTGTTTATAGAAACATGGACACCTTACTTTGGCTACACCACTGAATAAAAGCCTTTACCTGTAGCTTCTCGGGAGACATGGCCTCTGGAGCCCTGCCACACAGCTACTGTTAGTTACCTAAAAATCCTCATTCAGCTTATGATCATAGCCATTTACATTAACATGTCAAACATGCATTTCTTTAGTAAAACCTTTTGGAGAAGTACCCATGGTGCAGAACCCTTCTTAGGCATTTGCAAAACTGTCCTACCAGGAGTAATCATTAAAGTCCTGTCTCCTTTAAATTTCCTGTGGTGTGCCCGAGGAAATGACTTGTCCCCTTCCTGAAGCCTATATAACAGTCCTCTTTCAACAGAGATGGAGGGGATAGGATGGGATCATCTTTTAGACTTTGTCTCTACAAGGCTGGAACCATGGATCTCCCTTATGCTTCTCTAAGAAGCTCTAGCTAGGTGATTTGCTCAAATGTTTGTTGAGTTGAATCATGTGCAAAGGATGAAAGCTTTGTTGAGTTGACAGCCCAGCCCTTGGCCTTGAAATGAATCAGGCCTGTGTTTTAACAGAGACAAAAGAAAATGGAGCCTATAAAAATGCAGTTTGCCTTACCTGATTATTGAGCCTGTAAGCAATTGCACAAGTTCTCTGGGCCTCTGATTTGCTTCTTTGGTTTCTCAACCTATTCCTTTCTTCTCTGCTGCTCAAATTAAATTACTGTTTTCTTGTTGGAGCTATTCCCCACTTGAGCATTAAAATCAGAATGCATCCATTTCACAAAAACTCCCATTTGGTCACAAAAGAAGGTAAAGGTATTGGTTCAGCTTATACAGTTTGTTCTCCAAAGCAGAGACAGAATCTTTTAACACACAGCGTGATTCGTGCCAGGTGTGCCAAGTCTACCAAGGTGAAGGACACACCAGCGGGTGCAGTGCAAATGCTCCTGGGAGCAGGATGCCATTTGTTGGAAGGATGCTGAGTACCAGAGCCTTTGTTCAAGGTTGTGTATGTATTCGCCCTAGAGGATGCAAAGATTTTTAATGCATAGAGAATAGTAGGAAGCCACAAAACCTAAACAGTTGAAGTGTCCTTGGCATCAGCAAGGGGCCTCCAACACTTTCACTCCTCTTGGTTATAGTTCTAAGCCCTTTAATCTCATTGCAATAAAAAATGGAGATTCCTTCAGTATGCACAAGTTGCTGTTGGGGAAAAAGAAGGTTGGTTTGCTAAAATTGTGTATAAGTGCATGGCTGGGGGATGCAGTTCATAGGGCAGTGCAGAAGATAGCAAGATTGGTGCATGCAGAGGAATAAATTTCAGAAGATGTTGCAGGTCATGTTAAGAAATTAAATATGACCCCAGAGGGTTGGATGCCCATAAGAGAATGCAGATAGGGGAAGAATTTCTGTGACCTAGAATCCTGTGACGTTCACAGATCAGAAATCAACTAACTTGAAATGTTTGACAGGCTGCCTTGTCTGGCCTCAGTGGGAGAGGATGCACTAGTTCTGCAGTGATTTAATGTGCCAGGGCAGGTTGGTACACTTGGGGGACCTCCCTTCTGGGGAGGAGAAGGTAAAATAGGGATAGGGTGTGCAAAAGGGGGAACTGAGAGGAGAAGAGGGATGCTATAATCAGGATGTAAAATAAATAAATAAATAAATAAATGAATGAATAAATAAATAATTTTTTAAAAAACCTAAAATAATAGGAAAATTAAATCGCTTTTATGCATAAAGGAAAAAAAGAAATGCTTGGCAAAGCCCTATATCACAAGATATGTGTACATAGGGAGATATTTGTGAGGAACATACAAAAGCAGACCCAGTACACACTAAAAGACAGGGTTTTATTTTTATTTATTTTTCTTATTATTGTTATCATTTATTACAATTTTTTCAATTTGTATCCCAGCTATGGCCTTCTCCCTTGTCTCCTCTCAGTCCCACACTCTCTCCCTCTTCTCCCCATATACTCCTCCCCTAGTCCACTGACAGGGGAGGTCCTCCTACCCTTTTCTCTGAGCCTAGGCTATCAGGTCTCATCAAGGTTGGTTGCATTGTCTTCCTCTATGGCCTGGCAAGCCCCCCCCCCAGGGAGAGGTGATCAGAGAGCCTGTCACCGAGTTCATGTCAGAGACAGTCCCTGTTCCCCTTACTAAGGAACACATGGTGATTGAGTCTATGGGCTACATCTGAGCAGGGGTTTTAGGTCCTCTCCATGCATGGTCCTCAGTTGGGGTATCAGTCTCTTAAGGACCCCAGGGCCCAGGGTTTTGTCTGTGTTGGTCTACTTTTAGAGCTTCTGTCCCCTCCAGGTCTTTCAATCTCCTCTTCTTTCATAAATTTCCATGCACTGTGCACAAAGTTTGGCTATGAGTCTCAGCCTCTGCTTTGATACCTCGATTGGTAGAGTCTTTCAGAGGCCCTCTGTGTTAGGCTCCTGTCCTGTTTCCTGTCGTGTCTTGCTTCCAATGTCTATCATGTTTTCCCTTCTGAATGACGGTTGAGCATCTTCCCTAGGGTCTTCCTTGTTGTTTAGCTTCTTTAGGACTATAGATTTTAGTATGTTTATCCTATATTATATGTCTAATAATCACTTATGAAGTGAGTATGTACCATATGCATCTTTCTGCTTCTGGGTTACCTCACTCAAAATGATCTTTTCTAGTTCCCATCATTTGCCTTCAAATTTCATGATTTCCTTGTTTTTAATAGCTGAGTAGTATTCCTTTGTGTAAATGAACCACAATTTCTGTATCCATTCCTCCCTTGAGGGACATCTGGGTTGTTTCTAGAGTCTGGCTATTACAAATAGAGCTGCTACAAACATGGCTGAGCAAATCCCCTTGTTGTATAGTTGAGCATATTTTGGATATATGCCTAGGAGTGGTATAGCTGAATCTTGAGGTAACACTATTCCTAATTGTTTGAGAAAGCGCCAGATTGATTTCCAAAGTAGTTGCAAGTCTGCACTTTCACCAGCAATGGAGGATGGTTTCCTTTTTTCTAGATCCTCTCCAGAATGTGTTGTTACTTGAATTTTTGATCTTAGCCATTCTGATCAGTATAAGGGGATATCTCAGGGTCATTTTGATTGCATCTCCCTGATGACTAAGGATGTTGAGCATTTCTTTAAGTGTGTCTCTGCCATTTGATATTCGTCTATTGAGAATTCTCTGTTTAGCTCTGTGCTTCATTTTTTAGTTTGATTACTTGATTTGTTGGTATTTAACTTCTTAAATTCTTTATATATTCTAGATGTTAGTCCTCTGTCAGATATAAGGTTGGTGAAGATCCTTTCCCAATCTATAGGCTGTCATTTTGTTCTGATAACAGTGAAGACAGAGTTTCAAACAGAGAGATTTGTATAGTGAAATGCCAAGATTAAGTAGAGAATTAGACACCCACTAAAACACACACACACACAGGGACACATACACGCATATATACACATATAAACACTCATATACACATATACACACACTTACCACAGACATACACATATAGACACACATATACATATATAGACTCACACATGCACACGCATATACACCACACATAGACACATATACTCATATGCACACACACAAGAACAATAGTCACAGAAACACACACATATACACATACATAGACACATACATGCTCAGACACATAAGTACCACACATACACACATACATATACACGCACATACACACACACAAGAACAATAGACACAGAAACACACACACACACGAAGACTAGAGAGAGCACACAGAGACCCACTGTGGAAAAACAGTGACATACTGCCAGATATTCTGCAGGATACATAGGTGAACGGACAGGTGACCTGTATCTGTAGCAGTACAGGACAGACAAACAGAGCAGAAATGTAGAGAACACTACATACACATTTTAGAGGGAAGTGGAAAGATAGACAACCACCAGAAGAGAGGAAGTAGCAGCCAGGGTTGTGAGCTAGCCTACTTCAGGAAACTATACTTTGGAAGGGATGTGGTCCTTCTCAGTGACCACAGTCCCTGCTCCTCTCATTGGTGAGCAGCTTGCTATGCCTAGTATGACACTTGGTGCTTAAATATTTTGTTACTGGTGCTGTTACCTCTTCCCCCTTAAACTCCAAAAAAGACCCTAGTCAGGACTGAACTGTGTAACCAATATTTTCAAAAAAGTAACATGGGACGTCCTTGTTAAGGAGTAATCTGTGATGGGGTTCACAGTTTATTTAGAGACACTCTGTGGGGCAGTTTAACCATGATTTCCAACCTTTTGGCTGACTTCAGAAGCTGTTCTTCTGAATGAGGGAACAGCTTGAAATGGTTACATCCAGATGTTGAGAAGGAGCATGACATAAAACTCAACATGGTGACACCAGACCCTGAGACCACTGAAAGGCTGTACCTCTCGGGGAGGAAAACACCTTCCACCCTAGTCTGACTGAAGGGTGGTCACAAGGGGAGGTGATCCACAGAGTCTCATTGCTGGATAAGGGGATTGCCTCATGGCCTTGAGGGCCTCAAGGCTTGTCTGGTGGCGACAGCATCCTGAGAATTATAGCTGCTGAACTTGACATGCAGTGTGGATGTTCTATGGAGAGTCTGTCAGGCCGTTTCAGAAGGGGCATTATGGGGTTTCATTCTGGAGTGCAGATTTGGAAGGTGGTTAGGGCCAAGGAAGGGAATATCAGACATTTCGTGTCTCTCGTTATATTACTATCACCACTGCTTACTCTTATCTCAGTCGTAGACTACAGAATCCTGAGAGGTCTGGAGAATTCAGCAGAGGGATGATAGCCTTCAGTGTTAGAATCAAAGGTGATTCCAAGCTTACATAGAACTTAAAAAAAAAAAGATTTTTGTTTAGTGCCTATGACGTCTGTCACAGAGAAAATGCCACCCATTCCTCCTCTAGAAACCACAATGAACTCATGAGAATTTGCAGCATTGCCATAAGAGAGCTAATCCTGCTCTTTATCATTCTAGTGGAGGGCAGTGGGGTCTGCAGGAGGAAAACAATGGACAGGTAAAGAGAGGGGCCCTGCTGTGCATAGGGAGAAGCTTCTTGGTGAGTTCAAAGGCCTAGTGTGAAATTCAAGCAGGTGAGGATTTCACCCAACAATCATTAAGGAAGGCTTCTCTTGGGGGAAGGGTGCATTTTGCTAGAGCAGAGTCCTCAAGGATGGACTGAGTCTGATGCTTTGAGGAACAAAGGACGAGACACACAGGAGAGGTGAGGGAATGCACGGTGGCAGGACGGATACGGAGCCATTCTGGAAAGCCGCTGGAGTGGTAATTTCTTCTCTTATATGAGACCAAAACGATGCTAATATGTGTAGTTTTTACTGTGCTTTTCCTTTGAAAAGAAGCTTGCTTCTGTTGTTCCGTGTGATGTTTAAACCAGCCCTAGCAAGAGGAAGGAGAGAAGGAAGGGGTAAGTGTATCCCATTCTTTGTTTCTCAGGGAGGCTATGAGGAAAGGCTAGACTTTGTACCTGCCCTTGCTTTTTGACACTCTTCAAAAGTGTCCCTGTAATTTAGTCCTTCTCAGAGCCATGGTTCATTTATAAGAACTGCAACAGTGCTCAGGTGCCTCATTACTTAATTATGCGTTGTTGTGATTTGTGGGGAAGGTAGCTATTTGTTTAATTCAAAGTCATACCCCACATCCCCCATCAGCAATGCTCGCTAATTAAATATGGGGCTGGAAAAAGGTGAGAGGTGTTAAACAATTGCCTGTGTGTTGAATATGGTGTTCATATGTAAACACAGCCCTCACATCACGGGCTTTGAAATGTATGTGTACTTAATTATCCAAACACAAGGTGCAGGTTGGCATAAATAGATACTCCTCAATAAACAGTAACATGTCACAGCATTAGCTGGAAGTGTGGTAGCTGAGAAGAAATTAATCACTAACACATCTGGGTGTGTGTATGTGTTTCTTCTTATAATTAGTTACCCTTTCCAAGGTATTAAGTGATTTATTTAGATCCCAAGCTTGTGTATCCATGGAAACCCTGTTTTTTTTCCTTTGTGCCAACATCTTGTAGAACTGAAAGAAAAATCCATATATCGTTGACTCAGTTGCTTGGTGGACATTAAGAGAACAGCGACTATGTAACCAATGTTTGGTAAGACTAAAACTATCCCACACAGTGGGTGTAACAATTGCCTAGCATTAACAAGGCCTTGGATTGTGGATCATATCTTAGATTTATTTGTGTGAGTGTGAGAAACTCAAATTCAAGATACAGATCAACTCATTGCCTGTTGTGCTTCTTTCTGGATACATTTTCCCATCTGTCCCAACATACATGCTCATCATCACTGATAAAAAAAAAATTATCCAGGCTATAGAACAAACTTTAAAAAAACAATCCAGCTAGAAAGTGGACATACAGTATAAAGAATGTCTCAATGAAGAGGGTAGAAGACTGTAAGTAAGAACATGAAAAAATATTCGGCATCAGTAGTCCTTTGGGAAATGTAAATTGGGACCACAGTGATTTATCACTACATATATTAAAACAGATAAAATTCAGAAGCCACACTATCAGATCCTGCTGGAGATGACAGAAAGAAGCTTCTGTAGTGGAAATATAAAATGTAGGAGCCACTCTGGAAAATTATTTGGCAGTTGCTTAAAAGCCAAATATAAATTGCTTGTATGACTCAACGATCCTGTCTTACCTCGGAACACTTATCACAGAAAAATGAACAGACATAGTCACATAAAAATCTGTATGCCAGTGTTTATTCTAAGCTAAATCTCCAAAAGTCCAACCAACCTGGATGTCCTTCCATACATGCATAGGCAAAGAACATCCACACCACAAAATATTACTGAGTGATGAAGAAACAACGATGCATACAGCCGCTTGGATGGATCTCCAGGCCATTGATTTAAAAAAATGCAGGTGCTCACATATGTATGTACCCACACATAGACACACATGATTGAACCCTTTGGAAGAGCACCCCACTGAACCAGCTCTCCAGCCCAGAACACCTATATTTATAGAATCCAGAAGAGACTGTCAGATCCCACTAGTGTTAAGGGTGAATATAAGCTACCTGATGCTGGTTCTGGAACTCGAACTCAGGTCTTGTGGAAGATCAGAATATACTCTTAGCCAAGGGAGCCATCTCTCTAGCTTTAGGCAATGAGCACCAGTGTTTTCAGCATGCTTGAACAGACAGACAGCTGACAAAGACACCTTCAACTTCAAAGGCTGTGGTATAGAAACTGGAAGATGAAGATACTGAAGGAACAGTGAAGGAAGAAGAATACTAACAATTCTTTTATTTTCAGCCTCTTTTCTGCACAAATTTCAAAGAAATGGATCTTCTTCTGTGAGCACCGTTGAGTACAAATGGTAGCAAGAATAACGCAGTCCTTCTCAGCTAATCTTAATGACCTTTCTCAGTACCACTTCCATAATGGGCATAGATACCCTGCCTAGAAATAAATGTGAAGAAAAAGTAGAGTGACTTCTCTTTATGTTATCACCTGAGCAGCCAACAACCCCTCCTAATTCAGCCACCCCGTTCTTCCCTGAGCTCCTCTCATGTTCACAAATACTCACCTCATGCATCTGAGCCGGCGGAGGCCTTCTCTTCAGAGCACCCAGAGGCTCAGTGCTCTTCTGAGCCCTTGCTGAAGCACCCTCTCTCTGGCTCTGGTGGTATCTTGGCGTTGGAGGTGCAGCTTCCAGTCCATCTGTGATCTTTACTCTCTTAAGACCATACTTTGAAAGCAAACGTTATCCTCAAAACAACATAAATGTGTTAGACTCGCAAATATGGTTGTATAGCTCTAACAGGAGGCTATGGACTGGGTTGAAGAATAAGGGGTAAAGAAAATGTAGGGGGCTGAAAGACCTTTGTATATACATACATATACAAAGAGAATGAGAGGGAGGAAGGGGTCACAATGTAGAACAGTTTCCAGGAGAAGGTGTGGCGAAAGGCAGTGAAGGCACTGCTGGTCCTAGTGCACTGGTGTTGCTTTGGCTTCACCTACACATGGTTCACTCCAAGCACTGTGGACCTATTCTTCCCCATCCATGCTTTCACAGCAAAGATACTGTTATGAGACATTATGAGCGATTGCCTCACACATTCGCTATTGAGTCTGATTCTCCTATTATTTTTAAAAAATCATATGCCCAAATTTTAAGTCCAGCAGGGTTTTCTTAGGCTCTCATACAGGGAAGAGAATGTTTCCTCTGTCATCTCTATCCTATCCCACTTAATCTGTTCATGTATATCATAGCTGCTTAACATTTACTTTGTGTTCATCATGGTCCCATGCTGGAATAATGGCTATACCTATAACAACAAAAAAAAAAAATAGAAAAGAAAAAGAAAAGGAAAGAAAGAAGGAAGAAAGAATGTAAATCGAGGTGTAATTTCAGGGGTGGCTGCATTAAAATGGGGGGTTATTTATATGAAGGCATTAGGAAGCCATCATTCAGATGGAACATTTCTAAAGTGACCTAGGCAGGTGCACTGACCATCTTTCCTCTAATAGGCATTCCCTTACTGTGCCAGGAACTGTACTTGAAGATCTCCACGGAGTTGATCTTCTCAGAAGTCATTTTGAGAAGGCCTTGCTTTAACTATATTTTTTATTTCTTTTTTTATTTGTTACAATTTATTCACTTTGTATCCCAGCAGTAGCCACCTCCCTCATCCCCTCCCAATCTTGTCCTTCCTCCATCTTTCCTCCCTTGCCCCTCTCCCAGTCCACTGATAGGGGAGGTCCTCCTCCCCTTCCACCTGACCCTAGCTTATCAGGTCTCATCAGGACTGGCTGCATTGTCTTCCTCTGTGGCCTGGTAAGGCTGCTCACCCCTCATCAGGAGGTGGTGCTCAAAGAGCCAGTCACTTGAGTTCATGTCAGAAACAGCCCCTGTTCCCCTTACCAGGGTACTCACTTGGACACTGAGCTGTCATGGGCTACATGTGTGCAGGGGTTCTAGGTTATCTCCATGAATGTACCTTGGTTGGAGTATCAGTCTCAGAAAAGACCACCGTGTCCAGAGTTTTTGGTTCTGTTGCTCTCCTTGTGGAGCTCCTGTCCTCTCCAGGTCTTGCAATCTCCCTCTTATTTCATAAGATTCCCTGCACTCTGCCCAAATTTTGGCTCTGAGTCTCAGCATCTGTTTTGATACCCTGCTGAGTGGAGTCTTTTAGAGGCTCTCTGTGGTAGGCTCCTGTCCTGTTCCCTGTTTTCTCCCTCGTCTGATGTCCATCTTGTTTGCCTTTCTGAATGAGGATTGAGCATCTTACCCAGGGCCCTCCTTCTTTCTTAGCTTCTTTATGTGTACAGATTTTAGAATGTTTATCCTATATTATATATCTAATATCCACTTATAAGTGAATATATACCATGTGTGTCTTTCTGCTTCTAGAATACCTCACTCACTTTACCTGTATTTTTATAAATGTGGGAGCCAAAGCGTAGAGATGTTCAGTTGCTTTTTCAGACTTAGGCTGGAAATAAATGTGGGCATGAGGACTCCACCCAGCTTATCTCAGAACTCCACAGCCTACAGTCTACTTCGCTGCAGGAGAAATCCCAGCTCTGTGCTTTCAGCCTCTCTCCCTGTGGGATGAAAGCAAAGGGTTCCACCCTGGGCTCTGTGGAAGGCGCAGAGCTCCTTTGAGCCAGGCTGTGTGTGTATACTATCCCACATTGGTTTCCAGAAGAGTAATTCTACAGTCATCTGATTTATAAATTAGTTGGCAGTAAAGTAATTTCATTTAAACATTATGAACTCCTTAAAATAAAGTTGAAAATGGACTTTTATGGATTTTTAGAGATTCTCTTTTAAGACATTTAGAGAAGCTTTGTGTGTGGGTTGAGTATCACTAATAGTAGTTGCCTTCTGAGTCCTTATAAGTGATCTGTCAGTGACAAAAGCTGTTGTCAAACACACACTGCCCCCCAGTACTGGCTTGAGCAGCTTGCAATACTAACAAGTTCCATTCTCACAGCGGCCCTGTGAGATAGGTTCTTCTGCCAAATGAGGGACTTGAAGCTCCCAGATGTTGAATGACGGACTCAGCTTAAGCTGCAGGCCCAGGAATTAAGCCTAGGCTATAGAGTTCCAGACCCCATGTACTGTTATCCCTTGACATAGAACTTGGGACCTGAATAGTCCCTGTCACTGGGCTAAAGGTAAAAGTTAGGGTTGCTAAAGCACTTCACCGTGGGGCCTGAATCTCACAGATGCACATGACAAACTTGTGCTGCCTAGAGGACCTGTCCTTCTCTCCTCAGCTGTGATGCTCCCCGAGTAGACATATTACATTATTTAGAAGGAAATCTCATTTCACAAATTTGATATCTCTGGGTCTGACATAGCTGTTTTGTATAACTATTTTTTTAAACTGATTGCTGATTGATCAGAAAACACAGACATTTACCTCACAGCTTATAACAGTAGCAAAATTACAGTTATGAAGTAGCAATGAAGATAATTGTATGGTTGGGTGGGTCACCACACCATGAGGAGCTGTGTTAAAGGTTGCAGCATTGGGGAGGTTGAAAACCTCTGATGTAGAAGAACCATCAATGCTACCCCACCCCAGGCTTCCGCACAGCACACTCTGACACACACTGTCAGAGAGTGCTGTTCCTACTGAGTGGTCCTGCCAGGCCTTAACCACTGTACTTCTGTAACCCTGTAACACAGTGGTAAGATTTCTGATAAATTAGATTTTCTGCCTACACTCAGCAGCAGCTGACTTTTTTGAAGGAAGGCTTTTGACTAACCAGCATGATGCTGTGTGTCTTCCTTCTATTAATGGCCAGTTTGTTTGAGTGAGGACACTAAAGGGAATGAGTATTCCAACATCAACCCCAAAACTAGAATCAACATGAACACCATACTCTAGTCATAGAAATCTCCCAGAAAAGGAACATCACCAGTTTTTCATATTGTCCAATTTCCTGACAGTGCCTGGGCAGTCACTTTATCATTTGACAAGTTTATAATAGGATAAATGAGGGTTGGTTCGGGGGACTTCTCGTGCCTTCCCCCCCCTTTTTATTGTCATCTCAGCAGGATTCACGGCTTGCACCTCAGAGCTAGAGTCCCACAAATCTCTCTTGCTTCCCGTGTGGGAACCAGCTCAGATCTTCTGCTCCCCCCTGCGTACTCTTGTTGCCATCCTTCTAGCTCCAAACCAAGTGCTTATTCAGGAGGTCCTTATAAAAACAGGGGTCATTGGTCTAATCCGAGCTGTTCATTCTGTCTTAGGATACCAAACCAATGTTTGTGTGTTGTGGGGATGTCATTGAGAATGGAGGTTTGCTTTCAGTATGTTGTATAATGACTATTTTGAAAAGATTCTCACTTGTAAAAATAATGTGTACTTTGCTTATTTTAAGTAAACTTTATTATGCAGACTTTAGGTATGCAACATGGATATTATTGGATACACATACATAGTTAAATGATTTCTACAGTAAAGAAAATTAACATGTACATCAGTTTACAGTTACCCACGTTTTTGTTTGTTTTGTGGCAAAGAACATTAAAATCTCATCACTTACCCGGAATTCTATGTCTAATAAATTTGATCTTTCAAATCTGCAAGCACTACATGAGTTCAGCTAAGCAGGGATCAAAAGTATTCTTTGAAGATGTACTCCATGGCTGTTGGTGTATTGGTTGTTTTCATTTTGTTTGTTTTGTGTGTGCTGTTTATATGTATATATATTATATTTATGAGGTGGAAGAGAGGAAAGAATATGACCTAATAGTTTGTATGAAAACAATATAATTGAAAAACAAAATGGATAGGGTTGGGAAGCAAGTAAAAACAGCAAAAAAGCATGGATGGAGACATTTTTTTGTCATTATCCTCTAAATAATAGTGTATGACAACTCTACCATGCTTACAATCAGGGTTTGAAAGTTATCTAGTAAAGATGTAAAGCACAGAGGAGGATTGTAGGCTTAAACAATTAAACAGTTCCTTAAACAATTTACGGAATTAGAGTATCCTCACATTGTGGTATCCTGGAGGGCTGTTGGACCAGTGTTGTGTAGACACATCTTAGCTCTCTAGCCGTGCTCATCCTCTGAGTCTGATGATTCATGTCCTGTGTTCCACATCTGTCTACTCACACCTCCACTTCCACAGTCTGATTATCTACTGCTTATTCTCTATCTCTATATTTTTATTTGTGTTATGAAAATATCTCAAGCATAAGTGATATCATGGAAGATTCCATTTTCTTTGCATTCCTACATTCTACTATCTGGCATATGTGTTTCAAGTTCCTCTACAGTGGAGTGACAAATGCCAATGCCTCCTTTTACTGAGTGAATGCTGTTCTACTGGATGTGTGCCTTCATAGGCCACAGTTCTGTAATGAGCCACAGGTATGGCTAGCTCTATAAGGTGGTGATTTCCAAGGTCATAGGATCTTCTGTCACATTGGGTAGACCTCCACAAGAGTGGCTTTAATTAACAGCTCAATACATTGTACTCCATCCTAGGAAAAGATGTCATTTTTTAAAAAGCATTTCACTCTGGCATAAACATCCGATCCCTGTGTTAGGAGGAAAATAGAACCCTACAGAGTCAACTTAATTCTAACAGTTTGTCCACTTGCCCTCTTGCCTTGCTCCTAGTTCTGTGCTTTCTGATGAATTTTAGAAAATATATAATCTTGCATACCAAGAGAAAAGTGAAATATGTGGGAAAGAAATCCAATGAAAAATACAGTCAAATTTGGATCACACTGAGTTCTATTTATGCTGGATGTTTTATTTTATTGAAATCATATGGGAGAGTGTCAATATTGAAATGCTAAAAAATAATTTCATATTAAGGGATTAAATTCATTTAATATTAAGGGAGGATAATCTTCATTGGAAAGCTTTTACACTGAAAGTCAAGGCATAATTGAGTCATAGCACATCACAAAATGGTGGTGGCATATCTTTCACCTAGGAACTCAAAATACATGCTCCATTTCCAGGGGAAAATATCACCACAGACTCAAAATGTGGCATGCAGGTATGGAATATGCACTTGTATTAAAGACACATGGCTTCCCACGATGTACAGTGAGTTCTTCCCAACAACATTTATATAAGCTGTGCCAACCCACCAGTAAAGCAGTCTGAGAAGTCACAGAGTGACAGCTGTCAGTTAACGTGTCTCCTCAATGCTCTGCCAAGTCTGAGTACTTGGTTCTTGTCACACCATCAAAAGTCTTTGTTCCCTGATCTCCTCTGACATCTTTGGTTCTCTTCTGGTAAATAGCCCAGTACTGGCTGCTGGCAGAGGAGAAAATATACCATTGTGCTCCAGTTATTTTCTAAAGGAATGTTCTTTTAAGAATATGATTTGCAGCCTGCCAGTAGCAGCACACATCTTTAATCCCAGCATATGAGGGGCAGAGGCAGGCAGCTCTCCAAGTTTGAGGCCTGCCTGGTGTACAGAGAGAGTTCTAGGACAGCCAGGGCTGTACAGAGAGACTCTGTCTTAAAGGAACAGATAAGAGAGAGAAAGAATATAATTTGCAAAAAATTACTTAAAGTAGATAACCATTTGAAATGATAATACTGTTAAATTCTGTTAGGTAAGTTTACTTAAAAAAACACGACACATTAAATATAGTGTATTATGTCATCAACACGAATCTCAGCTTAGAATTTTATCTAAATTTAGTTACTTCTGGGTAACTATAAAATTCTTTTCAGATTTACTTAGTTTTAGGTGTATAAATATGTATACTACAGGAATGGCTGGGGCCTACAGAGTCAGAAAAATGTATCAGACCTGTGGAACTGAGTTACACGTGGCTCTGAGCCACTTTGGAATGCTGGGAACCAATCTTGGGTCATCTGCAAAGGCAGCAAGTGCCCTTAGCCACTGGGCTAGCTCTCTAGCTTCATGCTTGGTTTTGTTAATACAAATCTGAAAATTAGTTTTGAGTGCCCATGTGTTTGAGTGAGTTGTTACAGCATGCATGTACAGGCTGACTACAACTTACAGGAGGCACCTTGTCTACCTCTACCACGTGAGTCCTGGGACCAACCTCAGGCTGTCAAGCTTGGCAGCAAGCACGTTTAAGCACTGTGCTGTCTTGCTGTCCCCACAGTCATTCCATTTTCACAAGTATCCATTTGACTGTATCGTGATATCCCTAAAATGTTTAGTTCTCTTGCCTGGTCTTTTTGTTATCACAGAAAAGGGAATTCACCCAGTCCTGACCTTCGTAGCTGGCCTTTCTGTGTATCTAATCACTTTCATTTAAACCAAATTTTAGAGGTAAAATCTATAGTAGAGATACACCTGACTAGAGAAGTAATTAGGAAATGCCACCATCATAATTACTAAGTTACAGTCTCTGGAGAGATGTGAAAGCTTGTCCTGTCTCTTTAATGGGACAAGTTATTAATCCCCTTAACATTTTTCCCCCTTTGGACTAGAAGTATTTCATGAATTTTTGCTTGGTAAAATACTCCTAAAAGGAGGCTTAAACCATAATGCACAGATTATGGAAATGATGTTCATTAAGTAGAGGGCGAGATTTCTGGAAAGCCACAGCGCTGCTTTGCAACATGTAACCCCTATTAAAGGCTTCATCTGAATGTTTATTCATTGAGTAGTAAACGTTTATTATTATACATTTTATTGAAACATAAATTAAAGAACAGTAATTATGTGTAGGGCAAACAGTAAACCAGTGTGAATTTGGCACAAAATAAGTAAGACAAGAAAAAAATGTTATCCTTGCTTCATTTGTATTTAATTCCTTTATTATATTCTCAACAAACAGATAGTGGAAGGACTAGCTCTCTGGGTTACTGTTTCAATATAGCATGCAAATGAAAATTACATGGTTTTGGTATTCTACTTATCAAAGAAAAAGTTAATCTATAATCTTTGAAGGTCAGAGGCAAGGTGGGTTTCTTGTCTTTTGAGAGGGAGCCACGTGGCTCTTCATAAAGTCCGTGCTGACCAGTGAGTAGGTCTCCTTGGCAATCCTCACAATAGTGACTGTAGGATGAGCTATGACTCCAGTCACAGAGCATGTCTGAGGAGTTCTGTAAAAAGATTGCATAGAGAAAATGATTAGAATGGCATTTTGGTGGGAAGACGTGCTTTGGTGTGGAAAAATGCTATATGTGTTATCTTCACAGTGGCTTTCTGTAGGCCATATCTTTGTATGACCAGGGACTCTCAAGAAGAGGGAAAAGACATGAATGGCTAAGAAACTCAGACATAAATATTTTAATTTTATAAAAATAAGAAATCAAGAGTACTTTAGTAAACATTATTTAACCATTTTTCCATGCATCCAATCACTTACCCATTTATATATTCATTCATATTTTCTTCCGTCACCAATCTGTCTTCCCATTTATTTATCCCTTCATTGATCCATCTTATCTTATCCCATCTCAATAACACTTAATAAGTATGTTCTTTAACTTGGGAACGTGTAGAGGGAAAGAGGGAAAAATTAGAGAAAACTACAATATCAAATACCCAGAATTCCAAAGTAATAGAAGATTAACACTTGTGGTATTTATAGTGTATAGTTAAAATTGTTGTCCTTGTTCATAGAAAGCATTAGAGGAGCCAGGAAGAGTCTACAGCCTGCACATTGGAGCAGCTTTGAAAGGGTTCTTGACAAGAGGGCAAGAAGAAAAGATCAGATGAGAAAGGAATTTCACAGGGAAGGAAGAATACTCTTAATTTTAATTAGCAAACCCCCAAAGCATCAGAAATACCGTGATTACAATGTGTAGTGATCAAGTAATATCCTCCGGATTCCTGAAAGTAACCCTCTACACAGTAATAGCACTGTAGTAAGACCAGGACTCTCTATAAAAGCAAACAGAACACTTTTCTGCAGAGGCCCGTGGTTCCTTCATTCTAGCAGAACTCTTTATCTAAAATAGTTTATCCAGATTCCACCTCTGTTGTCACATGACACACAGCCCAATACAGTAGAGACTGGCCTCATCTCAGGCACCTGCATATTAGGCTATCATAGTTTTATATCTTTTGTGGGGGAGAGGGACTTGTCTACTTCTTTATGGGCAGTGATTGTTAATGTGTTATCTTTTTGTTCTATCTTTTTTGCCAATTAGTTCTTAGAACTTAGATCTGTTATGTCACTGAAAGTCAACTGGGAGCCAAAAGGTACTCCAGAGTATTTGTAAAGACAGATATCACATGTGTTTCAAGCCCCTCCCATGGGTTTCCCTTGTAGAAGAGTTACTATCTCAAGGGTTAGTAGTATGAAGAGAACAGAGTATGGAAGTTCTATCAGTCTGGGTTTAGCTGGACTAGGATGGCACTCTGTAGCTTTGAAATTGAGCAGACTACTTCTGTGTGCCTCCATTTCCTCATCTGTCAACAATGACAAAGGTTTTGATGATATACCACAGAATTTCATGATAAATAGTTAAGATATTATAGATAAAGGGCTTGTCTCAGTTCTTGGCATATGGAGCTTGGGTTATTGTAAGAGCTTAATGAGTAGCCACAATAACTGTTGCTTTCTATCATGAAAATAAAGAGTACTCAGCTGTTGAAATTTCTAGAGAGCTTGAGGTTTCTGTTTAAAGCTAGAGGGGACCTGTACTAGGTAAGGTTATTAGATATTGAAAATACCACCAGGACAGAGCTTTCTAAAGATATATCTGGTAGTGTGTTAACTATACAAAAAAAAAAAGACACTGTAGAGTTTAAAAAAGAAATCTTACACAGCCTTACATTTCATTTTTTTTTCTTTAAAGAGAGTGAATTGTGTACAGGGTGGAGAAAGATGCTTTATAGACGACAACAACAAAAAACTGTGCTAGAACCAACTTATTCATCATCATATTCTTCATCTTCTTCCTCTTCTTCCTCATCCTCATTATCTTCCTCTTCTCTTTCTTGCTCTTTTCCGCCTTGACCAACTCCCTTTTTGTGCATTGGGTTTTCCTTTAGCTCTAGGCAGCAACATCCTTTTCATGTTTTTTATCCTTCAGTGTGGCAGACTTCTTTTCAGAGGGCTGCTTGTCAGCCAAGGCAGTGTTGTTGCACATCTCTCCTAGTGTGTTGCAGCATCACCAGTGGATAAGCTAGGGTGCTCTCTGTTGATTTTGCACAGTACTCAGAACAGAACAAGAAGGCTGAAGAAGGGCTCTTGGAATGCATTGGGCTTGAACTTCTCTTTGGATGTAGGTTTTCATTTCTCTTTCATAGCAAGCCTTGTCAGCCTTTGCCATGTCTTCAAATTTGCCCTTTCCTTTAGTGGACATGATCTTCCACCTTTCTGAGCACTTCTTGGAAACTCAGAGTCATTGCCAACAGCATCCAGGTGCTCCTCCTTGTGCTTCTCACAGCAGGTTTGCACAAAGATACATGTGAAGACATTTTGCTTCTTAGAATCTCCTTTGCTCATGTTTAGCTGATTTTCCTTCACAAGGTACAGAATTGTCTGGAGCCCAATAAGCTGTTACATGTCCCAGTGTTTGTCTGCGTGGAACTCAATTAAGGGTGATGTTTGTGAATTTACTGGCCTGCATATAACTGAAGGCCTGATCTTGATCTATTCACGGAAACTATAGTGTACATCACAGATGTTCTAGATGAGGCAATATCATATGCTAATAATGTATCAAATTGAACATTGGCAACTCATGGTCCTGCTTAGAACCTCAGTTTTGCCATTTTATCAACTTTGACAACCTTATACAATTTGCTAAGTCTTCTAAGTCTCACTTTCACTCAAAGAAACACAGAGAGAGAGACAGAGAGAGAATATGAGAAGGAGACATATACACAGAGAGTACTAAGAATAATTCTCAAGTCATAGTATAGTGTTTGGTAAGGTTGTATTTATGTGTTCATATAATAATATGCATATATGACAAAGCTTAGTTCTTGGTGTATAGTATACTCACATCGATAATAGCTAATAAAAATAAAAATGACTTTGAAATGGTGCATATATGGATTGTGTAATATTACTATAAATGTATAGATGAAGATTTTTACCTTATTATAGAAAATTTCAACTATGTATCTTTCTATAGAAAAGACAAGACACAGATTTGGTGAATTCACTTAACAGCTTGTACAAGAACCTCATCTTTCCAGATGTAAAACCTGCCTTGTTCACATCATTGAGTTGGTAGCCTCAAAGTAGCAAGTCATGCATTCCTTACCGTTTAGTACCCTTATTTAAAAATCTATAATAATTTGAGTGTTAGAATCTTCTGGAGGAAGACAAAGGAACGATAAACTGTAGACAAGATAATAAGAAAGGAGAATGTTAATTCCTCACAGCCAGATGTTTCTCTCCACATGGCAGTATCTCTACCACTGCTCTTTCCTTTAATATACTTGGTGAAGAAAAACAGAAGATTACTGGAGATGTAATTGCCTCCCAGTGTCACTATTAGTGTCTGTTACCAAACAGTAGGGAGATTTTCATATTGTTCTGCTTATTGCAGAGAAATTTTAAACAAGGGGAGAAAAGTTCTCCTAACACCTGTTTTCTTAATTAATAGTAATGATTCTGAACACACCCTCCTCCTCAGCAGGTAGGTCTTAATCAAAATGTGTACATTCTCCTAAAGCCACATTGCTGCCTTATAAGCTGCACTGCTATCTTATTAACACGGCAAAATAGGAAGGTGACCTAACTGTGACAATAGTTCCGATGTCTGCCTCCGGGTGGGAAGCCTGGATACCATTCACCTTCATTTTTCTCATTTGCTGTCAGAGCTTCCTGAATCTTACAAACAAATGTTAGAAGAGACTAATTTTCTACCCTATTTGGAGTTTGAGAATGATAGGTTATGAAGTTGATCTACTTTTTGTTTGTTTCTTTTTGCTTTGTTTTGTTTTAGATTTCTATAGAACAGCATCTTGGAGCAAAGAAAAAAGAAGTGTTCTCCCTAAGATTAGCCAGTACCCCAGCACAGCTTCTCCTGCTAGGCGGTGCGTGAGGTGCTGTTGAGTGACTTCTGCTTACAGTATGGAAGATCCAGGAAACTGATTGGCCAAATAGATGCATTGACACTTGCTCCCGTTTGTTCGGATCCCTGGACTTCTGTTCTTATGGAAAAACGGTGAAAAAAAAATAGAGTCTGCCAATTATTCACACCTCCTGAGCTTGAAGCCAAAAGGCAGTGACAGGTTGGCAGGCTCTCAGACTCGGGTGACTCCATACGGCACCACATTCCTTTGCCTTGCTTTTTATCTGACTTGAAAAGACCTTGATTTTTAGAAAATTTGAAATTTAAAACTGTCTGGTTGCTAAAAGCTCCTTTAAATGCTCGTTGTGGCTCAGCGCAATGCATCATCACTTCCGTAGTGCTCGGATGATGTACGGAGCTCATATATCAGGAGAGTGCCATCTCTCTTGTGATGTATGATTATAACTCACCATTGGAGCGCCGCCAATGACGTACAGCCTAAAAACACAGTTGTTAAGCCACAAAACTCTAGAGGGGCTCCACAAATCCTATGAGAGGTGATTTTGTTTGTTTTGTTTTGTTTTGTTAACTTGAATTGGTTCTTTATGCTTTTTCTTTAAGTTTTCCAACTTGACTGGGACAGTTTGAACACATGGAAAAACTCTGTATTCTGTGCTTTGCTGTTATTGTGTTCTGTTTTCTTTTGTTTTGTAAGGCAACCCAGCTGCCTGAGCATTGCCTGTATTCTCAGAGGAGGAGCTCTGGGCGCAGGCTCCAAGGCCATCTGTGTGCTTTCATGTTTGCCTTTGAGTCTTGACAGCTCACTGCCTTTACTCCTCAATTGGTCGTGCTAAGGTGCCCTCGAAGCTCTGTGAACAACATCATTTCTAGTGACATTTATTTTACATTGAAGTGGCTTTCAGTGATGTCATGCTGACCCTAGCTACAGTAGCAGATGAGTCCTCTCCACATCAAGTCAGGCATATCCAGTCATGTCAAAAGCACTCGCTTTGGAGATAGTGACAGCACAGAGGAGAATATGCTCCATTCAGCTCATTGCAGAATAAGCCCTCTGGTTTACTGTAGAAGCAGGTTGTTCCTGGTCTCTTCAGAGGCACTGCCACACAGTGATATACTCATTCCTCAGATGTGTTAGGTATTTAAAACGTGATGACATCAGCCCAAGCGTGATAACAACATGAATTCCTAGACTATAGACAATAATTTCATGATTTACTTTGCTGGTTTATGGATACTTGATAGATGTGGGAAAATGAGTTTCAAAGCCATAACACCTCATATGCTGGGAAACATGGGTCATATCTGGGCCTTGGCATCCAACACTAGGACACATATCCCACGCCCCTCCCTGTGGAACTTTTCATTTTTACGACCTGAGAGAAATGGGATGGGATGACATGGCAGGATCCCTGAAGGCAAGTCCAAGCCTACTGTTGCAGTCTGGGTCCTTCCATTGGGTTGCCACTGGTCTCCCAAGAGGCACTCTCCTGTTCTGTAAAATGAAGACATTAGATTGTGTGTCTCCCTAGTGCTTTCTAATTTGTATTAATTTTTAATGTTTTTTTAAAGTTTTGTTTTTACTAATAGGTTCATTTTTCAATTGATGTCATCCACCTACAGAGAGAGCTAACAGTTCAGGCTGAATCAGCTGTGGTCAAGCGGAGACTGCTGTTCTGTCTTAGCCACACATGTGTTGTCCCCTGCCACTCCAAGCTTGCTCTGGAAGGTATAGACCTTTGTGGTTGGCAGACTAAAACCCACCAATGCAGCTTTTCTCTCTCACACCCATGGAAA
This sequence comes from Pachyuromys duprasi, assembly GCA_028658305.1. Classification (NCBI taxonomy): domain Eukaryota; kingdom Metazoa; phylum Chordata; class Mammalia; order Rodentia; family Muridae; genus Pachyuromys; species Pachyuromys duprasi. The sequence goes on from CM053753.1 coordinate 9,071,720, forward strand.
GGAGACTAAACCCCTAAACCGGTAGCCCAGCAGTAGATCATGAGTACTGATGTGTTAGATATGAGATATCACTTGCAACAAATGGTGTTTGCTCTCTACCCACATCGCTTTGACTTTATGTTCTATGGCTGTGATCTACCCTGTGGGCCTGAGTTTCATCAGGATAATGGTTGAGATGGGATGTCACTCTTTACCCTCAGGGCAAAGGAAATAGACATGTTAGACTATCTATGCCTCTCTAAGAACAGTTCTTAACCAATGCACAAATAGCCTGTTTCCCTCATCCCTGGAGTGGGAGTCTTAGTTACATGGTTTAGATTATATCGAGTCCTTCCGTGAGACTAAAGTGTTCACTCACAGAAGAAACTCAGCATTTGGCAGCTTTGGAGAACACACTACAGCGTACTATTCTTTAAAACCAAAATTTCCTTTTATCATTATTCATAGGCGAGTGTTGAAGAGAGGTGTTCACACAGGCTCTTGTGACTGGGAATACAGGTAGCCAGTTAGAAAGGACACTAGCCTATGGGTTTTTATATCTTTTCCCTGCCATTGTTTTATTCCCTGAAATTGAATTATGCGGTAGTCTAACAAGGAAACAGCGTATTATTTTGATTGTAATCACCATCTTCAGGTGATGGATACTTGTGAGAAAAAAAAATGATGTAAGGAATAGTACATGCAGGAGGAAGCAGCACAACAGAAAAAGGTGATGCTAGCACAGTTGTCTGTCTACTCCTCACATCCCTATCAACACCTCTAATGAGACAGAATTTATACAGTTCACACTGTTCGAGTAAAAAATTTAGTGGGTTTTAATATATTAAAAAAGTTGTGAGACCATTCACTACTATTCGACACTAGAAAAGAAAACACCTATCACCTTCAAATAAACCCTGTTTCCATTGGCAGCCATTCTTTATGGTGCTCCAGGAAACACTGTTCCTTCTCTGTGAATTTGCCTAGTCTGAACACTTCATAAATGGAATCATGTAATATATGGCCATTCTGATCTAAGCCCTTTCACTTAGCATAATGCCTTTCCTTAGCAGCTTCATTCCTTTTTATGCCCAATCATCTACCGTTGTCTTGTTATTATGGCATTCATCAGTTGATAGTCATTTTGGATTGTTTCCACTTTTTGATGATTGTGAATAATACTGCTAAAAATATGCATTACAAGGTTCTGTGCCTGCATGGTTTCAGTTCTCCTCAGTATATGCTGGGAATATAATTTTGGGTCATTTGGTGGCTGGATGTTTAATATTTTGAGGAATTGCCACACTGCTTTTCAAGCATACAGCTGAATCATTTTGTCCTCTGTGCAAAAGTGTTTGAGGCTTCCATATGTCCACAGTCTTGCCCACACTTGCACTTATCTGGTTTTTGTTTGTTTGTTTATTAGAGATGCTCTGGTGGATGTGAAGTGGAATCTCTGTGTGGCTTTGATTGTCATTTCACTAATGACTAATGGCATTGATCATCTTTTCATGACCTTTGCAGAATTGTCTTTCCAGGTTCACTGAAACCAACTCAAGCATTCCACAATGGTGAATAATATTGATGACTCTCTCACACTCTCATTCTCCCCTTTCTGAGCTTCTGTAAATTACCAACCTGGTTTATATACTTACCACATTTCTAGGTTGAGTCCTACTTCTCTTCTTACTAGGCTCTGAGCTGGCTTTATCATGATTTCTCTGTCTTGAGAGGCTGAGCAGGTTGTCAGAATCCTGCAATTAGGCTGTCACTTAAGAGTTTATGTCAGTGTATCATGTATCGGGAAGAGTTGAGATCACGCCCTTTGGGAAAAATCACCTAGACATTGAGCTGTTTACTGACTTTGGTGTCATGGCAAGTTTCAAATGGTTGCCAGTGATTGAGAGTGGCATTTTCAGGACTGAATGGTAGCAGCATATAGAAATAGCTCTGATGAGTGAACCCAGAGGAGCAAGGTATAGATCGGGAATCAGAGACAAGTTCATTGGCATGGCCTTAAGAACAGACAGGGAGGGTGATCAGTACAGCCTGCCTGGGCAACACATGGGGATAGGTCACCACAGAACATAGCATAACACAACAGGGCAGACCAAACAAAGCATTAACTTCAGTGTTCAACATTTCATAACAGCAGGCCTAGGAACAAGATGGATGGTCTTAGCCAATGCCAACATCACTTGGGAATTAATTAGAAAGTAAATTAGGAGGCTCTTAATTTTAGCAGTGCCCAGTTATTTGGTGTAGTTTGAAAAACACTAATCAAGAAACAAGGTAATTCTGGCAAAAAGAGATGTGTTAACCATTTATAGCTTTTTGGAAATAACATTCTTGCTAATATAAACACCAGTGACAGAATGTGACCTCTGGTCTCCAGATGTTTGTTGGTTTGTTTTTAACAGTGAAGCTATTCCCACTACATCTGCGTACATTGAGAACACTGCGAGGCAGCACGACAAGTGAATGGCAAATGTGTGCTCAGCAGACGTGAGGCTTCAGGCCAGTACAGTGGGAATGTTGCAGTCCTCCTCATAGAGAAAGACTCTGAGTCACAGGCTGCCTGTGGCAGGTAACCCAGCTAGTACATGGGAGGTCCAGCTGTAGTGTACATATTGTACTCTGGTTAAAAGCTGTTACTATTACAGCTGTGCCCTCCAACAGGTTGAGCGCAGAACATTGATCTGAGGGTTGTGATGACTAGAGTGTAAAGAAGATGGTGGAGAACAGGTGGATGAAACCAAGAAAGGAAGCAAAAAGGGTCTTGGTGAGGAAGAAAAGGAGGGAAAGAAAAAAGAATTGCAGTGGGATCTACAAGTGAAGCTTGGGTGGGCTCTTACCTTGTCCTCAACCACTTCTGCTCCCAGCTATTCTGGTCTGTGTCAGAATCATTCAGCTACTGAGCACAGTTAATTTCTTCTTGGGCCAATGATGCATGGTTTTCTTTTACGAATTTGGTTCCTGGGTAGTTTGTAACGTACTTCTTCATGTTTGTTTCTGCCTCCCACTCTCTTCACTTGAGTAGCCTGATACTTAAGATATGCCTGCATCTCAGTTGCTGAGGGGTTTGAGACTGGCTTCCTCTTTGACTGGGCAATATTTCAGTAGAAATGTGTCACTGTTTGGGGATTGTGTGTGCAGCAACTCTTGTGAAGCTCATCTTTGTTTCATTCAACTTGGAGAGCCTTTTCCAGTGCCTCTCCTGAAGTAGATTCTCATCTTTCCTTCCTTGTACACAAAGCCACAGAGACACTTCATACACCCCAACCACAGTAATCAAGGTAGGGTGGGCAGGACTGGAGATGTGCTTTGATTCTTGTTTCACATTTAAGCTTTTCCATTTTACATTCTCTGCATTTGGTAATAAATGCAGGAAGATAGCTCAAGGGCATGAATAAGGTTTAGGTTTACAGAGGTACAATAAAGGCCATTGGTAGAGTAAAACTTTCAAATAGCAGCTTAGCCTTAAAGAATATATATTGAATTAGATATGCTATGAGTCTTGATTCATTTTCTCAGCCTAGTTAGACTGTTGTGTCTATTACCTGGGTGCTTCAGTAGACTAGACTAGGTAAATGAGGAATTTAAAAGATTAAGTTCAGGTCAGTAAGATGTCTCAGCAGGTGAAGGTACTTGCTGCCAAGACTGACAACCTAAGTTCAAACCCAAGAATGAGCAGTTGTTCTCTGACCTTCACACACATACACACAGACACACACACACAACAATTTAACAGGACAGGAGCCTACCACAGAGGCCTCTGAAGTACTCTATCCAGCAGGGTATTGAAGTAGATGCTGAGACTCATAGCCAAACTTTGGGTAGAGTACAGGGAATCTTGTGAAAGAATGGGGAGCTAGAAAGACCTGGAGGGAGAGAGCAACAGAACCAAAAGCTGGACCCAGGCATCATTGAAAAGACTGTTACTCCAACCAAGGACCATGCATGGAGATAACCTAGAACTCCTGCACAGATGTAGCCAATGGCAGCTCAGTCTCTAAGTGGGTGCTCTAGTAAGGGGAACAAGAGCTGTCTCTGACATCAACTCAGTGGCTGGCTCTTTGATCAGTTCCCCCTGAGGGATGACAGCCTTACCAGGCCACAGAGGAAGACAATGCAGTCAGTTCTGATGAGACCTGATAAGCTAGGGTCAGATGGAAGGGGAGGAGGACCTCCCCTATCAGTGGACTGGGGAGGGGAGGTGGGAGGAGAAAAGGGAGGGAGGGTAGGATTGGGAGGAGATAAGGGAGGGGGCTATAAGCTGTGATACAAAGTGAATAAGTTGTAATAAAAATAATAAATAAAATATTAAGTTCATAGAATTAATATGTATGCTGGTAAAGAACAAGAGGACAAGAGCTATGTGACATCATTTCTTGTGAGGACTCTACCACTTTCTGTAGAGCTAGAGACTTGACCTCTCTCAGCATTGGTTTCCCTTTCTTTAAAATGAAGAAGGCTTCAGAAAGGCTTCATGGAAGTATTAAGTAAAAAATTATCCAGTACTAATACAAATGTCAGTTGTCATAGTCAATAAGAATAAATGAGAACTGTTTGTATTGCAGTTGTGTAATTATTATTCAAAACCACTGTTCTTGATTTGGCCCATACTACTTCCTACAATCACTACTTCACAGATTCCTTATGCAGCTCTCTGTTGGCCAATTCTTATCTCTTGTCAGTTTCAGAGTTACAGCAGCCATCTCTTAAGACATACTGTCATTTCAAAGCACTGGCTAACTACAGCCCAGACTGACAGTGACGAATAATTCCACAGAGCCTGTAATGTACTCTGGCATTTCCCTCAGACTCCAGTATGCCGCCAAGTTGTTCCCTTTTGTTTTGTGCTTCTTTATTCTCAGCAGATTTCAGATGTACTTTCTGAAGGTGAGCATCATCTTCCATCCAGCAAGTACCAGGGGAGAGTAATTGGCCTCTAGGAAAGCATCACTGTCAAGTCAAAAGACAGAAGAGAAATTAAACATGTTTCCTTTCTTTTATATTTTCAGCATGTACATGTTCACATTCTTCCCAGGAAGGCAGGGGACTTCCGCAGGAATGACAATATCTACGATGAGGTGAGTCTATCCTTATTACTTGATCACAAGGACTGTCAGTATGATGAAATCAACCCAGTCAAACAGATGTCATCCTAGACCCAGACATGCTCTTAAATGGTATTCTACCCAACAGAACTTGGGTAGTGGCAGTAGAAGCTAACAAGCTAAGAGTGACTATCAGGAGAACCTAAAATAATTGAATTATAATGATTTTTTTGGACTAATGAAACCCAATAGCAAGACAAGCGTCCTTGTGATTTCTGCCTTGTCATGTTTACCAGGCCACTTAATATCTGTGTGAAGACATGATTTTTGAATCTCTACAGGCAATGTAAAGCATTAACAGTAGAAATCAAGCAGACTGACATTTGAGTCTCTGAGCCAAATATGCTAACTTTTGGAGCTGGGGAAATGGCTCAATGGATAAATTGCTTACACTGTAAGCATGGGAATCTGAGTTCGGCTCTCCAGAACCCCTATAAAAAGCAAAGAATGGAAGTCCATGCATGTTTGTAACCCTAGCACTAGGAACAAAATGCCTATGAAGGAGATAGGCAGATATCTGGAGCTCATTGGCCATCCACTATAGCCAAATTAGTGAGCTCCAAGGCCAATGAAACCTTATCTCAGAAAAAAAGAAAGGAAGGAAGGAAGAGATGGAAAGTGATGGGGAAAGATACCAGTGGCGACCTCTGGCATATGTACATACATTATGCAGGTACACTAACATGTATAGATATACAGACCATATGCACACAAAAACATGCTGATTTTGTACTTACCACACTTTTAGAGACAACTTGTCTCTCTAAAGAACATATATTCGAAGTGGAGCTTTGAGTTATTCTCAACAGAAACTGAGTTGATTTAAATGACATGTGTGTGACTTGAATCTCCTTACCATTATAGAAGTTGGATGATTTGGGTATCTCTTCATCAAAAGATACAAATGTCAAATCAGCACTGTATGAACACCAAGGGCTATGTGATCTGCTCTAAGGTCTTGTCTGCAGGAGAACCTTCCAGTGTCTGTTGTGTTGTATGGAACACAGCCTATGATAGAGTAGGTTAGAAGAAAATGTAAATCATTTCAGTTTGCATTCTGCCAATAGTCAAAGAAGGAAAAATATATTCCACACACATGAGAGCTGGTGAGATGGTGCTAGCACCCTGGAGTGCTTATTTTAGTAGCACTTCGAATATAACACGGAAAGGTGCTTAGATTTATTAGCAATGTCTGCCTTGGGTGTCAAATAGAACAAGTAGATATTAGTCATGCATTTGATACTCTTCTTTTGGTTCTTTGGAAACAATTTCCATTTTTACTTTAAACTTTGGTTGTTTATTATGTGTTTCTGCCATATGAAGATCTTCAGCCTATACCCAGGGGCCTCGTGGACTGTACATCTCTGTGTACATTCATAGGATTTTTCCTAATTCACTGGGATTTAAAATGGCTGTGCAAACACTGGAAATAAAGAATGAGAGTTTGGCATTTAATGATGAAACTGTTTGATGTCTGTTCTGAGACTTGGTTGATCTTTTGATGTGTTTTCTAATACTTGCAGTGAACTTCGGTCGGTGGACACTGTGTAGCCATGGTGTGGCTGGTTTGTGACCTAGTGGCTGTAACTCTTATTTCTCGGGGATATCTTTGAGACATTGTGTTTGGGTAGATGGCAGAAGGATATGGGAACTAATTCTTACATGTATGAAAACCCTCCCAGGCGATTCTGATGCAAATGTGGGTGTAGGAGTAGGTGCTGTCCACAACCCTCACTTCCCAAAGCCTCTGAACATTCTAATGTGAACTTGGTTTCAGCAGATGTAGAATGGAGGTTGGGGATTTGATAACAGCTTACTCTCTGTTGGAAGAAAATCAGAGTTCCAGGATCATTTTTTTTCCTGAGATATATTAAAAACACAAGCGCACAGCTTATTAACGTAAACCAAGGTTAATAAAATGTTTCTATGTACAGGTTATTTTAATGAATAAATTACCACATGATTTATATATAAGTGGATGCTGCTGGAGTGGTATTGAAGTGCTTGAAAACTCTGCTTTCTCAGGCTGATCCGTCACCTTGAATCGTGCTTCTGCGCCAACTATGCTAGGGACAGAAGCTGCATGGATGTAATTCAGCTCCATCCAAGACATAAAGGCCACCATTGCATAGCATGTGGCCTTTCTCTCCTCTCATACTCCTTTGCCTTCCTGAATGCTCTAGTGGCATCAATAGACTCACAAATAAAGCAGCACAATCCACATGTCCTCTCTATATGAAAAAGTAATTTTCATAAAATGATGTTTTTTTCAGTCAACATAGCTTATAATATGCCCCATAGAGAGGAAAGGATTTGACTGGAAAGGATTTGAACAATAGAATCAAGTTCATTGCAACCTACCAGTCAATAAAGTCGCTTGGCTCCAATGTCTTAATTTTCTTATCTTTAAAATGGATAGCATTTACCACTCCAAAACCTTGGTATGTGTATTATGTGACACACAGCTCCTGAAAGCAAATTTGGGGATTGGTATGAACTAAGTAGTTATTAGTTCTTATTGTTGTTGATTTTGCCTTTGAACATATACAGAGGGTAAGTAATGAGAACCCAGGCTTCAAGCCAGGTGGTTGGATGTCCTCATTTGGCACCATTTTCCATAGTAAGTAAAACACCGCATTTCCAATTTTCTGTCTGCCTTTAGCCACTGGGTCTCAGTTTAATCTCCCTCTTTGTTTGAGAAGCTTCTCTCTGTTGAGTACATAATAAGGTAATGTCTAGCAAGAGGCACAGGGAGCATGAAGCATCGGGCAGGCATTATTGGTACAAGATGTAATGTACATTAGACTGAGTGATCTTAATCAGAAATGATAGGGTGATGAGGAATGACATTCTTTATACTGATGAAATCACTCAGTGTGGATTATGTATCTCTTCATGACACAACAAACAGGCTGCCTTGGAGGCAGACGGGTGGGGAATGGAAACAGCAGGAGACCCAGCTCAGCCACTGTCATTGCATTCCTGGTACTGCAGTCTTATAAAGTAGTAGCTAAACAAGTCCCAGGTTAAGTTAGCTCATAAAGTTACATTCTTTGTGAGCACAGTTCTACTATGGATAGTGATAGCTGGAGAAGATCCCTGGACAGGTGTAAGATGGCAGGTTCTGGAAACAGAAAGAGGATGAAGATTGTAGATGAAGATATGTAGAGGACGACACTGTGACTGCTTCTAAATATCTGACATTCTGGAAAAACTTTTAAAGGGGACTGAACATATTTTTTTGTGGAATTAATAAGTTCTATGTGGCTTCTAAGCAGAGATCTAGCAGTGTCAGGCTGTAAGGAAGCAGATGTCAACATCAATAAAAGGATAAATCACATTTAGAAAAACTTCTAGCAGAATGGCCTTTGTGTGGGAGGGAAGAATCACATCCCTGGGTCCCTTTGGTCATGACTGTTTGGAAGCATGTGAACAGCTGGTCGCCGTGTAGATCTCATGGTTCTGCATTTCCCACCTTTCCGCCTCCGGCCCATTCTCTCATTTATCTCCTTGTAGATGTTTCAAGCTCTGTAACAAGGAATGCCTTTCTCTTATTAGTATTATGGAACTTGGGTGACTGCCTAACAAAACATTCTTGTTGATGTTGTTTAGATCTTAGAAATACAAGGTGTAACTCTTCCTTGACTTTTCTGAGACTGTATTCTATCGATTTTTCTCATCTCCAGGCTCTTACTGCCTTTTCTCTAGCTCAGCATTGCATATTGATGATCCATGAGCTTTGCTTGCATCCTCACATGTGTTTGTCATTCGCTGCAAAGTACTTTTTAATGATGTGCTTCATTTTTGTCTGAAAAGGACTTTGTAATGAGACTGGATGCTGTTAAGCATGTCACTCATGCTGGAGGTCAGTAGAGCTCCCACAAGTATGTGTCTTACATACACTCCGCCCCTCGCTTAGGATATGTCTATATGTTTTAACGGGGTTTCCTCACACTGAGCATTAAAGTCTTTCCCACAAATGTAGAATGAGAGGTCAACCTGAATAGTGCTTGTTTCCAAAGTAATTTAAGTTTGAACTCCTGTCCCAATTCATGTCTTGTCTGTACTATTCAAATGCTACTGCTTTCAGGAACATCTACCTGGCTCAGCATTTCATGCCAGCCATTGGTCATATCTGTTTCACCTTCCTGTTTGTTTTCTTATTTACAATATTGTGGCCCAAAGTGATGTTTTCAACCTCAGTGTTGGGTTCTGCCCACTTTTGTGACAGCAATAAGTCTTCTGATAGGGTTCACTTTTGCCAAACTTAGCATTGGTTTCCATACCTCAGAGCCTTTGTTCTCTACCTGCGATGTCTGACATCTGCACCCTTTCACATAAGTCTGTGTCTTTATCCAAATCCTAGGTCAAGGTCACCTCCAAACAGAGCTTCTCCTACCTTTCTGGCTGTAGCTAAAATAACCAGGCGTCTGTCCTTCCTGTTTACATGCTTGTTACGTCCTTAATATCTTACTCATGATAATTTTCAGTTTGTATGCATCATCTGCATCCCCCAAGTGCATTGTATAGCTTTGGAAGCAGGGACCTTGTTTGGTAGAGGGTGGTTCCTCAGTGAATGTCTGCTAACGAGTTGCACATATGACAGGACAAGAGTTACACTTCAAGAACTTGAAATTCCCTACAAGATAGGACGTAATTTAAAGGAGAGTGCATCTTGCTTTCAGGGGGGTGATTCATTAACTCATGGCTCCACTGAATGTGAGAACATGGTGCTATCAACCATCTAAGGTTAATTTAATAGGGCATTGATGGAACATAATCCTTTGGTCTGAAATCAGTGTGCTGCAGAAGGATGAAAATTGCAGCCCACCAGAAAGGTTTAGAGAGGCAATTATAAGCCTTGTCTGATTGCTAAGTAAGTTGGGTAGACTTGTGTCAAGGATGATAAGTAGCTTTCCCCCTTGAAACCTCGATCTGTCTACTTGTAGCAAATATAGATGTGGGGTTTGCTGAAAGCAAGCTGAAGAGCTACTGTGCCTTTCCTTCTGACTTTGATTATCATCTTGGAGTTTATCTTCACCTGTTCTCCCTAGAGCTTCATGTCATGAACTTGTCCTTATGCGTTTTACTCACCCTTCCACCCACCACATTTCAGAGTATGAGCTTCTCTCCCCTCCTCAAACTGACTGTAAACTCCACCCTTTCTGAAACATATATCCCCCTCCACTGCTCTCCATAAAGATATGTGCATCCCACAAACTGTGTTGTATTTTCTTGGAACTTGCATGAACTATATAAGAGTTCTCTGAACTCTCCAGGACCTCTATTATCTTGACAAGTTGATGAAGATTATGATAATGACACAAATGGTTCCTTGGATCAAAGAGCATGCATAGCTAATGTGGAGCAGGGAAGTACCCATTGCTTAGTGCCATGGTATATCATCTCATTAGCTCAGTAAGACTTATTCTGACTGTAGCTCAGATAAGCAAAATGCAAAAGTACATTGCTCAATTCTTCAGATGTTTATGGATGACACTGAATGGTTATGATTGTGTGCTGTGTATAACATCCACTGCTCGTTTCTTAAAAGGAGTGCTTAATATTAAAGCAAAGGGGAATTGCAATCAGCAATGGGAAAAATTCAAGCATGAACTTTATAAACAGAGCAACCACGGGTTCATGCATATCATGAAAAACAATTGCTTGACTTAACAGGAAGTATGAACAAAATCAATTTACTCAAATTCAGGTCATTTGGCCCCGAGGGCTTAAGAAAAGCGTAATATTGCTGATGGTATTTATTGTTGAACTTGGATCTCTTTCACACATCATTTGATGATATACTCGTAGTCTATGGATCCTTAGTTGATTTTACAAAAAGGAAGGAATGTTTCAGAAAGAGATTTAATTAGCTGCTCTCCCTGTGGGTTCACTGATCTGTTCCTAGTGATTGCTAAGCTTCTGAGTTCATTAGAATTTTAGAATGCAAACATCAATATCTTTTGTTCAGATTTAAATGGCATCTCTGTGTATTCTTTGAGACTTTTAAGTCAAAGTATCTGAATATGATAAGTGCCTAGTCCTTCGAACTTAAATGATATGGTGTCATATGCTTCCCCTATGCATCTCTGAATGTTCTTTGACTACCTAATTTAAGAGACCTGGACTACTGTTTCCCCTGTCACATTATTTCCTGCTAAATCTACAGAAGAATGTAAAATTAGGAAAAAGTGGTTTATCGGGTTAAAAATTATTTCTGCTCTATTTTCCTCATAAAAATGAATATTAGAGGAAATCAAGTTGGTTTCATGTTTGCTAGTTCTTGCTAGCATGGTGGAAAGGCATAACACAATGAAGATGATGATGATGATAATGATGATGATGATGGGTTGCAGACCTCCAAAGACAATCAGGAACTCACTACATCAAAGAATCAGATCAAGAAAAGAAAACAGAACAAACAGCTGTTGAGGATCCCTGTATGAGCCCTATGGCAAAGGATACTGCTACTTCTATGAAGTTTTTGTGTATGTGTGTGTGTTTTTTTCATTAGAATTTACTTTAAGAGATGTCATACTAGTTCAACCAGGTCAAATTTTTTTTTCCTAAAATTTCTCTACTGTGACACTTGAGTGTCTTCAGATGCATGTAAGTTACACATTAACAAAATAATTTGAATCATGTGTCACTCTGTGTGACATTCACGGCATAGGCACTTCCTTAAGCCTCTCTCATCATTTCCTGAATAAGACTTTGCTGTGCAGAGTGCTATATGACATGTGTGGTGAATTCAATCTCTACACATATCCTACATGACAGCGAGTAGGGTGCCTGGTAGTGCAGATGGAAAATGTCTAGTCTGAGACATTCTTGTTGCTGGTGTTTCTGTCTTCTGTCATGCTTCTCAAGGAACAATCCTTAGTCTCCTTGATGGCTGCAGTCAAGCAGCCATGAGTCATAATGCCTGAAGAGTAGGCTCTGTGTGTTCTGTAAAAATCTTTTAGTTTAATTCATTGCTCTTCACATAACTGCTAATAAGTTATCACTTATTATTAAAATTTTGACAATTTGAAAATCTATGATGCAATAAAACAAACTACCAAGGAAAAATTCTTCTGAATCCATAGTACTTAGATGGTGGAGAATTTAGGACTCAGGGAATAGAAAAAGTTACTGTAGTAATAAGTTATGAGCACAAACAGGTGAATAAAACAGAGGGAAGAAAGATATTAATTAACCACTAATATGTTTTTGTCAGTGGGAATTACTATGGCCTCAAACAGAAAAGGTCCCAAATAGTCAATCTACTCTACTGAAGATCAACTCAAACACAAGCAAGAATTATGGAGAGGTGGGGAAACAAAATTAATGCAAGTTTATATTCCAAAGGATTTATAAATTATTTTGCTTTTTTGGCTATCAATTGTCAATCTTTTGAAGAAGCATTCATATACTTCAAATAAGCTTCCCTTTACTTTTACAATTGGAGTAGGATATGTCTTTGAAACTCAGGTGTCACATGCCAGCAAAGGGGCATCATATACCATCAAGGTTTGGCTTTTTTATCAGCAGGTGATATCCATCATTGATGTCCTTAGTCTCCAACTAGTACTCACCAGTAGAAGTCTAAGTGTATTTATTGATTTTTTAATTAAGAAAGGAACAGGTGAACTTAAATTTAGTAATAGGACTTTTAACCAAAACAACCAGAAGATTATCATATCTGCATAAGCTATTATAAAATATTACTAATACGATATTTACATTCTCTTGTGGTATAAATCTTTGAGTCTTTGAGACCCAGTATATAATATACTGTCCCAATACATCTCAGGTCACATTAGGCACAGATGGCAGGTAAGTACTACACTAAATAGGATGGTTCTAGGGCTCTTCAAATCCAGAGACCCTTGATGATGATAATCATAATGATGATTAAAAGAACTTAATGCAAAAATCTATCTATCTAAATTCAGAAGACAGTGGAGTAGTTTTCATTGTATCAAAGTATAAAGGTCATCAAATAATTGTGATAGGGGCTATTGTCTTTTATCAAAGATTTTGCTAGAGTTTTTAAAAGGAAATGACCAGCTAGGTCACTACATGCGAGGTACATTCATTTCTGTCTGTTTGTTGTTAGGATTGCCAGGGATGCTCATGAGATGATCCATGGATTTTAAGGCAGGAGAAGCACTGTTTGGGTCATTATGACAATTGCCTTTGAAATGGGTGGCCTAGTCAGCCTTCTTGAGGATGGGTGAAATTCCGCATTCAGTTTTGAAAGGATGCAATGTCCTTCTCTGGTAACATCATTTACAAGTAAGCATGAGTATCTAAATCCAGCTTGCTTAGTGTTTAATCCTTATCCCACGTACGAAAACAAATGGCCTAGCATTTTCATGTCTCAGGTTTTTTATCCATAAAATATATGTAGGGTTGCTATGCAAATTAAATATATGCCTTCATACATATAAACCTTTAGGATACACGAGAAGTGCTCAGTAAATATTTGCTATCATAATTTGCATAAGTATTAATAGTATTAGCATTATCCTAAGAGAGACTATCATAAGGAATTGGTAGAATGAGTTTGGCAGGTGATGGTCAGAGGTCATTTTCTGACTGCAGAGAACCCATCTGAGGAGTTCTATTACCATATGCATGTGGATTAAGAGCCTTCAAAGACAGTCATTCATGAGCATATTAAACTTTCAAACAGTCACATGTAGGGAGCCCACATGATCCTGGCATTTAGACATGGTAAGGATATCTCTTCTGGAGAGAAAAAAAAATATCCTTACTTAGAATTTTATTCTAGGGTTTTGAATCATTTCAACAGACTGTTGAGCATTGTTTTCTAGAAACTGTTCCAGTATAAAACTTCTACCCCCCAACTTAGAAACACTCTTTGAGAGGTTTTGGGTATTTTTTCTATTGAAAAGAGTAAAAAAGATGTTTCTATACCTATATATCTCTAACTTGTATATATTGGATTAGCATAGTGATTCATTCCATATCTCTTAATATTGAACTTACTATGCAAACCACAGTATCTCTCATGAGGTTGACATGAAACAAGAAGGGAAAAGATTCCAGTAACATTAACCTTTTAGATTAAATCAATCACCAGTCATAAAAAAAAAAAATCTAGCTCTTGGATTTTGTGCTCAAGGGAACTGATGAAGAATAATAAGAGAGTGAAATTATCATTTGATGAGCCACAGTGGGCTGGGCTCTGTGTCAGGTACTCTATGTGATTCACCCTATCTTTATAAACAGCGGGGGGGGGGGGCGGGGGAGAAGCTGAACCTCCCAGGAAGAAATATCTTCCTTAGAACCTTAATGGCAAAGCTTGCCTACACCCAAATCTGTTGAGTACAACCTTTCTCCCCTTCTAATCAGCCTTGGCTTTGATCTTTATTTTTATGAAAAATTCAAGGATAGTGAGCTAAGCATTTTTCTAAGAGACTGTGACTTCTGGTCATAAACACACACAGAAAGACACACCACACACACCCTAGATATCTTCTAAGCCCTGCAAATCTGCCAGTGAAGTTTGTGTAACTATTGAAAGAAAATGGCATTTTACAAAATTAACATTTTTTTTCTGCTTTTAGGATATGGCCCATGAGTTTGCCCGCTAAGGAACTTCATTAAAACTCTTTTTTTTTGTAGTTTGCTTAAACACAAGGAAATTATTAACATATTCTAGCCCAGCTTCTACATTTCCCAAGGTCATTCTTTGGAAGCTGATTTTGTGCACCAAACCCATTAAATACTTCTGCATGCCTTATAGTGTATTCATGTCATGATAACATACTAAAATATTTAAAAGGAAATTGCTGCCTTATTTTTTTTCTCAAAAAGAAACAGCTCTTTCTTACAACTCTCAATGGACCATAAATATCTTCTAGGCCAGCTCTAGTACCCGTTGGAAATCCACCTTATATTAGTAGTAACTAAGGAACTCATAGAATATTCTCTTTGCTGAAATGCAGCCTTGTTCTAGCAATATACTTTTCTTTTGGAAGAATATTGTTTCTTCTTAGAATATTCCCATCATTATTAGAAGGACATTGCATGCTTGGGTTAGTGCCTGACATTGTACTGGAACCCTTCTGCTCATTTTCTCTGGTGATCTTGGCCACTGGTTGGTTTAAAAAATGAAGTTTAGTTGATTTTTTTCAAACAGATAAAAGCAACCAAACTTGTTGCTTAAATCATACCCCATAGCACACATAGAGCAGGTGGCCTTTCGTGCACATATCTTTTCTGCAATAGTTTTTTTTTTTTAATTCAGGTCTCATCTCAAGATTGGGAATTTGGTGCATTCACCAGCTCACAATCTGGGACAAGGTTGAATTAGACTGGACAGAGCACAAAAGTAGGATTGTCATCACTAGGTGATGCTGTCAAACAAAGAGGAAAGATATGATGTGATTTGACATTAGCAAGCTGATAAATTAATAAATCCAAGAAGACAAGTGCTTGTGTTTCTTTTCCTTGTGTACAGAAACTGAGGCACAGAGAGACCTCATAACTTTGTTTTTAGGTCATCAGA
>CM053753.1:9087843-9190544 GCA_028658305.1 Pachyuromys duprasi
TTCCCAATCTGTTGGCTGTCGTTTCGTTCAGATGACAGTGTTCTTTGCTTTACAGAAGCTTTTCAGCTTAATGAGGTCCCACTTATTGATTGTTGATCTTAGAGCCTGTGCTGTTGGTGTTCTATTCAGGAAGAAGTCTCCTGTGCCAAGACAACATATATTTCAAGCCAACAAGGCCTTCTAGAAGAGAATGGAATTTTAAAGCTGGAATATCATGCCTTAATTTAGATATCAGTGGAACTAGTAACTCCAAAACCAAACAAAGTACAAAAGCAGGCTCTGTTCCCATGTCTGGAGTCTACCTGAAAAGTAATTTGGTAAATGATCCCTTCCTGCTCTGAGAGTCCCGCTAATGCTCTTAGTGACAGACCCATCTATATGTGCTTCCATAGTTGGAAGCTTATCTACACTCTGCCAGAACAGTAATAGACATTTCTCTGTCACCCTCAAAGCTCACAAATGCTCTTATCTATATCATCGTCTGTACATATTCCCAGAGTGACTACTGACTTTGAATATGGGAAGTGTGGCGCTAGCCAAGAAATATAGAAATCCTTTAGAAAGTGGAAAAAAAACAATAATAATGATGATGATAAATAGAAACACTAATAAAATGAAAAAGAAAGCCAAATAACCAAAACCCACAAACAGATATATTTACCACTAGAGAACACCAAAGAATATGGAGACAGGTCAACACCTGGAATATTAGCACATAGAGATCAAGTTTAAACTTCTTACCTCCAATAGTCAGATAATACATTTGTCGGATCACCCTGTTTCTTCACATTTGTTGTAGCAATGAATAAGAAAATTTAACATAACCATCAAACCACAGGATCTAGCCTGGCCTCTTGGGCCAGTTCCTCTTGCTCTTGGATGCTGAGTCAAAGCAGAACAGGAGGATGAGGCAGTGGGTTTACCTTCAGACACAAGAAAGTCGGCAAAGACATGGCGTGGCTGTTACTACTCTGAAATATTAGCCTGATGCACATGAGTGAGAAATGAGTGTCAGGAAGTTGAAACCACTAAGTAACCCAGGAGAGTACGCTATGATAACAGGCCCTAGAGGCCAATGAAGGAAATGGCCCTTTGGAAACCAGTGTCTGAATGTCCTCCCATAGAGACTAAGATCCTGACTTTCTGTCTGAGGAGATCATGGACCGTTCATTTTGTCTGTAGCTCTGTTTCCCTGTGCTCCCACTGAGATGGATTCATCTTGGTCCCCTCAGAGTTTGCTTTCAGTTCTGTTCCCTTGATGCCTTGATACAGAATAGTTCAACTGGGAGAAACCTGCTTGCCCCAAGGACTCCTTACCTTTGATTTGCAGGAAGAGGCCGTATTAGCATAGCAGAAAGGATATTTACACTGCAGTTGACTTTTAAAATTCACTGAGAGTGGAAGATAAAAGGAAAACACACCAGATGGAGAGCGAACTCCCCACTATTTCAAAACACAGCCATTCCCACTAAATTAGTTGGCACAAACTTAAAATTAAATATCATCCTGATTGCTATTTACAGTTGTCAAAGTGACGACAGTAGTTTCCAGAGGAGGGAAGATGGGGCTAAGGCTGATTAGAATATTTTTGGAGTTGTATTTTTTGATGGAAACATTAAGAGAATAATCAGTTGGATATGAAAATATCGGAGGCATCATAGAGACATAACTCCACCTGGATTTCTAGGACCAGACTCCTAGCAAAGACGGTGGACTTGGCTGAAAGCAGGCACATGCACCGAGTAAGCTTCAGAGTCTTTGATTTTGACCGGTCAGACATGCTGTGATTCTTGAAGCATTTTTAGTTACAGACGCCTTTGAAAGTCCTTCCCCCAACTAGCTGTGTGTTTTTAAAACCATGCTTGCATGGATAGGTTAAAATTTGCACTTGCCATTAAAATTGTTTAAACGCTAGTTGGAGAAGCTGCCCCTGCACGGTAGAGAGAAGTGAGAAACATCACACCCCATGGCGGCAGTGTCGACACAGGGGTGCTTCATCTTCAGTTGTGAACAGTGTTCGGAGGAGCTTAGGACTGGTGGCCTCATTAGAGGAGGTGTGTCACTGGAGATGAGGTTCCAGGGCTTAAAGACACTTGCTGTTTTTACTCTGTGCCATCTGCTTCGTGCTTGATGTACAAGTTGGGAATTCTCAGCTCTTGCTCTGGGCTGCTGCCAGTTGCCTACAGCCTCTGCACCCCTCTCATGGACCGTATCCCATGGGACCATAAACCCTTTCTTCTTTAATTTACCTTGGCCATGGTGTTTTGCTTTGTTTTTTCTATTATTGTTGTTGGGTTTTTGGGGGGGGGGTTGGTTTTTTCAGTTTGCTTGTTTTGTTTTGATTGGTTTTATTTATTTATTTGTTTATTTATTTATTTGTTTATTTATTTATTTATTATTTTTGAGACAGGTTTTCTCTGTGTAGCCTTTGCTGTCCTGGACTTGCTTTGTAGACCAGGCTGGCTTAGAACTCACAGAGATCCACCTGCCTCTACCTCCCCAAGTGCTGAGATTACAGGCCAGGGCCACAGTGCTCAAGGGTCATGACGTTTTATCAATAGAAAAGTAACTAATTCAATTACTCAGACTGGCTTTGTCTAAAAAGGTGTATACATGTTCACACCCACCTACAACAAAGGAATGTCATTCATGGCCTTTGGTTGAGTGTTTCTTTCTAAGATCCAGCTCTCTGAAGTAAAAAACATTACCCTAATTTATTCTCTGAGTAAATTACAGACATACAATGTCAGGATACCCAGTGAAGAGGGGGGATCTTCTGCAAGGAAAATTCTTCAAGGACTTTGAAAAGCACTATTCTTTAGGAATCCAGCAGTTAAACACACTTGATGCCCAAATCACTCACCATTTAATTAAAGGTCCACTCCTAAAGTTACATAGGAGCTTCCAGAAAACAGACCACTTGTATAAATTATTTATTTATACAAGTTCAGGTGTGCGTGCGTGCGTGTGTGTGTGTGTGTGTGTGTGTGAGAGAGAGAGAGAGAGAGAGAGACAGAGAGACAGAGAGACAGAGAGACAGAGACAGAGACAGGAGACAACAGATAGATAAGAGAGAGACAGAGTGAGGAGTCAGATAACTTTTTCATTTCCAGTGTTTTAAGATTCTAAAATATCATTGAAAATATACAAAATAATTATCTTTAATCTTTCTTATGAATCTTTTTGAGTTGTTAGGTAATTTCTAAGTGGTGACAATTTACCTTTCTGGCATTTCTATTAGTAAAGGAAGTTAACCTACTGCATTTTCCTATTCTCTGATGTACTTTTCATGACAATTGTTAAATGAAAAGTGACTCAAACTGTACCTTTATAATGTCTAGAAGATTATTTGAAATAGAATTTTTAAAAACTCTTAGAAACAACTGGACCTAGAATTACTGAAAAAATGTTTTTAACAGATTTAACCCTATTGATATTCAAATTTAATTAAAGATGAAACTGCTTAGAACACACATATAAAAGGTATGTTAGGCACTGGTTAGTTTAACCCAGAATTAGAAATTCAAGTGATCAGTCGGTCAAATGCAATGCTTCTGATAATAGAGGCCATACCATGCTTGCAGGAGATGTTCTTCTCCCCAGACATATCATTACTGGTAGATAGCACCCCCACTCTGAGCAATCTGAACTTAGAATTCTTGAATGTTAGCACTATTTTTCTGAATTACCAAGTGTCCTAGGTGAATTTCTGTTACTGTAGCAAAATGCCCTGACAAAAGGCAACCTTGAGGAGAAAGGAGTTGTTTGGCTTGCAATTCCAGACCATAGACCATCATTTTGGGAAAGTCAAGGCAGGAAGTCGCAGCTAGTCCTACCCACAGTCAAGAGCCAAAAGAGAATAGCGCACTGTTGCCTATCTACTTGCTCCCATTTAGCTTTTTCCTCTATTATACGATTCAGGGACTGTGCTGCCCCCAGTAGGCTGGTTATTTCCTTATTAATTAATAATAAAGATAATACCTCATAGACATACCCACAGGCTGACCTGATCTGGATAATCCTTTCTTTAAGGCTCTCTTGCCAGGTAATTCTAGGTTATGTTGTATTGACAGTTGAAATAAGCTAGCACACCAGATTATATTAGCTTTTCCTGCCAGGTTACTGGTAATGCCTATGTTTAGCTAGCCAGAAGTCCTAATATGTAAATAATAATAATAATAATAACAACAACAACAACCCTGGGATTATTTTTAACAAGGTTCCAAAATACAGTCCTCAGTCTACTCTTTGCAGTTTTGTTTGAAGTTTTGTTTTTTGGTGTGGGTTTTGTTGAGGTAAGGATAATTTTGTTATTGTTTTGTGTTGTTTTGGTGGTCGTTGTATTTGGGGTTTGTTTGTTTAATTTTGTATTTTTCTAGACAGGGTTTTCCTGTGTTGCTCTGGCTGTCTTGGACCTCAGTCTCTAGACAGGCTGTCCTTGACCTCACAGAGATCCACCTGCCTCTGCCTCCCAAGTGTGTGGTATGCCACCCATATCTTCTCTTAATTAAACAGACAATCTCTTGATTTTGTGAAATCATTTTATTTGTCCAATCTGTCCATGAAGTTTGAAGTGCAATTCCAAAATATAGCGAAAGTATGTACCTCCCTGGGGCTTCCCTCTTCGTCATAGCTTTTTTTTTCTTCAGGCATGGTTTTTCAAGCTACATTTTTAAGCTAATTTCCTATGTAGAGCCTAGGAGTAAATCTCTGGTTTAAACCATTATTTTATGCTGGTGGTTGTGCATGGAGATAGACATTCACATGGAAACAGAACGAGAAGAGGTCTCATTGTCCCTCTCTCCTTGCCTTCCTTGTGGCAGGCAGTGGCCCTCATTAGCACACAGCCCTGCATTCTGCATTTGGTTCCCTGAATTTCTGCCACACACTTTGGCAGATTAGTTTCTTTACATGCAAAGCCCTCCACTGCAGAGCTAGAAAGCTCCAGTGTCTGGGCTGAGCTTCCAGGAGCCTTGTAGATGCCACTCTGCTATCTCTTAACAGTGGCACTCCGGAGCCATTTGTTTAGTGGAAGTGCCCACCAGCAAATGAACGCATTCCCTCTTCTGTTCTTTCAAATTGATGTTTGTGGGAATTCTGAAAGTATTGCCTCTGTCATCACTCTGTTCTCACCTCTGTTCTCATCCTGCCCATATTTCTGAAAAAGCTCCCTGATGACTCCCAGTTCTGTAGACCTTCCCACATGTTTTGACATTTTGGTTCTCAGAACAAGGGAGCAGAAAGGCTCTAGACCTCAGTGCACCTGAGTAATAAAAGAGTGACATTTATGGCTGACCTCTGGAGGACTAAAAATAACTTTTGTCATCGTTTTAGCTGTGTCCCTGTGTCAGCCACTAAGTGGAATCCTCCATTCTTAATACAGCTTGATTTAAATATCATTCAAATGCTTTGCAGCTCATTTATTTAAAGTATATAGTTTAATAATTTCATCTGATCCACTAAGATTTTATTAGTCTAAAGTTTCAAGTTGTTCATGGATGACCATCTCTGCTATGTAAAAGTGCTTCATTTATTGCAGTTTTACTCAGGAATGAGTGTGTGTGTGTGTGTGTGTGTGTGTGTGTGTGTGTGTCACACAGCATGATGAAATATGTTGTGTACATTGTAAAGCAATTACCATAATCATGGTAGCTAATATATCCAGCACATTGTCAAGAGTGGGTACTAGCTTTGTTGTGGTAAGAACAGTTCAGATCTACTCTCTTTTCAAGTTCACATGTACAATAAATTAGACTGTGGTCACCATGCTGTATACTAGAGAGACATCTCATCACTGAGTTTTTAACCTCTCACTAGCACATCTTCACTTTTCCATGCCTGGGGAACTCCCAGGCTACTCTTTGTTTCTGTGAGAACATTTTTAGATTCCATCTGTGAGTGAGGCTGTACACGATTTTTCTTCTTCTTTTTCTCTTTAATGTCTTTTAGGTTAATATATGCTGTTATTGGTATGAATTTTCCTTCGGTTTTAAGGCCAAATTAGATTCCTACATATTACATACACACACAGATACACACACACACACGCACCACTGTCTTCATCCATTTTTCCCTCAGTCGATACACTCTTTATCTTGGGTATTGTGAATAAAGTTGTAGTAGGCAAGGAACTGTTCATATCTCTTGGAGATAATAATCTTATTTTTTATGTATACATACCCAGAATTCTGATGCTGAGTTGTATGATGATTCCAGCTTGAAATGTCTGAGAATCCTACACAGTGCTTTCTTATGACACCCACACTAATTTACATTCCCACCAACAATATACAACTGTTCCTCTTGTTCTTCTGACTGTCATACTAGGCCTCACAAGTGTGAAGTGATAGCCTGTGGTTTTTATTTGCACTTCCCTGATGATTAATGATGTTGAGAATTCTATGATAAACCTCTTGGCTGTTTGTATTGCTTCTTTAAGAAGAATGTCTAGGGATGTAGCTCTGTGCTAAAACATTTACGCAGCATGCAGAAGATCTTGGTTTCCAACCTTAATGCTGAGACAAATCTGTGTAAGATCTTTATCCATCTTTAAAACTTAGGTTAATATTATTTTGCTATTAAATTATATTAGCTCTTGAAATATTTTCAATATATTATAGACATGTTACAAATATTTCTTCCATTCCAGAGTTTTCTTTTCACTTTTTTAAAATCATTTATTTTGCTGTGCAGGAACTTCCCCATTTGTAGCCAAATAATATCACTCCACATGACTGAATGTAGGTGTATGTTGAATGGAAATTTGTTTTGTTTCCACACTTTGCTTCATAATAATAATAAAAGAATAACACTCTCCATTTATAAGTATTTTATGAGCATTTATTTTCATTTTTCTTACATGAATAACTAAGAATGCAGTTTGCTTTGTCATGTGACAGCTACGTATTTAATTCCTGAAAGTGTGCCAAGGTTGTTTCCAACTCAGTCACTCTGCTTTACATTCCCAACAATAACCCCAGTTCCCTGCATCTTCAGGAAGAAGACTATTCTACTTTCTAAATATACTCCTCCCGTGCCTGTGAAATGTTAGTTCACTGTGATTTTGATTTGATTTTCCATCCCTGGTAACTAACCACTTTGGGTATTTTTCCATAATTTTTTATCTATGGTATGGCTTCTTTGGGGGGAAACGTCTCTTCAGATCCCTTGTTCATTTTTTCAGTTAGATTTTTGTGTTCGTGCTGTAGAATTGGAAGAGAATTCTACATGTAAGTTCCTCTACCCTCCTAACACCCCTGTGGGATATCTAGAGAAATTCTCTTCAAGTTTGCCTTCTGTGCAGAGCTGCCTGGTAGAAGGGCTTCAGTGCCTTGTTGGAATATACAAGAAATTTCCTTCTCTACAACTTCTTGGTTTTATTTACTTTGGTGAATCAGATATAAGTACTCCCACATTGCAAAGAGAGGAAGAACAACTAAGGTTGAAAGTCTGTGTTTCTAATCCTAAGGCAAAGTCCTGTCCTAATACTGTCCCATTTTCTTCCCACCACCTTGTAGAAAGCCCATGCATTGCCTCCATGGTATCTAGCACAGGGACAGCAAAACATGCCTGGGAGCCAGGTCTGGCTCTAGAAGTAGCATTGCTGGGAAAGAACCATAATCATTTGTTTACACATGTCATCAAAAGCCCCAAATACTTACTATCGCTCTCTCTCTCTCTCTCTGTGTGTGTGTGTGTGTGTGTGTCTCACACGCACACATGCACATGCATGTGTGGACGCTTGAAGAGGCCTCGGGTGTTGTTCTCATCATATGTTGGAGTGGAGGATGACAGGATACCTCACTGGCTTGGATCTGGATTATTAGGGGAGGCTACCTAAACAGCAAGCTGTAGGGATCTACCTGTCTCCACCTGCCTAATGGTAGAATTAAAAGCATATACCATGCCTAGGTTTTGGGGTGTTTTTTTGGTTTTGGTTTTTTCTCATATTTGGGGGTTTGATTGTAGCTCCTCCTCTTCGTAAGATAAACACTTTGCTGAGTAAGCCATTTCTCCAGTTCCTTCACTGTGGGCCTTTATAGAAAGTCTTTTCCCTTTCCTGGCCTGGCAGGGAATATGATGTCACCACATTTGATTCTTAAACTCTCCATTGAACTGTACTTTTTCCATGGCATCTGTCATAAAGCTACAACAACTGCAAAGATCCGTTGTTACTTATACTGAGATATTCTCTTCCAAAGTGAGGTGCCTTGATATCTAAGGGTAGGGGCTAAGAGAAGCCATCAGGCCATTATTTTCTTTAAATGATTAAATAAAAGTTTCCCCCACTTTATTCCAAGTATCTCGGTCTTCCCAGGTACCCTGCCCTCTCAGAAGAGACAACTTTTCCTCTGTGAAAGTGGGTGAGCAGTTCGCTGTCTCTTCCACACCGTTTCTTGTGCTCAGGGATTCTACTGGAGACAACTCCCCTTATTATTCCTCAAGTTCGTGGTTAGTAAAGGAACAAATTATGAAAGGGTTTTGTCACTTGGCTAGGATCAGACTTTAGATTTTTCTTGGAGTCAAACTGCAGACCAGAAGGAACATAGCGGGGCGAGGAGATGGCCGTGGCTCTGAAGTGATGAGAAAGAAAGCTCAGAGATGCCTCTCACAATCCTGGTCTCCGTGTTAACTGAACGAGCCCAGGATGTTTTTCATGTTACGGAAGATCCCATCTGACGGTGTTTACTAATTGCCTCATTGGGATACCTGGCATGCAAGTCTCATTAGATAGTAGCAGCCATTATTATGGTCACTGCTGTTGCTTTCATATCACTGCTGTAATTGTGCTGTTGTGAATGAGAGATCAGGTTGTGAACTTAAACCCTCTGGTTCTTCATTCAGTGTGTGGGTTGTAAGGTGAAATGGCTGCAAAGTAAAGACAAAGACTGTAAATAATTGAAGAGAGCTGAGAGTGAGAAAGAAGCAGAGCCTTCTGTGGTGTGTGCTTGTTATCTAAAAAAGACAATTGTGTTTTCCCTTCTGGCTTGTGCTTTCCAATTCCGAATATGGAATTTAGACTGCCAGAGCTCATCACCATTCCTAGGAAGGCTGAGAGTCTATTTTTGACACTGGAAAAATATTTTAACTTAGGTTATTGGAAATAAAATCAAATGAAACATTCATTTCCACTAAAAAAGAAATACTCCCCCTGCTCCCAAATTTTGATGCACAGTATAACCAGCATGCCTGATTTGTGGCTTCTCTCAAGGTTGTGAACCTTCTCTGGGGAAGCCCTTTCCTAGGAATTTGGACTTATATTTGTTCACAACTAAAGATGGCTTTACTGTTTCACTTGAGCAGCCATCACATATTTGTATAACAATTCTCATGTGCCAAAGCTGAAAAAGGATTGGAGATGAGGATAAAGAGCTCTGCCCTCCAGGTAAAATGGACCACCCATGCCCTAAAATCATCTACCACTGGAGTGATAAATGAATGCCATCTGTATCTGCAAACTGCCATAGATGAATGGCAATCTGAAGGGGACTAAAGAGAGCGTAAGGGTTTTGGAGTTTGGGAATAAAGCCACTGCATCTGCTAGAGGAAGTACTGAACATGGCTCCCAGTACAGGAAGCTGTGGGTCCAGTTCTATCCAGAAGGGCAAACCAGTAGACCAGCAGGCAGCAGAGTAGTCCCTGTCAGCAGTAGGGGACAAAGTCAAACTTCAGCTCCAGGGATGATCATAGAGTCCTCTACTTATCCATCCATGGTACAAGCCCAGATGTCACATGGTAAGTTGGTCTAAGACCATTCCATTTCAGTGCTAGGGTCCATTATTTTAGGGGTCCAGGTGATGAAGTTACTCCCTTTTTTTGGGTCTAGCATGCATGGTAGGTTTTCATGGGTCTGCTTTTCTTGATAATATTTTAGTATGTCCATGTGTTCCTATAGTCTCAGTTCACCCTAATATGTGTATACAGTGGCTTCCTCTGGATTCCCAGAAATAAATCATTTATAGTCTTTGTTGGACCTGACAGACACTGTAGTTTATGGTTCACCCAGAGCTACAGTAATGTTTCTCCCTCAAAATGGAGTCAAAATCTGTATATAAAATGTTGTCTCCTAAAGCAAGGCAGAACCTGAGAAAACACTATTTGGTACAATAAAGCAAAACTTCAAATAGGGCAGACACTATTCTCTTGATTCTACCTGGTTCTGTGTGACTCCATCCACCAGATTCCCTGCCATCCCCAACTTATCTCTGGCTCTTTCTATATAGTTGACTTGCATTCAGAAGAATGAAGTGAACTCCAAAAAAATAACACTATAGTTTGATGTCATCTTGGTTTCCACAAGTTAGGACATAGTACACTCTTACTATACATATAGCCTGTGAGTATAAAGAGTCAAGTAATTTTTTACAATAACATAATTATGAAAAAAACAGACTTAACCTACATTTCGTACCATATCAGTCTAACCATATTTGGAAAAATATAAAATGCTTTTTGGTTATATACTTATCATCATTAGTAGTATTTTATTGTTCTTTATTTCACTGTCACTTATGTGAGATTTAAAAATACAGGATGGACTTTAGTATGGGACTTAATGAAGAGAGAAATATATCCTGTGAATTTATTTTCTGTGCTATAGCTGCTACTTGAGGAATGCCAACTTCTTGATTGTCCTGGCCCTTAGTTTTATGTTGAACTGATGTTTTAAACAAAGCATGCAGTTTGGGAATAAATTTGGAATTTCTCAGACACTTGCAAGTGATGAGCCACATCAATTTCTTTTCAGATGCTTCTCTTTAACAGTTCATTTACAAACCAGTCCTTTTATCTTAGGGATCCAGTAGATACATGTTGACTCCTCTCTATGACCAGATGTTTATTTGAGACAGGCTCCACAGAGCATCTCATGGGTCCATTGATCTTGTATTCAGTAGGTAACCAAAGATCTTGAACTCCTGATCCTCTTCTTTCCATCTCCTGAGTTCTGGGATTATGATCATGTGCCATCTTGGTCAACTTATGTGGCTTTGGAGATCAAAACCATGATTTTGTGTATTCTAGGTAGCCATCCTGTCAACTAAACTACATCCCCAGATCCTAACTGTTTTAATGGGGAAACTGATATGACTTAGGCAACTACAGTACCAGTCATCCAGAAGGAGTGATAGGTGGTCAGAAGGACAACTCTTTTAGTGTTATCTCCTGTGGTAGGGACCAAACAGGCAAAGTTATGTTCAACTACCTTTACTCTTCTCCCTTTACTTTATGACTTAGATATCAAAGAACTGGTTGGTTTTCTGTGTAGAAAAATGAAGGTGGTACTATTGTCTATGCAATAGCCTGATCCCTCCACAAGCTTCTGTGAGGTATGGTGTGCCATGGGAACACAGCAGCGTGTGACTTCAGGTCGGTAGGGAAAAGGCCAACAACTGAGTCTACACTAACATGTTCTCTGTGTAGCACAGGGCTTTCTGACTTTGGTAGTGGTGGTATTTCAGAACTGAAAATTCTGAGTCTTGAGTGGGAGAAGAGAAGCTAGAAACCATAGGATGCCCAGCACCATCACTTGATGGCAGATGCACCTTCCACCCATGTGGGAAAACACTAAGTATCTCTTGGTATCACATGATGACTACCAACTCCAACTGCTGAGGCCTAAAGGCAGTGACTCTCATGATTTCCAGGTCTGTTCTCATTGTGTGCATGATTCTAAAGCATTTCTTTGCCTGCTACAGATGCTTCCACATGTGCCAAGGCTGGAAAAACCTGGTGCTGAACCAGCCCCCTGCTGAATCTTCCTTCAGTGTGTCTAAGGGGTAGAAGTATGGGGTTGGATATTTTAAGGAGTCTGGGGAACCCAGTAGTCAAGTTGTTTTAGTTTGAAATGTACCAACTGGGATCATTTTTCAGTGACCTACGTATTTGACGCAGTAAAATACCATGCGGTCTTTCAAGGTCCAAATACATTAGACCACCACCATTAGAGCATACTCCAGTCCAGTGACTAGCTCTTCTAAAGTCATATGTTCTGCATACATGAACTGTACAGAGTGGCTTGTGCTGCCTCTCCACCACCACCTTGACCATAAAGTGTGATGCTTGTCTGTTCTATGCATCAAGTGAAGATGGAATTCTAGAGCAGTCAGATAGGCAAAGACCATTCTACATTGCCAATAAGCAATGACTGGTTGCTAATGATGGGCTAATGTTGATTTGTTATCACGTGATATTCATTGTATAAAATAATGGGCTTCCTTGTGACAACTTCATACAAATATATAATTTGTTTTGATCTTATCCATCTTTTATAGGAGGTTTACTTCCCTTCCCCAAGCTCCTGGAATAACTACTCATGAGACTCATTAAGTATTATACAAATGCCTAGGCCATACAGCTAGGCTCTTCTCTGACTAGCTTATAGCTTAATAACACATTTATATTACTCTACATTCTGCCACATGACTAGTTACCTGAGCTCAGGCATCTTGCATCCTTTCTCTTCACATCTTGCCAGCTGAATCTCATGCACCTGGCTCTATCCCAGAGTCCTTTCTGCCTACTGATGTCCTACTTCCTATTTCCTGCCTAAGCTATAGTCCATCAGATTTATTATTGACAAGTGCTATATCCATACAATATACAAGATATTCCTTCTACATTCACCCCCACACCATCCTCTATTCCTGCTCCTGTTGGTCCCTGGATCCTACACCCACAACAAGCTTTACTGTCTAGAGAGAAAATACATATTTATCTTTTTGGGTGTTGCCTATTTCTTTTAACACAATGATCTTCAGTTTCATCTATTATAAGGTATTAAAGTGAAAATTTATTAAGTAAAAATATGCTAGATATTGTCAAAGTTAGCATTTCATATAAGTTAAATATTTTACCAGTCTGGTAAAGAGCAGGGCAGGGATTCATATTGCACTGTGCCTTCAGAATCCATACTCTGAGTCCAATAGGGACCTTCCTCTACAGCCTCTGACAACTGGTCATTTTACTCTTTTTCATTAATTCTACTGCTTGCTACTACTTGTGATCTGGTGTGATATTTTAGCTGAAAACTATTTACTCATCAAGACCTAATTCTTCTTCATCTTGAAATATTAAGCTGTGAGTTTTTCAGAGGCCAAGCACAAGGCTTCCGTAGACACCTGAGTTAATACCCAGTGAACCTCTAGGGAAGGAGGAAAATACTTGAAATACATCTCATCAGGAACTTTTCAGGCTCCTTTGAACTTTAATCAATAGTGCTAGTACAGTTCTGCTTTCTCGTTTGCCTTTTATCCACTCAGATAGAGCACCCTTTCTTTAATGGAAATCAGGAGACCTGTGATATTGCCATATTGCTGACGGAAATCCCAGCCTTTTACCAGGAGGTTTTTGTCTTTTTCTCTTTTTCAGAGGACACCTTTGTTAGAGGACTGTTCAGATTATAGCATACAAAATGCAGTTTATTTCCCCATGCTTCGTGTGTGTGTGTGTGTGTGTGTGTGTGCATGTATGGTGTGTTTCATGTATGTATGTGTGTGCTTTGTTCTTGTGTGCTGGTGTAGTTGCTTCGTGTGTGTTTGTTTGTGTGTGTGTGTGCTTTGTATATGTGTTGTGTTGTATGATGTTTGTGTGGATAGATGTGCTTGTGGGCAGAAGCCATAGGAAGACCTTGTATGTCCTTCTGGGTTACTTTCTGTCTTGCTGCCTTAAGATAGGATCTCTCTAAACGTGATACTAGACTTGCAGCCAGCAAATTTCTCTGATCCTCTTGTCCCTACCCCTATTTCAAACAGTCCTGGGGTTACCAGCATATGTGTGACTGTATCTAGCTTTTTACATGCGTGCTGGGCATGGATTCAAGCTTCTACAGCAAGTTCTCTTACCCAACTGAGCCATGTCCCCTGCCCCTTGCTATGTTTCTTTTTTTTTTTTCAAGTTTAGGAAGAGTTCCCTATGATAGTCCGAACCCCAGGGGTAGTGAGAGACATGTTTCCATTTCCTTCTGGTCACTGGTAGAGTGAGCCTGGGCTGGGCTTCCAGTTGGC
The DNA here is from genome assembly GCA_028658305.1 of Pachyuromys duprasi. NCBI lineage: Eukaryota > Metazoa > Chordata > Mammalia > Rodentia > Muridae > Pachyuromys > Pachyuromys duprasi. The sequence goes on from CM053753.1 coordinate 9,101,847, forward strand.
ATGTTTAGACTTGGCACAGAGACACTGTGCTGCTTAGAAAATAATCCAGCGGAAGACTAAATTGTCTGACCCCTTGACTGGCTCATGAGCATGTACTAAAGCTGTGGACCAGCAGAAGCTTCAGACAAAAGTGTGGCGTGATAATGATGACAGTGTCTCCCGCTAATAACACAACCAGCTAAGCACATCTGTAAATTCACAGACATGCTGCCATGAGTATTCCTTTCAGTCACAGCAGCTTTTCAGATGATCGTAAAAGTAGTCTAACACTTGCATGCATTTTATATGGCTTTTGAAAATCCTGTCAAGAATTGATTGTTGACACTGCTGGAGAGGACAGGAGCTCCACAAGGAGAGCAACAGAACCCAAATGTCTGGCTGCAGGGGTCTTTTCTGAGACTGATACTCTAACCAAGGGCCATTCATGGAGATAACCTTGAATCCCTGCTCAGATGTAGCCCATGGCACCTCAGTGTCAAAGTAGGTACCATAGTAAGGGGAACAGGGGCTGTCTCTGACATGAACTCAGTGGCTGGCTCTTTGATCACTTCCCCCCAAGGTGGGATCAGCCTTTCCAGGCCACAGAGGAAGAAAATACAGCCAGTCCTGATGAGACCTGATAAGCTAGGGTCAGATGGAAGGGGGGGAGGACCTCCTCCTCTATCAGTGGACTTAGAGACGGGCATAGAAGGAGATGAGGGAGGGGACTACAGCTGGGATACAAAGTGAATAAACTGTAATTAATATAAAAAATTAATGTAAAAAGAAGTGATTGCTTCAGAATTCTCCAACATGTTCAAAGATATGTGTTCTGTATCTCATATTGTGTTTAGCACTACTTTAATTATTATGGGTAGGTGGTTCATTTTGAAAAATCTTGATATTTGTCTGGGTTTGATATTTAGGGATGCCCCATTCCCACTTATGTTATATTTCTCTGGCATGGGCATCAATTAAGGTTTTTCCTCTTAAAAGATCAATTGAATACATCCTGTAGCATTAATAACTTCCATTTGCATTTAGGTCCACAGCACCCTCAGAGGAATACTGCTTTGTAAATCTTGCTTTTCATGTTCTGGCTTAATTTTCCAGCTCTTAACTCTGCCTGCCCCCTAACCTCTTTAACACAGGGCTCAGGAAAGTGATGACTTTAAATTTACAGTTGTTAAATAGATTGTTAATGACAAGAAGAGCCCATCAATCTCGCTGACCACAATTATATTTGAAAAAGAAGACGGTTAATTACCAGACCGTTTTGTTGATGGTTATTTTAATCACGCTGACTGCCCTTCTTGGGGTGGAGAGCCATTAGGCTGAGAAGGAGACAGGCCACTGTGGCAACGGCTGCTGACGCTGGGAACTGGGCTCTGGAGGACTATTTGTCAGTTTGCTTAAGAGGTGCAAAGCTTGCCTTGTTGTGCTCACGCGCAACTGCTTGTTTGACCACCTAAAATCTTCTAGTTTTTCCTTTCTCATTCTATTTCAATTTGCATGTCATGGGGTGATTATTTAGAATGAATCCTTCTTCTGTGTAACTCAGTGATCCCAGAAGATAAGGATTTGGCTAAATCAAGTTGTCAGTGGCACTACAGGTTATTTTTTACAGCTTCTGCAGCCTTTCAGCTTTCTTTCATCTTCATCTTGGTAGCTTTTTAAATGCATGTATTTGTATAGTGTGCATTTGTGCTGGTTAGTGTGTATATAGATGCACATGTCTGTGAGTGCATGGAAAGGCAGAAGGACAGCCTCTGCTGTCATCCTCAGGAATGTCGCCTGACTCTCTTGCCTGGAACTCCTCAGCTAGTCTGTCCAGACAGCCAGAAGGATCTGCCTATCTGTATCTGTCACATAGAGTCACAAGAGCATGCCACTACACCCGGGCAATGTTAAATGGTTTCTCGGAATCAAGCTAAGGTCGTCATGCTTGCAAAGCCAGCCCTTTTGGACTTTTCTTCCTTGTTGAAAGGAAATTTAAGTCAGTATTCCAATATTCACCTCTATGTCTATCCCTTCCAAGCAGCTTCACTACAGGGATCCTTCAAACGAAGTTCCTCATAGTTATGCTAGATGAGTTTACATGTGAAATAAGTCTAAACATCTAGCAGCTAGAGCTGTTAGCTTTGTAACGTGAGGGCACAGCTCTATCCTGATACCGATGCCTATCAAAGAGCTGTCTGAGAGAGACCAAGAGGCCTAATCCATCCCCAAAATACAACAGGATATGAAATGTATATGCAGTAGATTCCAGATCAGGAGGAATTTGTTGAAATTTACTTATAGTGCAAGGGATTCTCAGCTTTTTTGATCTGTCTGTGGTGTTAGGGGGTGAGTGACCCAGAATGGCTATTCCTTTTATATTTTAGCCATGGTATATCCTAGTGGTGAGTTTACCATCATGTATTCTTCTGGTCAACAATGAACACCCTTCGCATCACAGCCCGGCCTAACAGCTACTGCTTCTACCAACTATGGCCTTCACAGAGAACAAATCCCTCCCCCCTTCCCCGCACCTTTTCATATCATATAGCTTATGGCTTTAGTTAATTGTCCATAGCCCTGTCTTGGTCTTTTTGAAAGTGCACACAATTTCTGATTGAGATTATGTCTCACTGGGACCTGACATTTAACCTACCATTTATGGGCCTTGGAAAATTAGAGGAATCTTAAGTTAATTATTTGCCTCTAGATTGTCAGGCTCTGGGACAGTGGGTGCACAATGGATGACAATGGATGACAATGGATAGGGTACATGCCCTACCCATTTCGGTTCTGTCTTAATGAATGTTCTACTGCTATGAAGAGACGCCATGTCCATTATCGTCATGGTAGTAAGCATGGCACTAGAGCAGAAGCATAGAGTTATATCCCAGACTGTAAATAGAAGCAGAGAAAGATACCTGGCTGGTGTGAGCTTCTGAAACCTTAAGGCTCACTCTCAGTGCTATACAGCCACCAACAAGGCCACACCTACTCCAGTAAGGCCACACCTCTTAATCCTTTTAATCCTTTCCAATAGTGCCACTCCCTGGTGACTAAGCATTCAAACATGAGCCTATGGGACACCACCAAAAGGACATTGTGGTGACTTAATACTAGACAAATACTGAGTACATATTGTGTGATTATATCAGGATAGATGAAAGCCATACAATACAGTGAAGATTCCAAAGGTGTATACTTCAAATCCTCTGGAATAATGAAAGTCAGGCCAGCCAGGAAGATAGAGGAAGCAAAATCTATGGGTAAATAACACTGAAAATTTCTCAAACAAAATTAAAAGCAATGGCTAATTGGAGAAATCCTCAGACCTTAGTATACTTTCTAAGATTTCCAGGAGGGGTGTAAAAATCAGCATTTTTTTCTGTTTTTTCACATTTAAATTTTTTTTTATTTTATTAATTACAGTTTATTTGCTTTGTAGTCCCCTATAGCTCCCTCCCTCCTCCCCTCCCAACCCCAACCTTCCTTTCCCTTTTCCACCCCTGTCCATCCATAAAAACACTGATAGGGGAGGTCTTCCTCTCCTTCCTTTTGATTCTAATCTCTCAAGTCTTATCAGGAGTGGCTGCACTGTCTTCCTCTGTGGCCTGGTAAAGCTGCTCCCCCTTCAGGGGGAGGTAACCAAAAAGCAGACCAATTAGTTCATGTCAGAGACAGTCCCTGTTCCCATTACTATGGAACCCACTTGGACACTGAACTGCCATGGGTTACCTCTGTGCAGGGGTTCTAGGTTATATCCATGAATGGTCCTTGGTTGGAGTATCAGTCTCAGAAAAGACTCCTGTTCCCAGATTTTTGGTTCTGTTGCTCTCCTTGTGGAACTCCTGTCCTCTCCAGATCTTACTATCTCCCCCTTCTTTCATAAGATTCCCTGCACTCTGCCCAAAGTTTGGCTATAAGTCTCAGCATCTGCCTTGATACCCTGCAGGGCAGAGCCTTTCAGAGGCTCTTAGTGGTAAGCTTCTGTCCTGTTCCCTATTTTTTCCCTTTTCTGATGTCCATCCTTTCCGAATGGGGATTGAACATGTTTGCCAGAGTTGTCCTCCTTGATTAGCTTCTTTAGGTGTACAGATTTTAGTATTTTTATCCTATATTGCATATCTAATATCCACTTATGAGTGAGTATATACCCTGTGTGTCTTTCTGCTTCTGGGGTACCTCACCTAGGATGATCATTTCCAGTTCCCACCATTTGCCTGCAAATTTCATGATTTCTTTGTTTTCTGTTGCTGGGTAATATTATATGTGTAGATGTACCATAATTTCTGTATCCATTCCTCAACTGAGGGGCATCTGGGTTGTTTCCAGTTTCTGGCTATTACAAATAAAGCTGCTACAAACATGGTTGAGCAAATGTCTTTGTATACTTGAGTATCTTTTGGATATATGCCTAGGAGTGGTATAGCTGGATTTTGAGGAAGCACTATTCCTAACTGTCTGAGAAAGCGCCAGATTGATTTCCAAAGTGGTTGTACAAGTTTGGGTTCCCACCAGCAGTGGAGGAGAGTTCCCCTTTCTCCACATCCTCTCCAGCATGTGTTGTCACTTGAGTTCTTGATCTTAGCCATTCTGATGGGTGTAAGGTGAGATCTCAGGGTCATTTTGATTTGCATTTCCCTGATGACTAAGGATGTTGAGCATTTCTTTAAGTGTTTTTCTGCCATTCTAAATTCCTCTATTGAAAATTCTCTGTTTAGCTCTGTATCCCATTTTTTAATTGGATTACTTGATTTGTTGCTGTTTAACTCCTTGAGTTCTTTATATAGTCTGAATATTAGCCCTCTGTCAGATACAGGGTTGGTAAAGATCCTTTCCCAATCTTTAGGCAGTCGTTTTGTTATGACAGTAGTGTCCGTTGCTTTCCAGAAGTTTTTCAGGTTCATGAGGTCCCTTTCATTGATTGTTGCTCTTAGAGCCTGTGCTGTTGGTGTTCTGTTCAGGAAGTTGTCTCCTGTGCCAATGAATTCAAGGGTTTCCGCACTTTTTCTTCTAACAAGTTCAGTGTGTCTGCTTTTATATTGAGGTCTTTGATCCACTTGGACTTTAGTTTTGTGCAGGGTGTTAAATAATAAGTATGGATCTATTTGCATTTTTCTACGTGTAGGTATCCAGTTAGACCAGCACCATTTGTTGAAGATGCTATCTTTTTTCCTTTGAAAGGTTTTGCCTCTTTCTCAAAAGTCAGGTGTCCATAAGTATGTGGACTTATTTCAGGGTCTTCTATTCGGTTCCATTGATCCACCAGTCTGTTTCTATGCCAGTACTATGCAGTTTTTAGTATTGTTGCTCTATAGTACAGCTTGAGATCAGGGATGGAGATACCTCCAGACGATCTTTTATTGTAGAGGATTGTTTTAGGAATTCTGGGTTTCTTGTTATTCCAAATGAAGTTGAGAAATTTTCTTTCAAGGTCTGTAAAGATTTGTGTTGGTAATTTAATGTGAATTTCATTGAATCTGTAAATTGCTTTTGTTAAGATGGCCATTTTTACTATGTTAATCCTGCCAAGCCATGAATATGGGAGAACTTTCCATCCTCTGATATCTTCTTCTAATTCTTTCTTCAGAGACCGGAAAAATTTTTTAATAGTCTTTGACTTGCTTGGTTAGGTTCACACCAAGATACTTTATGTCCTCTGTGGCTATTGTGAAGGGTGTTGTTTCCCTAATTTCTTTCTCAGGCCTTTTGTCTTTTGTAACAGGAGAGGAACTGATTTTTTTTTTTGAGTTATTTTTGTATCCAGCCACTTTGCTGAAAGTGTTTATCTGTAGGAGTTATCTGTAGGAGCTGTAGGAGTTCCCTGGTAGAATTTTGGGGATCGCTCATGTATACTATCATATCATCTGTAAATAGTTATACTTTGACTTCTTCCTTTCCAATTTGTATCCCCTTGATCTCCTTTAATTGTCTTATTGCTCTAGCAAGGATTTCAAGAACTATGTTGAAGAGATGTGGAGAGATGGGCAGGCTTGCCTTGTCCCTGATTTCAGTGGGATTGATTTAAGTTTCTCTCCATTGAGTTTGATGTTGGCTATAAGCTTGCTGTATATTGCCTTTACTATGTTCAGGTAAGTGCCTTGTATCACTGATCTCTCCAAGACTTTAAATATGAATGGATGCTGAATTTTGTCAAATGCTTTTTTGGCATCTAAGGAGATGATCATGTGGTTTCTCTCCTTCAGTTTGTTTATGTGGTGGATCACATTGATGGAGTTCTGAATATTGAATCACCCCTCCATACCTGGGATGAAGCCTACTTGGTCATAGTGGATGATGTCTTTGATGTGCTGTTGTGTTCTGTTTGCAAGTGTTTTGTTGAGTATTTTTGCATCAATGTTCATAAGGGAGATTGGTCTGAAAATCTCTTTCTTTGTTGGGTCTTTGTGAGGTTTAGGTACCAAGGTGACCGTGGCTTCATAGAATGAGTTTGGTAGTGTTCCTTCTGTTTCTATTTTGTGGAATAGTTTGAAGAGTATTGGTATTAGCTTTTCTTTGAAGGTCTAGTAGAATTCAGCACTGAAACCATCTGGCCCTGGACTTTTTATGCATGGGAGACTTTTGATGACCGCTTCTATTTCTTTAGTTAATTTACCTGGTCTTGATTCAGCTTTGGCAAGTGGAATCGATCAAGAAAATTGTCCATTTCATTTAGATTTTCAAATTTTGTGGTGTATAGGCTTTTGAAGTAAGACCTAATGATTGTTCGGATTTCCTCAGTGTCTGTCCTTATGTCTCCCTTTTCGTTTCTGATTTTGTTGATTTGGATGGTGTCTCTCTGCCTTTTGGTTAGTTTGGCTAAAGGTTTGTCTATCTTGTAGATTTTCTCAAAGAATCAGCTCTTGGTTTCATTGATTCTTTAAATTGTTTTATTAGTTTTTAATTTATTGATTTCAGCCCTGAGTTTGATTATTTCTAGCCGTCTACTCCTTTTTGGTGTGTCTGCTTCTTTTTTCCCTAGGGCTTTTAGTTGAGCAATTAATTTGCTTGAAGGAGATGCTTCGAATTTCTTCTTGCAGGCACTTAGTACTATGAACTTTCCTCTTAGCACTACTTTCATTGTGTCCCATAAGTTTGTGTATGTTGTGCCTTCACTTTCATTGAATTCTAGGAAGACTTTAATTTCTTTCTTTATTTCTTCCCTGACCAAGCTCTCATTTAGTAGCGAGTTGTTCAGTTTCCGTGTGTATGTAGGCTTTTTGCTATTTCTGTTGTTGTGGAGGTCCACTGTTAGTCCATGGTGATCAGATAGGATACTTGTGATTATTTCAATCTTCTTTTATTTGTTGAGGCTTGCTTTGTGACCAACCATATGGGTGTGTTTGGGTGTAAGGTTCTGTAGATGTCTCTTAGGTCCATTTGATTCATGTCCTCTGTTAGAGTTATTGTTTCTTTGTTTAATTTCTGTTTTGTTGACCTGTCCTTTGTTGAGAGTAGGGTGTTGAAGTCTCCCACTGTTAATGTGTGGGGATCTATGTGTGGTTTAAGTTTCATTAATGTTTCTTTTACAAATGTGGGTGCCCTTGTATTTGGGGCATAGATGTTCAGGATTGTAATGTCTTCCTGGTGGAATTTTCCCTTGATGATTTTGAAGTGTCCTTCCCCATCTCTTTTGATTACTTTTAGTTGAAAATCTATTTCATTAGATATTAGAATGGGTACTACTGCTTGCTTCTTGGGTCCATCTTCCAGCCCTTACTCTCAGGTAATGTCTATCTTTGTATTTTAGGTGTGTTTCTTGTATGCAACAGATTGTTGGGTCTTGTTTCTGCATCCATTCTGATAGTCTGTGTCTTTTTGTTGAAGAGTTGAGGCCATTGATGTTGAGAGAGAGTAATGACAAGTGGCTGTTTGATCCTTTGATTTTGATGTTGGCTATGGTAGTGTGTTTGTGTGCTTGGCTACTTTTTGTTTTGCTGTAGTGAGGTTAATTATTTCCTGTGTTTTCTTGAAAGTAGTTTTCTTGGGTTGTATTTTTCCTTCTAGTGTCTTCTATAATGCTGGATTTGTGTGTAGGTATTGTTGAAGTTTGTGTTTGTCGTTGAATATCTTGTTTTCTCCATCTATGAAGACTGAGAGTTTTGCTGGGTATAGTAGCCTGGGCTGACATCTGTGCTCTCTTAGGGTCTGCATTATATCCATCCAGCCCCATCTGGCTTTTATAGTCTCTGTTAAGTAGTCAGGTGTGATTCTGATGGGTTTGCCATTATATGTTACTTGGCCATTTTCCCTTGCAGCTTTTAGTATTTTTTCTTTGTTCTGTATACTTACTGTTTTGAATATTATGTGGCAGGAGGTAGGTGTTCTGTAGGCCTCTTGTATGCTTATTAGCCTCTCCTTTAAGTTGGGGAAATTTTCTTCTATGATTTTATTGAAAATATTTTCTGTGCCTTGGAGACGGGAATCTTCTTTTTCCTCTATTTCTATTATTCATACGTTTTGTCTTTTTATGTTGTCTTGGATTTTTTGGATGGTTTGTGTCAGGAATTGTTTAGATTTATTATTTTCTTTGACAGATACATCAATTTCTTCCATTATATCTTCCACACCTGATATTCTTTCTTTCATCTCTTGTAGTTGGTTGGTTATGCTTACCTCTGGAGTTCCTGTTTTCTCTCCTAGGTTTTCCCTCTCCATGATTTCCTCCGTTTGTGTTTTCTTTAATTTTTCCAATTCTATCTTCACATCTTGAACCGTTTTGTTGATTTCCTTTACCTGTCTGACTGTATTTTCCTTCAATTCCTTTACCTGTTTGTTTGAACATTCCTCTGTTTCTTTTATTTCTTTCGGTGATTTAATCATTTCTTCTCTGAAAGCCATAAACTGTTTGGCTGCATCTTTCTGTATTTCTTTATGGATGGTCATAATCTGTTTTACTATATCTTCCTCTAATTCTTTATGCATTTTATTTGTTTCCTCCATTAACCTTTTCATAAGCATAGATGTAAGTTCATCTTCTTGAATTTCACTTATGTTTAGGGTGTCCAGGGCTACTTACCCCTGGCTAGCTGGGTTCTAGGGGATGCCATATTGCTTTGCCTTTTGCTGGTTGTGCTTTTACGCTGACCTCTACCGATCTGGCTGTCTCAGGTGTTGTCTGTTAATTTCTGGGGCCTGCTGCATCCTCAGGTAGGAGAATCCTCTTGGCAGGGTTCGGAAGTAGATCTCCTCAGCCTTTTGGGTATGGTCAACTGAATGGTCGTGCTTCTCAGGAATTGTCACAGTTCCCCTCGGGCATATGGACCTGTGTGGTAACTGTGTTATTCAGGAAGGCTCTCCTCTCATCAGGAGAAGTCCTGGAGACAGTTGCCTTGCTGCTGGGTTTCTTGCTATGAATTTAGTGAGCTGCTGCTGCTGCTGCTTTTAAGCTGTATTTGCTGGGTGCAGCCCTCTTGAAGAACCAGGGAGTCCTGCGGTTTTGTTAGTTTAGCTAGGAATAACTAGTTACACCTTAGAGCAGTATCTGAGGACTACTCCAATGACTCTCAGGCTTTTGTAGGTCTGAGGTTGCAGTTGTGTGCCCCAGTGCCCTGGCCATAATCAATGGTAGGTGAGCAGGGCACTCATGCATGCAGTAGATGGCCAGAGCTTAGAGCTTGTGGGAATCCAGAAACTCTTCTGGAGCTGGGTGTCCTGAGCATTGGACCTGATGTTTTCCCTACTGTGGGGTTACCTCCCGACAGGGACACCCAGATTGTGGTGTTTTGGGGACCACAGTTCTGTCTGGGATGGCAAGTAGAACACAAGGGTGCAGGCGTGAGTGGCTCTGCCTTGCTGGCGCTTGGGTGCTTGGGCATCTGCAGAAATCTGGAAGTTTTCCTGAGAACTTTTCAGGAGGAGGGGTGTGTCAGCTAAGTTCTCTGAGTTCAGACCTGCTGTTTCCCTCACTGTGGGTTTCCACCCGACAGAGAAACTCAGTCTCTGGTGCCCTGGGGCCTACAGTTATATCTGGGGCAGTGAGTCAGGCATTCAGGCAGGACTCTGTGCTGGCACCTGTGCACCTGCTATGGGTTGGCTAATGGGTGCCCACAAGACCCAGGTCTTTTCCAAGGATTGTCTGGGTGATCTAAGTTCGTTCCCGATCATTTCCTGCACCATGGGGTTTTTCTCTCGACTGGAAATCCCAGTATCTGGTGTTGTGGGGCCTGTAGTTCAGTCTGGGACAGTGATCAGAACACTCAGGCCTGTGGCTCTGGGCTGGCGACCAAGCGCCTGGAGGACCCGGGAACTGCTCTGAGGTTTACCTGAAACTGATTGAATCACACACTGTGGGGTTTCCTCTCACCTGGGAAACACAATTGCTGGTATTTTAGGACCCAGAGTTCTGTCTGCTGGTCACAGCAGATCCTGCTGTGCTGCTGACCAGAAAGAGTGTCCTCCTAGTGCCGCCATCTTGGATCTTCCCCAACATTTCTAAAAATAGCATCAACTATGATACTTTTCCCTTCCCTTTTATCCATTCACTCTTTCTTTCACAGAACTCCTGCAGTAATAGTATTTAGGAGATCATACTTGAGAACTATGATTTACACTCCTAAGATGAATAAACATGTTTGACTAATTTTAAAGTAGTAATAGACTGGTAGAATTTGTCCCCACTTGACATAAGAATTAGCATAAACATTTTGTCACAGAAACTGAAAGGATAAACTTCAGACCTTCACAGGAAGTGGATGGATGTAGCACTGGCTTTCCAAAAATCTAAGCCTGGTCTCTTTAACCCTGTCCTGTGAGTTAGGAAACAGAAGGATTCTGGGACACCATTTCCTGTATCAATGATTATATTCTGAAAAAGATGACTACTTAGAGTATAGGTCAGAATTCTGTTTATGTGGAGAACAAGCTATGGAAACCCTGAGAGAATCCATGTGATTCCCTCCAGAAGAAAATCCTATGCTTTGACAGAGGTCAGGGTGGGGGACCTCCAGAAGTTTAACCTTCTCCATGAAGTTAATTCTCTGCTTGGAAATAATGAAGAAACTGACAGATCAGGCCTGCCTCTCTGACATTTAATATCATCTGCAGCTCAGTGCCCTGTGATTGTGGTGCCAATTAGCCATAATGGGGTGTTTGGAGAACCATTTAGATATTAATTATTTTTTAATAATCTCCTCATTGAAAGACTAAAGCTTTGCCTGAGATTCTAATCAAAGTTTTCACATGAAAAAGAAGGGTAATATTAAGCAAGAACTAATAAGCCCTCTGAAAAAAATAATTCAATACAGTGTCTTTTACAGAAAAGAACAGCACACCTTTTCACAGTGTATCTTCTCATTAGAGTCTTACAGTTACTACTGCATGGTGACTGCAGACTCTTCTCAGGTATATAAGTGCTTCTGAACCTATGACAAATCCATGTGTCCTCAGTGGGCACCAAAGACGGTGTGCAGTAGAGTCCTTTAACCCTGTGTAAAAAAAAAAAAAAAAAAAAAAAAAAAAAAACTTCTGTTAGCACTCTGGCATACATTTACAAAGCATGTTTCTTTGGAAATATGCAAAGCACATCGAAGCTATCTTCTCTTAATTGACCTTTCAGCTCCTCTCTGCTGAGGGTGGGGACAAAGGCTGCTGTGGCCTTTATGAGAAGTATGGACTCTATTGAAGAAGAGAAATGCCTAGGCCGTGGTTACCTGATGAGTCAAGAGAATATAGGAATGTTTGACTTAATGTAGCAGTAGGTCTCCTAAATGATCTGTGGTTACTCTGCTAGATTTCTTACCTTTAGACTCTCGTGGATTAACTTTTTAAGAATCAAGTAAGCAAGCAAATCCTTGGAAGGTGACCTATATTATCACTAGGATCTTTTTTGAGACAGTGTTTCCCTGTGTAGACTTGGCTGTCTTTGACTCACTTTTGTAGACCAGGCTAGCCTCAAACTCACAGAGATCTGCCTTCTTCAGCCTCCAGGAGCGTTGGGATTAAAGAGTGTGCCACCACACCTGGCTTATCACCAAGGTCTTAAGAATAGTTGTGGATGACTGATATCTGGGTGGTATGTACCAGGAATAAGAGGCTGACCATTGATACCTGTTATGTAGTTTACTTCTCATTAGCTAAGGTCTAGGTACTTGGACATCTTTCTGTATCCCAGGCAGCAAGCATTCTAGGTCAAAAGTAAGAGTCAGATGGAAGCCACAAAAACCAAGTAAATCTTCTAAACAGTTGTATTGGGTAAGCCAAGTCACCACTGTGTAAGAACAGGATCCAGCCCCAACTCAGTGGCATTTGCCCATCTCTCTCAAGACACAAAGATATCTCTCTTCTAATGTGAAATTCATGTTCACGAACATGAAGACCTGAGTTCAAATCCCCAGAACTCGCTTAGGGCGGGGTGTGCCATGACTGTCTATAACACTAATACTGTGGAGTGGAGACAGTGATCACAAGTGACTGCTGGCCTCCAGTCTAACTGAAAAATGATCATCTCCAGCCCCCTTGAAAAGCCCTGTCTTCTCAAGGGACTAGGGCAGACAGTGATAGGGCAGAGCATTCACTGTCCTCTATCCTTCACATGTGCATGTGTGCTCATGCACTGTGCCCTTGCTTACACACGTGTGTGCGTGCACAAACACACATGAAAACAGAGATAGATATTTTTATAAAGGTCTTATATCCTTTGAGTAGATCTTTTGGCCAGTAAGCATGAAGTCCTAGGTTCAGTCCCTGATAGCTACGCACACACACGCACACACCTTGATTTTTTTTTTTAACTCAGATAGTTTACTATACAGTGAGAGGAATATTTACCAGTAAAATTAATACATAGACCTCATTGTGAAATTTGGAATATAGTAAGTATAATGGTGATTCTTGTGAAATTATCTTATAACATTGCAGTGTTTTCAATGTAGCCCTTTGATGGTTATACCAGCTGAAAGGCTCAAACACATTAACTCAACTTCAGATGCACATGTAAGACAGACACACTTTTCTCCTTACTAAAAAAGGTCAAGTTCTTTTGTAAAGGAGCCTCTTTATATGCACCAGGTGTGAGAATTTAAAAATAATAGATTAGTAACTTTAGGATACCCAATAGATATCTTGGATAGAGTTTCCAAGTCTGAATTACTAGGTGTAAACTTATCAACAGGCAACTTATGAATGAAAGAACACTCCTTTCTTTCTTCTTAGAGATTTCCCTTATGGCAATAGAATCCTTGAAATCCTCAGGGAGCAAATTGGGGATAAAAGTTAGAGAGCACACCCGGCTTATTTTCCACGCTTTGAGCAGACCCAAGAAGAAAGACAGAATTTAATCAAAAAAGATTTTATTGATGAGGGTATCTCTCCTTCAGGCTAAACTTTGGCCCCTGCATGCTAATAAACCATCTCATTTCCAAGAAGTAGCCTTCTGCATAAAATCCTGGGAGAGACCATGGGCAGAATTCATGGCGGGGGAAAGGGACTCTCAGACAATCAATCAGATGTCTCTAAGGTCTCTGCTGTCCCTCATTGAGTTGGGAGGCACTTGTCTGCCTTTAGGCTGCTTGTGGTTTAATTCTTGGGCAGTCACCTGAATGCCTTTGCATGCTTGAGAGAATGCAGTTTCTACTGCAAACCACAGGCCCCTGGCTGGCTCCTGCCAGCTGACCCCTCCCTGGGAATGCACAGCCTAGCGTACCTGCACATGGGGAAGTTTTACTGCCCAGATATGAAGATGAGCAATCTGCAGCCTGCAGACTTTACGGCTGCTAATTAGTAGCCTATTTGTGACCTTTTAATCTGTTATTATAATAGGGCACCATGACATACAGGTTTTCTTTGGGCTTTCTGTTCATGGCAGCCAGAGGGGGCATATTTTGTATCTTCTCATTACCGGCAGGCCTGAGGAATCTTAAGAAAGGGGTGTTTAAAAGGGAAGGCTGCAACTCACTCTCACCTCACATCTGCAACTGAGGCCCTGCTCTCATTGTGGCTGCAAAGGGGAGTTTCCCTGAAGCTGATTTTCAGAATCTGGGGCACAAAGTGGGAAGCTAGAGAGTGTCTGGAGCCAGAGATCACGCTCTGCTTTCGGCCTTTCCAGAGACCAGCAGTAAGGGGTCATCATCAGAACCCATGGTACTGGGTGAGGGTAGAGCGTAAGTGGGTTTCGACCCTTGGGCCTTGGTTTATGCTCATCGCATCTTTGATCAGTGTTTTCCTTACTTCCTTTTTCTCTCTTGTCTTTTATTCCCTGACTCCCTTTTACCCAGCCTTGGCTTCTGGCTAGATGTTGTTTCCCAGATTTGCCACCCATATCTCTGAGCTCAGGTGGAATACAAATCGCTTTGGGTCAGAGGCCAAAAACGCCTCCCATTCTGGAAAGCCTGTAGTACATTTTTGACAGGTACTCAAGTTTCCAGTACATACATATTTTCTTTTCAGATACCTCAGCTGGACACCCAATGCTGTCTCCCCAGCCTGTGAGAAGGGTAGATTAATAGTCCCAGTTACTGAGAGGGGTATTGTCCTATGCTGAGAATGGACATTGCCTTTTTTTTTTATTGCTTTTTTGTTGTTGTTTTTAAATTCTCCCAAATGGCCAGGGAAGGGGAATTTGTATTTCCAAATCACCATGGCACACTCATGATAGGACATGAGGCCTCTGCTCTGTTGCCATGTTCATTTGGTTGGTAATGTGATGCGCAACCATTGAAGCCCTGGAAGCTCTGGGATGCCGGAACAGAAATAGCAGCTGGAGCTTGCTCAGTAGACTTGCTTCCCCCATGTAGGTTTTTGCCCTTGATGCTATGACTTTCCTATCCTTACAGGCAAGTACCTGGATTGGCTTCTTTTAGGATATGAGTTCTAAAAGTTACAAATGTGCTCTTGACCAAGGTCTACCTACCTGCTGCTACGGTGAGTTCTTAGATTGGGATTTCTAGATCCTAGGTTGGCAGGACCTGTAATTCCCAGTAGAAAGGTGCCTTTTTCTTTTTAAATGAAAGCAATGCTCATGCCCTTCGTATATGCCTCCAGGCTCCCATGAAGGAGAGTCGAAGAAAAACATACCTGTTGGTGAGACCTCAGGCGTCTGAATTTCAGGAACCAAGGGGTGAAAAACATAAATCAGGGTTCAAAGTAACAAAGCTTTGCTGGAAAGATACAGGACAAGAGGCTGGATCTTGAAGTACCATGATCAAACAGCACAGTCACTACAAAACCCAAATCCAACAGGCTGCTGCTGCGAGCCTCCTGACTCGGCTATGGGCATCAGAGTAGCCCGGTGGAAACCATTCCACAGATGTCAAGAGTTGAAAAAACCACAAAGGCCCAAGTACCCTGTGCTTTCTGCCAGTCCTTTGGAACCGTCTTAGTGGGTATTTTTCTTCCTGGGGTCATTCTATCCTAGTCTCTGGAGCAGGGAGGGCACGTGACCCTTCCCCACTCCCAGAACCTTTCGGTGATAAGTAGGTATGTTAGCGTGCTCGAAATCGCGTCAAGGCACAAGGAAGCTGAGAGGCCAGTGGCTGAGCCCACTGTGCACCCTCTGTCCTCTTGTGAGTGTCTCTCAACTAAATACACTTGGAGAGCCTCCAACTAATCCTAACGGCCAAGTGGGGAGCTTTCTCATGGGACGTAAGAGTAGGGAGAGAGAAACAGAGGGAGGGGTGTCTGACATTTTCTTTTCTTAGAAATGTCAAAATAAAATTAGTAAGTCTGTTTCAAAATTCTAATTCTGTTTGGCTCTAATTATGTTTTGCTGAAATATGTTTAATTGTCTGAAAAATACAACCATGGGAATATTTAGCTCTTAGGGCCTCTTTCTATTGTATTTTACTTTTTGTCCTAAACTTTTTGGATAAAATCAAATGTTAAGCAGAAACTTTTAATATGACTGTGAACCAGAATTAATGCAGAGCTGCCCCAAAATTTCATCTACCTACACTTAAAAGCTCAGTATTTTCAATTGATTCCTATAGCTACGTCTCAGTAGTCCACTGACAGTCTGAGAGATGTTGACTTTCCCATCTTCTTGTTGAAGTGAGGATCTAACTAGCATCCCATAGGACAACTCCAGTATCCTTTTTCAACATAAGGGGGAAGAGAACTCAGACTTAGCCCTTTCTCAGGAGACCTCAGGAGCTTAGTCAAAACAAAGTCAAGCAGTGTTAGCAACATAAAATGACTTTGTTGAACTTTAATAGTCATCCAACAACCACTCCCCCCCAATTTCTGCTTTCAGTCATAATAAAGTCACTTCTAGGAAAGTCATGTAATCATGATTTTTTGTTATATTTATAGCTAAAGGTATGTAGGTAATGCTGCTAAACATTGTATATATGTGTGTTTGTATGTGTTGGTATACCTCCACAAACATGCACATACAACTTTATCATAAATTTTGCTGATGAAAAAGTATGTGTATCACACAATTTATATGTACTCATTATATATATATATATATATATATATATATATATATATATATATATTCCTCTTTCAGTGAATTTCATAAAGCCAATTTGGTTTTCACACAGTGCTCTTTGTTGATGTTGCATTTCTCTATTTATGGTCAATCGGGTCATAATGTAACCATGATCTGAGAAACACAGACTTAAACACTTAGTTGCTATCTAATTAGACCCTCTTCCTCATCAATGACAAGCAAGTATGCTTGAGATATGAATGCTTATTGATAGCTTTGTTTATGTGACAAGCAAGACAAAAGAGAAATGACAGAAAATTCATTAACAAACCGAACTCATTTGTCAGAGCGTAAGTGACTCTTCTGGTGAGTAATTCGTTTAGAATGCTAAAGGATATTTTCTTAGTTTCTGAGCTACACACACTGTGACAACTACAGGCACAGTGGGCTTTTAAATTTAATGTGTGATATTGTTTCTTAAGCCTAGATAATCAAGAACATAATAAATGGGTTATGATTACCAATTCTGCCACATGAATTACATCCTGACTTAACCATACTGTAGTTTTTAACAAAATATCAATTGCTCAATTTTACCAATAGACTCAGGAGCCAGATGCTGGGGTGAAAGTCTGCCAGCTCACAGAAGCTAAAAGATCACCCAGCTGACCTTCCTTCTCAGCCAGCTGCCCAGAAGGAATCTCTCCCTTTCCCACGCCATCGCAAACAAGACTCCCTAAACCGAATGTCCTTCTACTTCCACCCTTCTACTTCTGTGTGTCTTTCTGTCTGTCCTCTTCTTACTCTCTGTTTTTTTCCTTAACATTCCTATGCTCACTTCCTATCAATGTATTGCATGTTCTTCCTCTTCACCTATGGTTGACTTCATTTAATTCTGTTTACAATATTCAAGCAATAAGCAGAAAGCTCTTGATTTAAAGGTGTGTGCTAGAGCTGAGCCACACCACAACTAAAAACAGGTTTTTCCAGTAAATAACATAATCTGGAGGTTCACAGTATGATCAAATACCTTATAATGCCATACCTAATTTCATGCCACAGACAGGGAGTTGGAAAAATATGGCCAAATCATATGTTACCTTACATCTCTTCCAACACACTGATACAATAGACCCAACCACCCAGTAGCACAGGTAAGAATAAGGTATTGTGAAACAATTAGGACAAAGGACTTCTGAATAAGTTTTTACCTTTACTTCTAGTAATTATTAGATTATAACGTACATAATTTATTTAACAATGATTTTAAATAGCTTATAGATTTTTCTGAAATTATACAGACAGCTTTTGTGAGCAAGTACAAGAAGTTCCAACACATTGATGTTTATAGCCTACTTATGTGGGATCCTGAAATTAGCAAGCAGCCTTCAAATTTGGAAAGAATAGAAGTTAGACACAAAAGACTAATTTGTATTTTGCTTTGACCCTCTGTGTCCCCTACAAAGCAGTCATAACTCAAGTTCATTATTTTTAACCTCTTTTTTGCTAACTATGTTTTTGATTTGGGAATCTACACACCACATTTAGGCTTGTGTATCTGATGCTACACGTTGTGCCTTATTTGTTCAGTGGCAACAGGACAACCTGGGTTAATACATGACAACTTGGTCAGTGAACCAGAAAGTTGGATGTCACACATTTGGAGGAAGGGGCCTCTTGCCCGACAGTACACCTGCCTGTTTCCTGCCAGCAGGGTTAGTGTCTCTGCAGATCTCGGGGTAATCTGAAGCCATTTGAAGGGGCTACCCTCTCTGGCCATCTACCTACTCTGCTTGTAAGTCTTTCCCATAGTCTGTGTTGTGAAGGTGTGAGTTATCTCCTTGACTGAGACAATGTAAGGGCAAGGAAACTAGATTTCATTGCCAAGTCTGTATTTCTCTGGTGGGTACCATCTCAGAGGTTTCTTAAGACTCATTTACTGGCGCTCGTGTTATTGGTGAAAATTGTATGGTAATGATCCCTTTTCCTATTAATTTGTTTCTGAACTGAAACAGTAGTATTTTTGTCCCTTATATCCACCTAATTGAATGCTTGTATGTCGATGTTTCAATAGTCAATTTCAATGATTTTATGAACTATGCTAGCTTTATTATTTCACAAACATTGATAGATAATTTGTTTCCTACATTTTGTCTTCTATAGCTCCAACACATCAATGTTCATATCCTACTTGTGTGGATTACAAAATCAGCAAGCAGCTCCGAATGTATATAAGACTTGTTAAATCATTTTGCAATTTACTAGCAGTGATTTTTATATTGAGTGCTGGCCTTTAGAAGATGCCAATTGTGAGCAGCCTCTGCCTGGGAGTCGGAACTGTTTAACTCAAGTAGTGCATGAGTTGATGAGCTTACATCTGTCACTTTAAAACGGAGGAAAAAAATACTGTGGCTGTGAAAAAAAAAGGTAGATACAGTAGCTCTTCCGCAAAAGAGTTTCAAAGTACCTGATGCTCAGTGTTTATCTTTCTCTCCTGGGTTGCTCTTAGTAATAGAAAGGTTGCCATATTTTACTTGCAGGCAGCAAAAACTGGTCATCATCAATTCAGAAATTATCTGGGGGGCATATTTTCCTTTATCTTACTATTTTGACTTTAATTATTCATGCAATTATGTATTTGTGAGATACCCTTAGTGTAGACAGGAGCGAAGCACTGATCTTGCAAAGTCTAATATCCTGTCTTTATTTTTAACCTATTCTTTCCTGGCTCTGTTTTACTTGACTTTATATATTCATCTCTGGAGAAAAATAGTTTGTACAAAGAAAGTAAGGGTAAATGGAAGTTTCAGTTTTATCCTGGACTGTATGGCTTTTTAGAGTGGTCTTGGGAAGTCTTATCTGGAATTCTTAATTTGACAATTATATGAAAACATGTGTACCTATGTGCATTATCCTCTAGGAGCCTCGGTTTCTATCAGTGCACAGAGTACATGTCACACCCCATAGCTAAAAACCACCTCCTGATAGGGAGAGTGGGACCCTCTTTGGGGTATTTAATGCTATATTTAAGGGGCTAGGGGTCTTGTGCATGGGAAGCAGAAGCTCAGCTGTGGGTCTGGGACCCATTTCTTACTCTATATCTGTTGGAAATGACATTTACCAATGAACTATTGTCCATTTTTCTTTTCTTAATGTCTCTTTTAAAATAGACTTTTATTGAATTAGTTACCTTGAAAATTGACTTTTATTGAATTAATTATTTTTTAAATTGACTTTTATTGAATCAGTTCTTTGACAATTTAATGTCCCTTAAAGAATATTTTTATTTCAAAGTTCTAGTCAATGGATGGATAATAACTGAAATAAGTGGGAAATGTGTATGTGTGTTCTTGTGTGTATGTGGCATATGTGCATAAGTGTGGTGTGTGTGTAGTATGTACATATATGTGTGATGTCTGAGGTGTGTCTGTATGTTGTATGTGTATATATTTATGTTTATGGAGTGTGTGTTTGGGTTATATGTGGAGTATGTGTATGTATGTGTACATGTATGTATGTAAAGTGTGTTTGGAGGGTATGTGTTTATGTGGTGTGTGAGTGAATGGATAGGATATGTATGTGTGTAGTACACATGTGCACATGGAGTGTGTGTATGTGGTTGTGAAGTATGTGTAAAGGATGAATGTGTGTATGTGTATGGATATGTGCATGTGTATGTGGTATATATATGCATATGGAATGTGTGTATGAGATAGAGACAGAGTATGGTGTGAATAGAGTGTATGTTAGGGTGTGTGTGGAGGGCATGGGGTATGTGTATGGTTGCATGCTGTGTTTATAACATCTGTGCATATGTGGTATGTGTGTGATATGTGGTGTACTTTCCTATGTGTATAATGTATGTGGTATTGTTGTTAGGTATAAGTATATGTGCATGTGTGTGTATTATATATGAATGGGTATGCTGCATATATGGCGTGTGGTGTGTGTATGTGTGTCTGTGTGCTGTATGTGTGTGAGTGTCCTGCCCTATCATTCTGTCTTATGCCCTTGAGACAGGGTCTCTCACTGGCTTAATAAGGGTTCTGTTGCTGTAAAGAGACATCATGACCACAGAAACTCTTATAAAGAAAAACATTTAATTGGGGCTGGCTTATAGTTTCAGGTGTTTAGTCCATTATCTTCAAGGTGAGAAGAATGGCTGCATGCAAGCAGACATGCAGCAGAAGGAGCCAAGGATTCTACTTCTTGATCTACAGGCAGCAGCAGAAGACTGTGTAGCCTGAGCACAGGAGGCCTCAAAGCCCACCCGACAGTGACCTACTTCTTGCAACAAGGCCAAATTGTCCAGCAATGCTACTCACTGTGGTTCAAGAATTCAAACACATCAGTCTATGGGGCCCATACTTACACAAGCCATCATACTCACTAAACCTACAGCTAGGCCAGCAGACAGCAAGACCCAAATATCCTCCTGTCTCTAATCCCCATGTCACCTCTGACACTACAGGCATGGGTGTGTGTGCTGGGGATATGAACTCAGATCCACATGCTTGTGCAACAAACCCTTTTTTCCCACAGAGCCATCTCAGTAGTTCTGAGGGTTTTTCTTCTTTTTTTAAATTGAAAAACTTATCTAAACTAATTGATCATACTTATGGTCTACAGCTTGGAGTAGGTTGGGACCAGCCTCTCTAGAAGCAAGTGTCTCTGTTCTGTGTGTTTGTTTCATTATTTGTACCTGCCTATGGCCCTGGAATAATTAAACCACATGATTTTAGGACAGATAAAGAGATACATGTTTGTATATTGGACATCAAATATATAACATCACTACCAATGACAAATATTTGTGCATCAAAAACATCTGTTGTTTATAGGCACTAGATCCATGAATCCATGCTTTTCTTTCATTTGAAGTACTGTTGAAGTGTCTGAGCTCATAGTAGCAGTGACATTCTACAGTGTTCCTGTACTGTGGACTGTCACTGTTTATATACTGTATCCACTCATGCTGCTTTACTGTGAGACTCTGAAACTAACTCGATCATACTGACATTGTACCTAATGTTTAACTAAAGATCAGGCCTGAAGATGCTCACTGACCTAGCATTCACATAAACATGCCATAATTGCTTCTCTTCTTGCCACTGTAACAGCAAATAGCTAGTGGGTTTTGATGACTCCCTGTTGCTTTATCTCACCCAAATCTCTTTGCTTTGGTAAGCTCATTTAGTCTTCCCGGTACTGTCATTCATAACCATTGCTGTTCTCTCCATCTGATGGATGAGCAACCTGAGGCGCATAGAAATTCAGTACTTTCACAGGATAAAAAAAGCTAATAAGTCCTACCACTGTGATTCAAAGCAAGGTAGTCCAACCTCTGAGAACCTAGGATAAGAGCTCAATGGACTTGTAACTGCTGCTCTGTAATGGGGAACGTGCATGAAGTTTAGAAGCAAGACTGATCCAGATAGACATGGTTCTTTCTGCCCTGAAAAAAAAAAAAATAAGAGTCAGCCTGGAGGCTGCGTAAAACAAATGGATGGTGTAGAATTTTCCAGAATGATTTAAGCTAGAGGAATAGAACATAGAGATCTCTGACAGAGAAAAAAGCAGCCGCAAGGCCCTGAGGATGTAAAGAGTTTCTAATATCCTGGCAATAACAGAAACAGACTAATGGCCAAATAGCAGTAAGCAGAGGGAGAGAGGCTAGAGATTAAGGTGGCTCCATGTGCTACTGGATCATAGAGCTCACATGAACAAGTGCACAGAGGCCACCCCTCAGCAGGTGAGCCACATGTCCTTGTCAGGGTGATTGAATAGTTCTGTCTTCAAGAAGTTTCTTTTCTTTTCTTTGATAGTGTGTGTGAGTGTGTGTGTGTGTGTATGTTTTTTTCTGTTACTATCTCCTCCTCTCATTGTTCCCTTGGGTAAAAGACTTTGCTACCTTGCTGTGAGGAAAAATTACTTCATTCATTAAGCCGTTGAATTTTTTTTTCAAGAGATTAAATTAAAGATATGGTATATTGCAGCCCAAATGTCCTTTTAAAAACAAGCAAACAAACATAAAACAATTAGCAACAACAACAAAAACAAACTAAACAGAAAATCCTGGAGTAACTTTATTAAACCAGGGCCTAAGTCCTCTTTCATGTTGTAGCTTGAACAATCTACTTTCTATTTATGAGTCCAGCAGCTGAAGTGTGGTGCCAGTCACTGTCAACGCCTCATGTAAATACTGGGCTTGGACTATGTTATTCACTCTGTTTTCTATCTAGTTCACTCTGGATTAGTGGTTTGTTTCATACTGTGTTTTTTTTAGGTGGTTTAATTTTGTCATAGCTTACGTCATACTGTTAAGCCTTCCAATCCTTGCTTCATCTTCCCTGTTATGGCAAATGGCAGTTGATTAGGGCTTTCTTTAGATCATTATCAATGGTTTTCTCTCTTGCAGATAGCGCTGTTAAGACAAATCTATCATATCCCAGAGATCCTACACAGCTTGTTATTTCCGGGTGATTTATTGCCCTCACCATGGAAATGTTGTTAGTGAACGTTGGGGAAGCAGAGGCTGTATTGAGAAATATCAATGTATCCTCATGTTCTGGCTTGCAGTGACAGTCAGAGATCCATCTCTCTGACAGTTACCTTGTTAACATTTCGATCACATGGCAAATTTGCCATTTTTCATGGTAACAAGTATAAGTTTGCACAAGAACCACAGATAGATAGGGAAGATAAAACAGCTCTCTCTTAGTTTCTCTCTGTGATGTAATCAGTAATCTTAGGGAGGAATGCAATAATTACTCCATGGAAGCTCGGCCA
Source organism: Pachyuromys duprasi (assembly GCA_028658305.1). Taxonomy (NCBI): domain Eukaryota; kingdom Metazoa; phylum Chordata; class Mammalia; order Rodentia; family Muridae; genus Pachyuromys; species Pachyuromys duprasi. The sequence continues at coordinate 9,124,981 of CM053753.1, forward strand.
CTGGAAAATGCATGTGTTGTAGAATGCTCAGATTTTTCTTCATTAGGCAGTGGCCTCTGTTTTGTTTTGTTTTGTTTTGTTTCATTTGCTGACATTTTGATGAACACACCATGCCTATGTGAATTAGTGAGACATAACAAAAGGGTTTGCCATCAGCAGGTTAGGTTTAATCACAGTGTGAGACGTGAGGAAGGCGGGTGAAAATAGCAGCGTGCAGAATACTGAGGAGAATTAGTGTGGGTCTGCCTGTTTCTCCCTCAGTCTGCTAAGTTCCCTGCGAACCCTTCTATTGTTACTATCAATGTTGAGGAATGGATGTTCTTACCCAAATACCCACCAGTATTTGAGGGTAACCACCTCCACACTGCCCTCCTACACGGGAGATGATATTGTCTTTGCGGTGTTTATCTCCCACACTGGGCTCCTCTGCTGTGAAATCTTTAGTTGAAGAACTCTTAAAACCCCCGGGCTTTGAGTGTTGCTGAAGGGGAAAATATGTGTTTGAGAAAGCATCCCACATTGGAATCAGCATTTTGTTATGTTGGCTGATTGTCAGAGATGGGCTCTGATCTACCATCCTGAAAATGAGAGCTATCGGTGCAATGGAAAGCTGTCAGTTGGAACACATTTGAATGCCTGACAAGCTGGTCTCTTAGACAGCAGCACGAGACAACATGGCAGAGGCTTGATGCAGGAAGGTGGGACTCTAGGTGGTAGACTTGAGTTTCTTCTTTTAACTGTTATGCCTGGAGCTTCCAACAATATGTGGTTTTGTTTCTGTCAGGTACTCATTATATGTACACATATACAAAACCTAGATAGATAGGGAGAGAGAGAGAGAGAGAGAGAGAGAGAGAGAGAGAGAGAGGGCTATGTTTTTATAATTACATCAGTATATAGCTTGCAAGAGAAAAGTTATGCCAAGGTAATTAATTATCCCTTATATTATATCATTATAATACACATATAGATATGTGTTTGCCTGATCTTTTTTATGACAGGGTCTCAGGGAGCCCAAGCAGGTCTTAAATTTATTATGCAACTGAAGCTTGTTTTGAACTGCTGATCTTCATGCCTCATGAGTTGCCATGGCTAGCTCCTTTTAATATTTATTTACTGCAGTTTATTCACTTTGTATCCCAGCTGTAGCCTTCTCCCTCATTCCCTCCCAAACCCACCCTCCCTCCCTCTTTTCCTCCCATGCTGCTTCCCCAGTCCACTGATAGAGGAGGTCCTCCTCCCCTTCTATCTGACCCTAGCTTATCAGGTCTCATCAGGACTGGCTGCATTGTCTTCCTCTATGGCCTGGTAAGGCTGCCACCCCTTTGGGAGGAGGTGATCAAAGAGCCAGCCACTGAGTTTATTTCAGAGACAGCCCCTGTTCTCCTTACTAGGGAGCCCATTTGGACACTGAGCTGCCATGGGTTATATCTGTGTAGGGGTTCTATGTTATCTCCATGAATGGTCCTTGGTTGGATTATCAGACTCAGAAAAGATCCCTGTGCCCAGATTTTTTTGGTTCTGCTGTTCTTCTTATGGAGCTCCTGTCTTCTCCAGGTCTTTCTATCTCTCCCTTCTTTCATAAGATTCCCTGCACCCAAAGTTTGGCTATGATTCGCAGCATCTACTTTGATACCCTCCTAGGTAGAGTCTTTCAAAGGCCCTCTGTGGTAGGCTCCTGTCTTTTTCCTTGTTTTCTCCCTCTTCCAATGTCCATCCCGTTTGCTTTTCTGTATGATGACTGAGCATCTTACCCAGAGTCCTCCTTCTTGCTTAGCTTCTTTAGGTATACAGATTTATTAAAGGCAGCATCTATTCCAATGATAAGATAATTTTGACCTAAAATAAAACTTGTTTGTTTAGTCATGTTTGTTTGTTTGAGACATTAACTTGCTAGGTAGCCCAGGCTAACCTTGAAATTGTGATCCTCTAACCTTAGCCTCACAGGGCCAGCCTCTGGCACCCCACTCAACTAAAATATTCCTTGTATTTCTTCTTAAATTTAACTGTACACAGACTCTGGCTAAGAAATTTAAACTAGCGGGGAATGGTGGCACATGCCTGTAATCCCAGCACTCTGGGATGCAGAGGCTGTCTGATCTCTGTGAGTTCAAGGCCAGCCTGGTATACAAAGCAGGTCCAGGACAGCTAAGTCTACACAGAGAAACCCTGTCTTGAAGAAGAAATTTAAACTAAAAGTGATGGTTTTGTTCATTTGACTTTAGCTTTTCTTGCCTTTTCAATGTGTAGTGAAGGCTTTTGCTCTATCGTCTGACTCACCACCCAAATGAAAAGGCGAAGAAGTTTCTTCCACTTCCCTTGGAAGTTACCACTCTAACTAGTGTTCAAAAGGAAATCCAGACTGAGGCATAAATCATGGAAGAATCTCATTGCTTTGACGGGAGATCTGATTCCTCCAGGTTGTGGCTATTTGAATGTCTCCAAACCTTTCCTCTTTCAATGCTGGCCTTTACCTTAACTATTTCCTATGTCCCAAGTCCTTAGAGAACATGTCTCAACAAGGTCAATGTCTTTTATGAATTCCCCTGTGCAGCCCTTGAGGGCTTGTTTATCTGTCCTACAAGTCTGTCCTGCTGCCCTTGTCACTTCAAGTTCTGGAAGTGGCTCTGGGCTTCCCTGTTTATCATATCTTACTGTTGATAACAATATCTTCTTCCTCTGGCTTTTGCCAAAACACTTCTTCCCTCTTGTCTCCTCTGCCCCTCCTAAGTGTTATAGATAACATTTAACTGTCATTAGTTAAAAGACTTTTCTGTTGTTGCTGTTTAAGGGAACTTGGGGTAATTGCAGTTTTCTGAATCAATTAACTAGGATTTGTTGTTGTTGTTGTTGTTAGGTCATTGCAAAAATCTTTATTTAAAAAACTTAAGTACAAGAGTAGGATGGCTTTATGGTTGGTTACATTTATACATAATCATTAAGAATATAATTTATCAAGAAAGAGGTCAGCAGGAGTAGGAAAGGGCTCAAAGAGGGAACTGGGGAGAATATGATCACAATACATTCTGTATGTGTGTATGTGTGTGAGCGCATTCACGCATAAAATTGTTAAAACTTAAAAATCAGTAATTTTATTAAAAGAATATAATTTATCTCTGTCCTAAACTGCATTTTTCCTTTGTGGACTTCTTTTCATGGTATTTTTACATTTCAAACCATATTAAAAACTACATTGGTATAGACTCCCGACTCAAATCCCAAATGGAGAAAAAATGATTTTCATATCTTCCTCAGTGTTTGTGCTGCTTGCCAACTGAGCGGGTATGTGACCAGGACTGACTATTACAATGTTATAATAGTCAGTATTATATGACTATCCTTACCAGTGGCTTAGATCAGTCTAGTCCAGATAGGAGTAGCTTTCTACGAAGAACATGGACCGATGGGCATCTCCCTTAACCAAATTGGAGTTAAGTTAGCGAAGCAAGGAGAAGGAGAGGAGAAGCTGCAAGGTTTGTGCCCAGCACTAAGGCCTTGATGAGGAGGCCCCTCCTCCTCATGTTATCTTTCACTTTCTTTAGCTTGGTTACCAGGTAACTGGAGCCTATTTAGCCCCACAGCTAAATGCTACAAACTCCTTCACTCTTGAAACCTATTTTTGTGCTTTAGATTTATTGACAGTGGAACTTCCAGAGTTGCTTTGTTTTATATTGGAGGGAAGCAACACCCCCACAACTCACCTGTACCCCCTACCCCAGTTCTCACTCTGCCCAGTGGTGAGGCCCGCAGGCAAATGCCTCCCTCCTATTTCAAGATATTCAGCTTGAAATAACATGGCATGTCGCTTACCAAAAATCCATACTAGGTAATTTCAAGCCTCATGCAGTTCACAATGCTGCCTCGAAATAAACAGTCTGCTCAAGATCGCAGTTCTATTTAGGAATGTAATCAATGTATTTTTAAAAATTTTAACCATATTATAATAAATATATATATAACAAAATTGTTAGGCCCATCAAGGTGTGTGTTTTAGTGACATAGTACTCACTCAGATTGTATGATGAAAGGGAAGGAATCCTTGAGTGATTCCTGTTATACCAACATCTAGAATTCCCCTTAAAAACTTGAAATGCTGAGTGGAACTGTTGTTTACCCCAGGCTCTCTGTTAACCACTGCTCTGTTTTCTGTCTGTGTGACTTTGACTGCTCTGGATGAGAGCGGGGAACAACACAGTGTGTCTTCCGAGCTTGTACTTTCTTTGGCTTGGCTTGCTGTCTCCCAGGTTCATCCACATGTCATATATCAGGATTTTCTTTCCACTCAGGATGAAATGATGCTCCACACTGTGCACATAGACCATGTTTCTTTTATCTAATAGTTGGCTGGTAACACTGGTTTGCTCTGCACAGTAGCTATCATGATTATTTCTGTTGAATATGGGTGCACAAATATCTGATCAAGTCCCTGATTTCAGTTATTTTAGGCTTATGTCCAGAGGTGAATTAGCTGAGTCATATGTTAATTCTAAGATATGAGGAACCATCTTGTTTTCCACAGCAGCTGTACCATTTTTCAATCCTACCAACATTGCAGAAGTATTCAAATTTCTACCCATCTTTGCGTGATTTCTAAAATAAATAGAGAGAAAATACTTTTTAAAAAAATTTTTTTTTGTATTTTTCTACCAGCCATTCCAAGGAGTATGTTATGAGTTTATGAGTTCTGATTTGAGTTTCCTGAAAGATTAGTGATGTGTGTAGGACAGCCTTTTGTGTCTCTTCTAACATTTTAAATAGTGTTTATCATCTGAAGCCTCCTTGCTGGATGAGAACTTGATGGCTTTTAGCGTGGAAACCATCATTTCTTCCTCTCTCCACGACTAGAAAAGGTTTTCTAAAATAGTCCTTTATGGAACAAGGATAGAGATTTCCCAAGGTCAAGAGAAAGAAATTTTGTAAGCCCCACCTGCCCCCAAATTGGAGTGATTCCTGATTTTGTTTGTTTCCTATATTTTCAGTCTTTTGATATTGACTTCACCTCCCAAAGCAAACTTTTGGAATATTTTAATAATAGTAACCTGTACTCCCAATCCAATGCTACAGCTGTGTGTAGATAAAAACAAGAGCTTCAAAGGACAATAAATACTGTACACGTAACCTCAGACCTCTTGATTATGTGACAGTGAGTTCATCCTGTGCCGGAACATTAACAGGTTTTTGATGTTTTTAGACTTATTTATTTTATTTTATATGTGTGAGTGTTTTGCCTATATGTATATATGTATGCATGTATGTATGTGTGCAAGTGCATGTTGGTGCATGTGGAAGTCAGATGAGGGTGTCAGATCCCCTAGAACTGGAGTTTTAGAAAGTTTGTAAATCTTTCCAGTTTATGAAGCCATTAAAATAAGACTCTATATTGGTTCTACATTTTGAGTTACAGTATGTATTCTGGGAACTCCATAACCCATCCTAAATCAGCCAATTGAAAGAGCTAAATTCAAAGTAAATTTTTTACATAGATATTTTTTCAGTGTGGCTACATTGATTGAGAAAAGGAAGACTGAGATCTAGCACTGCCCCTAGGTCTTCCTTAGACTGGGTATCCTAACGTGAAAGTATGGTTTAAATAGAAGGCAAGAGCTTTGCATAACCAAGAGGTCTTCAAGGCCGGTCCCTGAATGCCCATCATTCTCTTGCTCCAGTTTCTCCTACAAGATGGTCTGACAAACTATAAATCTTTCTCCCATTGACAAAGTTACTCCTCTGGCCTACTCTAGGGCCTCAGCCTTTCCTTCTCCAAGAATGGGGTTCCTGAGTGAATTTCAATTTTTCAGGGTCTGTTATTTCAGTAGCCACATAGCCAAAAGAAAGGATACAAATACTTTCTTTAGAATATTTCATCCTTGCCAGGTGGCCAAAATATGACAACTTTATAGAAAGCCAAAGACACAACACTCACTAGTGCCCTCCAAGGTAAGAACTAGCAAGTGAGCTAATTGTTCCTTCCAGGAGCCACACATGAAAAGCTGTGTGTTTGAATGGTTGGCCTCTCCTTTGTTTTTCTACCTTGGGATGGAAGAAATTATAATTTAGAATCTATACAATTCTTGTACTAATTTTTTTCAACCAAACAGGAGAGCTGTTTGGCATCCTAAGGGTTTATCAGAGAAACTCTGATATTTAAGATAATGATGTGACTTATTATGGAAGACATATGACTCAATGTCACAGATTGTATTTCCACATTAGTCTAGTCCAAAACTGTTCCCTGTCTCTCAATAAAGCCATTAAGTTTGCTGGTAATTATAAGCTAAACCATTCATAGCTGTCTCAAAAACATGTTGGTTCTCTTTTATAAAGAAAGTTGAACCATCCTTCTTTAACAATTGAAAGTAAGAAAATAGGAACATAGCTATTTGAAAGGCTTCCCCCTTCACAGCAAAGGATAGATTATAAATCACAGGATGTTTCCCTTATTCCCTGAACAAAGATAATAGAGCCAGAAAGAGTCCTGGCATCAGACAAGTGTCATGATGACTCCAGTGAGAACACTGTGGCCCGCATCGCCTCTCACCTTTGCATGATGATGAAAAGGTGGTCCAGAAACTGCTTCCCTGGGAGATAGAAGCTTGGAAAGCAAACAGTAAGGAACAGTTAAGGGAAGCAACTGACACCTCCAGAAGGCACCTCAGAGGTCAATGAGAACATAGATTGCTTTCCCTCAGGCCCTGGTGACAATGACAGAGGGAGGAAGCATCCTAAATCATAGTCTGAATTATTGTTTCCTGAATGCAATTCTGAGGCCATTTCAGCTGTGCTTATCAGCATTGAACAAAACATTCTTCTCTACTCAGGATCTGAAGCAAATGAGGGGAATCTACAGAGGCACCCTTTATACACACACACACACAAATTCACACACCTGTCTCCAGAGGAAACAAAAGGGTACTCCTGGGATGGGCCTAGTTAATATGGGTGTCCAAGGAATTATCCGAGACAGACACTGTAAAAATGAAGCTATCAATGAAAGAGAGAGAGAGAGACTGAGAGAGAGTGTGTTTTGGTGTTGGTGTTGGGGTGTTGGGGGTGATGCTTTAGAACCCCCAGGTTTTCTTGGATTATATTACCCAGGCTTCTCCAGTTCTGCTCTTGCAGAATAGGAGCTGTCTTCCAGGCTTTGAGTGATTGAAGGGGCTGGTTAGCAGGTGATGAAGAAATCAGAGCGCTAGAAATAAGAACTCAGGATGATCCTCCATCTCTGCAAAGGGAAGCAGCAGGTGCTAGGGATCCATCTTGTTCTGACAGCACCCCTGGTGTCTCATGTGGTGCCACACACCAGCAGGCAGGGGATGTTCTATTGTGGTTAACGGAAAACGCCACACTCAAGCAAGCCCATCAAAGGCTAAGAAAGCCTTTGGATACCTTGTAGTAGGGAAAGAGGAGACTGTAGTCTTTAAAGAGGAGACCTGCTCACCAGAGTTTCTTCCTAACTTCCTCCTCTCCTGAATCTCGGTAAGAACAAAGCAAGACTGCTGACTTAGGAGACTTAAGTTGGAAAACAGGAAGCTTTTGTTTGGTTTTGCTTTCCAAACTAGAGTGTATTGACAATAAAAAGGAGTGTTATTCATGTTTTCCCATGGCATGAGTGAGCCTCACTCTTGATCCATACTTCTCAGCTAGGCAACATTGTCCCCCTCTCCTCAGGAGCAGGAATGTACCTCAGTTGGCAGAGTGTTTGCCAAGTACACATAAGACCCTGGGTGCAATCCCTAGCACTGTGTAACCCAGGGCTGATGCTGCATGCTGTAATTGTAGCATTCTGAAGGCAGAGGCAGGAAGATGAGAAGTTCAAGGTTATCATCTCCTTAGAAAGTTAAGCTGTGCAACAAGTTCAAGGCCAGCCTGGGGGACATATCAATCTTTAGATATTTAATCTATCTTTAAATGGACCTTTGACTCAGTTCAGGATATGAAGAAGATTGAGGTAAGCTAGGCTGCTTCGAGATTGTGAGTATAGATGCGCCAAATGATCTTCACTGAGGAAAAGGGGCATGTTCACCCATGAACCTGCTCAGGTTCATGTGTTGTTGGTGGACTTTCCCCCCCAAGAAGCCAGTGAAGGGGCTTCAGAGCCTGGAAGGACTCCAGTGGGAGTCTCCTGCACAATTGTATAGCCCTCAGGTTAGCAGGTCACAATCCCATCAACGGCAAAGCACTGTCTCCTCAGCTAAGCCTGACATCAGCCGTCTCCCTGAAATACATCATGGAAACATCTCGAAGCCGAAATGATTTTTTCTTTCTATTTTTCCATTGTAAGTGTGTGTCTACACTATGAGACCTGGTAGAAAGCTGTCCATGCAGCCCCCGAAGTCTTCGATTGCTAAAGGTGTTGCTCTTCTCAGAACGGTCATTTCTTTGCTGAGACCCTTTTAGGTAGTGAGTTTCCTCCCGTGCTAGAACTTCAGTCTCCCCAGAATATGGACACAAAGCCTTTTAAGTGGTACTAATGTGGCCCAAGAGCCAGCCACATACCTACCCCTCTACCTTCCATGCTCAGTATACAATTTGTCAGCAGTGATATTCCAGGGCATGGTCAGTGGACTTGTCCAATTGAACAAGGCCAAGACTCTTTGCAGGGCGCTCTAACTTATGCTCTAACCTGTGGTATGAGCTTTGACATTATTGTCCACAATCAGATTATGACTCAGACAGCCACAACACACACACACAAAGTTCTTCATGGCCGGTAACCTGAGAAACACTGCTAGAAAGGCACACACACACACACACACACACACACACACAAAGTTCTTCATGGCCAGTAACCTGAGAAACACTGATAGAAAGGCACACACACACACACACACACACAAGTTCTTCATGGCAGTTAACCTAAGAAACAGTGATAGAAAAAATGAATGTCTAAGCATGCCCATTTCTTCTAAAAGCAAGAAAGGTGCATGGTCTCTTCATCCTTCAAAGTTTTATTATATGGGATTTTGGAATCTTGACTTCCTAGAGACCTCCTCACTAAAGACCTCTTGACTTTAAACACATTCAGGGTACTGGGTGCAGGGGCAGCCAGAGCTTAGTCGCTTACACCCTGCAGGGTCCTCCTTCCTTGCTATCATAGATTCACTCCTCTGAGTGAGCTAGGCAGGCCTCCTTGAGAGTGACTAAGGTGGTAGTTGCTGTTGCCCAAAAGAGCCAGCTGCCGAAAAACACAGGAGCAGTTCTTATCCCAACAAAATGGCTTTGTTGCTGTTGTGGTTCTTTTGCTGTCTCTGATCATAGCTTTCATTTTATCACTATGTGTTGTCTTATAGCCGGAGTACTTATTAAGATTGTACTAAAGAAAAAGAAAGGAAAGAAAAAAAAGAAACAGGAAAAGAAAAAAAGAGAGAGGAGGGTGGACAGAGGTTAGAGTATGAAAACGCCTTAGCTTTGTGACAGGCTGACAATGAAAATTTCCTAAAGCAACCTTGTGTCTCTGTTGGACTATCAGGCTCTTGAAACAATTCCCAAAGAAATAAGAATTTTCCGAGGAATCTCATTCTGTGAGAAAGAAAAGGGACCAGCCGGGAGAGGGGGATAGTCTCCAGGAAGAGATTTCACACATTTCTAACAATTTGTCAGACTTACAGGTGAGACTGAGCCCAGATAAGAATGGACTGATGTGAGCAGGCCACACCTTTATGGGGACTGTGGGCACTTCGCCGGCACTGCTTAGCTATACAAATTGTTGACCTTCTGTTTAAACTTAAATCTCATTCAGAATTTGGGGATTCTCTGGATCCCTTTCCCCCTTTCATAATGTGGCCTTATTGGCTAAATCTCTCTTTTCTGCTTTCCACTTTTAATTTGACTCTCAGTTGGCTTATTAAAGGTGAGTGGATGGACCTGACTTGGGGCACAGGTTGTAACCCCCAACTTTGATTACAGCTATTATAGTCATTCTGCTGATTGGTTTCTTTAGACCTCAGTTTCCTTATCTATGACACATGAATGAGAATTATTTTTAGGTGAGACTCCAGGGCTGACCAAGTTGAAGCAAAGCTACTGGTTATTCAGTGCTCAATGTCCCATGCTTAGAAGCAGGTTTGTGAATAAGTGTGGGAAAGGTGATTGTTGGCCTGATTCTTTTGCCTCATCCTCTAAAGTTCTTCACATTTATGAGCACTTAACTAGTAGCTCTGAAAAATAATACTTTAAGGAAGACTGGAATAATTATTAGTTCATGCAAAGGAACATTCGTATCAAGCATAACACTGAGAAGTGCCATGTCTGCACTGGTAAGTTCATTGCCTGGTGAATATATTAACATTGTGCTTATGGAATTTGGGCAGAATAAGTGATGTAGAAGAACTTCATGTATTCTTAGCTTATCTGATAGAAAGAAGATGGTCATAGTCCACATTGGTTGGAGAAAGGACAACTATTTTTATTCTCTGAAAAGGAGTCCAGTAGAAAATTAAACTCATAGTTCTCATTTCATGATAAATTGTTGTGAAATGGCTTTGATCTCTGGCATTCCTGTATGCCAGGATGAACTTGAATCCTTTGCAATAAGAAGGGCCATTTTTAAGGAATCACCATTTCTTCTGCATTCCTATGGTTTAGGATGATGTGCTATGATACTAGCATTAAGTCACAGGATAGGGGTAGGACCAGCCTATCTGTGTTGTCCCTTGGCCAAGTACGCATATGGTCCAAAAGGAGCCAACCATGATCTCCTCTGGGCTGTTACATGTGAACAGAAGAAATGAATTCCCTCACCCCCTTCTCCTTTTCCCATTCTAATCTGGGCTCACAAAGCTGTGATTAATTAGTCAGGAAGGGGCTTTGACTTTCTACTTCTCCTATGCTTCTCAATACTAAGGTGAGCAGAAAAGCAACCCAACATCCATAAAAGAGCAGATAGGTGAGGTGGAAGAACATGGGAGGGCCTGCATTTTGACTTTCTGAATGCTGTTGAGCAACCAAGATTCCATCCACTGTTGATTGGCATTGGGAGTAAGACTAATATTTGTTTGAAGATCCAGGTTGTAAGAAATGCATAGTGAATCGTGTATACTTGTGGGCAGAAGCTGACTTTCAAGAAGGCCTTGTTAAGGACAGGTGGACTGATTCAGGATCCTATATCTGTTTTCTATAGTAAGGGATGACTGATACCACTCTCTTTTCACAGTCCTTTGATAAGGAGCAGTAATGTGTATCCTGCATTTCTCCTTGCCATTCTGAAACACATATTGCTAGTTGCACAGAGAAAGCGATTATTTTCTGTGTGAGAAGGGCACAATACTGGCCTCCTTTCTGTATAACGAATATCCTGTGAATAGGAAATAGAAGACCATTAACCTCCCCACTTTAGGATCCAGAGAACATGTTTGTGGAGTCTATAGATTGGCATTTTGGTGTTCTGCAATGCAGAAAGAAAAGGGGTCACTTCAAGAGTGTACTGATCCTTTGAGAGCATATTTCCTTCTAAAATATTGAACTTCACTCTTGTGGTAAGGCCATGTTCAGTTTTTATGGAGTTAAAACACAAGGAAAACAGATTTTTAAATGCTTTCCTCAGCAGTTCACCATCTATACCTAAAAGAATGTTAACTCAAATTGAGGTTTAGCTTCAAGATTTTAGCCATCTCTGTGCATAACCTTGGTTCTCGTCTCTTTGATGGCCTCCACTTATTTAATAACTGATAAATGCTGCCTGTCCACCCTGCAGTCTGACCACAGGGTTATTTTATGAGCATACAGAGCAGGGTAAAGAGAAGGGGGGTTTTATCTATAGATTTAGAGTCTAAGGAGTTTATAATACATCTCAGATTCTGAATTCTGAGCCAGTTTTGAATTACACTTTTTTTTTTTAACCTGTGGCCTACAGAAAGGCAGAGGATTCAACAGCTCCACAGAGGAGAAGATGAGAAAAGATGACCATAAAACAAATCAAATTACATGAAAGCAAGTGAAGTCACTATCTAGGTGATGGATTTGGGATCAGGACACCTTTTATGGTATCTGGATGTGTGGACAAAGGGAACTTAAAAGGGAGGCAATATCTGTCTTCAGAATTCATTTCTAACTTGATTATGTGCTCTGGTAATTTCCTTTCACTGTTGCGTTAATTGAAAATGAGTGTGGTTATTACCTAACTTATTGCAGTCTGCTTCAGCAGCTTCTTAGACATCCCCATGTTAGATAAAAAGTATCTGAGTCTTAGCTCCAGAAGGACCAACTGCATAAAAACAAGAAGGTGAGGAATCTCTCTAACCACCAGCATTCTCTCATTAGGTTTGAAAGTGGATCTTCTGATTATTAAGATAATTGGAGCCCTCAATTTCTGCTATACATTTCTCTGATGGTATAATTTGTAGTCTTTTAACTAAGTAGATACTGTCTCCATGGCAAGGCTGTAAGCAGGAAAGAAAAATGCCATTTCTGCATTAATGAAGTTTACAAACCCCTTATTTACCCTAAGAAGATTAGAGATGGCTCTATCTGTGAGCGCCTGTAAGTGAGAGGACATAATAAGATATTATACACAAAAGATGCCCAACAGGGATGACAGAAACCTGTACATTTTTAGCCAGTTCTCAGAGCAAGATTACAGTGGATGAGGGGGCAGTAACAGGTCACTCAGGTTCAGCCGATGATAATGAGTTGGTCCCGGTCAGTCACCCGGACAGAATGTAGCATTTGCTGTGGTCAGTGACTTGCTTCCTACCACTTTCTCTTTCATTCCTTCACAACCCCTTGTCTTCTCAAGGCTTCTCTGCCCGGTGGTCAGTGGTTCACAGCATCCTCAGCCCTGTTCGATTTGCCATCTGAACATGTAGCATATCCACAGCCTGTCCATTTGTACTCACTGCCTCATCTCCCTTCCTGCCCTCATAGCTTAATCTGGGAAACAGCAGTGGTCTTACTGACGTCCCCACTTCTCCTCTTGTATCTGAGAGTCTATTCACCAGATGGCAGAACTCTTCAAAGCTTAGATGTGTGCTTGGGGGTGATGAGAGCATAGTTGGGAAAGTACTTGCTTTGCAAGCACAAGGCCCTGCATTTGATTCTCCCAAAACCTACATTGAAAATCAAGACCCAAGTATGACCAGTGGCTGTGTACAGCTCCATGCTGGGAAGGCAGAGAAGCTGAATCTCGAAGTCTGTCTCTTCACCCTAGTGAAGTCTAAGCTAAGGCAAGTCTTATGAAAAAGAGCATTTAATTGAGGGCTTGCTTAACATTGTCATCATGGAAGCATACATTCGCATTGGAGCAGTATCTGAGAGATTTTCATCCTGATCCACAGTCAGGCAGACAAAGAGTCAGGGAGATCCATTCCCAGTATCATACCTCATCCAATAATGCCACACCTCCAAATCCTTCCAAGCAGTTCACCTGGTGAGTAGGAGTACAAATATATGAGCCTACAGAAACCATTCTCATTCAGACCACCACACTGGATCCTTGGGGTTTACCTAAGACCGTCTAGCCTAATGCATAAATTATCGTCCAGTGAGAGATCCTGCCTCAAAAACAAGGATGGGGCACAGTCTCACTTCCACAGAGAGAGGTTCTAATTAAAGAATAATTCTGCTCTGGAGATGCTATGTGCTTTCTGTTATTTCCAAATCACCTCCATAAGTCTTTAATTTTTGGTGCCAAAACCCAGGAGGGGTTTTGAGATCCTTCACGGCAATTGTCTAGCCAAACTTTCCTCTCTTCCCTTATACATCTCCCTCTTTCTTCTAAGACACATACCATCAAGAGCTCAACAGCTTTCTGGACTTACTGGGGATTAGTGGCTGCCACTCTAGTTGAAACCTAGAGGGGTTTAGTATGGCATATGACCTCAGTTTGGGTCTTTTCCTCATCTGTCTTTCTCTCCCTCCTTGCTTTCTGCTGCCGCTCTACTACCAGCACCAGCACCACCATCTTCCAACATTTAGATCAGAGACCTTTCCCTATTGGTCCACAGAATATTCAATAAGGTCCAGATTCAGTCTAAGGGTACCCTCAACTGACACCCTCATGAAGATCCTCATTTGTTTCTGTCTACTTTCTGATTATAAGTGATGATTTATTATCAGAAACATACCTCACCCTTTCATTGCTTAAAGCAGGTCCAAGATCTGTATTCCTAAATACTTCTGCTTGTCTTAAAACAAACCTTTATGTATTAGTACTCCTGATGACTGAAGTCTAGATCCAATACAAATTCGATAATGCTTTCTGACTTTCAGATTCTCATTAATTCAGAAAACTTCCTATACAGAATGGGCAGAAGGTCTTAAGTATTTCCTACATCCACGTTCCTTTTACTTCTTCATTTCTGTCCTCTGCTCAAGGCCTTATTTCTACACTTAAGGTTTATAAGCTCAAACTTTTATACCTAATTCTCTGAACTCTCATGCAAATGTTAATCTGGCTGATAAGATCCCTCCTTAACAGAAGCAGAACACATTAAGTTATATTAGTAAATTTTCCTGTGATGTTTAAGGCATGCTAGCTCTGAGTGAGATTTGGCCTTCCCATTCCAGACTCATGCATGTTTATCCTCATACGTGTTTGTCCCCCTGTCTTGGGTCAGCCTTGGCCCCTGACTCTGTGATTTGGAAAAGGAAAGCAAAACAACCAAATTCTTCCTTAGTCCTGGAATTGGGATGGTAGCTTTACTTAGGAAGTTACTCCTCTGCAACTGCAATGTTGTGCTGTGATTCTAGTCACACTATCAACTGCTTATAGACTCAGCTTCCTTGAACTGAGGCCAGGCAATTCTTTACCACTTCTTTATTTTGCTATTTCTGACCTACCTGACTAGGCCATACGTATTACCTCCTCCTATTGCCACACTAACCTACCTAATGTTTCTTAAGGAAAACAGTGTCACAATCCACATTTTATCTTGAAATGATAAAACTTGAAAAGTTCAGGTGGGTGGTAGGCTCACTTTACCACACTGAGCAGAAAGCAACCTTGTGGATGGTGGTGCCAACCATGTAGGGTATCTGAACACCAGCTCAGCAGTGAGAGCAGAGTGGTAGGCAGGCTGTACTGTAGACCCCCAAACCACGACTTCAGGTGAGTAGAGAATGGACAGAAAAATGGGGGGGGGTCCATCTTTAGACCACCTAGCTAATACTGGGAAAAATACCTGGCTCCAGCCCTAGGCCAACAGCTCAAGCCCACTGTCTGTGGATACCTTCCTGGTACTGGCAGCTTGGCTTGCAACTCCAACCTTGGATGCTCACTCTTACATGGAATGGATACCATCTGGTACAGGGGTAAGGCTCCAAACCCAGGCACCCAGGCTTACCCACAAGGTTCCTGGTTCTAAACCCTGGAGCACACTCTCACCTTATTGTGGACACCTTCTGGTAACAGCAGCACACAGCTCTGACCTCCTACAGTCACTCTCACCATCCAGTGGAGTGGATACCTTCTGGTACCTGGAAAACATTAAGGAAAGCACAAATTGAAGAAATCCTGGAGAGGGAGAATTTAGAAAAGAAAACTAGAACTGCAGGTAAGCATAACCAACAGAATACAGGAAATGGAGGAAGGGATCTCAGGTGTAGAAAGCACAGTGGAAGAAATTGATACATCCGTCAAAGAAAACGTTAAATCCAAAAATTCCTGACATAAAACATCCAAGAAATCAAGGACACCATGAAAGGAAGAAATCTAACAATGATAGAAGAAAGAGAAGATTTCGGCTCAAAGGACCAGAAAATATTTTCAACAAAATCATAGAAGAAAATTTTCCCAGTCTCAACAAAGAGATACCTATAAGCATATAAGAGGCCTAGAGAACACAAACTAAACTAGACCAGAAAAGAAAATCCTTCTGCCATATACTAATCAAAACACTAAATATACAGAACAAAGAAAAAATATTAAAAGCAATAAGGGAAAAAGGCCAAATAACATATAATGACAAACCTATCAGAATCACACCTAACTTCTGAGCAGAGTCCATAAAAGCCGTAAGGACCAGTATAGACGTCTTGCAAACCCTAAGAAACCACAGATGCAAGTTCAGAGTACTATACCCATCAAAATTTTCAATCATCATAGATGGAGAGGACAAGATATTCCACAACAAAAACAAATTTAAACAATATCTGTGCATAAACCTAGCCCTACAGAAGATACTAGAAGGAAAACTCCCACCCATGGAAATTAAACAAAACCCCCAAAACACAGGATATAAAAAATTTCACTACAGCAAAGCCAAAAGTAGATCAGCACACAAACACTCTACCACAATCAATATCAAAAGAAAAGGAACTAACAATCACTGTTCATTAATCTCTTTCAACATCAGTGGACTCAATTCTCTAATAAAAAGATACAGACTAACAGAATGGATGTGTAAATAGGACCCATCATTCTGATGCATACCAGAAACACACTCAGCCACAAAGAAAGACAGTACCTGTGAGTAAAGAGCTTGGGAAAGGTTTTTCAAGCAAATGGACCCAAGAAGAAAACTGGAGTAGCAACTCTAGTATCTAATAAAATAGATTTTCAACCAAAATTAATCAAAAAATGAGGAATGTCACTTCATACTCATCAAAGGAAAATTCCACCAAGAGAACATCTCAATTCTGAACATCTATGTTTCAAATTCAAGGGCACCCACATTTGTAAAAGAAACATTAATAAAGTTTAAACAACACAGATTCCCACACATTAATAGTGGGAGACTTCAACACCCAACTTTCACCTAAGGACATGTCACCAAAACAGAAACTAAACAGAAATAATGACCCTCACATGTATCAGGAATAAAATGGACTTAACAGACATCTACAGAACTTTTCACTCAAACACAAAAGAATATATCTTCTTCTCAGCACCTCACAGAACCTTCTCCACACACACACACATGTATATATGGTCAGTCACAAAGCAAGCCTCAACTGATACAAGAAGATGGAAATAATCTCTTGTATCCTATCAGACCACCAGGGTCTAATGCTGGACCTCAGCAACAGAAATAGCAAAAAGCCTACACATACATGGAAACTTAACAACTCTCCACTCAATGAGAGCTAGGTCAGGGAAGAAATAAATAAAGAAAGAAATTAAAGACTTCCTCTAATTCAATGAAAATGAAGCACAGGATACCCAAACTTAGGGGACACAATGAAAGCAATGCTAAGAGAAAAGTTCATAGCACTAAGCGCCTTCATAAAGAAATTGAAGACATCTCATATAAGCAACTTAATGGCACGCCTGAAAGCCCTAGATGAAGAAGAAGAAGAAGAAGAAGAAGAAGAAGAAGAAGAAGAAGAAGAAGAAGAAGAAGAAGAAGAAGAAGAAGCAGCAGCAGCAGCAGCAGCAGCAGCAGCAGCAGACACACCCAAGAGGAGTAGATGGCTGGAAATAATCAAACTCTGGACTGAAATCGATACATTAGAAACAAACAAAAACAATTCAAAGAATCAAAGGAACCAAGAGCTGGTTCTTTGAGAAAATCAACAAGATAAACCCACCCTTAGCCAAACTAACTAAAAGGCAGAGAGACACTATCCAATCAATGAAATCAGAAATGAAAAGGGGAACATAAGGACACAACAACAAACACCAAGGAAATCCTATGCCACAAACTTTGAAAATCTAAATGAAATGGGCAATTGTCTTGATATATTCTACTTACAGAAGATGAATCAAGATCAGGTAAATAAATCAAATAGTCCTATATTTCCTAAGGAAATAAAAGCAGTCATCAAAAGTCTCCGATCCAAAAAAAAAAAAAAAAAGCCCATAGCAAGATGGTTTTAGTGCAGAATTCTACCAGACCTTCAAAGAAGAGCTAACTCCGATATTCTTTAAACTATTCCACAAAATAGAAACAGAAGGAACATTACCAAACTCATTCTGTGAGGCCGCAGTCACCTTGATACCTAAACCTCACAAAGACCCAACAAAGAAAGACAATTTTAGGCCAGTTTCCCTTATGAACATTGACACAAACATACAGTAAGTTACTTGGAAACTGAATCCAATAACACATCAAAGATATCATCCACCATGACCAAGTAGGCTTCATTCCAGGCATGCATGGGTGGTTCAATATACAGAAATTCATCTATGTAATCCACCATATAAAGAAACTGAAAGAAAAAAAACATAATCGTCTCCTTAGATGCTGAAAAAGCATTTTACAAAATCTAACATCGTGTCATGTTTAAAGTCTTGGAGAGATCAAGGAGACAAGGCACAAACTTAAATGTAGTAAAAGGAATATACAACAAGCCTATAGCCAATATCAAACTAAACGGAGAGAAACATAAATCAATTCCACTGAAATCAGGGACAAAGCAAGGCTACCCACTCTTTTCCTATTTCTCCAACATAGTAGTTAAAGTCCTAGCTAGAACAATAAGACAACTAAAGGAGATCACGGGGATTCAAATCAGAAAGAAGTCCAAGTATCACTATTTGCAGATGATATGATAATATACATGAGTGAACCCAAAAGTCTAAACTCGTACAGCTGATAGACACCTTCAGCAAAGTGGCTGGATACAAAATTAACTAAAAAAAACATTCAGTAGCCCTCTCTCTATAAAAGACAAATGGTCTGAAAAAGAAGTTAAAGAAACAACACCTGTCACGATAGACACACACACATGTATCTTGGTATAACGCTAACCAAGCAAGTGAAAGACCTGTATGAAAAAAAAAAACCTTCACGTCTCTGAAGAAAGAAACAGAAGATATCAGAAGATGGAAGGATCTCCCAGACTTATGGCTCAGTAGGATTAACATAGTAAAAAGGCCATGCTACCAAAAGCAACCTACAAATTCAAGACAATTCCCATCAAAACGCCAACAAAATTCTTTCCAGACATTGAAAAAAACAATTCTCAAATTCATATGGAAAAACAAACAAACAAAAACAGAAGAGCTAAAACAATCCTGTATAATAAAAGATCTTCTGGAGGTTTCTCCATTCCTAATCTCACTCTGTACTATACAGCAACAGTAATAAAACCTGTACGGTACTGGCATAGAAACCAGTGGATGAACAGAATCAAATTGAAGACCCAGAAATGAGTCCACACACCTATGGATACCCAATTTTTGACAAAGCAGCCAAAGCCCTAGAATGGAAAAAAGATAGCATCTTCAACAAATGATGCTGGTCTAACTGGATGTCTACATGTAGAGAAGCATAAATAGATCCATATTTATCACCCTGCACAAACTTAAAATTCAAGTGGAACAAAGACCTCAACATAAAACCAGACACACTAAATCTGATAAGAAGAAAAAGTAAGGAAGAGCCTTGATCACATTGGCACAGGAGACAACTTCCTGAACAGAACACCAACGGCCCCAACTCTGAGATCAACAATTAATAAATGGGACCTCATGAAACTGAAAAGCCTCTGGAAAGCAAAAGACACTGTCAACAGAACAAAATGACATCCTACACACTGGGAAAAGATCTTTACCAACAGTATATCCAACAGAGGGCTATTATCCAGAATGTATAAAGAAATCAAGAAATTGAACACCAAAACCCAAATAATCCAATTAAAAAATGGGATGCAAAACTAAACAGGGAGTTCTCAACAGAAAAATATCAAGTGGTAGAGAAACACTTAAAGAAATGCTCAATGTCCTTAGTAGAGAAATGCAAATCAAATGACTCTGAGATTCCATTTTATACACATCAGAATGGCTAAGATCAAAAACTCAAGTGACAACGCATATTAGATAGGTTGTAGAAAAAGGGGAACCCTCTTCCATTACTGGTGGAAGTGTGAACTTGTACAACCACTTTGGAAATTAATCTGGTGCTTTCTCAGATAATTGGTAGTAGAGCTACCTCAAAACCCAGCTGTACAACTCCTGGAGAGATACCTGAAAAATGCTCCACTATACAAGAAGGACATTTGTTCAACTATGTAGTAAGTTTATTCACAATAGCCAGAATTTGGAACCAATGTAAATGCCACTCAACTGAATGGATACAAAAAATGTGGTACATTTACATAATGGAATACTACTCAGCTATTAAAACCAAGAAAATCATGAAATTTTCAGGCAAATAGAACTAGAAAAGATCATCCTGAGTAAGGTATCCCAGAAGCAGAAAGACACACATGGTATATACTCACTTATAAGCAGATATTAACCATGTAATATAGGATAACCATACTACAGACCTAAAGAAGCTAGACAACAAGGAAGACCTAAGTAGGATGCTCAATTCTCATTCAGAAGGCAACAGGGTAGACACAGGAAGTGGTAGAAGAGAGAGAACATATTTGGAGCCTAGTGTAGATGTTCTCTGGAAAACTCCCTCCAGCAGGAGATCGAAGCTCATGCAGAGAGTCACAGCCAAACTTTGGGCAGAAGACAGGGAGTCTTATAAAAGAAAGGAGTGATAGAAGGACCTGGAGGGGACACGTGCTCCACAAGGAGATCAACAAAGCCCAAAATCTAGGCCTAGGGGTCCTTGCAGAGAATGATGCATGAACCAAGGACCATGAATGGAGGGGGCCTAACCCCCCTGCTCTGATGTAGCACATAGGCAGTTCAGTCTCCATGTGGGTCTTCCATTAAGGGGAACATGGCCTGTCTCTGACATTCACCCAGTTGCCTGCTTTTTGATCACTTTGCCCTCCTTTTATATCAGACACAGGAGAAAATATCAGACCTCCAAGCTATTTTTTCTTTGTTTCTTTGTTATGTTGATAATTTTAATGTTTTTATGTGTGTGTGTTTGTTTTCATAGTTTTTACGTTGGCTTCTATGGAGAATGTAAACGTTTTTCTAGCCCCGCGCCTTCAATACTGGCATAGTAACAAAGGGAGCTAATGCTTTGAGATTCATAGATCCCAGCAGAGACTTGGGATAAATTTGCCCAGTGCTAGACAAGCTGCTGCCAGTGTGAGCTGCTACGGAGGCTCTGCCAGGGCTCAGTGCCTGCTACGTCTGTCTGGTATCTTCAGGCCAATGTTTGTATAACTGAAAGATAAAATGTTCTTCCCCCAACTCAGCACTCACGCAGAGAATAAAGGAGTATCTTGTTTCTGCCCACTTAAACACTGTGTCTTCCTTTTCAACTTTACGTTTTACAATGATGACTTAAAAATACAATCCCAACAAACAATAATGCCCCAAATTCTACTTTATTAAAATATATCTTATATATGATTGTGTATACTTAGACTGCCCATCTGTGATTATGGTTTGCTTCTTACATCATATACTTACTACCACATTCACTTATAAGTACATGGTAGTGTTGAAAACTTGGCCCAACTTTGTTTTGTTCATAATAAAACTTTAGAAAAGATAAAAGAAAAGTGAATGATCTTGGATTTCTTTGGAAAAATTAACATGAGTTTTTAAATTTAAAAATTTTAAATCTGCTTTTAAAGAAGACGACATGCATAAACATCCAATTCTGGTCAAAATGTTATCTCCTCACTCTTTATCACAGCCCTGGTTCTTCAAGGTGGTCCCTATTGTTTAAGGTTTGAACTCCTCTAGTATGCATTTTTCCCCCTCTTGAAGAGTTGCCCTCCCTTTAGATAAGAATGCAGGAATCTGATGTGACTTCTAGATGATCACAGTTACCTTATCCTTCTACTGGGTGCTGTAGAAGGAACAGCTATTGACAATTAAAGAAGAAAAAAAAACTATGTTAACTTACTAAACAAAGCTCACGTTAATTGCCATTCTAAAGCTTTAATGTTCCAGAGAAGGTGGCAATACAGGAGGGCCACTGGCTGCAGCTCAGCGTATACTAGCCAATGAAACAATGTATACTAGCCAATGAAACAATGCTCTAAATAAGTGCTTCTAGAGCAGCTCCGCTGGTTCTCTGCTAGAAGACTTTGTAGATACTGTGGAGGAGCTCCGGTCACAAGGAACCTTCATCCCTCTCATCCCAGACAAGAAACAATTCTTTACACCAGTCTTACATATTCTCCCGTTCTGTTCTGTCCCTGTGATAGTCTGAAGCCTCTTATTGCTTCTGCTGGCTTTCTAGTTACTTTTACCTTGTATGACTGCACCTGGAAAAAGAATTTCCTCCTAGCATTCTTTCACCTCACTTGTACCACCGTTGTTGTTTTCATACACGGCCACCCTTTCTTCACTCCTGTTAGACTGCTCCTCCATGTCTAACTTTTCCAAGAGAAGTATCCATTTCACTATTCACAACGCCTTTATTTTCTCCTCCCCATCATGATTCTTCTGTGCGCTCTACTCTTACCTATGCCCTTAATCTCCACACAAGAGAGCTGGGCTCAGGGCAGACTTTCACAGTGCTATTTTTTGAAAGTGCAGAAACTTCCAATTTGGTTAAAAGTTTTCCCATCATCATTTACACTTCTGCCAAATAATCACATCCTTAAAAATATTTCTTCCTAGGTAATGCACAGTGAGGTCTTTTTGCTAAGGAGGAGCAAGGAAAGGAAGGTGATGAATTGCAAATAATCATAATTTATGCTGAAAACCCACATTCATCACCTTTTCTCACATAGCACCTTATGCATTTTCTTAAGTACAAGAAGTCTATTCCCACAAATTGGACCCTAATTTATTTCTTCAATCAATATATTTTAGGACAAAAATTTGACTAGTAAACAGTGCAGCTGGGGAAGGAATTCTGAACTAGAACATGAATCACTGTAGTCAGAAAAGAAATGAAATAGCCAAATATATTTTCTGTAGCTTTCCTCCTGTTCCAAAGTGTTTTTCCCCCCTAAAGGACCATGTAATGTAATTGGTCCTAGTCATGATGAATAAGAACACAAAAATACCAAATTATCACAAGTTGTTTTGTGAAAAAGAACTGCAGTTGGGGCTGTAGTGTATGCTGCCAGCTGCGGATGGGGTGGCTAAATACGCTAACAGCAGTGTTTGCAGAGGCATGAGCCAGGCAGCAATCAGCGAGCTAAGGCCTGAAGGCTGCCAGTAACACCCACCAGCAGTTCTGAGTTACTGCTGTCAGTTTTCACTGTGTTTTTTAGCATGTCCATTGTAGAGGAACAGAGAAAGGTTCAAAGGTCGTGACTCTTGGTATTCTGGGTAGGTGTGTAAATAATGTCCCCCCACTTTTCCCTTTAAAAAATGTCTTGTTATAAAACCCGTTTTGGCCTCCAACTTACGATGCTCTTGCGTCCGCCTTCCTAATGCTGCTATTAGAGACGTGTGCCACCACAACCCGCTTAAACAAAGCTTTCTGGGCTTTGTGTGTGTGTTGGTTTGTTTTCAGAAGTAGCTGGTTTCTTTTTATTTTTATTTTATAAAATCCAAACTATTCCACAATACTAAGATGTACCTTCCTTTCAACATTGATCTATTTTATGTAAACATCAGATTCTTACTACCATTTCCAACCCGTGCTCTTCACACAGACCACCAATGTTAAAATCTGGTGTGTTTTTTTATTATTTAATTACCTGCATGTATGAATTTATGAATATGATTTTGTACCTTATGTTTCCTGAAGTTCTTGTTTTGCCCCCCCCCCACTTTTTTTCATTCAGCATTAAATTAGCACACCAGATAAGAGGACGGACCCTGGAGCTGGAGCAGCCGAATGCAGACTTGGTACATTGGAGCCATGTGATCTGAAGGATCGGCTGTGCTTAGAGCAAGTTCCCCCCACCCCTTTTTTGAAGAGAGAGCCAAGAGTATATTTCCCAGCCAGCATTTTTATTTTTAAGATTTATTTATTGTGTATACACTGTTCTGTCTGCATGTACAGCAGAAGAGGGCACCAGATCTCAGTATAGATGGCTGGGAGTCACCATGTGGTCACTGGGAACTGAACTCAGGACCTTTGGAAGAGCAGCCAGTGCTCTTAACCACTGAGCCATCCCTCCAGCCCTAAGGTTCCCCTTTCTGTAAATCAGGATTGTTTCATACTTGTATCCCTAGGGTTAGCAGTTAATTTGTGTGAGTGTTTGGAACCATGCTGGTTTACACAGTGCTGACAGGTTTAATGTCATATTATTGCTTACCACTATTTCTTAGCAATTTAAAGTTGCATCTGCACCAGTACATAGCCATTTCCAAGCTGATCAGCATACAGGCTGTTCTGATTCCAGTGACTGCAGACAAAGCTCAAATCTATGGGTTTCTTTGAGAATACCTAAGAACAAAAATGCTAATTTGGTGGGTGTGGAAATCAAGCTGTACCCTGCTTTAACTTTTTCTATAGTATATGCAAAATAATGGTTTTCAGGTTATACCTATCCTTGGATGACTCCATTTTGAATGTGAACAGAGATGTACATCTCTTTTGTGCATGTAGACACTACCACTTATTCATGCAGGATGAAACAAAAAGTAGCACCATAAACTCATTGAGGTAAGACTGAGAACATGTGGGCCTTTTTGTACACTAAGCCTGTATGAGAGCCAGGGATGGTGGCTCATGCCTATACTCCTATTATTAGAGGAGCTTAGCCAGGAGATCGCTATGAATTCAAGGCTTGCCTGGGCTACATGGTGAGACCCTATCTCTAAAGACCAAAAAACAAGACAAAAATAACACTTTCAGATCTGACGCGCTAATGCACCTATTGAAGGAAGATAACATCTGGATTCTATGAAAAGAAAGACAACTTCAGCACATGTGAAAAAACTCAACTGACATCAGACTACCCAGCTTCACCAAAGGAAAGATGGGCAGGCAAGTCCCAACTGTCCCCAGAGCATGAGCACAATGAAGCTCATGCTGATTGCTGCCTGCCCTACCCTCCTGCCCATCCATCTGGAGATTGGACAGGTCCTGAGTTTCTCCCTGTGTCTGGCTCTGCTTCTCCAGCTCCCCCCAGGCTCTTGAATATTTTAATAATCACATGTTGTTGACTCTCTTTGTGTCTGTAATCAGTTCTCAGCTTTCACTCCTAGTAAAGAGTTTATGAACTCTTCAGCCTCTTTAACATATTAGTAGCCATTTTGTAGCCTACATATATATGTACATAAAGTATAAGGCTCCATATATTAGAGTTAGTATCTTAAGAAC
This sequence comes from Pachyuromys duprasi, assembly GCA_028658305.1. Taxonomy (NCBI): domain Eukaryota; kingdom Metazoa; phylum Chordata; class Mammalia; order Rodentia; family Muridae; genus Pachyuromys; species Pachyuromys duprasi. Next base: position 9,149,955 of record CM053753.1, read on the forward strand.
TGTGATTGTCACCTATCAAGAGAAATTGGTAGCACCTTGGTGAACTGTAGCCAATGAAAGTAATGTGGCTTGTGAATTAATAGTATTTTTCATAATTGTGAATCCAAATCATTATTTAATAAATTCTGTGACTGTGGACTAGGACAAACATGTCTACCTGTGTTTCTGGCATAGGGTGCTTTGGGTAATTCCAGAAGTCTCCTGTAAGGCAATAAGGAGGTGAAGGGAGGGGGGCAAGACGAAGTCTTCAAAATATGTGCTATCAAGCAGATCACTGTGGACAGGAGAGACTTTACCTTCTAGGAAGCAGTGGACACATGCCATAATGTTTTTGTCTATCTAAGGACTGATAGTATTTAGACTTATTTACCAGCTTCCCTTAGGCAGAATAGACACCAGTGGTGAGAATGTTCTAGAATGTTCTCGGTTTTAGGAGGGGCACAAGGAGGAGTGTGTAAATGGCACATCTAGGGATTGTGGCAATACAGTGACATCATCTGACCTGCTCTGAAATGCTCTGAACGGTGTTTATCTTTGGCTCCATCCCCATCCATTCTCATCTGACCCAGGAAACAACCATAATGAGCAGCAGGCGGGCATGCCAGCATGTCTTTGAGAAGCACAGAGGTTCTTGGGCTGCTCCAGTGTTACCCACATTTCAAGGAACAAGCCATCTGAATGCCATGTGCCAAAAGGGCTCCGAACTGTGGGTTATCCCTTCAGGGGGAGTCAGGGTGCTGTATAAGAGGGACTAACGATGAAAATGTGTAGCCTGTTTGTACATCGACAGCCATTAGCATTCATAATTGTTAATTATTTCTTTTAAATTATTTGTCTCCCCTGAGAGAACCAAATCTCTGTGAGGTCAGGGACCATGGGTGATGATTCCTTATATGCTTCCCTTTCCTACTACATTCCAGGGACTAGATCGATACTTTTGAATGCAAAAAATAATTGAAGGAATAGAGATTATTACTATCATCCATCAGGCAAAATGGATTACATGGCTGAGGGCCTGGACTGTTGTTATCTGTGAGGTAACTTCCTGTAAATGAGGAGAGTGTTTTTCTTTTGCTGTATAGATCCATTCTGGAGCCAGGGCTCAGTGCTTCACAGAAGGATTGTGGCTGGAACTGAGGCCCTATTACAGACCAGCAGGCATCTCTTGTAGTCTTAGTTGTATGCCAGTATTTCTTGTTTATCTCATTTCTATAAAAGTGAAGGACAGCTCTCCTAAGATGAGATGGGTCCATGTGGCTTGGCTGCTGTTACCAAATAAATGATATAAGGAACAAACCACTCTTAGAGGTAAGCATTTTAAGAATGGATATACAGTACCATGTTCTTTTCTCTGTGTCATGGTAACCAGGAACATGTGGGAGGTTAGAGCATGAGTCAGCTTAAATAACAGAAGTTCACCTATTTCGGAAGAATTTTCTAACACACACGTGCACACACGCACAAATGCACAAATGCAAAACCTAAAGCTTAAGGTAGGCATATGCTCTCATTGTTTAAATGCTGGGACAGACTGACTGTACTACCATGCACCTAGCCTACTCACACAATGCACAAGCCCATCCCTCTATCTCGTGACCTTGTGTAACACAACTGGAAAAAGTTTGTGTCGAGTACCACTTCTGTGTGGGGAAGGAGGCAGAATGAGTGCCCCCGCCAAGAGGAAATAAACCACAGTGCACACGCTTTCCCTTGGAAGGGAGGCCCAATGCTTCTACCCTCCCGCATCTCCAGTGCAGTTTCTACACGCTCATTCCCCAGGGGCAGGAGCTGCAGGCTGGTAATTAGTGGAACTACTGCTCCTATCACTGTTAATTAATGGTCAACATTCAACTGAAATTGAAAACCATCTATCTCTGCCTCCTCCACTCTAACTCAAATAGATAGTTTCGCATTTCGAAATTGTGCCTTCGTCTTAATGATACAATTTCAATTTTACTTTAAAAACAGGAGGGGAAAAAAAACTTAAATCAGGGAAAGAGATGATTCTCTGTAATAGTGAGTCATGTTATCAAAATTAAAAGCACAAGAAATTAATAGTAAAGGAATCGTATTATTGTAAAATCTTATTCATTTTTATACTCAGATTACCATTCTTGTTACAGCAAAGCCATCACAGCAAAAGTATTAATAGTCTTTAAACATAAATCCTTCTCCCCATGAAGTAGGAATGATTGTGTAGCCACGTTAGCTGGTTTAGTCGCTTTAGAGCCTCCGCCTGGTAGAGCATTTTAACTAAGCCTTGTCAGGGTTAATCCCAATGTCTGATGCTGAGATGTGCATTGTATTACTTTATGTAACTGAAGAATGAGAAGCCTTTATGTTGGATTATCCGCTGGAGTAATGACCTCCTCCTGGAACCAGGCCTGGGATATAATGAAGTATCAAATGAGATTCTAGGTCAGCTCCTCCACAGGACTTAAAGGAAGCCAGATCTTTTGTTAAGATCCATTCACTCACTAACAGGATGCTTTTGCCCCTGGCCATCTACTTATAGCTCCTTCAGTACGAAGTGTCTGCATTCACAGACCGACCTGCTGGCCAAGCACGGGCACTGGGTAGACAATAGCGGGAATGTGTCTGGCCCCTCCTTGACAGCGTTCACTCAGGACTCTCATCTAGCCCTCTGGGCCTGAGGCTTCATGGAAGCCGGCTGAGGGGGCTCAGTGCCCTGTCCTCTGCTCTTGCTGCTTTCAGAGTGGCTCCGCTTGCATCTGTTTTACACTCCAGTGCTCTGTGTAAGACACAGATATAGATAACTTCCCACATTCTACAACTCTCTCTCTCTCTGCTAGGCACAGATAACAAACTCAATGAGAAAGTCTGAGATGATAACCATTACGGCGTAGAGGGCATGTGGAATAAGAACCACTTTCATACAGAGAAGGTAGGGAAAGCATGGCCATGGGTTAAAGTCTGAGAAGGCCCAGAATCATCCAGTCATACACAATGGGGAGAAAGTCTAGGCAGAACACACAACCTTAGATCCTACGGCTGGGACATGTTTCGTATTTCCAAAAACAGGGAAAGTCAGTGTGAGCGTGGTTTAGTGGGCAACAAAAGGTATAAAAAGGATGGAGGGGTCAGATCATGTCAGCCATTGTCAACTCAAACAAGAAGCTTAGTTGTCAAGGTGAGGTGAATGGAAGTCAGCAGAAGTGTATGTATGTGCACATGTGTGCATATGTGCATGTGCTTATGAAAGCCAGAAGCCCACCACCTTGATTGTAGTCACTGACTCAACTGACTACCCAACTAGTCAGTCAAGCCTGCCTCAGTTTCTGCTCAGGAGCCCTTGCTCCAGGAAGCCTTGTCTATCAGAGTTCTGCCCCTACCTCCTTCTCAAGAACTCCAGGCAAAAGGCTAGGATAGGAATGATCTGTGGGTCCCATGATCCTGTGGTCCAGTCTTGGCTCTGTTATCTACTTGTGTGATGGAGGAAAATCTTGGCCCATTCATCATACTGTCTGTATCTAGTTTCTGCTTTCTGGCTCAGAGCAGTAGCTCAGAGTGCCTCAATGATCTCCTGCAGGCCTCATGTGGAATGTTCTCTGGACATCCCTGCTGCTCTTACATCACTCTCTGATAAGCTTTTCTTCCATCAAAATCATTTTCATCTATTTCCATATTTGTATGTTTCTTCTCACTTTCATCCCAAACCCAGGTGTTCTTATCAACTCTGGGCTGTTCTTTGCCACCTTGCAGCTGTTCTTTAGTCTCACATTTGTCATTAAGTCCATCTAACAAACAGGCAAACAAGTGTGTGTCTCCTAACAGGATGGCTGAATAGTGTTATTTCTTGTGTCTTAGATAGTGGAAGGATTATGTCATACATAACACTTCCAAACTTGCTCGACTTTCCATTTTTCTTTAAGACTCATTCCCTGTAGCAACTTTTACCTGTGCGTAATCTCTCTCTCCCTTCCTTTGTCTCGCTCTCTCTCCCTCCCTCTTTTACCCTCTGCAGTGAGCTTCTTTTGTGGCCCTGTCCTCTCCTATACTGAATCTTCCTTCCCTTGTTTTAAGTAAAGCACCCCACCTATTCTCATCTGTATCTCTGCCCATACTTCTTCCTGGCAAAGGGCCTTCTTCGGGGTCCTTATATCACAGAAAATACAAAGAGATTCTAACCTTTTAGAATGTAATTTTACCCCTGAAAATTGGGATTACTTTTTTTCATAACTTAACAGTTTCAGTAGTTTTAAACTATTTCAAACTGAAGGAGAATAACAAAAATTGTGGTATCCTTTTCACACAGATTAACCAAGCTGGAACCCTATTTTTACTTATTTATTTGTTTATTTATATTGCAGCAAAGTCTTGTGTAGCCTTCATTGAACATTTCATATCTGTACTTGTCTTCCTTTCTTAGATAGATAAACGTAAGTGTAGATATTTTTCTTGTAGGATGTCCTGTCTAACTTTAAGTGTCTATCTTCACCAAGGAATGTCTTCCCACTGTGAAAAGCGTCTGTATCAGGTAACACTCTCCTTCCAACAAGCCTCCCCATAGGAAATCTTCATCTGCTCAGGTGCAGTTGGGTACCCTGCAGTTTATTTATTTATTTTTTATTTTTTGAGATAAGATCTCATGTAGCCAAGGCTGACTTCACACTCAGGATGCAGCTAAGAATGGGCCTGAGTTCCTGGTCCTTCTGCCTCCACTTCAATTTCTTTGGATCTAAATCACTTTTCTCAGGATGTCTCTATGTTACAAGGGGTGTGTCTTTTTCCTGAAGGCTGGTCCTCTCTGGAATTTATAGTGCTTTCCTCTTCATGGGCAGATTCTCTTTCCAGAAGCTCACTCCAGATGGTCAAGTTGCAGTTTGCCACATTCCCCATCATAAGCACTCACCTCTTTACAGTAAGATGTCCAGGGATATTGCAGGAATATTCATTAAATAGCTTTGGAACTGTATGTTTTTCGAGGGAAACGTCCTTGATTCTTTCCATGGAGAATTGTTTTAGATGCTAACTACCTGAGTACTTGGTATGCTCAGAGCCCCTGTGATATGACTGCTTCTAGAATCATCCAATAATAGAAAATATATGCATACATGGTCACACAAAAGTACACACATTCATTGCTTCTCTAGCTCTAATGTAGATGTTTGTTCGCATGCCCTATGAATTCTTCTTAATATTTTCAATTGAGATCCAAGTCTTTCCATTGTTACACATTTGTAAATACCCAGGGAAGCCAAGAGGAATTTAGCTTAATTCTTCTCTCTCTCGCTCTCTCTCCGTGTGTGTGTATGTATGTATAAACTCATTTGTTCAATATTAACATTTCTAGCCCACTGCTTCTACTTCTCTGGCGTTGTGCAGACATTAGATGCACCTCCACTGTCCTCACCGCTGTATATTTCCCCTTCCCTATGCTGTCCTGCACCTTCAGCGATGTGCCTGCCACATCACCACCTACCTCCCCAGAGGTGCCTCACTTCCACCATTGGCTTCCTCACATACTGTCACCTATCCTGAAGATGGGAGAAGGAAGAATAGAGATGCTTCAGGGCCTCACACCAAAGCTGGGGAATTACCAAATTCCTCTCTTCCACCATACTGGGCCCTGTGTTAACTGAGTGTGTTTCTTTGCCTTCCATTCATGTTTCTCTACCCTCTTGGGTTTCCTATGTCAATTCAGAGCTGCACCAAAGCACCCTGGCACACAGAAATCTTTCATAGCATCCAGCTGAATCACTTGTACATGAAGCTCAAAGCCTAAACAAAAGGCTGGGAGCTGGTCACTGCAGGCAGCAGTGTCAGGGGAGCAATGGTGGAGCTCAGAGGTTCAGTTTAAAGTACATTTATTCGGGATTGTTCCTTTTTTCTATATCTACTCCTACCATCTGTTTTTCTCTTTTCAAGCTCTTAAAAACAATCTGTTGACATTCACATTTCCCAGTATTGCTGCAGACATAAATGACGACAAACACAGTCTTCTTGCTTTTCTTCCCAAGGTTCTGGGGCTACAAAGAAAAACAGGATGCTAAGCCTCTAAGATTATGTGTATACAGCCCCCTGGAAATGACACCACTGTATAACAGCAGGGGCCTGTATCTTCTCCCATGCTCAGAAGGCAGGCTGGCTTGGAATCCTCTCAGGTCCCCATGTCTTATAAATCTGCTGCCATTCACATCTTTTTCAAGTAGAAAACTCTCATTCATTTTATTTTGCCCAGGTCACTTGCTTATGTCAGCAATGTTATCCTATAGAAATATGAATGGGTTATTGGCAACATTCTTGGCAGCCTGAATGAAATAAAAACCAGAGGTCTGCGTAAGGTAAATGACTATACATCTTCTATCCCAGGAGCGTAGGAAAAAGTTTCCAGAGGCAGGGAAGTGACCAGAATGTAAGAAAAGTGTCCTATAACTTGGAGTCTATAGCAAAAGTGAAAGTAGGTGCCCTGGCATCTCTAGTCCCATTAATGCTCAAAGCTCAGGCAAGAGCAGAAAAAGGAGTAGGTCTTCTCTGCCCTTGGAAGCCGCCTTCTCACAGACGCTGCAATTTAATCTCACTTGTGGCTGATCAGAGCCAAATTTAAAAACTACTTTACCTGGCAGGGAGAATGCATCCCACGCCTTGTTGAAGTAACTCCGGTGTCTTCCAGAGGAAGCACTTGGTCTCCAGGGTAGATGCTAGAATTGTCTTGAGTCCTGAGCCATGCTGCCATATCCAGAATCCATGTATGGTCCAGGCATTAGCTTGGCCTTTTGAAAGGCTTTGAGTCTGGGTGAGTACTTGGCTGTGTCCTGTGACTCTTTATCGTTTAACAGAAGATCATGAGCTTCTCTCCCGGTGTATCATGCTCATCCTTACATTGAAAGGGTTTGTGAGTTTTTTTGTTGTTGTTATTTGTTTTTGTTTTTGTTTTACTTTAAACAGAGCCCAGTCAAGGAACTAAGAGCTTGATAAACAGAGTTGCAACCTCCCATTGTTTAGTATTCCAGACATCCAGGGAAGGGTTTTCTACTATTTACATCCTTATTTCTAGCACAACTAGATAGATAATACAGAAAGCCATCTTGCAGTAGAGGTTTCTAAGTTAATGACAGATTAACACTCCTATGTCACACAGCTAGACCCCAGTTGACCCCACAGCTCCTCCTTGTCCATTGGGAGGGCTTCTCAAAGTTCACACTGACATGCCATTCTAAGAACTACACCCACACATAGCCCTGAGTGAGTTTGAGCTGTGACTTCCCTTGGCCTTTTTGCTTTTGTTGGGCATTGTTAAAAGGGCAATACGGACCTAATAGAATTCATGGGGAACAATCTCTTTTTTTCTCTCCCGTGTCTAAGAAAAATGCATAAGACTGTATTAATGGCCTCTTCCTTGAAATTTTAGGAATCTTGCTTGGGGAAAAAAAAAACAACTATCTGGCATTGGATTTTCTTTGCAATCTATACATATGTATATATGTATTTATGTATGCTGCATATATATTTTTAACAACTGTTTTTACTTCCTTATAGCCATAGGACTATGTAAAGGCTTTTTATTTCTTATCTCCCATTCCGGTAAATAACACATTTTCAGTCATTTTTCCATTGTATCTTTTGTTTGTTTGTTTGTTTGTTTGTTTTGTGTGTGTTAGCATATTATCACTGAAAATAGTAATTTATCATCATATTTTAGTTAACTGGTTTTACCAAAGGCTTGCCTGCTTCCTAAATTGTATCATGAAATCTACTTTTGATACAGGCATGATTGGTTCATATGCCAGCAATCTAAGAGGCCAAGCCTAGAGGGTTACTGTAAGGATGAGACTAGCCTATGCTACAGTGTATCAGGCTAGTCTGGGGTACAGAATAAGACCCTTTCTCAGAAACACAAAAGAAACTCTTACTGTCAGCTTTTTCATCTTCCTTAGAAAACATTGGTTTTCTATCTCATTAATTCCTGCTGTTTATTTTTACTGTGATTTGTTTTTGTTTTGCTAAATACAGACTTCCATTGTTAATGCTTTACATGCTTAAATTTGGCAGTTTACTAATTTGGGGGCTATCTTCTCTCCTAATATAAGCACATTTTAATATGCATTTTCATTGTTATTCCGTTTAAGTAACTTAATTTCTTTGTAATAAAATATTAAATGGGAAAGTAAGTTTGTCAGGATGTGGATACAGTGTTAAAAATAGCTGAGACTCTAGAGCATTTTCAGAACATTTCTATGCACAGTAGGCCCTCATCAGGAGGGCCTGGGATGGGGAGAGTGGGACCAGTAGGCGAAGAAGGCAGGAGTCCCAACAGGAGAGGGCTACCCGAGAGACTGGATAAGCGCATTTCCTATGTGGTATTTGTAAGTGTTTAGTGTACTCTAAAGAATAAGGTATTAAATAAAATGAGGAGAAATTTCCTAACATTGGGTGTTGTGTACCAGGCACCGGTAAAACATCCATTAATTAGTTCCTCTCTAGGGAACTCATTGCCAAGACCTTTGTTTACTGTGTGGTTTAATGCAGATCCAAGTGCCTCACTCAGTGAGTATTAACAAGCTGCCTCAGGGTTCATGGGTGGGACCCTAGAAAGGCAAAGTGAAGCCTGCTAAAGACCAGGCCCTCAGTTCTGTGAGTGTGCTGGATGATTTCCTGTCACATTGAAACAAGCTATAGTCATCTGAGATGAGGGACCACTGATTGAGGAAAAGCCTCCCTAAGATTGGGCTGCAGTCAAGCCTATATGACATTTTGTTAATTAGTTACATAATGAATACATTGTAAATTTATTGTACAATGAATACATTGTAAAAAATTTAAATTAAGAAAAATAAACAGATGGGGGGGGGACTGGGGATATATGGGAAGGATTGGAGGCAGGAAAGGGGAAGGGAAAACAAAGCAATTATATTTTAACTTCAAAAAGTTTTTTTTTTAATTTTTAAGAAAAGAGTGAGATCCTGACAGTGCTGAGCCCTGAGGCTCCGTGGCTCTGTGAACGAGAGAGAAAAGACAAACTTGCTGACTGTGGTGCCAGCATGTAGAGTGGGTGACGTAAGAGACAGCTCTGGTAACCTCCAGAGATGATGGATAGGAATGGAACTGATGAGAGGTACCCAGATCTGAGACAGCCCTCCATCCCCTCTTCCAGTTCTTTGCCATGCATGGAGTGAACACACAGAGCTCTCTCTGCTAATCCTTCATTATTTATCAGCCTTTGTATTCAGTGACACAGGTGGCAGATATAAATCCACGGCTCTTCCCCCTCGGATGCTTCTGGGTCAGTTATACAGCTGGGACCCTTTAAAGCCTTGGCACTTAAAACCGGAGATGGATCACTTCCCCAGCCTTTTCCCTTCACATATCTCCGGCTCCTTGGGATTTCTTGACAGTGCAAGGCTAATGACTTTTGATACCAATCAATGCAAAGCTAATTAATTTACTTCACAACTTTCATGTACTCAAACTGCCCAGGGGTTCAAATGATTTGTTGTTGTTTGTTTGTTTGTTTTCTCACCTTTCAGGAGCCCCTTGCTTGCCTTTGCTTTACAAATGGACTAATTAGCTCGCGGTGACTTCATCTGTTGATGGCATTTGGGCTGCTGTGGTGGCATCCCTTCCTCTTTTCAACTGTGGGACACACGGGACCCTTGGAATAAGTGGAGCAAAATCATCCATGTGTGTGCTAGTGTTTATGAACATTGTGTGTGTCTCATCCACACACATTGACATACAGGAGAATGGGATGAACAAAAAAATGGTCCACAAAAATTATTCTCAACTTAGATGCCATAAATTCTCCACTGCCCAACTTCAAATATTAATCAAGGCTACAGAGATGTCTCAACCCTTAAAAATGAGTGATGCTTTTGAAGAGGGCCCAAGTTTGGTTTCAAGCACTTCCCCCCCTTAGTTAGAGGCACACACCTGCTGTGGCTCAGCCCTAGGAGATCTGACTCCCTCTTCTGGTTTCCACAGGCAGTTGCACTCATGTGTGCATGCTCCCACACAGAAACAAATGTATACACATAATTAAAAATAAAATAAATCTGTTTAAATAAATAAAATAATATGGCATCATGATGGTATTAGTCAAATTACATTAAGCTTTTTATTTATCTTTATATTTAAGATTTTCTTTGCTTTATATTTGGAAGTGTCTGAGGATTATTTCATGGACCAGAGATTACACTTAGTTTTATGATGGCATAATTTAAACGTAGCATCCATAGGGTTTGCATAATGCAATGGAGAAAAAGGGACTCATTGTGTTGGCCAGACTTGATATTAGCCCTGAAGCTAATAGAGGAGAGTGTGAGTTATGTTTGTTACTTGAGTCTCAGGATCCCTGTGTTAAGCATGATTGTTCAAGCAACAGTTTGACATCACTCTACTCCTAGGATAACAGTCCCAGGCCAGAATACCAGCAGCACAAATCCTAGCGTGCATGAGCTCAAGAGTGTCATTCACTCATTGCATATGGGAATCTAAAATGGTAGAGACCACAGAGAAGAGTTTGGCTGTTTCCTATAGAGTGAAGCACACCAGGTGACCCAACAGCTGGATTCTTTGGTATTTACCCAAAGGATCTATAAACTTAAGTCTGCAAAAACTTGCAAAGAGACTTGATGGCAGTTTTGTGCCTGAGTGCCAAACTGGGAAGCAACCAAGGTATCCATGGGTAGATGAATGGGTAAATAAACAAACATTGGTCCATCTAAACAGTGAGATGTTACTTAAGACTAAAAAGAAATAAAATACCAACTCCTGAAAGAGTATGGAGGAGACCTGAATGCGTATTTTCTTTTGTTAACGGATATGCGTATGTGTTCCTGAGTACTTGTGCATGTACTGTGTGCAAGTGGGTAGAAGCCAGAGGACAACGTTATGTGTCACCCTCAGGAATGTTGTTCACTTCCTTTGAATAAAGGTTTCCTTTTTTTGCCTGAAGTTTACAAATTATATTATCTAGCTGGTGAGCCCCAGGAATCTTCTGTCTTCATTTTCGCAGCACCAACATTAGAGGTGCAAACTACGAATCCCAGCTTTGTTGTTGTTTTGTTTTGTTTTGTTTTGTTTTTTGATGGTCTCTGAGGCTGGAACTGAGTCCCTCTTGCTCGCAAGGTAGGGACTTTATCATATAAGCTATCTCCCTAGCCTAGGTGTTCTCTAACAAGGCAACTTGTTGTATGATTTCAGTGATGACTGGCAGCAAGGGGCAAACTTTGAAGACAATTCAGTAAGATCAATGCTTACCTGGGTGTCGAGGGAGGGAAGGACAGACTTAAGGACAGTGAAACTGCTTGCTATGATACTGTGGTGTTAGAAGTATGTCATTTGTACAGATCTATAAAATGTACACCCGTAGGAGAGGACCCTATTACCAAGCCTGGGCTCCACCTGACACTGGTGTGTGTACGTGGATTCGTAAGCTGTGACACTGCCCCACTCTTCAGAGGCTGCTATCGGTAGCCTGGGTGGGCAGGGTTATCTTTTGTTACCTTCTCAATTATTCCTTGAACCCGTAACTTTTCTCTTAAAAGAACCAGTTTCAAATGAGTTTTCATGTGGAATGTGTGGTGTTTCTCAGTACAGAAATGTGTTGTGAGTGCTTGCCCGGTTACTGGTAGTCATGTGTCTTTGGTACTTTGTTTCCTTGTTCTATTCTCTAGCCCAAGAACAAAAGAACAAGGGAGAGTTTATAAATGCAAAAGCCTACATGGGAGATCTCTAGCTCGTTTATTTAAGAAAGGGGTGTGGCTAGCTAGAGGGCCATGTGTTAATGACAAGGACCACCTGCATTAAATGATTCTCTATGATTTTCAAAGGCTACTTGGTGAAAAAGCTTTATAATTAAAACATTTAGAAACAACTAATATCACTATATGGGGTGAATCTTAGCTCTCTCTATGTAAGACTCATGCTGTGTGCATTAAAGTAAGATGGAGGTGTAAATCAGAGCTATGTTGACAGGCATGGGAGCCTGCTCTTTGTGTATTAATTAGAAAAGTCCCACTGATTTGTTTTTTAAAAGATGACCAATTTTCATGTTAATAGAAGCTGAAAAGAGCTTTAATGATAAAGTTCAAAACCACTACCAAAATAATGAGCTTAGTATCATGGTGGGGTCAAGAGAAACTGATGAGAATGGCAGTTTTCAGAGGAACATCCATCCCACTGCTGTCCAGTGAGGACACTGGCAAAATTGAACGTGTGTGATTTGGTGTGGAAGGGGCTTCTCTGTAGTGTAGATGCTGAGAACAAAGCTTAGCATTTTTCAGTTTGTATCGAATAATAGTTGAACAGGCTTGAAGTTGGTCTCCTGTCCATTAGCCATTTAAAGTCAACGAAGTTGATGGCCTCTCAGACTTACTTTCTGATTTTTCTTTAACTTATTTGTGTGCATGAACCCCAGTGTACGGATATGTACACATGAGTGCAGCCTCTTAGAAGCCAGCAGAGGCCTTCGCATCCTCTGGAGCTAGAGTTACAGCTGATTGTGAAGCACCTACCATGGGTGCTGGGAACTGAAAAAGAGGCTGTATGGAAGAGCAGCCAGTACTCAGCCCCTGGACCATCTTTTCAGATTTCTAGGTTTTATTGTTCATAAAATAGGATTAAAAATAGGTCCCTTTTATAAAAGTTGTAGAGACAAAGAGAGATAACACATATAAAATACCAAACACACAGTTCTGACGCACAAGAATGCTCTGTTTATGTGTTTAGTCTTAGGGCTTTCTATTAAGGGTTGCATTTTAACTGACATTTAACGAGTAGCTAATGAGCTGTGGAAGTTTGAGTTAATGAATAATTAATGAATCTGAGTGCATTTTGTGCTACGAGGATTTGTACACCCTCCCTCTCCCACCACAATCTCCATCCACTGTACATTCCATGTCTGAGAACTTTGAACAGCTCATTGACTAGACCCAGTCAGATCCATCATGTCTCAAGACCACAAAGAACCATTTATCTCAACGTTGTCACCACTGTCCAAATCCAGAATAAAGGGGAGCCTGCTTTTTAAATTGGGCTTCAGTCTGCAGCCCCTAGTAAACAATGAGAAGATATGGAAGTTGGAAGAGGCTGGGAGTGAACCAGTCTCTTCTCAGGAAAGGGACCTCTGGTGGGCCCAGAGACCTGATCAGTCAGCTAGAAGACCCTCACCACATCCTCTGCCATCCCTTTCAGGCCTGCCTTATTGCCTTATTTGCAGTATACAGATATAGAAAGTCTCTTGCTTACGTCATGCCGGCAAGGTGCCTTCTCTCAGCCATGCATGAACCAGCCAGTCCTTGCTCCTCCTGTCAGGGACTGAGCAAAGAGGCAACTTGCTTTTAATTGATATTTTAAGTAAGACTCCTGTGGTGGCCATGCTTTCTGTCCCTAACTTCTTTGCTTAGCAAATCTGAGCTTGCATCGCCTCATTAACTTTAATGGCTTCACCTTTCACTGTTTCCTCGTGTGTGATGAACCCACCTTCACTGCAGCTGTGTAATTTAAGAAGCAAAACCTACCACATTCTTAATGGCAGCCTTAGGTCTTTCAGGGTCATGAGGAATCTCGATTTCATTTTAATGATACAATGCCAGAAAACAGCATAGCATTCCCTTACCTCAAAGAGAAGCATCCAAAGCCATTGGCCCTCCAGAATATTTATGCATCTGCAAATGTTGAATTAACGGTGACATTGATGAAGAAGCTGAGCTGCCAATTCAAATCTGCAAGGGAATTTCACAGATTAAAACATCCATCCCCTGATAATGGAAGATGACAGTTTCCTCCCGCTTAGGTGTAGAATCCAGCATCCTTGCTTTTGTAATTTACAAGGCAATAACGAATGCTTTGCATTAAGTCCTTCCCCTTCCAGGGAACAGGCCTTCACCTTTCTAATTTTTATTCAATTAACTTCCAGGAGGCTGAGGATTTCATGTTATCCTTTAGCCCAAAGAGAGTCTTTTTAAAAACATGTTTAATTATATATGTACAAAAAACTAGCAAGAGCCAATATGTTTGCATGTGTTTGTGCATGTGTGTACATCTGTGAATATTTGTGTTTGTATGTGTACTTGTGTGTGTATATGGATGTGCACACATACTTGTGTGTTCGTTCTCTCTTTCACCATGGTGAAAACTCACTTGTGCAACTAGAGCTTTTACTCAGTTAACCATCTTGCCATCCCTGTATTCTTATAACAATGCTGTTTTCTTCGAAATGGATTAAACTTTTTTCTTCATTGTGGAAATAACATGCATCCGTTCTGTGATGTACTCATAGTCTGTGTGATCAATTATAATCAATTCAGGTTCTTTTTCCTTTTCCCTTTTCTTTCCTTTGTTTTGTCCCATCATTGTTTGTTGAGGCAGTATTGCTGTACATCTGAGGCCACTCTCAATCTGATAATCCTCCTATCTTAGCCTCCTCAGTGCTGAAATTATAGGTAGTACCAGTGTGCTTGGCCTCAGAATAATTCACCTTCTTTTGGAGAGCAATGGAGTCCTTCTTGTAGAGAATAAAAAAGTACTATCTTTTTCTGGACTGGAAATCAACTAGCTCCTTCCTGAAGTGTTTGCCTCTTATTCTGTTCACAAAGTCTCTGGGTACCTGCTGGTGGTTTAGTGAATGTGTTACTAGTTGGCCTTTGTCTTTTCCATTTCTCTGCACTTTCATGATGAAGAGATAGTTTACAGGTGAGCAATTCCACGAGAGTCTATAGTTTCACCTCCGAAAGAGTGTCTCTCCAGCCACTAATGTGTTGCCTACACACCATTTCATCTTTGTCTTGTGTATTTAATAACGGGAGATTCTTATTTCTGAAGAAACAGCCATCCATGTTAGCTTGAGGAAAATTTGCCTATGCAGGAACTTGATGGTAACCCTTCCTAGACAGAATCCCTGTGATAATAGGATGTTTTTTCATGTCAGATCAAGTGATCAGAAATACAAAGTCAAAAGAGAATGAGAGGTACAGCTAAATGCCCAGGATGAATGAAGAGTGAGTCTCTATGCTCCTGCTTCTCTCCCACGTATTTTGTTATCCCTGGGCATAGAAGGGATTTTCTTCACAATGCCGATGCCCTTGCAGAACTGTTGAGCAGTGTTTCCATGGCAGCACACTGAGGAGGCACCCTAACCAACAGGTTATATTGGAGTTGCAACTGGATGATGACATGACTGAGAAGGTTTGCCATCCTGTTTCATCACCTGGCATCTCTAAGTCATATTTAAACATTTGTGCTTTGGAGAATGCATGAGGAAAGGTCTTATGTTAACACATATCAGTCATTATTATTTTTGTAGTTTTTTAAACTATTCCCTTGTTTCAACATTATTTAAAAAGATTTCAGTATTACTGAAGATGTTTAAAAAAAAATAGAAACCTGACAAAAGTTCAACAGTCTATCTCTTTGTACTTCTTGCACGCCCCCTCCCAACACAAATATATTAAAATACAACTGAGAGGAAGATTATGGGGAAATAACTTACAAGAAAGAGAGTTCTGAGTCCTTCTGTAGACAGCAACTAAACTGACAGAAACTGTGTGGCATGATTGTATAGTGTAAGGGCTCACATTGGACCATACATTCTAGGTTAATTTGGAACAATTTTGGCACTTGTCATAAAAGAAATTATGCATTCTTCCCCTCTCTACTCTTTTCTTTTGTAGCTACTTTTCTTGATTTTTTTTCAGTTAAGTTCATTATTAAGTTTTAAATATTCCTGTTTTCTGTCAGTTGATTTTCTTTTGTATCCTATAATTTTATTAAATTACCAGTCAGGTCTAATACCTATTTAGTGTAATCTTTAGGTTTTTCTATGTATAAAATCATGTTATTGGAAATGATGGCTAATTTGACCTCCTCCTTTCCAGTCTGAAAATACTTCAGTTCTCTCTCATGAATAATAGCTTTGGTTACAACTCATCCTGTGCTAAGTGAGAGTGGTCACAGTAGACATCACTGCTGTTCCAGAACTTGTAGGAAATTATTTTAGTGTTTTCCATGTGACATGATGCTAGCTGTGGGTTTGTGATACGTCCTCTACTGTGTTAGGATGTGCTGTTTAATGCTATTATTATAAAATATTGACAGTATCTCACAGTTGTGTCCTAACTAGTTGAAAGGCTCAGGATACCTACAGGAATCATTTATGCATGACAGACACAGTCCATTCCCACCTTGCCCCATTGTGATCTCAGAGGAGGTCATTGTTACTGTTACAAGAGTACCCTCTTATTAAAAAGAAAATTTTGAATTCAAGGTTTCGGTGTGAAATCTCTTATTTTTTAATTGTTGGTAACAAATTCAATTTCTTTTAAATACATTATAAAGGTCAAGTTAATCCCCCATCTTCTTTGCTAGATGAGACAAATAAAAAGCATTTATCATTTTGTTGTCATGAAGTTGTACTTTTGGCTTGGGAAATGGCTCCATTGGGAAAATGCTTGTTATGAAAGCAAAAAGACTTGAGATTAGATCTCCAACGTCCAAAAAAAAAAAAAATGAATTACAAGAAAGTTGACAGCTGAAATGGCTCTGTGGGGAAAGATGCTTGTAGGCAAACCCAATGGGCAGAATTTGATTCCCAGAACAGGGATGGTAGAAGGAGACAACCTAGTCCTATGAGTTGTCCTCTGACCTCTACATAGGTCCATAGCACACACATGAATGTAGTATACACACACACACTTTCTGAAAGTTTTTTTTAATCAGTGTAATAAAATAAATAAATAGGCCAGGTATACCAGTGCATATCTGTAGTTTCAGTGCTGGTGGAAGAGCTAAGTTGGGATTATTCCTAAGGCTTTGGGCCTAGCTGAATCAGAAGACTACAGGTTCTCCGAGAGACTTTGTCTCAAAAACAAATAAAGTGACAATGATTGTGGAAACACCTGATATAGGACAACTACACATGCACCCCCAAGTACAGACAGAAACATGTACACATACAAACAAAAAAGAAAATACCTACTAAGGTTAAAATTTGGCACCCAAGAGCGGAATTTGGGGGAAACAATCTGCAAGATAGGGAAGTATGATTTTTGGGTTTTTTTTGTTTTTTTTTTGTTGTTGTTTGTTTTTTTATTTTTATTTTTCCAGGAGAGATGTGGAAGGGGGAGGCCCACTCCTGGTGCTTACTGAGCTGAAGAAGAAATCTCAAGGGTGATAGCTCTGCCTTCTAGTGACTGACTGCTTGTGGCCTGCATAGCCCCATCTCCCATAGGCTGGGTATTGAATAGGGAGAGAGAGGCAAGCTGCAGTGCTCAAGTGTCAGGCTGCAGAACCAGTGAGGGAAACATGCTTCTGTGAGATTAGTGAGGACTTGTCCCTGAGGGACCTTGTCACTTCAAGCCTTTAACACAGGCCTAGCAGACATATAGAAAATGCTTGGTCTAGAACAGACAAGATGCCCTGATGGATTCCCATCCCCCACCTCAACCTCCCACCCCATTCGTGTCTAATGTCAATGGTAAAATGAAAGGACGAGAAGTCCTGATGAGTTCCCACCTCCCATGCCCATTCATGTCTAATGTCAGCTATCCTCTGAATCCTCCCAAGGAGACAGACCTCCAAGGCCATTCCCTAACTGGTATTTGGTGATAGGGGTTTGGGGTGAGGTGTGCGCTTTCTCAGGTGATGGTATGTATACATAAGAAATCCATAGCTATGGTCTCAGACAAGGAGAAAAGTGGCTTCTTGGTGGAATTTGTCATTTACAGGGGTTTCCAGACAATGGAGGTGGGTGTCCGTAAGACTGAATTTCCCCACTGATGAGTATCTAGTACCTTATTGGGTATAATTTTTGTTTTGTTTTATTTTGAGGTGGGCTATCGGTATGTAGTCTTGACTGGCCTGGAACTAGATTCAGGCTGTCCTCAGGTTCACAGAGCTCTGCTGACCTCTGCCTCCTGAGTTTCTTTGTTGGACTCAGTAGAATATTTTTAAAGGGATGGGTGAGTACTTAGACATGATGCAGGTCCTACACCCTAAGAGGATTAAAAATATTCAGGCATGCTCTCATGAAACACTGAAAAAGATGCCACATAGAGTATAGGCTTTCTTTTTATTTTCTTTTTAATATTTTAACTTTTCTTTTCTTTTCTCCTAATTTTAAGTTACCCAGATCACAACTACATAAGGAAAATCAGTCAAGGTAGTTTATTTCTGGTTGAAGTGTGGGGACTGGGCTGAAGATCTGACAACTTTCCTCTTCCACGCCTGCCTTCGCACAACACATTCACCCAAAGTAGGTTTGTACAAAAGACACACAGGGAAAGTGGCGAATGCATACAAAAACATCTTTATACTGTGAAACAACCTATAAAGAACGTTACTATTTTATTGCCCTTTCATATGATTTTATATACTGTTTTGTAAAGAACATCTCTACTTTACAGCTAAGGAAACCACAGTGTGGAAGGGGTTGCACAATTCAAGTAAACGCTCTCTGCATTATGCTATGCTATGGAATTAGGATATGAATTCAGTAGAGAAAGCATTAGTGTCTCATCCACAGACTAAGACTGAAGTGACCAAGGGCCACTAGAAGCTGAGTGAGATCCAGAGATCTCCTAGAAAGCTGAGTCTGCATTCCTTCTTAGAAAGCACAATGATAAGGGAGTCCAGACAATACCTATAGGTGAGCAATGAGGCTGAAGTCAGGGAGACTAAGGAGGGAAACCTAGGAAGTCTCAGTATGGAGCAATGGGGCCTTAGGCTGCTTAGAGAAGAGGAGAGCAGAGGCTTTGCAAAAGGCCAAAGTAGGACAGTGCTGTCCTTTGAGAAATACAGGTCACGTGTGCCAGGTTGCAAGACTTAATCACAATGGGGCCTATAGACTATTGATTCTCTCTGAGAAGGATGGCATGGGAAAGGCAGTTGATGTCCACCTGGGATTTTAGCCCCGCATCTCTATGCAATTCTTGCATGTGGCTTTGGGCTCCCCAGGAGATACTAAGGTACAATAATCTGGAGGAAGTGTATTTGAAGGAGACTCCATCATTTAGTTAGTAGTTAGCTATCATTCATGCTGTGTGAAAACCTTCCAATGTGGGTGTTTCACTGTGGTCACCCGAACTTCTACCAGACATCCACATTTTTATCCCTCACCCATTTTCTATAAATAAACTCAAAGAAACTCATTGGTTTTTAGGGTAAACGCTAGTGGAATTGTACTTTGGTCTGTGGTTGAGACTTCATGAGGAACAGCTCAATGCTTACATCTCTCTAAAAAAGAAGTTTGGGGGTGTTTTGAGACAGGGCTCTCTTGAAGTCTTGGATATCCTAGAATTCTCTGTATAGACAAGGCTAGCCTCAAACTTAGATCCACCTGTCTGTGTGCACCTCCAAAGTGCTCGGATTAAAGGCATGTGCTACCACAGCTGATTTAGAGAAGGAATGATCTTAAAAGACAGAAAGGACTTCTAGACTGAATGTGAGAGGGTGGGTGGGAAATGGTGATGGTGCCAAGCTTTGTTCTAGACATTTATAGACATGTATACTGCCTGGCTTAGCATCCCCAGTAACCCTCTGGGTAGATGCCCTCATTGTCACTACCTGTTCCCTCTAGTTTTATCACTGGAGAAGCAGAATGCAAAGAGGCTTAGGAACTCGTCAAGATGCCTTTGCTCACAGATACTGCAGGTGGAACCCCAAACTTCAATCCTGGCCTCTGACTTCAATCCCTTGCCCACTGTGGTGGTTTGAATGGGAATGGCTCCCATATGCTCATGTATTTGAGTGTTTGGTTCTCAGTTTAGGAAGGATTAGGGGATGAGATCTTGCTGGAGTGGGTGTGGCCTTGTTGGAGGAGGTATGGGGCTGGGCTGTGATGTTTCAGAAATCCATGCCAGCCCCCAATGTCCCTTTCTCTGCCTACAGATCATACTGTATCTGCTCCAGTGTCATGCCTATCTGCTTCAAGCCATGATAATTATGGACTACCCCTGAAAACCTGTAATCAATCCCCCGTGAAATGCTGTCCTGGTCATGGTGTCTCACATAGCACTAGGACAGTAGCTAAGCAACCCGCTGTACTGCAAGGCCTTGGACGGAACATGAAACTGGTGCCATGACAGACGAAGCGAGAGCCTCGGCCATGTGAAATAAACCAACTATGGCAAACAGTATTCCATTAGACATTTATAAGAGATCTCATGACAACATGTATTAGTTCAAGAGATGGTAACTTAAAGTTAATCAGGTTTCTGTGCTCTGGTACACTCAGCCATATTTTAAAGAGAATAGTGTGCCCTGAGAATTGCCTAGAGGTGCCTTTACAGTGTAGTATTTCCTAAGCACATTTGGAAAAACCTCTTTTTCTCACAGAAAACTTAGTTCATGTTCCTCTTAGCATTAGTATTATTCAAAATTTGCTTGCAGAAATGATAATATAAACATATAGTGCATTAAAAATTAGAAATAGCCTCAAGACAAGCAAAACCTTACTATGTGCGGTGAGAACATGTCTTAATTATGAGCCTGGGCCGCTTCAGTCTTTGCAGAAGTCTCATTTACTCATTGCTCAGACCTGGCACCCCTCTCCTCCACACACCTGCCCTATGCATGCCTCAGCTTCCCGACTGCATTTCTCTTGATAGGAAGCTTCCTGTTGATCCCCTGTGTAACACTCAGAAGTCATTTCTCCCTAGTGGGAAATGGCTGCACATGTTAAAAGCTTGGACTCAATTACTCTAAAAATATGGATTCAGCTGACAGTCTAAAGCAGCAGTCCTTGAACCTATTCATTCCATAATAATCTGATTTCAGATGACACTCCTAAAGAGGGTGCAAGCCACATTCTCACACAGGAAAACCTGAGGGCCAAGTCATCTGGCATTTGCACAAGTCAGCTGGATGGAAGAAAAGAGTGCTGAGTGGGTTCATTGGGTACTATGGCATCCGATATCCTTGCCAGCTAGCTGCCATCCACCTACTAGGTTTCTGACTGGATCAGCTGAAATAGTGCTAATGTGTCAGGGCAGCACCAAGCTTTGAAAACACCTAGTGTGGCTCATTTCATTTCTTGAGAGGCAGGTACAATGGACAAGAAGACCCAGTCTAAGAATATGCGGCAGTGCAGAGGAGTCAGCCTGTGAATGAAACTCAGAGGAGTCTGCAGAGTAACTGCTCATTGCCTGGTGTCTTCGCTGCCAAGAATGAGCAGGTCCCTTTAATGTTTTACATCTTGTCTGAAAGTTTTACCTGCTTTATGCATGTAGGGCAAGACTCTATCTTGAATATGACATTGAAGTCTTTGAGTTAAGGGGTGATACGGACCGAGACATAAAGGCTAAGAATTAGGTGCCAGTAAGAACAGTATTTGTTGGTTGTTTTGTTTTTTTTTTTAAACATCTTCCTCTGGGTGATTTTTGTACTTCTACTTTACTTCAAGCTGTCAAGGCTCCTGTTTCCTCGTTGCTGTTTCTTAAGCCATGTGTAGCACATGGCTAAATTTGATCATTCAATATCTGTTCCATTAAAGCCCTGGAGTTTCTTCATAGAATTACAAGGAACTAATCAGCTTACCGACCCAGTGGTCTTCAGACATGTAAGTGCTTGTTTCTAATGCAGCTCAGAGGGGGCTTCTCCTAAAGAGCTATGATACTTGGGGGCTAAATCTCATCTTAGCAAATGAGAAGTTTTGAGCTAGTCTATGAGGAAGACAATGAAGGGTGATATATTCAATCCTCAAGGTCCCCTATCTATTGGCTTTTGGTAGGTTGGAATGCAATCCATTGTGTATGGAAACTCACAGATCTACCCACAGAAATTGACTTTGTCATGTCACTCCCGGGTAATAGTCATGAAAGTGTTTAAAGCATTCTAGATTCAACATAGTACTCCTTCCCGCTTCTGTCACTGCAATTACAGAAGGAATGACTCATACAAGTACTCATTCTATAGGTGAATGAGGAGTCAGAAGGAGGGCTTTGTGTGTGCACACAATTACCTCAGCACAAATAGAGAGAAAGGCTGCAAGACTCCAGCCATGACGAAAGGAATGTTATTCTCACTTTTCGTCTGCACCTAAAGAAGACTTTAGGTTTTGTGTCACATCCAAAGCATTACCCAGAGCCTAAAAGCTTAGTCCATTAAGAGAGGAGAGTAGAAAATCTATGATAATGACTATTTTGGCCCATGCTGATGTGAGTCGGAGGACTTTGATCCACATAGTCAATGTGCTGAGAGGAGACTGTAACTCTTGTGGAAATACTGACTTTGCAGGGACAGATGGTCAGTGTAGTTGCAGAGCAGTCCATATGGGGGTGTGGCATCTCTGTGTATCTGTGTAAAGGTGACCTGATCAGCTTTGGTGTGAGAAAAGGGCACAATGTATTAGTAATTTTAAAAACCTTGGGAGTTTGCTCAGAGGATTCACTCTTTGATTGCTAATGCTTCACTAATTCAATTTTGCACAGGAAGGTAGAGAAGCAGATCCCTGTGTCTCCTGATCTGTACACTGGCAGGTCTTTCTAGGCATTTGTTATTATTTCTCTGTTACAGACATAATGCTATGTTTTTCCAAAATGAGTTGAAAACTATAGGAATCTTGCCCCCATCAAGACTTACGTGAGAATAGACACTCCCAAATGGGACTAGTGCCCTCCTTAAGAAGAGGCTGGAAAGGCGGCTCCCTCTCTGCCTTCTGAGGGTAGCGTGAGTATACAGTGTACTCCATTCCATAGTCTCCAGCACGGAAGCCAGCCCTCAGCAAACCCGACAATGCTGCCACCCTGACTAGCTTAATGTTCAATACACAGGCTTTGCCAGACACAGAGCAATGTACTCCGTATGTTGTCATTGAACTTCATAGAACATCTGAAGTACTATAGCGGATTACTTCAAGATACAAATGCTAACAGTTTACAGAAATCACCAAAAGTAAGTGGACAAACTGGGCCTGCCTACTGGAACTTCCTGAGTTCTCAGGCCGTGTGTCTGGTCCTTCCATTCACAAACGTAGTGCTAGTTTTCATTTTGTCTTCTCCAGACATTGTGTGGTCAGGGATGTGACTAGATGGACTACATGAGGTTCTACAGTGCTTTCTGGCAAAAGTTTACCTGGGGGTCTGCTAATTTAATATTTCCTTATATTCCTTGTATTTTCCACAAGGAAGTATCTTACAGTGTACTCTTAGCAAAATAAAATTACTGTTTCATAGTTCTGAAGACTAGAAATCTGAGATTAGGGGGATAGTAGTGGCAAGCTCCCTCTGCCACTCCTTGAGGGAGTGGTCTTTAGTTGCCTGTACCTCTGCGTTTAGGGTTGAGGTCTCATGAGTTTCACCATCTCCTTTGGCATTCTGTTGATGTCATTCTCGTGTAACGTTGCTTAGGAAGCAATGCTGGTGAAACTTCATTGGTGTGGCTTCTGACATTTCAACAAGACAATCTCCAAACAAAGTCCCTGATTCTCTGGCTCTTTCTGTTTTGTTTTGTTTTGTGGTTTTGTGTGTGTGTGCGTGTATGTATGTGTGTGTGCGTGTGCACGTGTGTGTGCCCTCTTTTGAATAATACCTGAACCTTAGGCACAGAGGTTGTATTATATGTATGTCCGTAGGGACTAGGCTCCACAACTGAGCACTTTTATTAGCTGTGATTTCCTATAATACTCTCTATATTTTGTAAAGAGAAGTTTCCTTTATGAGAAGAGAGAACTATATTTATCTGTGGGTTTAAGACAAACATTTAGAATGTAGTTAGGGATTATGCTGTTTTAACGTGGTAGTTGTAGGTTCTCCCCCATGACTCCGCGAGCCCTGGTTAGCTGGCTAGGTTTCCAGTACTGGGCGTGATTTCCTTCTTGTTGAGTGGGCCTATATCTGCCACTATTGTACTCTTAGTGTTGGCACGTTAAGTCGGTCACTGTTGATACCTCATATATCTTGATTCTGTACTTGTCTAGTAACTTCATACATGATTAGGCTTTCATTCAATATAAGAAATAACCTTGAATATCTGTAGAATCATTTGAGCTTATGGCATGGACTTTTGTTGCTAAGTAGATAATTCAACAAGCTGCTTGCTTTGGAACAATCGCATAAACTATCAGGGGAGTTATTCCCACAATCTGTCCTAACCAAGTGTATAACATGGGCAAAATTCTGTTTTTTTCAACGACTCTCACATTGTTTTTCTTAGCCCAAAGACAATGGAATGTGGTGTGGCATCCCTGGAGTCCTGGGTAGCTCCCATTGAAGAAGTTTGTGTTTCTCTGTGAAAAGATGCAAACTTGAGGCCAGCATGCTCTATCATGTGCAGGCACAAACTCTTGGCCAGGATACTTTAGTTTCAGAAGGTAACGAAAGATGTCAGTGAATAACAGATACATCAAATGTTTTCTGAGTGTTGCAGCAGAAAACCAAAAATTATTGATTTTTCAGAAGTTACTGAAGTAGCACAAAAAGTTTCTATCTACATTTTTTTTTCTACTTATTTATGGTACATGCCGGAGGGAAATTTTCTTCAATCCAGAGTCAAGAAGACAAAAATTTTATCCCTCAGTTTCTTGTATTTGATGACTACATTTTTAAAACTTTGAATATAAAATAAAACATCAAAATCTGAGTAGGTAAGGTTCAAAATAAAACATCAAATGGAACAATCTTGTGGTTAAATACCAAAGAATTGGTTCTATTTCTGTCTGTTTTTCATAGAGTTGAAAACTTGTGTTATTCTGTGATGCTGCCAGTGTGTGGCTTTTCATTTTAATTTTAGGAAAGATCAAAAGAGATTCTTATGTAAGTCTCTTGAACTGGGAGTGAGATGGCTTGCTAAGTGCTCCTTTAATGCGGGGTGTGACAAGTCAGTTCCAAATGAGCATCATCTGATCAAATGTCAATTCTGCAGAGACAAGACTGATGGGTTAAACTATAAAGGCTTACAATGGAGTCAGGGTGAATGATGGAGAACACTCCACCATGCATTTCTTTAAAGAAAACTTATTAAAATATGACCTGGTTAACTACTTGTGTTTGTGAGGAAAACTGAGCATTTCAGACAACCGAGACTAGTTAATTTATCACATAATGACTAAGGCTCTCTGGGATTAGGCAAACTTCAATGTAAGCATTTGTCCCAGCAATTCCTGTCTGGGCAGTTTTTTTTCTTTTCTTGTCTGTGCTTTGGTTCTTCATCTGAAAAATAAAGACTGTGTAGGATCCATAGTTAGGTGAGAAAATACTTCTAAAACACTCATGTACACCTATCCTCAGTAAGGGCATTGTGTGAACATCATTATTCGCCTTAATAATCCATTGTCACCCAACAGGATGACATTTGACACCACATTAATTACACCTGTTGGTGCCTAGTACTTTTTATCAGGGAAACAGTCAGCAATTAATTGTTGATGTTTTGTCATAGAAATGTCTGTTTGCTTTTGCCATCTCTGACTTGAGACATCATTTTCTTTGTTCCTCTAATTTAATGCATCACTTTGCCCATCACAGTTGACTAGCTGACTGGTCTGGTAAAAAGAAATCAGTCAACATCTCTTTCTGTAGTGTCTACTTGTCACCCAAAATATGAGAATAAATCAGTCAAGGGAGCCTGCACATTTGCATCCCTGGGGTGGGGTATCATGGGTACTTTACAGTGAGCTTTGCAAAGTATGGAGTCAAGCTTGGAAGCACTGAGTAAATACTGGTGTATAGGTTTGGTAATGATGGACAAGGGAAGAACACTGGACAGCTGAATATTAACTTAGAATGTTGCTGTCTTTCATTGTTTAAAAGGACATGAGTCTCTGTTGAGCAAGACACATTCAAAAGAAAATGTGCTTTCTCTGAGAGGGGCTCCTAAAAACATCATGAGGTAGACGGATCATTTGCAAAGTGAATTCCTTTGTCCCATGTCTTCTAGAACCTTACAAATTCTTGCCGGAGCCATAAAGGCTTTCTAGAAACGTGCAGGAGGGGTCTTAATAGTTACACTAGTGATAGGGGACCCTAATGGCAACTGGTGGGCAATGGCCACCCATGTCAGTCGTCCAACAAGTTATACTGTAATCATAAAGAACTCTCTTTTTAGGAATTAGGAATGAGAAACTCTGAGTATTAAGAAGAGACCTTAAAGGGGCTTCTAGAACCTAATACTAAATAAGCACAGACTTGTAATAACCCTGCCTATGTGCTTAAAAACATTGGTGAATATGCAGAGATCCTAGCTGCACGGTTTAAGGATAAATTTAAGGATAAATGAGGCTTACAACAGGTTTCCTATGAAAGAGGTTTATTAGGGGGATATGAAGCGAGGGAAAGTAGGGGGAGCAGGACATGATGGGGGAAAGAGAAAGAAAAGAGGGGGGGCGCCCCAATAGAGAAAGAGAGGAGAGAGAGAGAAGAGCAAGAGAGTAAGAGAGTAAGAGAACAAGAGAGAGATCACGTGTCCCTTTAAGAGGTCAGGTAGCCACTAGCCACACCTCCCAGGTGTGGCCACCTGGCTAGGTGACACAAGATGATGTCGTAAGTTACTAGGTAACCCAGAAGCAGGTTCTGTTTCAGAATACTAACACATGGAGCTTTCATTCTTCAAACTGCCAAGCCATAAACATGAGTAAGTCCATCTTGTGTTAGTCCAGGAGGCAACAAGCAGAATGGAGCAGAAAAGGTGGAGATTGCAGAAGGCGGCAAGTCTATTAGAGTTTGCAGTAGGCCATGAGTGTTGAATAAAACATTAACAAACTCATTTGTTTTAGATATGGGAAGGAAGTATGTAATTAAACTGGAAACAACCATAGGATTTATCTTTGGAGGGGATGCTCAAAATTGGCAAGTTAAAGTTAGTGAAATGACTTTTGGCCTTTGAAATTCCTAGCATTAAGCAAGGAAACAGCCCTAAGGAGATTATTGCTAGTTATGGATACAGATGTATATGGATTGACTGGCATTCATACTGGATATGCATACTGAATATATGTTTATTATTGCTGGGACCTGGTCACTTTGTGAATTGAAGCTACTGGTTTTAGTAGAGACAGGGAGGCTTGCAAAGCCTGGCCCAGGAGAGAGTGGGTAAATTCTTCCTGGGACTCACAAAAAACCTAGTCCACTGTCCTGCAACTCTTTTGCATGCAGTGCCCCTGCCCCCGTGGGAACCATTATTCATGTCTAGAGTGAGCCTCCCTGATATATAAGAGGAGGAAGGCTTTCTTCCAAGCCTTACCCTTGAACATGCCTTAGACGTGGTTTTATTTGCCTGTAAAAACAATGAAGTAGATGAGTGAGGCTGAACATCTTTCCAAGTATTCACTAGGTTAGGAAGTAAGGGGATGATAAAGAATTAATTCTTCATGGACAAACCTGGCCAGTGTTCTTAGCTTCCCTCTCCTCCTTAACGGCTGAAGGGAACTCAAATGGCCAAAACTGCAGGAGAATTTATTTCTCCTCAAACTATAATAGTACTCGACTGTCCCCCTAGAAACCCACATCCTCTGTGATGATAAATGAAAGTGTCATTAACACCCACTGAGGCCCGTAGAAAGTTGTTCTGCCAAAAGAAACATTTCTTTAAAAAAGAGCTCTCAAAAAGATCTGAAATTAAAGATCAAAGGAGTAGGGTTGATCTTCATAGAAAATCCATCCCGGGAAGAAATATGACCTAAAGCAGACAGGCGGTACTACAGCAGCATATGCACTATTGAAAAAGAATCAAGCCCTCTGCAAGCTGGGATGCTTGGGAGGAGCTGGTGGGAAGATAGGAGGACACCCCAGAGGGAGACTACAGCACTTCAAACAGGAAACCCAGGCAAATAAACAAAACCTCTGCTTTGTTTTACCAAAACATACACAACACTGCAGATTTCAAAAAGTGCTTTGAAGACCCCTTTTCAGAACTAGCTGGAGAATGCTACCTGGGAGGCTTTCCCAAAGGAAACATATGCAAAGACTTTAGATGGTGTCTGGAAGAAAGCAGTCCACCACAGCAGGAGAGGGGAAAGAAAAGAGTAAAAGTTATTAGGGCAGGAGTCACTGAGAAAGGGTGTGTGTAGAGGGCGCAGTGTCAAAGAAAAGATCAGAACTGGACATTTATGTTACTTTCAATGCATTGATTGAAGACATGGACTCTGCTAGTGTGAGGTTAACACACTGTGGCTCGCTTTTACCTTATTGAAGGGGTAAGAAGTATTTTCACCAAAGCTAAATATTCTTCCCATTAAGAATGCAAAAAAAATAATACAGTAGTTTTTTTTTTTTTTGGTCTCATCCTAAGTTTTGTTTTCAAGAGTTTTACTTACCTCCAGTCTAAAAATATGAAATAGCACTCGGGGAGGCAGAGACAGGCAGATCTCTGTGAGTTCAAGGCCAGCCTGGTCTACAAAATGAGTCCAGGACAGCCAAGGCTACACAGAGAAATTGTGAGACATAAAAACCAAAATTAAAACAAAATAATAATAATAATAATAATAATAATAATAATAATAATAAAGTCGCCCCCAAAAAAAGTGGAAAGGAAAAAGAAAGAAAAAATTCTAGAATTGAGCTATTTGTTATGTTTTAAACTGCCTATGTCACTCTGTCCTATGGAAGCATGAATTAGCATCTGTGGAGGACTCTAAGTCTACCTGCCTGTTATTGTTGCTTGGCTATATGGATAATATAAAAAGAGCCTATAAACTCAAAGGCTGTCTCCAGCTATGTAAAACTATAATTATAACAGGCATGGATCACGTGCTTTGTGTGTGCTAGAATTATGCTAGACTCTGAGCATATGCCCATGCCTTCAGTCTGCCGAGCTGCTCCCAAAGGCTGCCCAGCTAGTGCACATCTGAGGCCTTGGACAGGGTCCCTGGATTTTTAAAAACTAATTTCTATTGCTTGTGTTCTTGTACACAACCTTCCTCTTCTCCCTCTCCTCTTCTCTCTCTCCCTACTTCCTGTCTCATCTGTCTATTTTTCTTTCTCCAAATATATAAATTTGCTGTTAAGAACTTGCATCCAAAAGATGAAAGTTCACAACGTGGTTACATGCTTTGGTGCTTTGGGCATGGTAAGGTATTGGCAGGACTGGCTGAGTAGCAGCAGGGGTCCAGGAACTGGTGAGGCAGATTTGTTTGCACTACCAGAAACTGTAGGAGCACAAGAGAAGGAGAACTCTGAAAAGCAGGGGCAGCTCCAGCTAGCACCCCATCTGCTCTGTGGGAAACGCATACTGAGAGAGGGTGTGAGGAAAGCACACAGAGAGACAAAGCTGCAGCTGTCTCTCGGCAAATGATGAGTGTGGGGTGTTTTCCATGGAAACCTCTACAGGATGCTGGCAGAGGAAGTACCATGTTCCCAGATTTTATGCTGGAGCGAGCACCTCAAAGATCACTTCTAGAAGGTAACACACCAGTTGCTTCTGGCTTCAAAAATCATATCCATACTTGTTTTTTTACAATCTTCTAGTTATTTCTGTTTATCCCCATGTCAATTCTTTTTTGTTTTAATTTTTATTGATTATACTTTTTTCACTTTGTATCCCCCCATAAAACTCTCCCTCCTCCCCTCCCAATCCCACCTTTCCTCCCCCGTCTCCACACATGCCCCTCCCCAAGTCTACTGATAGAGGAGGTCTTCCTCTCCTTCCTTCTGATCCTAGTCTATCAGCTCTCATCAGGAGTGGCTTCATTGTCTTCCTCTGTGGCCTGGTAAAGCTGCTCCCCCATCAGGATGAGGTGATCAAAGAGTAGGCCAATCAGTTCATGTCAGAGGCAGTCCCTGTTCCCATTACTATGGAACCCACTTGGACACTGAACTGCCATGGGCTACATCTGTGCAGGGATTCTAGGTTTTCTCCATGTATGGTATAGGGTTGGAGTATCAGTCTAAGGAAAGACCCCTGTGCTCATATTTTTTGGTTCTGTTGCTCTCCTTGTGGATCTCCTGTCCTCTCCCTATATTACTATTTCCCGCATCTTTCATACGATTCCATGCACTCTGCCCAACAGTTGGCCATAAGTCTCAGCATCTGCTTTGATATTCTGCAGGGCAGAGCCTTTCAGAGGCCCTCTGTGACAGGCTCCTAACTTGTTTCCTGTTTTCTTCTTCTTCTGATGACCATCTCTTTGCCTTTCTGGCTGGGGCTTGAGCATTTTAGCCAGAGTCCTCCCTCTTGATTAGTTTCTTTCGGTGTACAGATTTTAGTAGATTTATCCTATATTATATGTCTGTATGAATGAGTATATACCCTGTGTGTCCTTCTGCTTCTGGGATAGCTCACTCAGGATGACCCTTTCCAGTTCCCACCATTTACCTGCAAATTTCATGATATCCTTGTTTTTTATTGCTGAGTAATATTCCATTGTGTAAATGTACCACAATTTCTGTGTCCATTCTTCAGTTGAGGGGCATCTGGGTTGTTTGCAGCTTCTGGCTATTACAAATAGGTCTGCTACAAACATGGTTGAACAAATGTCCTTATTGTGTACTTGAGCCTCTTTTGGATATATGCCTAGAGCTTCTGTAAAGTGAAAGACACTGTCATCAAAACAAAACGTCTGCCTACAGATTGGGAAAGAATCTTCACTAACCCTATATCTGACAGAGGGCTAATACCCAGTATATATAAAGAACTACAGAAGATGAAAAGCAACAAATCAAGTAATCCAATTAAAAAATGGGGAACAGAGCTAAACAGAGAACTCTCGACAGAGGAATATCGAATGGCAGAGAAACACTTTAAGAAATGCTTAACGTCCTTAACCGTCAGGGAGATGCAAATCAAAACGACTCTGAGATTTCACCTCACACTCATCAGAATGGCCAAGATCAAAAACTCAAGTGACAACACATGCTGGAGAAGTTCTGGAGAAAGGTGAACCCTCCTCCACTGCTGGTGGGAAGGTAAACTTGTACAACCACTCTGGAAATCAATCTGGTGCTTTTTTAGACAACTAGGAATAGCACTTCCTCAAGATCCAGCTATACCACTCCTAGGCATATATCCATGTCAATTCTTAATTGTTAGGGCTTCTCAAATTTTTCTCCATCCACTTACATTGAGCTACCCCTTTATTCTCCTCATGGGATTCTGAGGATTCTCTCAGTCACTGCTTCCCATCTCACATTAGAAATGCTAAGATTACAGATGTGGGCCACCATATCCACCTCTTCTATGGTTACTGGACAGTTCCTTGCAATTGTGTAGCAAACAAACCACTGAACCTTCTCCCCAGCCACTTGATCTTCAATCATGAACTGTGTCAGGATGTCTCCACAGCATCTCTTTACAACTGTGCCTAGCTGGTTATCTGAATCAAGCAAGGGAAAGCCTGTGTTGTGACTCTTGGTATGGAAGTTCTGTTCAGCAGAGCTGAGCCAACAGTGGGCAAATACCACATGGACAGAAGGCATGTAATAAGCATGAGCTCTTGGCTTGCTTGCTTCATTTACTCCCTTCCATCAATATGATATTCTTTGAAGGACCACTGTATAGCAGACAGTAAATGTTGGGATTGAAAAATAAGACAATTAGACATAAATGATTATTCTTGAGGTACTGTCATTAGGTGAGAGAGACAAATAGCAATAGATGTGGCCTGCCAGATAGCCCGAAGAGATGCTGGGAAAAACAAGCAGGTGACAAGGTGGTATGCTGGATCCCTTGTAAGAAAGTGGATGAAGTAGTTTCCTGAGATTCACACTTCATTGGTGTCCTGAACTGTTTCTGTTTCTAACCTTTTCCTGTTTTCTCCAGCACCAGGTCATCCCCAGGCTACTCTTAATGTCTGGAAGAGCCTGTTTTTTCTACATGCCACAATGTATAGATATATTCTTGCCAATGTATAGGTATAGAAGTCTATAGAAATGTAGTTTATAATGTTTTAGGGGCTGGAAAGTCCAAGATGAAGGTATTAGAAGGTTTAGTGCCTGGTAAGGGCTTGCTCTCTGCTTATAAGATGGCACCTTCCTATTGTGACCTCACATAAGGTAAAGATGGAGGAAAAGAGATCAGACTGGAAATCAGGGTGTTTCCTTCAGCCCTTTTTATAAAGGCTCTAAGAGCATTACTGAGAGCAAAGGCCCATGATATAATCAATTCTTCTGAATATTAATCTTAATACTATGAGAGTTGGTTTTAGGGTCTGACATTAATTTTTTGGCAGACATTCACAGGGGAATAAGTAATAATGAAGCATCCGTTTTGTGGTGTGATCCTACCTGTAGCAGCAATGACAGTCTTCCTAGATTTGTGCAATTATGGGAGAATCTTTCTGGAAAAAACAAAAGAAAACATGAGCCAATCTGGGAAGATTGGTCAATCCCAAGGAAGGGATTCCATAATTGTGTTTCTATTTTAAAGTAGAAGAGTCATGAAGGCCTGAGTTTGATCCATAGAACCCACATTAAAATGGCTGTTTCCTGGTATATGCCTGTAATCCCACACTAAGGAGGAGGAAACAGGACCCTGGGACTTGCCTGGCTAGCCAGCTTAGTCTACTTGGTGAGCTCAAGGCCAGTAAGAGATCCAATGGAACTCCTGAGAAACCTCACCCAAGGTTGACCCTTGGCATGCACATACACATCCTTGCATACAAACCCACACACATACATGAATACATATACACGTGTAGCCACAGTCTGATCGAGACTAGCTTTCCCATATAAAGATGCAAATAAGTGATACAAATTAATTGTCTAAGGAAAAGAATGCTTGGAAAGCGGCAGCATTCTGTACGAAGCGAGGTGAAACACAAACAGATTGCCTCAAGAAGAAAGAGAAAAAGACACAGTTGATAAAATTAGGGATTTCTGGAACTTAATTTAGCCTAGGCCAGGCTGAAATCCGAGGACATCAGCTTGTAATCTGGGCCACAGAAGAGGACAGGCAGGGAACTCAAGAGCATAGTGCTTCCCACAAGAGACAGAAGCTCCAGTCTGCTTGCTGGCAGGCGGCCTAATCGGGAGCTGTAAGGAAAGAATAGTTCCCTGCTCACCCAGTAAGCATATTGTTAACAGAAGCTGTACCCGATAAAAGATCTATGTTTAAGCTATAAAATACAGCAGGAGAAAAAGAACCGTGGCAGATGGAAGTGTTTCTACCGTGCTTCAAGTCAACAGAGACAATATTTTAAAAATAACTAGGAGAAACCTCCAAGACATTTCTTTCCTTTCTTCCTTTCTGTTTTTCTTCCTCCCTTTCTGTCTTTCTTCCTTCATCCGTTTCTTTCTTTCTTTCTTTCTTTCTATCTTTCTTTCTTTCTTTCTTTCTTTCTTTCTTTCTGTTTCTTTATTTTTTCTTTCTTTCTTTCTTTTCTTCTGTCCTTTCTTTCTCCCATTTTTTAAATTCATTTTCTTGGCATTGCCATTTTCACTGACTGACATAAACTGTCATTACAATCAATAGGCAGCCTGTTGATTGTAATACCCTGTCCACATGTGAAGGGGTAACAATTTTCTCAGATCAGGGACAGGTGGGAAGCAGAGCCTTCTGCATGGGGCAGGCCATTTTATTTTTCGAGAACTATAGACAGATGAGAAGTTCTGTGCAGGAACAAGAGTGAGCTGCAAGTGGCCTCACAGGCGAAGCCAGAATCCAGAGAGGCCAGGTGCTAGACACCAGTGCACACTAATGCCGGCCATATCTGTGGAGCTCTCAGGAGGAGCTCTGTAAAGTTCATACTTGTAAAGGGCTGGGAGGACACATTCTAAGTAACAAGTGACTCTTCCCCAAAACTTACTTTTAACACGTGAGAGACTTTGAGTTGGTCATATTTCTACCACCTGACCTATTTAGATAGCTATCTTACTATGATCATACAGTATCAGAGGGCAAGAGTAGGTAACATCCCATTTCTTTGAAGCACAGGTGGGAAGTTACTATTTAGCAGGATCTGGAAAGGTAAGAAGCTTTCTATGTCAGTAAATTAACCTCACTTAGAGATGCCAGTCTGAATATTCATATCCTCAAACCTTGCACGTGCTGTGTGGTTAGGAAGACTGCACAGGCTGAAGGTCTGGACTTAGACTGCTCTGCAGCCCATATGATGAGGAAGGAAGGTCGGCTGATCCATAATGGATGCCCTGTGTTCTTAAAGCAGGGCAAAGTGTAGGAGGTTGTTATTCTGCTTTGAAGTTCCCTGTCTCTCTCTTTGGAGTGGATCAAAGCCTCCTTTTATTTTTTTCTTTTTCTTTCCAGAATTCATATAAGCTCTTAATGCAGAGCCCTCCTCTTGATGCTCTCCTTTCCCCCTATTGCAAATCCCCTCCCCTCCACCTCACACCCACAAAGCATGACAAGGCTCTCTGCTTGGGTTCTCTGGTCTCCCACTCCTTCCTTCTCTCCCCTCTCCTTGCCTCTTCCTTGTTCCCTCTCTCCCTCTTGTCCTTTTTGTCCTATTTTGGAATCATCCAGAATCATTTGGTCTTGGCTTACAGAAGACATCCAGTGGTTTTCCCAAGCTCGTCTACAGACTTATATTTCCCCCAGCAAAACAGGGATGCTGCTATTATTGCTGCATTCTCTCCTTTTATAAAAGAGGACTTAGACCAGAGAGAAAACTGTTGTGAATGAACCCAATGGAATCGGTTTCAAAGTTGCTTTGGGAACTGAAGAGAATGTCAAACAAAGTATTGAAAGGGTGGAGAACATGTGCTGTTCTGTTCCCATTGCAGCTCCTGATTTTTTTTTTCCACATCTAAAGTATAATGCTGCAATTCCTAATGCAGGAAAACATAAATTGCACCACTTCTGTGAGGCAGAGGGCGTGGTTCATACACCTGCCTGTCTGGCAGAGCAAAGACACTGTAGTCTGGTGGGCTGAGGCCATTGCCAATTGACATCCTTCAGAATCTGGCATACAACTTCCCTGGGATAGCAAACCCACAATCTAGGTACACAAACAACACACATGCATTCAAAGCACATTCTTAAGTTCTTTAAGCAACTAGTTTTTAGAAAACAGAAGATCTTATAGATGGCAATTTAGGAAACTAATTCAAAAACACCATCTGCTAAGCTTCAGCTCTAGGAAAATTCTGGGCTCTGCAGAGAGATAGGTTGTGTCTGAAGCTAGCTCTCCCTCAGCTCCTATCTGGTCCCAAAGTGTTTCTGTTCCCTAATCCAGGGCTCCTGTATTTTGTTTGTACAAGGACTTAGCAGCTCCTGAACAATATGGTATTACAGAGACCCTCTGCCTGCCTCTGGTTTCCTTTTGTAACTCTCTGGCACCTCACTTGGGATAGACTGCTTCTCTCAAGATCCCCTGACTGTTCATCCAACAAGCACTATCCAAACACAAGGCAATTTGCCAATCTCTGAAGAGGACGTCCATGTGAATGTGGGCAATTGTGCTCTTTAGACAGGCGTTAACTTCGAGAGAGGGGATGATAAATTCAAGAGCACAAAGCTGATGTGAAAGAGTACAGCGCCCATGGATCTCGGGAGAGTGTGCACAGTTCACTACATATTGTTCGGTACCTCATTATCTCTGTCCATTCTCTCTACAGTAGTTTATAGTATACTTTCCTGGTTTCCTAGGACTTACTTCCACCAAGGGTGAAAAAGGTGCCTATATATAGTGCCACATGGCAGTTGTAGTTCTCACTGATAAAGATATGTGAGCATGACATGGCATTCTGCAGCCATCTTCCTCTGAGACCACAGGGCACCCTAAAGAATATTCCCGCCTCCATTTCAAATCATGTCAGGGGAGGATTCCATAGGATTATAAGCCAAAACTCACTACGATTATCATTGCTAACATTAAATTATTAGTGGAGAAAAATATTGCACCATCAAATTAGGAAAAATCATACTGAAGATGTAGTTTGTAATATAGAGGTCTGTGTGTCAGAGATCATGAGACCTTCCTTTGCTAATCTGTCATGATTCTACATGGCCTCAGAGAAGCTAGGAAGGGTGAGGGGAGTAGGTTTTTTCTTTTTGTCTAGGCAGCTGTGAAGAAGCCATCATCCGTTCTGGGAGAGAACTTTGAAGTCAGCTGCATTGCAGTCATAATGCTCCTATCAGCAACCCCTCATCTATGCTCTGTAAGTAAGTGCAGTAAACTCATTGGTTCCCCTGGGTTAAACCTGGTGGGATCAAACTTTGGTTTGTGATAGGGACTTTAGAAGGTAGGGATGGACCTAGCACCCCACCCCGGGGTGAACTTCTTGATACATACATACATACATACATACATACATACATACATACATACATACATACACATACATATTTGCATGGTGGGCAAATAAGTTGTATTTTCCTCAGTCAAGATTTTCAGTTAGACATAGCCATATTACTAGGTCATTTGCGAGCACAGCTGCTCACAGTTTAATAGCCTTGATCCCATCACAAAAATACAACCTAATTATTAAATTCCTCTACATCAGTTACTTTCTCCATAGTATAATGAGCTAGGGGCTGTGGGTCCTTTGTCCTTATGGTGTTTCCATTTCCTCCCCTCTCCCCACCCCAAACCATCCTGGCAAACAAGAATATCTGTGGTATTGCAAAGAATCAATGAAAATTTGCCTCCTGTCAAATTCTCAACAACCCTCCCAGCTTACTTGTTAATTCTTTAAGCTCTAAAATCAACCTTCCTGTTCCAAAGAATACCTCCAAATCCCTGCTCTAGCCTCTCTCTCTCTCAGAAAAAAAATCCACGAATTTGGATCCCACATTTATTATTAAGAAAGGGTTCCAGGAATTATTTTCTCTTCACGCCTTCTGCTCTCTGGGAGCTTGCTGACTCGCCTTCTTAAGTTGGCAGGGAAGCATGTGAGGGTACATCTTCCTGCAAACCTTATCGACAGCCAGAAGCCACACATTTCCAAAGTGTAAATATGCAGCCAGTGTCTGGGGCCTGAGATGCAGAGTCACATGAAAGCGTTAAAATAAAATAAGGTTGACAGAGCCACTTCACAAGAAACAGGCAGTGAATGAGATGTTATGAAACGCTTATAAGCCGAGGGAGTAAGGTGCTCAAAGACAATTACCAACTAAACATTTCATTAATGAAATAATGATTAATTATAATCACTAATTAAAATGCAGGATTATGCTGTTGGTTTTGAGCATTAACAGGAGCAATGACATTACCATTTTTAATGGAATTCCAGGAACGAAAATTATAACAACTCATGGAAAAGATATGGCTGGCAAATGTGATTAGGAGTTATTGTTAAATCCAGGGGGCATAGAATTCTCCCTGCTGGTGAACTTAAGTTAAGTAAGTTTAATGTGTTGTAATTTAATTACTAAGCATAGTTTTCTTCTCAGTGAGAAGAGATGCAGGTTTATGCGCTAAGAACAAAAGACAAACTGTAAATAGCTATGGGTGGTGGCTGGCTACTAGCAGGGAAAAATCTAAGAGCATTCACCTGTATTGAAGGGTAGATGCATCCTGTGTCCACTGTAAATTTTATTTAATTAATCCTTAGAGTATTAACAGCAAAGTAGACCTTGTAGTCAGGAATGTGGAGCTGCTAGGAGTATCCAGAAAGTGATTTTCCGTAGAAAAGATGTCCCCATTAATAATTAATAGGAGGCATTTTCTTAAATGTCAAATTCCCACTACAACCAGCAATTTGACCCTCAGTAATAAACCATTTAAGATTCATTAAAGATAAGCATCATTCTTAAATTGTTGGCCATGGCACATGAGCTCATCCATAATGTAGTGTTGGCCTTAGCTGCATGTTTAAAAAAATAAAAATAAAAAAAGCCAACAGTTGGCCTTTAGGTTGCTGGTGGCTGTAGTTACCATGAGGCTTCTGACTTCTTACAGCCCCAGAAAGTGGGGCTTCCTTTTGCTCTGTCTTGAGTCAAAGGATCTTGAAAGCAGATGAGAACCTCAGGCCAGTTTCTCCGAGTTACCACTGTTGGCCTCGGGAGCTACATGACTCTCCGACCGTGAGGGCACTATCCTGCACATTGTCAGGTGCTTGGCAGTATCCCTGGCCTCTACCCACTTGGTGCAATTGCTCCTACCTGACTCCCACCCCCAATTGTGGCAACACAAAACACTCGGAGAATCCCGTTCTTCCTTAGGGACGGGGTCTCAGGAACTTACCAGGGTGTGTCCACTAAGACGCTGCAGTCAGTTGAATGCCTGAAGCCGTGGTCTTTCAGAACATCGGATTGTCACTCTCAGTCACAGCCGTCCATAGGGCCAAAGACATCTTGTCATGTCAGATGTAGTGTATGTATCCAAAAGCAGCTATCACAGTGGCAGTAAGTAGCATTAAAACCAGTCCTGGAGATCTAGCGCAGCTTTGTAGTTGTCCTCAGGTGGAAATGGCTGTTTCCTTCTCCTCGCTGATCGGGATGGCTAGTGCCGTGAGCCAGCGCTATTGTCCTGCCATCTTGATGAGGCCATTGAGTAATCAAGACCTTCTCCCTCCCTCATTGAAAGCCTCCCCTCCTCTCCCCACCCCCCTCCTTCCTCCCTCCTCTCCTTCCTCCTTTCTTTTTCTTAACCTAAAAGTAGTTATGTCACCCATGGAAAATTACTCTCACAACCTTCTAAAGTCTGAAAACAAATCACAGGGGTTTTCTTAATAATCTATATAGAATTGATTTCTTGATTTTTTTTAAATTGCACTTTTAATTTTGTCTGCATATACAAGATGCCCACATGCTGACTGAAATAAACGAGAAAAAAAAATGGAGTAAAAGAAATGTAAACCTAACTGGAAAGTCACTGTGTCTACACAAAAGCAGAGACCAGTTTGATCAGGTAATGATCTGCCTCTTTCCGGTTTTTACTTGAATCAAAAAGATTAGTTATATTACAGTAATTCACATCCACTGGGGATTTGGCATTCTCAGGGTAGATTGCAATGGGTCACATGAGAGGAGCAGTGTCTTTGAAGCTGTCCAGGCCACATGACAGCTAACTGGACATAGCTCACTCCTCAGGGAAAGTCGGAGATGGATCAGTTCTTAGAGATACAGACTGGGGTGTCTGTGCTGACTTCATCTATTGACACCAGTTCCACGTTTCCCTGTCTATAATCATGCTCTGGCCTGAGATCAGGCCAGGGTATATATGAGTCCTTTCCAGTATTGTACTTTGAACAGGCCTGTCTTAAATGAACCAACCAAGCGGCAGTTCAGGAATCAGAACCAGCGAGCAGAGAGCCTGCTTGGCTCACAATCTGCGTAAGAAATTAATTCAGAGAGTAGAAAGCCTACATGTGCTAATTACTAAAACTACTAATTAGCTTTAATTATAAGCTTGGAAGGAAGTTTAAGTGTGTTGCGTTTGATAGGACTGTTGACCTTTTCAGTGTATTTTGGGGGAGGATTGAGAAGCAGAAAGGTGTTATGAAATTCATCAGAGGGCAATTAATTTAGGTCTTCTAATAAATATGCTATAAATTAACACATCTGTGCACATCAGTCCATAAAGGTGCTTTAATAGAGCCTTCTCAGTACCATCTCTCAGTTCTTCATCCAGCCAAGAAGAGATACTCATTTCCTAAGTAAAATCTTATTCTGCCACTGTTGCTAAGCAAAGTGACAGGCTGGCCACAGCCAGATGGATGCTTTTATATGTAAATTATAGCTAAGACAAGGGCTGGCTTTGACTGATTTTGGAGGGTCCCTGAAAGCGACTGTCCTTGCAGACATTTGATGAGATGCTCAGAAACCTATTTCATGCCAAGGTCTGGCAATACTGTCCTGTCAACCTCTCATCCTGTCATATTTTTTCAGTGTCCCCGAGCCTCTCTGGCCAGAGGCTCAAGACATTCCTTTCATGTGGCAGGAATGCTCCATATTGTCTCTTTAAAGCAAGATATTCCCCGGAACACACATGACAGGTTTCTAGGAGGGCCTTCGTAGCTCTACTGTACAAATGGCACTCTTGCTTCCAAAGCCATCTCACAAGTGCATAAATGGCACCTGACACCAGAGCCAGCCAGGCAGCTTCTGGTTGCCTGCTGGAAATTCCACACTCCCAGCCCCTTTCTCCTTGATTTGAATAATCTTCGGTTAGGTCCAAACTCTCAGAACTGATGTATCTCCTAGTAACCACCAGAGGGATCTCATATAATGTAATAAAACCATGATCAACATGGAATCATTCACACTTAGCTGGCATACACTTGCCTACAAGGCAAGTGTAGCCCTGGCAAAGAAGTGGGGAAACCAAGAGTAAATAGTGTTTTGTGGGTTCAGAGAAGAGATCCCCCAAAAGAAAAGCATGAAGACAAGTACAGGGCATACCTTCCTCTCATTCTGAAAACAAGACAAACAAAAGAACCCATGGGACACACTGTCTAGAGTGCCGACCCTTCTTGTTAAGTCAGGAATATCAGACTCCTGTCGAAATCTTTGTTCCAAAGTTGAACTCCAGTGGTGATGAAGGTTTATGATGATAACTTGTCTTTCCCATCTTTAAAATGGGATGGGGTGATTGGGTGAAAGGAAGGACTGAATGGTGTATGCAGTAGGAACTCTGCCAAGTCTGCAGGCTGCGAGTCTGAAATGCAGCTGCCATCAGTTTTTGCTTAAAGGCTCCTGAAGGTTCTGGGGAGCTCTCCTTCCTTCCGTCTTGCTGGCCTCTGATGGTTGGCAGCAGTTTTCAGTGTTGCCAGGTTTACAGATACTTTTGGTTTCTGGGTGTGCTATATTTCTCTGTGTGGATATCTGAGTGCCTTCTTTTTTTAATGTAATTTATTTATTTTTTTT